>JAVUPR010000223.1:13990000-14700000 GCA_036785695.1 Gentiana straminea | reverse complement strand
GGATTTTGGAACATTAAGTGCAACAACTGTTAGAGGAGTTTGAGATGAGAGAACGTGAGACTTTGGTAGATGTCACCCCCGAGGAATGCTACGAAAAGGGTACGGATCTTGTTATTATTGAATCATCTATTCCTTTTTCGTCAAGCCCTACTGTTATACCCACGGGGGTGCATCCTATTGAGTTTGTTGTTGATTTTGAGCCTAAATGTTCATACTCGGTGCTAGAGTCATTGTTACTTGGGATATGTTTTAGTTCGGGGAAAGTGAATTCATTGTTCTGTGCAATGGATTCATCGAACCAATCTTTTTGGTGGGATTGAGCCCTATGTTTCTCGTATTTCACTTTCAAGGGGTGCTCAATTCCTACGATTTTTGTAGGGAGAAGCAACGGTTTGCTCTCTTTTGGTATAGTTATCCTTGACATAGTTCGGGGTAGAAAGTCGAGCTGAGGACTCAAAACTCAGAATGTGTTTTTATTGATTTTCCTTTCCCCTCGTGTTTCACTGTATTTTTTTAGTGTGTATTATGATACGTTGAGTAAGTTTTGTTGTTATATAACTCGAAGAAGTGTGTTTTGGGGTGGCTAGTGTGGTGTTTTTGGCTTTGATGAGTTATGGTAATCCGGGTAGTTTCATTGTGTTATACTTCATACTTGTACACCTTTGGTGTTGGTTGTGTATATTTTATTAGCACAGGTACCCTGGGAGGACTTTTACGGATGCCACATGATCGTACTTGTGCCTTTTTCCGGTTTATCATTCGTGTTTTGTTTTAAAGTAGGGGGTGGTTGGTTTAGCTTCGATGTTTCGTTTTCATGTGAAACGAGTTATACTTAGTGATTGTTATCCTTTGGTGTCAATGAGTCAATTTTTAATAATTTTGATGTCTTTGACATTGGTTTTGATACATTGAGCCTTCAGTATTGTTTTGTTAAACATATAGTGATTATTTGAATGCATTTCATTTGAGTTGGGATCTTGTATTGAGCATGGAATTGTTTTCACGTTAGCTTCGACTTCACGAATCACCTTGACTAGTGAACGATTATGGTAGCTATTAATGACCCGGTTACCTAAAATTTATATTAGTAACTTCGAGGCGAAATAGAAGGTCGTTGTTGTTAGGTATGGGATGACGGTTTTGGCATTTATTTTGACCCGATCAGAGCCAAAGGCCAACCTAAACGATTAATCCACTGTTACCCCTCTAAGCCTTTTGTAGGGTGGTTAGACTGCCACCCGAACTATCCTTTCGTGTTACTAACCCGTGATTATCGATGTCCCTAACTTTATTTCAGTCTACATATCCTTGACTACCTTGCAATTGAGCTTGTTCTTTCCGCACAGTTTTATGTTGTTGCGAGGTATGGTTGAGACGTAAGTAATGGTTTGGTGTTGTGATTTACGAGTTATTCGGAACGAGGAGTATAACAATGTGTTGGGTTCAATTTTGTTCGGAATATTAATGTATGGTGTCATAATTTCATAATTCGAACCTGTAGTTTGTTCTTTCCAAAGAGAAAAAAAAAAAAAAAAGAAAAAAAAAGGAGAAACATAAGCAGTAAATGTGCATATTTATAGTTTGATATAAGTCCAAAAGTGGACTAAAGTGTTGTGTAGTATTGTAATATGAAGTTGGAGTTAGGGTTCGGTTTAAAATCCAAAAATGTAAATAGTCGGAAAGGATTGAAGACGAAGTGATAGCCGAGTTTTGTATTTATATCTCGGTTAAAGCTCAGTTGCACCCTGTCTTTCTATTTTTATCGTAAATATCCTTTCGTTAGCCCCTAACCCTAGCCTAACATTATAACCCTTCAAGTCCTGCTTGACCCTACTAGACTTCGATTGACCTCGATTAGTGGAGATTTTTACGATGTATAAGCCTATGGTGTAACCTCGGTACATAATACGTCTATAATCTAAACCGGTCGTAGGTGATGAATGTTGAAGAAGCTATACACACACACATTCTTTTCTCAATACAAGATAGAACTTAAATCATATGCGTTTGTGTCAATTACTTGTGTTTTACCATTTCAATTCTTATAGACTAGATGTATCCTATCAATGTTGACTCCATCTTTATTTTTGAATCGCTCATTTTTACTCGAGGGCGAGCAAACGCTAAGTCGGGGTAGTTGATGAGAGTTAAATTGGCTATCATTTACTATGTGATTATACCCCGTTTATACCTCACTTTATATGTTTCCAGAGACATTTGATTATATTTTGATGTATTTACACCTCGGTTATCATTTCGAGACCTAGGATGTAAAGTCCGGGATTCTCGGTATTTTCAGTGTATTTACTATACTCTCGGTCACCCAAGTGTCCTGTAGGGGTTACGTGTGGTATTTGTTGTGATTAAGTACAGGTATTAGGTGTTCGAGATGACCAGAAGGCGAGATACGATGGTTGGAACGTGTGCCCGAAGCTTAAACGTTCAAACGGATCAAAACTCGTTGGTACTACAACCATACCTTCCATTGATCTGAATTTCGATCCACCTTAGAGGCATTTTCTGGGCTGGCCATCTTCATGAAAGTTGTATACAATTTCATTATCTTTCCAACACATTTTGAATCACTGGATTTGGAGGTCTACACACAAAGTTATGACTGATTTACTGAAGATGTGTCACTAGGCGCGCGCCTGAGAAATGCTAGACGCACGCCTACATGTTAATTTTATCCAAAGTTTCAGTCCGTCTCTACTTTTTTGCATGTTAGGCGTACGCCTGACAAACCCTAGGCGCACGCCTAACAGTCAGATGTGTGAAAACACTATAAAAACCCCAATCTTCATCCATATATATATATATATATATATATATATATATATATATATATATATATATATAGAGATCGATTTTCCTACGTTTTTTCTTCATCTTCTTAGCTTAGATTAGATTCACTAGGTTTTTTTTTTATCATAATCATTAGATATGTAGGTAGATTAGCTTAGTTTAGTTGTAGATCGTTGTAATCCGGAGGATCTCGGTGATGGCTTGACGCGTTATTGACGGGATTTCGCTCGGAGATTCGATTTCAACAACTATATATATATTCGGTATTTTTTTTTATTTTGTTGTTCTTGCTTTTAATCTTTTATTGTTGATTTCTTGTTGTTTATATTGATATAATGAGTAGCTAATTTCCCGATAGTCGAGTTATGTGATAGTCTATGAAATTGAATCCTAGCCTGTTCATGTGGTGTTCTTGATCTCTGACTGTTGATTCTCGACGTTACCGTAGTTCTAGAACTTATTCTTATCACATTTGTTAAATTGGCCATTTGATAATCGTATCACACGTATCGTCTTTACATATGTATTTTGCGAGAGGATACGGGAACCGGGGTTCTAGGATCACCCTGTAAAACCGACTGAGTTGTTCAGATTCGTTTTCTTGTGTGAGGTTTGTATCGACTTTTCGAGCGTTTCATTGATCGTAGACCGTGTGAGGTCAGTTAAATCCGGTCAGCGGACTTTTGAACCTGACATAGGAGGGTAGATTATTGAAATAATGTCTATTCTCAGAGCCAGGAAACGACACCCAACGTGACGTCAAGAACGTGTAGTTGAATCAAGAATACCTCAGGACTTAGCTAGGGTTTGTGAGTATTAGATTGAATCATAGCTCGGCTATCTATTTTATATAGTTTTAAATCTTTATTTTGTGTATATTTAGTTTGTTGAACCGGTGATCTGACAAATCACCACGTTCAGTAGTCGTGTTGGCCTAAACTAGGAACGAGACCGGCTTTGGTACTCCACCAGATTCCTTGTGGGATACGACCTTGACTCACCAATTCCAGGATACAATTGACCCGGTACACTGCCAGTAAGATTGGACACTTAGAAAAGGCCGATCAACATACTTGATGCAAGTGTTATAATATTATTTTGATCAAATATTTGAAACGTTATAAATAATCCGGTGAAAAGATCAATGAGTTTTATTTTCGATACAAGTAAAAGTGTGTTCGTTTTCTTATCGGTTAAATATTTTCTATACAATACTTAATAGCTACGGAGTTGTTATTTCTATGAGTTCTGTTACATTATTCATTGATTTATTTTCTAGCTCTCTACCCTTTATCGAATTTGTTGCTCATCGTGAGTTCATTCAAATGTATTTTAAAAAGTAACCGTATTTTGATCAACCGGCATTAATATTGTGATCGAAAATTTAACATGTAATGAGATATGTCTTTAAAGAACGCATATTAATAATGACAAATCATTTTATTATTTTCGTACGTTTGAGTTTTATCTGGTGTAAAATACATATTCTAGTGTATCAAGTTACTTTTACAGAATTCTTTATAGGTATAATTTTGTCATTTTTGCTTTAAATAAAGTCGTTAGTTTCTCTCTATATCATAAAGAAATCGCTATTTCTAATTCATTTTATTATTGTTGTTGTTGTTTAACATGACTTTGGGTGCACGTATTGCAAGCAGTAGTTTTCATTGATTGCATAAAAATAATATTTATCTATATATTTTTGTAACCTTACATAGGTAACGTATTTACTTAAAAAACGTTTTGGTATCTATCGTGGTTTTAAAATGACTATCATAAGGTTTTATTTTGACATGCATCGATCATCCAATCGCAATGAAACTTAATAATATATTCAAGTCTTGTTCATGCTTGCTTGATTGCATTGCGTGTGCAGTGCAAGACTCTAAGCGACTAGTTGAGTTGAGATTATTGCACCGCAGAACGGTTAATCACTGGTCTTGGGGCCTCGTCTTGACGTTGGCTCATCGGCAGTCCTAGAGTGATGGTACCAAAATTCCCCGATGTTCCATGTGCATGGCCGGGAAAGCAAGGGCCGACAATTATGTCATGGTTCGGAGGGCAGTGGGGTTGGCTGGAGCCTTTTGGGAGTTTCACTGGGCAAAAGTCTGAATCCTTTCCCTGAAAATCGGCCGGAGTTGTCAGGCAAGAGCTTGCTTGTGGAGTGTGGTAGAGAAACATGCTAGAGTGGGTTGATAATGACTCGTCCACTAAAGCAAGTCGGTGTCAAGCGAATTAATAGACTTAAATTCAAGAAAATTTACTTGACATTTATATTTTTGCAAAGTGTCATATTTTTGCCATGTACTAACTACTATTATATGTAGGGTAAGGAAAAAGCCTTTTGTTGTAACATTTTAACGGATTGATAATTATTATTTTCATATATAAAGGTTCATGGACACACACCGGAACTCACTGGCTATTATTAGCTCACACGTTTGTGAAATTTCTTTCTTAGGTATGGAAGAAGGATACCAGAGTGGTGATGTAAGCAGGGTAACCTTGAAGGATTTTCTGGGAAGGGAGTTGATGAAGATTTCAATGTCAACAAGGCAGCTTAGTTGTCAAGTTTTGATTTTTAGCCTGTTTTAAATATTGGATTGTTCGACGTAATAAAAATTGAACGATGTTCTTTTCTTTTGTTTAGTGACGTTTGAATAAAGTACTAGTTCCCTTAGTGTTTTCTTTTGGAGTTTTAGTACTTGGACGGTGAATCGTCGGCTTGTTCCTTTTTAGACCCCAGTGGACCTTAGGTGTCGGGAATAGGCCTATTAATTACAAGCAATCTATTTTATTACATATAGTTTATTATAACAACAAAAAAAAAGGTTAAACCCAACCCGAAGGGTCCCACCACCCGTCTCTAATTTAATAGATGATGTAAATCGGAGGATATGACTCAATGTTTCGGTGTAATTTAATTGCCTTTCAATCTTTTTGTTGAAATAGATCGCTTCATAATAATTCGAACCCCACACTCCAGCTAGATTGTCTGTCATTATAACACTCAAGTTGTTTAACCCTAGGCTTAGGAACGAAATGTGCTTAGTGGTATGATTCTCACTTTGGTTGGGTGGTTAAATGTTTATTACAAGAATGTATAAATGCATTTATTTATTTTTATTAAAACATAAATGCATGCATTTTAATAATTTTCATTTTAAGCCGACATGTTTTACTTTTTTTTTTTTTTTTTTTTTTTTGTTGATATCGACATGTTTTACTTAAAAAAATGCTTATTTTTACACACACGTTATATAACATATATTTGATGTCTCATATTTTACTAAATATATTATCAATATGAGTGAAGAAATTCAGTTTTCTTCGAATAACAAAGAGAAAAGAATGAACATAATTTAGAAAAATGAATGGTATTTCAATCTTCTTCGATAAGTGAAGTTTTAGGTGGTCATTCGTTGTCTTGAAAGTGTCCAAAATATGATCGATCAATTTACTATTAATACATATTGTGTGTCAAAATAAGAGATTTGGGTCATTGAATATCTTGCAATTTTCATACAATCATACACAATGAAATTGTCATTTAGAAGCTGTAGTTTAGCTGTCAACCCCAAAGCCGCTCCGCATTTTGAAAGCTTTTGGGTTCAACAATGAGAGATATCACATGCATTATACTCTAGATAATTACATTGAACATAATGACTCTTCACCTAATGTTCTAAAATTACCTTTCGTGGAAATTTCTATTCTTATTTTTTATTTTTATTTTTTGGTAAAATCCTGTTAATGTTTTATTAAACAACTAGTGGACGTGAGTCGTGCAAAGCACGGCGGACCCAACATAAATCGTTACCAACGATAGTACCAAAAAATAGATACCGAATGGTAAAAGTGGATCGTGTAAGCGAGAAGAATAACAAATCCAAGGCATTTGACAAAGAAAACTAGATACAAACGAGTACCATGCAGCGTAATTTGTTAATGAATGCAACGTGGCCACGAAACATTTATATATATAGATTTTATATATCTTACCGCAATTTTAATTTTTAGAATATGTATATTCTAGAAAAAAAGTCCTACATATGGGCGTGCAAGTAGGCATATGTGCGTGTGGCGTAAGGGCGGGCGTCAAGCATGCAAGCATCGTACAGGGTGCGGGCGGGCGGATGTCAAGTGGCTAAGTATCGTGTGTGCCAGGGGTGGACCCAGCATAGGAGAGGGGGGTGCATGGACCCCACTCAATATTCCGGGCGAAGTTACTAGTATACCGCTCTAATAATATTAAAAATATGTATGTATACATTTTCAGACTCTTTTCAATGTAATTATTTGTTTAGTTCAACTGGTTAAAAGCTTTATTATACACCCTAAGGTCATTGTTCAAATCTTGTGTGATGCATGTTTTTTCACCTTTTTTTTTAATCTGGCCCCCACTGGAAAATTTTCATGGGTTCGCCACTGGTGTGTGCATTGTGCAGGCGGGCGGGCGTCAAGCGGGCGAATATCATGCGTGCATTGTGCGGCGTGTGAGCGGGCGGCATGTAGCATGCGTACGTGTGTGAGAATTATTTGAAAATGGATCGTTGACCATATTATTTCACGGAATAACACAATGCGTGCAGTTTAGATCAAGTGGATTGACTCACCTTTCTCGGTATGCACTTGCTCAACGACTTCTTAGAAACCGCTGACTTTTGTTTTTTAAATGAAATTCTTCTGGTTTAATTCCGGGGACGTCTTTTCACACAGCTGTTGGAGAAAATAGAGGGAAAATGATTTTATCGATTTTTTAATCATTTACGACAACTATTTTAAAAAACGAGTTTGATAGACTTTTATTAAAGTTATCGAGACTTTATTAAAATCATTGGAAACTACGTGGTACGTAGTTGACAATAGGATTTTAAATTATTCAATTCGGAGTACGGGTGAATGAGATATTAACGCTTTAAGTTGTTGTGAGATATGGGAGGTAAAATAGTGTAAAACTTTATCCCAAATTGGAACATTAGTGTTCCAATGTCAAGTATTTATGTGATAATAGTTGATAATTGGTATAAGATCCTAGAGAAAATGAGAGAGTTCGGAATGGTTTTAGACAGACGAAGTTCTGCTAAAATTGCCACACGCGCGCGCCGCCGCCCGCCCGTGCTTGTTGACCGTTGACCTTGGGGAATTGGGCCTTCGTGGGCCTGAGGGCGGGCTTGGGCTTGGGCTTGGGGAATAGGGCCTTCGCGGGCTTGAGGGCCTTGGGCCGGACTAGTATTATATTTTTGGACAAATTCAACGGAGTGGCAAACTGAATAATTCAGCAAGGCTGCTGAAGCAATTCAGCCGAGTGGACAGCATTCAGTAGGGCTGCTGAAGATTCAACAGGATATGACTCAGCTGAGTCAATTCAACCTTCAGTCAGCTGGAACTTTTCATATTCTGCTGAGACTTTTCATTTTCTTTTTCAATTACAGTATTGTAATAATTTTATTTCAGATTAATAAAAAGTGTTCTTATTTTTCTGTTTATTTATTTATTTCGCATACGATACTACGGCTATAACAATCTTAAGACAAATTTTCAGAGCTTTCTTATGCTCTGAAAAGTATCTGTATGCTAGAAGAAAATAAATATTTAGTTCGTTTTTGAACTTTTTTTTTCCAACTGAATATCAAGTTTTGATATTCAGTAAATCTTTTCTTGCTGCTGTTTGGTCTCGATTTTTCGAACCAGAAATGAACTGTTGATCTTCTGTTTTCTGAACAGAAATGGCTGCTGTCACTGATGCGTCAATGACACCGAATGTGGATGCCGCAGCAACTACAAATCTGAATCAAGTAACGATTGTGCCAGTAATGACACAATCAACTGTTGTTGTGGTTGGTTCTTCTCATGGAGAGAAACCAGAGAAATTTAACGGGTTGAACTTCAAGCGTTGGCAGCAAAAGATGTTGTTCTATTTGACTATACTTGGATTAGCCTGGATGCTGACTAAAGAGAAATCAGTTGTGTCTCCAGACAACCTCGAACAAAGGGCTTTGCTTGCTCTTGAGAGTTGGAATCATAGTGATTTTTTATGTAAAAATTACATTCTGAACGGTTTAGACAATACTCTGTATGGTGTATATTGTACGTTTGAGTCTGCTAGAGCACTGTGGCTTGCCTTAGATAAAAAATATAAAACTGAGGATGCAGGTGCTAAGAAATTTATTGTAGGTAAATTTATAAAGTATGAGATGGTGGATTCCAAAACTGTAATTAAACGGTTTGAGGAACTACAAATAATTATATCCAAACTCATAGAAGAGGGTATGATTATTAATGAGAATTTTCAAGTAGCCTATGTAATTGAGAAACTACCTTCTTCATGGAAGGAGTATAAAAGTTATCTCAAACACAAGCGAAAGCAAATGACTATGGATGATCTGATTGTCCGACTCCGTATTGAGGAGGACAATAGAGGGTCCGAAAAGAAAAGCTCTGTGCAGGTTGGACAAGCCAAAGCTCATGTTGATGAGGTCAAAAAATCAAACGAGGAAGAAAACTGGTCAATCTTCCAAGAAAACTGGTGAATCGTCCCAGAAACCACAAACTCCATTTAAATTTAATGGTGAGTGCCGCAACTGTGGCAAATACGGGCATCGTGCGGCTGGGTACCGTTGAAAGAAACCATTTCAGCCAAGGGCACATATGGCTGAAACTGATGGTGATGATGACATGTTCTTGCGCTGTGATGACAGAATGCAATTCTGTGGGAAATCCAAGGCAATGGTTTGTGGACACTGGAGCCACAAGACATGTATGTGCTGACCGGGCAGTATTTTCAACCTATAAGGCTGGAAATGGTGAGAAATTGTGGATGGGAAACTCTTCTCATTCAAACATTCTAGAACCAGGCAATGTGATTCTGAAGATGACTTCGAGGAAGAAGCTGACATTGACCAATGTTCTCCATGTTCCTGACATTAGGAGGAACCTAGTTTCTGGTGCTATGTTGAGCAAGGCTGGGTTCAAAATAGTGTTTGGCTCTGATAAGGTCATTCTGACCAAAAATGATGTGTTTGTCGGTAGAGGATATCTCACCGAGGGTATGTTTAAGTTGAATGTAATGGCTATTATGCCTAAGAATGTTGTGCCCGATGAGGCTAATAAAATTGCATCTACTTCTGCGTACTTACTTGAGTCTTCTTGTTTATGGCATAATCGATTAGGACATGTGAATAATAAATCAATTCGTAGAATGATGAATTTAGCTTTATTACCTAATTTAAAGTTTAATGAAACTGATAAATTCCAAAAATGTGTCGAAGCGAAAATGACTAAGGCACTGTTTCCATCAGTAGAAAGAAACACATAACCGTTGGAACTAATTCATACAGATTTGTGTGATTTAAAATTTGTGCAATCGAGAGGCGGTAAAAAATACTTTGTAACATTTATCGATGATTGTACAAGATACTGTTATGTCTATTTGCTAAGTAGCAAAGATGAGACAATTGAGGCTTTCAAAAACTATAAGAATGAAGTCGAAAATCAACTTATCAAACGAATCAAAAAGGTTCGTAGTGATAGATGTGGTGAATATGATGCACTATTTAATGAATTAAGTTCAGAATCTGACATTATTCATCAAACTACTGCTCCGTATACACCTCAATCAAACGGTATTGCTGAACGCAAAAACCGCACTTTGAAAGAAATGATGAATGTTATGTTGATAAGTTCGGGTTTACCTCAGAAAGTGTGGGGGGAGGCCATTCTCTCAGCAAATGTCATTCTTAATAGAATTCCATCCAAGAAGATGGATAAGACCCCATATGAGTTGTGGAAAGGCCATAGGCCAAGCTACAAATACTTGAAAGTGTGGGGGTGTTTAGCAAAGGTGGAAGTGCCTAAACCTAAACAAATAAAAATTGGGCCTAAAACGATAGATTGCGTATTTATCGGTTATACGAATAACAGTAGTGCATATAGATTTCTAGTGCACAAATCTGACATCCCTGGTGTACATGTGAATACAGTCATTGAGTCAAGAAATGCTATGTTTTTTGAGGATGTCTTTCCAAACAAAGACAGATTCAATGAAGACACGAGTCCAAATAAGCGGACACATGAATCCTTAGAGGATAACACTTCAGAAAATGAGGAAATCAAACCTCGTAAAAGTAAAAGGGCTAGGACTTCAACGTCATTTGGTCCGGTTTTTCTCACCTATATGGTAGAAAACGATCCAAGAACATATGCTGGGGCTATGTCAAATCCAGAAGCGCCCTACTGGAAAGAAGCGATAAAAAGTGAAATAGACTCCATTATGCAAAATCACACTTGGGAATTGGTTAATATTCCACCAGGGCACAAAGCACTTGGTTGTAAGTGGATTTTCAAGAAAAAGCTTAAGGATGATGGATCTATTGATAAATATAAGGCCAGATTGGTAGCCAAAGGTTATCGACAAAAAGATGGTCTTGATTTCTTCGATACCTATTCACCGGTAACTAGAATCACATCGATAAGGGTTCTTATTGCTATTGTAGCAGTCTATAACTTGGAAATCCATCAAATGGATGTTAAGACTGCTTTCTTAAATGGTGAACTGGAGGAAGAAATATACATGGAACAACCTGAGGGGTTTGTAGTTCCAGGTCAAGAACACAAAGTGTGTCGACTCGTTAAATCACTGTATGGGCTAAAACAAGCGCCAAAACAGTGGCACCAAAAATTTGATCAAACTATGTATTCAAATGGGTTTAAAATTAACGAGTGTGACAAATGTGTTTATATCAAGAACACTTCTAATTCCTATGTGATAGTATGTCTTTATGTTGATGACATGTTGATCATGGGAAGTACTCGTGATATAATCATGAATACTAAGAAGATGTTGACACGAAATTTTGATATGAAAGATATGGGAGTTGCAGATGTAATTTTGGGGATTAATATCTCTAGAATGTCTGATGGACTTGCTTTGACACAGTCTCATTATATTGAGTCTGTTATAAATATATTTAATGTCTTTCATGAAAGTCCTGTGAAAACTCCAATTGACTTAAGTTTACACTTAGTCAAGAACAAAGATGAACCTGTGTCTCAGTTGAAATATTCACAAATAATAGGTCATTCGATGTACATAACCAATTGTACTAGACCAGATCTAGCATGTGCTGTGAATAAACTAAGCTGGTTTACAAGTAATCCAAGTGAGGATCATTGGAAAGCTTTGAATAGGGTACTGATGTACTTACAGTTTACAATGAATCTGGGATTATGTTATACACGATATCCAGCAATATTAGAAGGATACTGTGATGCAAATTGGATATCAGACTCAAAAGATTCGAAAGCCACAAGTGGATATGTATTCATTATTGGTGGTGCTGTGGTGTCATGGAAATCCACAAACCAAACATGCATAGCTCGTTCCACGATGGAAGCTGAGTTTATTGCATTAGACAAGGCAGGAGAAGAAGCAGAATGGCTTCGTAATTTCCTAGAAGATATTCCATGCCGGACTAAACCTATTGCTCCAATAAGCGTACATAGTGATAGTCAGTCGGCTATATGTCGAGCACAAAACAGTATGTATAATGGTAAGTCTTAACATATACATCGCAGACACAATACTATTAAACAACTAATCTCTAATGGTGTGATTTCCATCGATTTTGTTAGATCGAAGGAGAATTTGCAGATCCGCTTACAAAAGGTTTACCTAGAGATCAAATGTCAAAATTGACACTCGGAATGGGAATTCAACCTATTACGACTTAAACTTTGTAATGATAACCCAACCTTGTTGACTGGAGATCCCAAGATCTGGTTCAAAGGGACAACTAAGTTATGAAGGTTCAGTAAACACTTATCCATTATGTGAATAAAAGTGTTATCTATCAGTGGTGTAAAGGTTAAGTGAAAACTTTTAATGATTCCTATAACTTGGTTAAATTCGAGTGGGGTATGTCAGAATACTCTTGAAAGGAGGTCACCTATGTAAGTGTGAAGTGGGGCCGCTTCTGTGAGAATTCATAGGCTAGAATTCTCTAACGCACTTTCTAAAACTAGGGTGATTCATGGCCAAAATGAACACAATCATGAAAACCAAATATGGTGTTTAGGGAAATATGGTGTGAGTATTATTGTCTGGTTTTACAATAAAGGCTGAACGGTTCAAGACATAGTTCACTGATTAGCCGAGTAGATCCGATAGTATTTCACTAAGGCAGGTTCAAAGCCAGAAGCTACCTCTCTTGATGCAATATTTTCTGTTAGAAAACTCTTCAGGGTCTACATTTGCATTAATATCCGTTCATGTGGGGGATTGTTGGAGAAAATAGAGGAAAAATGATTTTATCGATTTTTTAATCATTTACGACAACTATTTTAAAAAGCGAGTTCGATAGACTTTTATTAAAGTTATCGAGACTTTATTAAAATCATTGGAAACTACGTGCTACGTAGTTGACAATAGGATTTTAAATCATTCAATTCGGAGTACGGGTGAATGAGATATTAACGCTTTAAGTTATTGTGAGATATGGGAAGTAAAGTAGTGTAAAACTTTATCCCACATTGGAACATGAGTGTTCCAATGTCAAGTATTTTTATTATGATAGTTGATGATTGGTATAAGCTCTTAGTGAAAATGAGAGAGTTCAGAATGGTTTTAGACAGACGAAGTTCTACTAAAATTACCACACGCGCGCGCCGCCGCCCGCCCGTGCCCGTTGACCTTGGGCTTGGGCTTGGGGAATTGGGCCTTCGTGGGCCTGAGGGCCTTGGGCCGGACTAGTATTATATTTTTGACAAATTAAGCGGAGTGGCAAACTGAATAATTCAGCAAGGCTGCTGAAGAAATTTTCAGCCGAGTGGACAGCATTAAGCAGGGCTGCTGTGTTCAGCATTCAGCAGGACTACTGAAGATTCAACAGGATGACTCAGCTGAGTCAATTCTGCCTTCAGTGAGCTGGAACTTTTCATCTTCTGCTGAGACTTTTCATTTTCTTTTTCAATTACAGTATTGTAATAATTTTATTTTAGATTAATAAAAAGTGTTCTTATTTTTTCTGTTTATTTATTTATTTCGCATACGATACTACGGATATAACAACAACAAATTATTCTGACCCAATTCGAGTCAAAAAACGATGATTGTTCTGATTGAATCAAGTCAGAATTTCGAATGTTTTCCATACCTAATACCGGTCAGAAAAACTTTATGACTAAAATTGAGTCTATAAAACTTTTAACATTTTGTCTGAAATTTAGTCAGAATCAACGAGTTCGCAAATTATTTTGACCCAATTCGAGTCAGAAAACGATGATTATTCTGATTCAATTCGAGTCCGAATTTGAATGTTTTCCGTATCCAATATCGGTCAGAAAAACTTTCTGACTATAATTGAGTCAAGAAAACCTTTAACATTCTGTCTGATATTCAATCAGAATCAACGAGTTCAAAAAATATAAATTTAAAAGTTAAAAATGAAAAAAAAAATATTGTGTATTAAAACTTTTCTTTTGTGAAAATACATTCACTTAATTTCTACACACTCACAGCTTTCTTTGATGATGTAAAGTAAAGTTATATAGTTGAGAGACTATATAAAAGGTGGAGTTCTTCTAAACATATATATAACTAACGAAATTCGGTTGCTTCAGTTAATATACCGAAGTTAGGTTCTTCATCTTATATCAAGTTTTTCAATGCCTGGTTTTGTAAGTTGAATGGTTGTGTCGAAATCGAATTGAAAAATTTCAGTTGATTGAAATTTAAAATCGAGATCGTACTGTCTGTTGTAGGTAATCAAAATGAACCGTATCATAATATACATTTGATTCGGTTCATGTAACGGAGAATTGATATAAATTTATCAATTTCATTCGGTTATAAACAGTTTGGTTATATTCGATTTTTATTAGATAAAAAATTGTTTGGACAATATTTCGGTTACATGTATTTTTTCATAGACGGTTATAGTATTTTGGTTATTAAAACTAATCATACACGTTTCGGTTACGATTTTTTATTCAATGGTTGTGAAATCGAAATGAAAAATTTCGGTTGATTGAAATTTAAAACCGAAACCGCACTGTCTATTGGAGGTAATCAAAATGAACCGTATCGAAAAATACACTTTGGTTCGGTTCATGTAACGGAGAATTGATATAAAATTTATCAATTTCATTCGGTTATAAACGGTTTGGTTATATTCGATTTTTATTACGATAAAAGTTGTTCGGACAACATTTCGGTTTCATGTATTTTTTCATACACGGTTATAGTATTTTGGTTATTAAAACTAATTATACATGTTTCGGTTATGATTTTTTAATCAATTTGGTTAACGGTTCGTTTGTTTTTTTCCGGTTTGATTTTCGTTTCGCTTACAGATAAATTGTAGAGTGGTAATTGAAATCGAACAAAAAATTTCGGTTTCTATATAACAGCACACATTTGATTATAAAAATAAAAAATTAAAAAAAGACACAAAGGTTTGAAAACAAAAAATAAAAATGTCACGTGTCATGCCAAGAGGGTGGCCACTTGTTGGACACCCTCCTTAGCTCTTATCTTTTTATTACGATAAAAAATTTGTTCAGACAACATTTCGGTTACATGTATTTTTTCATAGACGGTTAAGGTATTTTGGTTATTAAAACTAATTATACACGTTTTGGTTATGATTTTTTATTCAATTAGGTTAACGGTTCGTTTGTTTTTTCCGGTTTGATTTTCGTTTCGCTTACAGATAAATTGTAGAGCGTTAATTGCAATCGAACAAAAAATTTCGGTTTCTATGTAACGCTAACCAAAATTTCGGTTTTTACAGAAAGAAAAAAAATTAAAATTTTGCTGCATGTACAAGAGGGAAAAAAAAATTGCCTCGTGTCGGCCAAGGAGGGTAGCCACGTGGCCACCATGTGGGCACACCCACGGAGAATTGATATAAAATTTATCAATTTCATTCGGTTATATTGGTTATATTCGATTTTTATTACGATAAAAAATTGTTCGGACAACATTTCGGTTACATGTATTTTTTCATAGACGGTTATAGTATTTTGGTTATTAAAACTAATTATACACATTTCGGTTACGATTTTTTATTCAATTTGGTTAACGGTTCGTTTGTTTTTTCCGGTTTGAATTTTGTTTCTCTTATAATTTGTAAAGTATTAATTGCAATCGAACAAAAAAATTCGGTTTCTATATAACGGCACACGTTTGATTAAAAAAAATCAAACCACAAAGGTATGAAAAAAGAAAAAGAAAAATGTCATGTGTCAAGCCAAGAGGGTGGCGACGTGGCCACTTTTGGGCACACCCTCCTTACAATTTGGTTAACGGTTCATTTGTTTTTTCCGGTTTGATTTTCGTTTCACTTACAGATAATTTGTAGAGTGTTTATCTATTAAGAGCTAAGGAGGGTGTGCCCAAAAGTGGCCACGTGGCCACCTCTTGGCTTGACACGTGGCATTTTTTTCTTTTTTTCCAAACCTTTGTGGCTTGTTTTTTTTTTAATCAAACGTGTACCGTTATATAGCAACCAAAATTTTTTATTTTCGTTTCGCTTACAGATAATTTGTAGAGTGTTAATTGTATTCGAACAAAAAATTTCTGTTGCTATATAACGGTACACGTTTGATTAAAAAAAAAAAAAAACCACAAAGGTTTGAAAAAAAAGAAAAAGAAAAATGCCACGTCTCAAGCCAAGAGGGTGGCCATGTGGCCACTTTTGGGCACACCTTCCTTAGCTTTTAATAACAAAAAATTTCTGTTGCTATATAACGGTACACGTTTGATTAAAAAAAAAAAACAAACCACAAAGGTTTGAAAAAAAAGAAAAAAGAAAAAACGCCACGTGTCGAGCGAGAGGGTGGCGCGTATTGCCGCTTTTGGGCACACCTTCCTTAGCTTTTAATAGATAAGATATGAGATAAGACAATATAAAAACTAATTATACACGTTTCGGTTACGATTTTTTATTCAATTTGGTTAACGGTTCGTTTGTTTTTTCCGGTTTGATTTTCGTAATGTTACACGTTTGATTAAAAAAAAAAAACAAGTCACAAAAGTTTGAAAGAAAAAAAAAAATGCGACGTGTCAAGCCAAAAGGGTGGCCACGTGGCGACTTTTTGGCACAACCTCCTTATCTCTTAATAGATAAGAGAATATGAAAACTAATTTTACACGTTTCGGTTACGATTTTTTATTCAATTTGGTTAACGGTTCGTATGTTTTTTCCGGTTTGATTTTCGTTTCTCTTACAGATAATTTGTAGAGTGTTAATTGCAATCGAGCAAAAAAATTTGGTTTCTATATAACGGCACACGTTTGATTAAAAAAAACCCACAAAGGTTTGAAAGAAAAAAAGAAAAAAAAAATACCACGTGTCAAGCCAAGAGGGTGGCCACTTGTGGGCACACCCTCCTTACAATTTGGTTAACGGTTCGTTTATTTTTTCCGGTTTGATTTTCGTTTCGCTTACAGATAATTTGTAGAGTGTTAATTGCAATCGAACAAAAAAATTCGGTTTCTAGGCACACGTTTGATTATAAAAAAAAAACAAGCCACAAAGGTTTGAAAAATAAATAAATAAATAAAAATGTCACGTGTCAAGCCAAGAGGGTGGCCACTTTTGGGCACACCCTCCCTAGCTCTTAATAGATAAGAGAGAGAAGAAGATAAGAGAAGAGAAGAAGAGAAGAGAAGAAGATAAAGAGATACATGGTTTTTAGATACCATATTGTCAAGATCAATCACTTACTGTTTACTAAAATCAATTACCGTAGTAAAGGTGCTAAAGACCCTACACCAACGTCATCAATTCATATCCCCGTCTCCTCAAAACCTTAATCCAAAAAACCAAGAGCGGAAAACCAAATGCTATAGAAAGAGTACGGCTCTCTATGAATTTGATAAAGAAAATACTAACTAACAAAACAAGGTGTGCAACACCAAAACTGAAGCACAAAAAAACACAAACAACTTCCGGAGTTCAAATCTCCCTGGTGGTTGACATGGGAATGGTCAGGACTTCATACACATGGCACTTCAAAGGCTTTATCGGACCGAAAATGGGCCTACCCGGATTTGGACCCTTATTAGGACTCTCGTTCCAAGGTTTTGGCCAGAGCTTTTCCGACCTCATTCAGGTTATTCTAAGAACTCAGGTTGTACGCTCAGTTCAGTTCGGACTCAGCTATCATCATCTCAGCTCGGTACAGGCTACCCGCAGCTCCGTATAACCGGCATGACACATGGTGTCTACGGTCCTAAATTACCGTCCTGAGACAAGCTTGCCCAGACCACTTATGAACAAAATAGATCGTCTCCGAGCTCAAAGGGCGGTTGTGAGACATTAACTGACAGTATCCCATGATTGATCTTTATTAACTCCCATGATCCCATGATTGATTTCACTCATTAATTCTAGCCTAATAGATCCATGAGTGCTCCAAGATAGCATTGTAATGGCCCCTCAATCACAAGCGGGAAATTAGGGATTCACGATCAACTCCCTCTTATATAAATGACCTTTCGTCCTTACAACAAGAACTGCGTTATTGGCTTGATCTCATACATGTTGGGAACGTAGGCAGTCTCATTGACACAACCATAAATCATCACAAACAACCATCAATTTACCAGTTGGATTACTCCCAAATGGATACAATTGCTTGTAATTCAACCCGAACGATTTCAAAACATCGTCAATTGCGCAAGAAGGAGGGTTTTCTGAAAATCTTGTTCAGGAAAATAGCCCTTCAATCAACCATGACTCTGAGCAAAACAAGTAAACTCAGCAAAACTAGAAAAACTAACCAAGCTGGAGAAGAAAATTTGGTCAATCCACCGAGCGAAAACAATATTGTAAGAAATCATGAAAGTGGGGAAGATAACAATGACCATAAGGAGGATGTACCATTGGTACAAGGTGCTGGAGGGACGTCTAATACTAAACAAACGCCATATCTTGAAACTGCCCAAGTTATGCTACACATTGCCTAAAAACTCATTGGAAATAATCCAAAGATGTTTGTTTCTCTCTAGAAACAAGTGTAAAAAGGAACGGGACAAGAAGCACCACGATCGCCATGCAGGGTGGAACTACCTAAACTTCTTAAAAGAAGAGGAATCGAGGTTTCCAGTAGGCTAGAGAGAATGAGAGAGTTCTCAACATCCAGACCTAGGCACTATGACAAAAAAAATATGTCGATAAACTCCTAGGACAAACGTGGCTTTCAAGAAAGGTCTCACCTACAACTCTACTCCTTCAACTTTGACCTCTAGACTCTATCCAAAACCTAGCAAATACACAGCCAATGATGAATCCTAAATCAGCAAAGCACAAGGCCAATTCTAATCATCTGACGGTCTCATACTTCATCTCATTAAAGAATCCGTCTGGTGCCAGAACTAAACGAATCAAAAGCTTATCCAATGATTTGTCGAGTTATTTTAATTTAATAATATCACATAGTGAAGGCCTAAACCTAACCCAAGCCTTAAAACTCAAACCTGCACTAAAATGACCTTAGCCGGTGCCAATGCCTTTTGGCGAGCACTAAAACAATATTGCGACTCTGGAAATGTCTATGTTCAATGTTCGCACGCGCCAAACCATTTTGGTGAGCATTAAAACTTACAAAACATTATGCTTCCAACCTGCACAACTTTGGCACGCGTTAAAACCTTTTGGCGTGCGTCAAAACTGTAGCAGCATTCTGTTTGGTCTTTCTCTAACTTTGGCGCTCTAAACCGTTTTGGCGTGCGCCATACGGTCGAACAACCCTAAAAACTACAGATTTTTCTGCTACACATGTACCAACCCAAAATCAAGATATACACAACGATTCCAGCACAATTTATGCACCAAACAAAACCAAAACACTTGCCAAACATTATAAAACAACACTAATTCAATAGAAAAACCCTCTTACTTGGTTTCCAAGCCAAACGAAGCAATACTCTAATGCAAAACCCCAAATCCTTGAATTCTTCAAACAAAACCTGTATGATCACAATTTAAACTTAGATTAACTGCGATCAAATGTTTCTAAATATTCTAAACTATGAATCGATCAACTGAAAACATTTATTCATGATCAATTCTATGAAATTATAGATTTAAGGCAAAAACCTTTTTTTTAGGAAAAAAACCATACATTTCTGAAACTTCAATTTCTTTATGTATGGTATGTGCTCTACTAGAATCTGCAAACCGATAAACGATCGATGAGATACTTGGAAGGTTGTCTTTTCCGTGTTTTATTTTTCTCAGGAGTTCAATACACAAACTTTTCTGATTCTAACCTTTTCTGACAACCTCCCTAGTTAATGGGAAATTTTATTTTCAAAATAATAACTCCCATCACCTTCAGCCCCTTTTTTTCAAAAATCCTTTAGATAATATTCCAATTTTGCTAAATGCCAAGTTTACCCTTTTATAAAAATTCAGAATATTACATTTATTCCTGGCTATCATAAAAGGTAGCTCTATCCACTTCTCGGCCCTCCCCTAGTGGCACATTAAGAGTATTTAACACATCCTCCCTATCTTCTGCCAGGATATGTTTTCTGAAATACATGCACAACTTATTGTAACATTCCGAATTTTCAGAAATGGTAAAATATTAATTGGGTTTAATCACTACGACCTAAGCTTTGCATCGAATTAAACCACATGCTCCACCGCTTGTGCGGGCCCCCGGAAGATCTTATTTATAATGTCAATATTCCGCGAAAAAGATTTATTTTAGTTCAAAATGATCAATATGTAGAATCCGAGCTCTCCCAGAAAAGGAGGTGATCCAGCCGCATCTCAGGAAATTCGCGCAGCGAAAGATCCGGAATTTGAGACTTATAAACTTTATTATGACTATCCTTCATTGGTTGACCGCGCCCCATCAATTAGTTATTCCTAAACGAGTCATGAAGGGCATAAAGAACATACCATGTCTCCACATTGCATATTTTTTGGTTTAGGCTCCATAAATCTTCCTCAGCCAGGCAATAGCCGGGCGGGCTGTTAGCTAGTGTGTATCATCTTACGAGAATAGAGTATGAATAAAAAAGATAATTTAAAAAATTATTATTTGTTCTTTTGAATTAATTAAAAATGATTTAATTAAAAGATTGTGGGATATTATTTTAAGGAAAATAATTATTATTTATCCTATAAATAAACCCTATTAAAACATCACGCCAATTCGAAAAAAAAATAGAGGAAACGACGGCAACAGAAGAAAAGACGTAGAAGAATAGAAAAAAAAAAAAAAGGGGAGAACGTAAACTCCAATCACAGAGTCAATCCGTTCATCGTTACAAGATGTCGTAGTAGAGAAAAGTGATCAACGCGACGAGACAAAACTTTGGAAAACAACATCTTCCTATTCCGTAAGTTTTTAGTTTAGCCCTAGTTTTTTGTAATCGTCGAGTTCGATTCTTCAAAAACTCATATCTTTCAAACCGTAGCTCTGTTTCGCAGCCATTAGTAGTCAAAACAATAGTCTTGGAGAGTAGATCATTCTAAAAATAGTTTCACAGTAAGTAATCCAGGTAATCTTCCGTTTCACACACTTTTCATTTCGGGTTTTACAAAAAAATAGGATTTTTAAGGTTACTTGTTGATCAAATAGGTTTGGGTTTGAGGATCAAGAGTTGTAGCAGTTGCTTGGTATTTTTCTTTGAATATTGCTTGCAATTAAGGTAAGAGGCTCTTCTTATTGAATAATTATAGTTTTACAATGTTTAGGTTAATTTTTTTATAGGTTGGTGGTTAGACCTCATGTTTATGTGTAGATACTGTCTATGTTAAGCTATGGTATGTTTAGAATTGGTTTCACTATTGTTTTTCTGAGTTTTTTTTTATGCTAAACGTGTTTGGTTTGGAGTGGAAATTGTTTAAGAGTAGAAAAGCATGTTTTAGGGAGTTGCGGGTGGAATGCGTACACATTGGCTAGCAATGCGTACCCATTGCTATTTCAAATGGTCTCTTTTGTTCCCAGTAGGTGCAATGCGCATGCATTGATTAGCAATGTGCACGCATTACTGATACAGGATGGATATATTTACTTTCAGCAAGTGGAATGCACGCGCATTCAGCCCAATTTTGGGAAAAATGTTGTTTTAAGCCCCGAGTTCAGTTTTAAATGTTAATTCTTGATCTAATAACACAAAATGAAAATGAAAAACCCTCGATTGAGTTTCTGATTCGTTTAGTTCACGCACCGAATGAACTCT
Source organism: Gentiana straminea (assembly GCA_036785695.1). Lineage (NCBI taxonomy): Eukaryota > Viridiplantae > Streptophyta > Magnoliopsida > Gentianales > Gentianaceae > Gentiana > Gentiana straminea. The sequence goes on along the minus strand of JAVUPR010000223.1, from coordinate 14,677,988 downwards.
TCCAAAGAGTTGAAGTTCGGGACCGTACGAAGAGCATGAAAGGCTTGTGCTTTGATGAATTAGTATTCATCAAAGTCTGTGTATTTGCTAGGCCTTGTCCATGTCTAGTGGTCTAAGTAAGAGAGTGGTAGATGTGAAGGAGCTTATTTGAAAATACTTAGGTGTCTAGATAACAACAATTAATAAAGGGGGAATGAGGGAGAATGTCAGAAATATTTCATCAATTGAGTAGAATGACAATCTTTTGAAACTTTTGCATAAAGGACAAAACTATTTATTCAATGTCAATGTTCACTTGTGTTCGAAATTCACTGTTTAAATTCACTAATTTTCAAAATTCATTATCGAAATTCAATGATTTTCGGGATTCACTGTCAAAATTCACTGTCGAAATTCACTGATTTCGGGATTCACTGGGGAGATTCACTAATTTTCGGGATTCACTGTTTGTCCTTCTCGCTATAAAAAGTATGCAGTTGTCCTTATTCCTATAAAAAAATATAGTTGTCATGTTACTTAAAAATATTTCAGATTGTGTCATTATCCCTAATTTCCCAATTAATAAATTACATACGTGGTAGTAAAAAAATAAAATGTCACGCTATTCTTGGTAAGGCACCGATTCATATCGCCGATGTGATACGTTCACAAAGGTGAACAACGCTACTGGTTCAAAAAGCTGAAGGGTAGTGGAGAAAATTAATCGAACGTATACGCATACCGGGAGACCCCGGAGCTATCAGGTGCATTTCACCGTTAGTTAGCAAGTATATCTTCAGGCTGATACACGCCATGCGTAGTGCCCTTGAATGCTGACGTAACCAAGATAAGTTAAGCTAGATACGTATAGTCACGACATGTTGATGGACATGAAGTGAAACATAGATTAAGTCGGTCTCGTGAAGGTAACTTAATAATTCTAATAATAACCTTTTCGTTGTAACGCTTGTTTATTCGTTAGCTTCTCACTCTTATTAAGTAATTTTGTACTTACCTCCTTTGCATGATTCTTTTGTATGTATTGTTGGGTGAGAAGACGAACAGGTTGACCAAGAGTAGATGACGACTTTGATGATGCTTGATGATGAAGTCATATTGACGTTTTCTTTCATTTCCATTATATATTGTACTAGACTAATTTGTATTTATTTTCAAATTGTTGAAATTTTCTTTAGACTCTTTGTAAGACAAGTTTGTAGCTTTTGTACTTCGTACTTTTGTAAGGATCCGTTGTTGTAAGTTACATATTTCTATCTTTAGAATGGTTGTATATATTCTTAGTAGCATTTATGTTTTTAATCGAGTCTTTTTAGCTTCCGTTTGCTTTTATTTGATATGACAATGTAGAGGCTTTCTTATAATATTAGATTTATTTAATGTTATACGCACCAAACGTTCTCTTTCGGATAAGGGCTCGGTATCCGGGAGCGGGGCGTTACAGTTGGTATCAGAGCGAAGCGTCCTTTCTATTCTAGGATTTTCCCCTTAATATAAGATTTCTTTAGACTTCTTAGAACATTCCTACTCTCTCTCGAGTTTGGGGTAATCTTCATAAAACTACGAACCCTTAAACCGTGGTTAAGTTGCACTAGGACCAAGTGAAGGGTCTTCTTAGATGAAGGTTAAGTTGAGTTCTCGGGTTTTGTTCCTCCTAGGATCTTTAGTAGAAACCCTTTCTTCTTTTGAAGTATCCAAACCGTAACACGTCACATAGGAATAAGTGAAACCTCTTCAAGTAAGCTTTGGGATCCGAGTCTTAGGCTTACACCCTTAAGTTGAGGACCCATTGGTTGGATTCTCTTTACGCTTTCCATTTTGACCTCTTCACTTTCTTTACACACGAACATCTAATCCCACTTTTGGCTTGGCCTAATTTTGTAAAGAATGACGTTTGACTCAGCTCTACAAATCCTCCACTTTCTCTTTTCACTATTGTTTGGTTTATGTTTACCAAAATTATTTGACCTTGCTTTGCTCGAGATAGGTTCTACACGAACTCCATATACAATTTTATCATCTTTAAGTACTTCTTACTCGTTTCAATTCTTAGTGTCAAAGGTTTCTCGCCTTGGCACATAGTTTTTATCATCCTTGTGTTTAGCTTTATCCAACATGGGCGAATGCTTTTGTTCCCATGCTTTCCTTTAACATAAAGCTGTTTTCCCCTGCTCCGAAAATTCTGAAAATTTTCAGCAATGTATATTACTGTCTTATCTACAATTTATCTTTTTACATTGACTCGATAATCGTTATGGATTGTTCATAAAATCCATGTTAATGCCGGACACTCTGTCCAAAAAATCTGCGGCACATTAACTTCTTCTTCTGTTTTGAGCAGGTTAAACACCTTCAAATGACCTGAAATTTTGACATGTTGCAGAAAACATGTTTATCTACAACTTCCCTTTTGAATGAAAGTTCAAATTCATTTTCTCTTGATCGTAATTTGCAATTCAAGTCAGTGTTTACTAATCTGAAAATTCTGACACCTTGTGCAATCGGAAAAAATAATTGTTTTTGACCGACTTCCTCTCATTCAAAAATCTAACATTTTTTGAAGAATTTGAGATAAACAGATAGACAAACTTGCTTATGTTTTATTAGATAAAAGGGAGCTTAAATAGATTACAATCAGAGGGGAAGTTCAGGGGTTAAAGGAAGTAATAGCTCTTAAGAGCACTAAGCCGACAGAGCAATAAATGCTCTGTCCCAACTAACTTAGCAGCCAGACAATACATAAAATAGGCTGCTAAGACATAACATTAAAAGGTAGTAAGCTAAACAGATAACTTAACTTAAATAGGAATATATTATAAGGTTAAAGGTTGTAAAGGACATGTTTTAATCTAAAATGGTTGAGAAGGACAAACGCGTAGTAACACATGTAGTAACACATGTACAAAAACGTAGTAACACATGTAGTGACTGTCCTTCTCAACCATTTAAGTTTAAAACCTGTCCTTATGGACACTGACCCCTATATTATAACATTAATATAATATTATATTATATTCTACACCCCCCCTCAAGCTAGTTTGTAGACATTGATACAACCTAGCTTGGCACACATAGGAGTGAAAGATTGAGGAGGCATAGCTTTGGTGAAGATATCAGCGTGTTGGTCTTTGGAAGCAACATGTTGTAAGGAGATGAGTTTGCCTTCAATATTTTTAGTAATAAAATGCCTATCAATGTCCACATGCTTGGTTTTGTCATGCTGGATAGGGTTCTCTGCCATGCAAATTGCAGAATTGTTGTCACAATGGAGGGTAATAAGTTGAGGGAGGGAAATTCCTAGATCATGTAGGACCCTTTTTAACCATAAACCTTCACACACACCAAGAACCAAGGCTCTGAGTTCAGCTTCAGCACTGCTCCTAGAAACAGTGGGTTGTTTCTTACTTCTCCAAGTAATGAGATTATCCCAAATATATGAGCGGTAGCCAGTGGTAGACCTTATATCAGTGTGGCTGCCTACCCAATCTGCATCCGTGTAGGCCACAACACTTCTGAGGGTAGATTTCTTGAAGTATAATCCTTGTCTAGGAGTGAGCTTGTGGTATCTAAGGATTCTGTTAACAGCATCCCAACATTCCTTGGTTGGTGCATGCATGAATTGGCTGACCAAGCTAACTGCAAATGAGATATCAGGTCTGGTATGGCACAGATATAGGAGCTTGCCAACCAGTTTTTGGTATCTGTCTTTTTGCACCACTTTAGCACCATGAACCAGTTTGAGGCTGGTATCAACAGGAGAGATGGCAGGTTTGCAACCTAGCATTCATGTTTCTTTGAGCAAATCAATTGTGTACTTTCTCTGGGAGACTGAAAGACCATGTCTTGTTCTTGCAACTTCCATACCAAGGAAGTATTTGAGGTGACCAAGATCCTTGACTTCAAAGATTCTGGATAAAGATCTTTAAGCTTCTGAATTTCAGTACTGTCATCTCCTGTCAAGATGATATCATCCACATGCACAATAAGTATAGATTTTTTACCATGAGTAAGTTTAACAAACATAGCATGGTCAGAGTTACACTGAGTGCAACCAGCAGTTTTAACAGTAGTGGTGAGTCTACTGAACCAGGTCTTAGGTGATTGCTTAAGGCCATAAAGGGATTTCCTCAATTTACAAACTTGGCCTGTATTGGAAGAAGTCTTAAAACCAGGGGGAATAGTCATAAACACTTCCTCTACTAAGTCTCCATTCAGAAAGGCATTTTTTATATCCAATTGATATAGGGGCCAGTATAGGTTTACAACTAAGGAGAGAAGTATTCTGATAGAATTTAACTTAGCAATAGGAGCAAAAGTTTCTTTGTAGTCTAGGCCATAGGTCTGAGTGAAACCCCTAGCTACAAGTCTAGCTTTATATTTATTTAGACTACCATCAACATTGTATTTAATAGTGAAAAGCCATTTACAACTAACAGGTTTTTTCCCTTTTGGAAGATAAGTCAGATCCCAAGTGTGATTACTGATTAGGGCATTCATCTCAATGTTAACAGCCTCCTTCCAATAAGGATGCTGAATGGCCTCATAGATATCTTTAGGAATAGATTCTTTATCCAAATTGTTAGTGAAAAACTAAAATCAGGAGACAGTTTATCATAACAGTGGAAGGTATAAATAGGATGCTGAGTACAAGATCTTTTACCTTTCCTTAGAGCAATGGGTCTATTATCAATACTAGGAGGAGAGATACTACCTGATTGAGGAGGAAGAGGACTAGAGACTCCTTCATTGGTGGCAGGAGGGTACCTGTAGAAGGCCACTTGAACTTTTAAACCTTTTTCTTTGATAGACCTGGAGTGGGACAGGCTGGTTGTAAGATATCACTTCAGTTTCAGTGTTGGAAGGTGGAGTTTCTGCCTCATCACTAGGATGTTCTTGCTGCACCTGAATGTTAGGAGTGGCACCACTAGAAACAGGTATATCAAAGGCATCCCAGTCACTAGAAAGTTCAGAAAATTTCTTAGTTTGTTGGTTGTAATAAGGAGTATCCTCAAAAAGAATTACATCCATGGAATTATAAAATCTTTTGGTGATATGTGTGTAACATTTATAACCTTTTTGGTTAGGTGAATATCCCAGAAATATGCATTTTTGAGCCTTAGGATCTAATTTACTTCGATGATGAGCATGTAGGTACACAAAACAGTACATCCAAATATTTTCAGAGGAATCTCACAAGTAATGTGTGTGCAAGAGTGAACATTCATAAGAGTCTTGATAAGAGTCTGAAATTCCAAAACTCTACTGGGAAGTCTGTTAATAAGGTAAGTTGCAGTAAGAATGGCTTCTCCCCATAGGTATTTAGGTACATTCATGGAGAACATTAAGGACCTAGCCATTTCTAATAAGTGCCTATTTTTCCTCTCAGCCACCCCATTCTGTTGAGGGGTTTCAACACAGCTACCGATATGAATGATTCCTCTATCTTTCAGAAAACAACACAAATTTGACTCAAAGTACTCTTTAGCATTATCAGTTTTAAGAATTTTGATTTTTGTGTTGAACTTAGTGGACACCATATTATAGAAAGTTTGAAACACAGCCCCAACTTCAGACTTGTCCTTCATAAGAAATAGCCATGTCACTCTAGAGTGATCATCTATAAATGTCACAAACCATCTAGCACCAGTCACATGCTTAACCCTTGAAGGGCCCCAAACATCACTATGGATCAAATGAAAGGGATGAGATTTTAGGTAAGGAATCTTAGCATAGACAGATTTAGTAATTTTGGAAAATTGACAAATTTCACATTGTAAAGTAGAGACATTTAAGCCTTTAAATTTATCAGGAAACATATTTTTTAAATAGGCAAAATTGGGATGGCCTAGTCTATAGTGCCATCTCATTACATCATTTAATAGAGGATTACTAATATTAGAAGAAAAATAAGACTAGGTCTTCACAATCCTTTCATCCTGATTGATGAGAAAGAGGCCTGAACATGCCTCAACACTGCCAATCATATCCTGGGATAAGTGATCCTGAAAGATACATTGGTTAGCAGAAAAAATGACATTCCAATTGAGCTCCTTGATGAGTTTAGATACGGAAATTAAGTTGCGGTCAAGGTTAGGAACATAGAGGACATCATTTAACCCAATGGTATCAGAGATGTTCACATGTCCAGATCCTTGTGCACAAGACATAGATCCATCAGCAATCTTAATTTTATGTATGTAGGTACAGGGTTTGAAATTTGTAAGAAGATTTTTATTTCCAGTCATAAAGGAAAAAGCCCCTGAGTCAATGATCCAAGGGTTTCTTCCTAGATAGGAGACAGTATGAGCAAAAGATTTTTTACCAGATTGGGCATGAGTAGCAGTATCATTCTTAGTTGATCCAGCCACATGTTGGGCAAGCAGACACGTAAAAGCCTCTAACTGCTCATCTGTGATAGCTGATCCACCTTGTTTTTCCTCAGATGCAACCTTCCCATGACTTTCTTTAGAGTTCTGTTTGGGTTTCTTCCAGCTCTCTGGCTTTCCATGGAGTTTCCAACAATTTTCCTTAGTGTGGTTAGTCCTCTTGCAGTGGTCACACCAAAGCTTATCTCTTTTCTTGTTATTTGAATTCCAGGTAGTAGGATTCTTGGAATTCTCAGTGTGTTCATAGGTTTTTCCTAAGGACACAAGGCCAGATCCATCCAGAGTATTGTTAGATGAGGGTTCTTTAAGCATCAGTTTCCTTCGGCTTTCCTCATGCTTAATTATAGAAAAAATTGCCTTGAGAGTGGGAATTGGTTTAGTGGATAAAACTCTTCCCCTGACATCATCCAGAGCAGGATTCAATCCCATAAGAAACTTAAACACACGTTTTGCTCAATCACTGTCTTATAGAGAGTAGCATCATCTGCATTTTTCCAGGCTAGTTTCTCAAACATATCAAGTTGTTGCCAGGCTTTAGTCAGCTGATTAAAGAACTGAGTAACTAAAAGGTCACCTTGCTTGGCACCTTGAATTTGAGCTTTTATTTCATAGATTTCAGAGGTGTTGTCTTTCTTTGAATAGAGCTCCTTAGCATCATCCCAGATTTCCTTAGCAGTATCATAAAGAATAAAATTCTCACTGATGTCTTTTGTCATAGACCGAGTTAGGATGGTCATGACCTGGTTATTTTCAGTATCCCAAGCTTCAAACTTAGGATCTGTGGATGAAAGAACAATTTTTGTTCCAATGAGATAGTCCATTTTACTTTGGCCGGAGATGAGCATTTTGATTGATCTAGACCACAGTAGATAGTTGTTTCCATCCAGTCTGTGGTTAGTGAGAAAGTTAGATGCTTGTTCAGTGAGATTAGAATTTTTTGGAGTTGGAGGCTCACTTGAAGAAGCATCTGAAAGAGAAGACATCTTTGGCGAAAGACACAACGGATTTTTAAAGAGAGGAAGAGATTGGCTCCGATACCATGAAGAATTTGAGATAAACATATAGACAAACTTGCTTATGTTTTATTAGATAAAAGGGAGCTTAAATAGATTACAATCAGAGGGGAAGTTCAAGGGTTAAAGGAAGTAACAGCTCTTAAGAGCACTAAGCCGACAGAGCAATAAATGCTCTGTCCCAACAAACTTAGCAGCCAGACAATACATAAAATAGGCGGCTAAGACATAACATTAAAAGGTAGTAAGTTAAACAGATAACTTAACTTAAATAGGAATATATTATAACATTAATATAATATTATAATATATTCTACATTTTTATATAACATGGGAAACTCCAGTATCTAAATATTTTCTCTTTGGATCGTGCTCAAATTCCTTTTCGTTTGGGTTGTACAAATTGATAGTGTCAGATCCGGCGTAAATACCATACACAGCAACCTAAGAGGAATCCGCACCTCTTCGGCTTAGGGATTGGGCTAAGAGAGTAGTAAGATACGAGAAGGTTTCTTGAAGAGATCTTTTCCTTGGATAGGTCTTTTTGTAGGACGTTGGTATAATTAACACTGTTGTATCCTTTGCAGTATAAACAAGAGCCAAGCTTATATCCTCCAACATGCCATATTTGATGTTCAGACTCTTTTCATGCCCATCACCAAGTCTCCATTTCTAGTGTTTTATTTCCTATTTAATCCCTCACTTGAGACCTCTAATCCCGACAATACCCCTCCGCTTGTAATCATGCTTTACCACAGAAGCATATTGCCTTAAGCCTCTCTTCTTGACAAGTTCCCATCTTTTACTTTCCAAGTCAAGGAGATATGTTCTCCCTAATATTTGTATTGTTGCACTCTTGTTCCTTCTTTCAAATTCAATTTGATTAAGTATTCTAATGTTCAATTTGATTAAGTATTAAGTATTCTAATGTTACCACAGAAGATATGTTCATTCTCAGCTTCCCTCCTAAGGGTAGTGTCGATGTTGTAACTTTTTCACTTAATGTTGCCTGTACCTTTAAGGTATGCATAGCTTCTTCTTGCCAGTCAAATTTTAAGCCTCCATGATATTCTTTTCGATTACCTATCTTTAACCTTTGGCAATTTATTCTAAACCAACTCCAGGCAGATGGTAGTCGTTTACCAAGATGCCTTCGGGCCATTCTGGTCGGTCAACAATTGAACTTAAAAAAAAACTCTAATTTCAAACCATATTAATGCACCTTCGGACTATTTTCATCTTTAAGTCTCTTTCAGGCCATTTAGAGCCATGAACCGCCAGACACACCTTTTGACATTCCATCTTCGGTTTTGGCGTTGTATTACAATTTTGTTACACCGGTTGAAAGTCTATTTTGTTTAAACCTTTTCTTTCCCACTTGAGGAATAACCTTGAGCATCTATTCCTTGCCAGAGTAGTGCAACTTTGAAACCTTGAATTAACCCTCAATGATCTTTCACACTTCCTTTGAATGTTTGAATTAATTCTTTGAAGCCAAACTTTATCCAAAAATTCTTAAGTGTATTAACTTTATGCCTGTTTCAATTATTAGGTGTACTAGGTTTGTCTCCATAGCTTCTTCACATTGAGATTCTTGCTCTCTACTTTACTTCTAAATTGTTTAGTCTTTTTGGTGCTCGACCTTGCACATTTGCTTTGCTTCTATGTTGTATGATGTTTCCTCTATGACGTTCATCGAACTGAGGATTCTCCCAGTTCGCCAACAGCCATTTTGTCAGCCAAATAATTAACAATCAAGGTCACCTGCCTAATGTTCTCAAGTCTAGTATCTGCTTTCCTTGCATTGAATTTTTCAAGTTCCTCATATGATGTTTTCCTTAATGTCCCCACTTTCCAAGGGCTCGTGTAAAATCTCATTATCTCCCTTTCAAGCGGTCTGGGTTTCTTTGCAGACCACTGTATCTTGCAGAATTCCACTTTCTCAATAGAATCTCATCTGCAAGGTTTTCTTTTGTTTTTTCTTTTGGTCGTTATCCTTTGTATTATGATACAATGCCACATCTTACTTTCCAGTTTGGAACCAACTTCAACCTTTCCTCAACACGGAATCATCTTGTTTTGTTTGTAACCCGTGCAACCCCCTTGTTTTCATAACTTATTGCCTCTTCTTCGGCTTACCAAGTTGACATACCCCCCTGGTACTCAACTTGTCAATTTTCAACTTTATTTATTCCCAAGCTAACCCTTTTTGGCATAAGAATTAGATCAGACCGTCAGAGAGAAAGTATGGCACATGCATGTTTCTCCTTCCCGAGAAGTATCAGAAATCCTAGAGCCGGAATCCTTGCAGTTCTTCAGCAAGCTTATGTTGCAATGATGGAGGTTGAGATAAAAAAGAAGTCGAGTATGCCAGAAGTTGTGGTTAAGCTGGGAAGCTCAAGCCTTCAGGACATAGGTCAGTAGAAGCAAGTAAGTTGTACCGTTGATAGCAAGATTCGAGGCAGTTGTCGAGATTGTAAAAAAACAAGATGAAGATCCAATTGTTTCCGATTACAAGTGAGTGTCTAGAGCCAAACCATTCAATGGTCACGAGTTAGATGGAGATGGCAATCGTCGGCATCAAGATCGACTTTGTGTTCCGAAAGTGGAAGAATTGAGGAAGACAGTTAGGGATGAAGCCCACAAGATAGCAGTTGCAGTCCATGCCAGGCGACCAAGAGGTATAGAGAGCTGGAACAATACTACTGATGATCTTTCATGAAGATAGAGATAGAAGAGTTGCCTACACCAATAGTTACCATGCCGACATTTAGGTGTCACAGTTTGAAGCTCTACACGGAGGAAAGCGTAGAACGTTAGTTTTCTGGGATGAAGAGGAGTGACGGCAGAATACGAGACCAGCATTGATACAGCAAGTCAACGTGAAGATTGAAACGGATCGTCGCAACCTCGAGATGGCAAGACAAGCAGAAGAGTTAGGAAGATGGAAGAAGAAGACGGTTAGGGTCTGAAGTGAAGATAAAGTGTATCTAAAGACGTCCCTCTTGTGTCAATGATGAACTAATGCTTAACCAAACATTGATGTGGAAGCAAGCTTTGACCTCGAAATGGTTGAAGAGATTTTGACCTACGCGGAAGAATCAAGTGCACTATAGAGCGGCGGATGAAGAACGTTAAGAACGAAAACGTACAACTAGACTTGGTTCAGTGAAGTAGTCACACATTGGCAGAGACGGCATGGGAGTTAAAGACGAGACGCTTTGCAAAGTCCAAAGTTCAAGCACTTCCCAGATACGCTCGAGTTTCGAGGATGAAACTCCTCTTAAGGGAGGAGGAATGTAACATCCCGATTTTTTAGAAAGGGTAAAATAGTAATTGGGCTTAATCACTACGACCTAATTATTATTTGTTCTTTTTACTGAATTAAAAAGGATTTAATTAAAAAATTGTGGGATATTAGTTTAAGGAAAATAATTATTATTTATCCTATAAATATACCCTTTAATCCCATCAGTTAAAACATCACGCCAATTCGAAAAAAAAAAAAATAGAGGAAACGACGGCAGCCAGAAGAAAAAAAAAACGCAGAAGAATAGAAAAAAAAAGGGAGAACGTAAACTCCAACCGTAGAGCCAATCCGTTCATCATTTCAAGATGCCGTAGTAGAGAAAAGTGATCACCGCGACGAGACGAAACTTTGGAAAACAACATCTCCCTATTCTGTAAGTTTTTCACTTTAGCCCTAGTTTTTTTTGTAATCGTCGAGTTCGATTCTTCAAAAATTAATATCTTTCTAACTGTTGCTCTGTTTCGCAGCCATTAGTAGTAAAAACGATCGTCTTGGAGCGTAGATCATTCTAAAAATAGTTTCACAGCAAGTAATTCAGGTAATCTTCCGTTTCACACACTTTTCATTTCGGGTTTTACAAAAAAAAAATAGGATTTTTAGGGTTACTTGTTGATCAAATAGGTTTTGAGTTTGAGGATCAAGAGTTGTAGCAGTTGCTTGGAGTTTTGCTTGCAATTAAGGTAAGAAGCTCTTCCTAATGAATAATTATAGTTTTACAATGTTTAGGTTAAGTTTTGGTATAGGTTGGTGGTTAGACCTCATGTTTATGTGTAGATGTTGTCTATATGTTATGCTATGGTATGTTTAGAATAGGTTTCACCGTTTTTTTTTTCTGGGTTTCTTTTTTATGCTAAACGTGTTTGGTTTGGAGTGGAAATCGTTTAAGAGTAGAAAAGCATGTTTTAGGGAGTTGCAGGTGGAATGCGTACGCATTGGCTAGCAATGCGCATGCATTGCTGTTTCAGGATAGTCTCTTTTGTTCCTAGCAGGTGCAATGCGCACGCATTGCTGATACAAGATGGATAGATTTACTTTCAGCGGTGGAATGCGCATGCATTCAAAGGAATGGGCACGCATTCAACCCAGTTTTGGGTAAAATGTTGTTTTAAGCCCGAGTTCAGTTTTAAATGTTAATTCTTGATCTAATAACACTAAATGAAAATGAACAAGCCTCGATTGAGTTTCTGATGTGTTTAGTTCCGGCACCGAATGTACTCTTCCAAAGAGTTGAAGTTCAGGACCGTCGGAAGAGCATGAAAGACTTGTACTTTGATGAATTAGTATTCATCAAAGTCTGTGTATTTGCTAGGCCTTGTCCGTGTCTAGTGGTCTAAGTAAGAGAGTGTAGATGTGAGGGAGCTTACTTGAAAATATTTAGGTGGCTAGCTAACAACAATTAATAAATTACATATATACGTGGTAGTGAAAATATAAAATGTCACGCTATTCTTTGTAAGGCACCGATTCATATCGGCGATGTGATACGTTCACAAAGGTGAACAACGCTACTGGCTCAAAAGGCTGAAGGGTAGTGGAGGAAATTCATCGAACGTATACGCATACCTGGGAGACCCCGGAGCTATCAGGTGCATTTCACCGTTAGTTAGCAAGTATATCTTCAGGCTGATACACGCCATGCGTAATGCCCTTGAATGCTGACGTGACCAAGATAAGTTAAGCTAGATACGTATAGTCACGACATGTTGATGGAAATGAAATGAACCATAGATTGAGTCGGTCTCGTGAAGGTAACTTAATAATTCTAATAATAACCTTTTTTCGTTGTAATGCTTGTTTATTCATTAGCTTCTCACTCTTATTAAGTAATTTTGTACTTACCTCCTTTGCATGTTTCTTTTTATGCATTGTGGGGTGAGAAGACGAACAGGTTGACTAAGAGTAAATGACGACTTTAATGATGCTTGATGATGAAGTCCTATTGACGTTTTTTTCATTTCCATTATATATTGTACTAGACTAATCTGTATTTATTTTCAAACTGTTGTACTTTCCTTTAGACCTTTGTAAGACAAGTTTGTAGCTTTTGTACTTCGTACTTTTGTAAGGATCCGTTGTTGTAAGTTACCTCTTTCTATCTTTAGAATGGTTGTATCTATTCGTAGTAGCATTTATGTTTTTACCCGAGTCTTTTTAGCTTCCGTTTGCTTTTATTTGATACGAGGACGTAGAAACTTGCGTATAATATTTAATGCTATACGCACCAAACGTTATTTATTTAATGTTATACGCCTCGTACCGTGCAAGAATATTCGAGCATGTATCTTTCACAATGTCTATTTGATCAAAAGACTAAAAATATATCTAGGTGCCATATACCATATTGTGATCTCTTTCTATAATTGTCATCTACAATAGTAAAAAATACACACAACCATTATTACTATATTATAAACAACTTGACCAGATAAAAATCGGGCAACAAATTCTAGGTAAAGTTGATCTTATTTTGATTATTTTATTAGATGAAAGTGGAGTGGATAGTGGTCGACCCATTCTCGGCAATGCCTCGTACCGTGCAAGAATATTCCTTATATCGTACTTGCTCCTTCCAAGTTCGCTTTAAAAAATAAAAGACTATCATTCGCGAAGAAGAGATGAGATATGCGCATCTGTTCTGCAAAAAGGTATACCAGTATATACCACATAATTAGTTGCCCTCATTAATCGCCTGATTGATAAGTGATGTAATTTAACAAGAACTTGAAAGAAGACTTTGATCTTAGACAGATTAAAAGTTCAATTTTATTTATTATAAAAAGCTTCTAAAATGCGTATGAATCTTAACAAAGAAGAAAGGGTGACAACTGACAAGTAAAGGTAAAAATTGGTACAGTAAAATAGGCGTATAGAATAAGTGTTAAGCCGATGAATTATTATTGAAAAATGTCAGGCTTTAATTTTACGGAAATTTTAATATGATCCTCGACTCCTCGCATAAGATTTGCCCCTCTTTTAAAATATCTTATTGGTGGAATATTGTATAACTTTGTATATATAATTGAGTGCATACCATTTAAAAATTTCTCTCCATTAATAGTAATAAAATGTTTTAAATAACAGCAGATTGATAAGTATTTTTTTTATTATTTGAGAACAGTAGACAGATAACTGGAGTAATCATTATCACAAATTTTTTTTTTCTTTCTCTCTATTCGTGTGTTTTTTTTTTAATATTATGTCATTCGTTTTTTTTTTTTTTTTTTTTTTTTTTTTTTGGAGAAGAAGTCATTCGTATTTTTATTTCACACAATTTTATCAGGTAGAGTTACAATTTTCATAATTAATCCTATGCTTATCGAAAGACATATTCTAGTGGAATTTGGTGAGGTTTAAATTATGGTGTAGTTTGGACATTGCTATCAAGTATAGTTTACAAGGTCTTCTATCTCTAGATATTTATTCCCATTTTCGTTTTAAATTTAGTCATTTTGGCCTCTTTCCCTATACTTAACCATATGTAATTAGTATGTAAAGAGCACTAGTTTTATTTATCTGGAAATTAGGAAAAATGACAAAGAAAAGATACAATAAATTAGGTACGAGGGCATCTTTTCAAAAAAATTGAATAGAAGACAAACTTATTACCTCTTAAAAAAAGAGACAAAATGTGTAGGCGCATGGAGCTAAAAAGAAAATTCATAACAATTTTTTTCTAACGTATCTCATTTTTAAACACTTATATCTCACGATCTATAACTTTAAAAATAATAATCTTTCAACAATTTTTTTAGTTTTTCGTGATTTTTATTACGAGATATTCCGATGTAATTCTTGATAATATATTGCCGAAATTCAGTGTTATTCGAAAATTCACGGTCAAAATTCAAAATTCACTAGATGAATTTTGATGGTAAATTTCATGAAAAATAATGTAATTATATAAAACGAAGTCTCAAAACGTAGAACGTAAAAAATTAGAAAAACTAAATGAAATATCTATCATATTAATTTAAAGATATATCTAGATTAAAATATATGAGTGTTTAAAAATGATGGAAAAATACACCACCGTCCATTTTTTCAGCCGACGATTTTTTCCCTTTAACCTATAAATCTTAATCTCGTATGATGTGTCATTCTCCCTATAAATCTAATGGGCTATCATTTTAGTTAAAAAATCATTCAAAAAATGTTATATTTCCTAATAAAATAATATATCATTCATAAAATAATATATTAGTTATTTTAATTATATTCTCTATTTTGTACTATAAATCACATATCTCTGGTAATTATTGTGCCCCTTAACTCAAAGTTCTGGGTTCGAGTTTCAGTGAACACAAAAAGTGTGCGTGGGTATATTTCGTATGCGTCAAAAAAAATCAACACTTATCTTTATTTTACAGTCTCATTTTTTGACCTTCTACTCTTTACTGATCTTTATGCACAAGCTCACTCATTCCATTTTCATTGAGAAATTTGTGTAGGGCTTAAGGAACGGGTGGATGTTTCTGGAGAAGCAAAGCATAAGGTGGATGTCAATTTCCTTTCAGTGCAGCCTACGAGCCAAGTTTATGTCTTAGTAGTTTCTTTTCACGGGAAGTTGTAGTAATGTTTTTCAGCTAATTTAATTATGAGTTGGTTTGCAGAAGTGATTTTCTAAAGTATGTGTCTCCACACCAGTAATGTGCGGTCGGATTTCAACTACTATATAAGATGATAGTTGTGGCGCGACACGTGTTAAGACCATGAGGTTCGACATCCCGAGCTTCAATTGCTCTTTTTTTTTCCATGCCATTTTTTGTGTAATCTGATATGACGTCAGACTTATATGAATTTTAGGATTTATTTTGAATTTTATGTGTCGAACACAATGTTTTCGGTTGAGGACTCACTTCTGAGAGCAAGGTATTATTACACTATATATATAGTTAATGATTTTGTCAATGCCTTTTCCAGAGTGTTAAAACTGAGGCTCCGATACCTCATGTTCCACCCTACTCTTAAATAATAAAATAGTTTTAAAAGAGAAATGCTACTATTATGACTATAGCATAATGAATGATACAAAAGAGTTTTGCATCAACAATAATGATGTAAAACTCATTGATCATATATTACGTAAGAATCACCATTATCAATTATTAAAAAATCTGTTTTTCACTCGTTATTGCATCAACGATGATGATGTAAGACTCGTTCATCATTACGTAGGAATCACCATCACCATTGACTATAAAATATGTTTTTCACCCATCATAGTACAACCGTTGTAACCATAGTAGCATCGCTCTTTTAAATATAATTAGAATGATACGTTGTTTAATGATACAAGCACAATAATTCAGCCACAACGAGTTAACCTGGATTTATACCATATATTGATTATATGGGGTCTACATTATAATCGTGCAATTGGTCATATATATCATTATCAATGATAAAATACATGTTATGTCACTAATTGTGGCCGAATGGTTGTGCCCGTTTTTTTTGTATTTTTTTTACTCCCTCAGTCTCTTTTGTTTGAGACATTTTGGAACTCAAAATATTTAAGGAGACATCATTTAATAAGTTGTCTGGTCATTTGGTCATTTAAAACATGACAAATTTACATTTTTATCCTTTTAATGTGTAGCACTGTTTTCATTGCACATTGAGGCAATTTAAAAAAGCAAAAACTTTGAAAGTTATGAGATTTATTTTGAGACAGAATAAGTCACGAACAAATTAGCACGGAGGGAGTATTTTAAACATCCGGTCGAGTAAAAAAGAAAAAACCCGATCGAGTTAAGACACCAACCCCCAATTAATATACTCCACGTCAACCCCTCTCTCCAACCGTGTCCATTTGCCATTTTATATATATATCCCCTTGTTAGATCATACATACATGAAAAAAAACAAAAACACCCTCTTTTCCACAGTCCACATTCCATTCTCCTTGTACAACAACAACATTAATATGGAGGGTTTGATTCCATTTGTATACAGAGCAATAATGCAATACAAGAAGGATGAAAAGGGCCTTGTTGTATCTTCATGGATGAACGAATCGCCTTCGACTTCTTACATGAGACTGCCTACAGGTGATTCTGGCCGTTTTGATGCTCAAAATCTGGGACCAGAGCTTAGCTTCACTACTTCTTCATCTTCTCCTTCAACCTTCACTGCAAAAAGAGTGTCCCCAAATGGTATTCAAATTCAATCTCCTGGTCGTCGTCTCGCTTCTCGTCGTATGTCCAAGTGATCAATGATCATTTCGACATCACTGTCGATCAATGGGTTCAGATTGGTAATATGGGTTTGATTTGGTTTATGGTTATATATATATATGTCTGTCTGCATTATTTCTTATTAATATGAAGTAGAAGAGAAAGAAAAAAAAAACCAAGTAAAGAATAATCTGTTTGGTTTTTCTTTCATTTTAATGCAGTGTTATGATGATAACCCAAAGGGGTTTATAAAACATGATGATTGCTTTGTTATATTGTGTTGTAATATATCAAGTGTAGATAATGTTCATGAAAATCTTTATTGTGTGATAATTTCATTGTTATTGTCAAAGGATCAGGTTTTCTCTTCTTCTTTTTTTACTTCACGTAAACGAAAAAAAAAAAAAAAAAAAAAAAAAAGAGTTGTAGAAAAAGAATGAATTAGGTGAAACTTAGTATTCAATTAAGGCAAATGTCGTATTCTTTGAATCACAGTTATGTGTAGATAATTACTTTCCCAGTAAACTACCCTTTGTCCAGTTTTGATAGTCAATGCTTTCGAATTCCACCTTCCTTAGAAATTCAATGGTATAATCATTGCACTTATATATTAATTATATAATAATTATCAAGCAGGAATTTTAAGGTGCTTAATGATCACTATGATTATAGTAGTTTATTGGTAAAATGATGCAGTGTCTTCATTATTAATTCACAGTTTATTGGCAATATTTATAATTTTTACTTAGTTACAAGCAATCACATCATTTTCCCAAGTTGTAAATAAAGAGAAAGAAAATGTATAATTACCTACCCAATCAATCAGCCTATACGAAAAGATTGTCTTTAAAGGCTGGACAACTCAAACCTTAAGCAATAACTTTTGTTTTAATCATCATCAAATTGCATTTTTAACTCTTTCTTTTGTGGGAAAATTCTTAAGCGGGGACTCCCTACTGCGAGTGAGTCGCTGTAGATATTGTACGCGCGTGTGCGGCGATTGTCTCTTCGCACATACGCGCGCAAATCTAGCGGTACGTAGGAATGCAACCTCTCAGAAATCATAGAGGTACGTAGGAAAAATGACAAGTCTACATTATTTATTTTTATATGTAGAGATATATAAAATGATTTGGACTACCGATTTTATTATATGAATAAATAATAAAAAAAAACACAACAAAACGACAATTCATTGGAACTAATGTTATACCATTTGTGGAGTTACCACGTTTGATGAATGTGGACCCCAAACCGTGTGATTCAAATTCATTCATATTTTGTTGCTTCACATTCTCTCTCTTGGACAATTGCAAAATCTGAATGACAAATTACAAGAAATTCATTGGACCCTGGAATCTATCCAGGAAATGTAGTAAATTGATTTCATTCATGAGTGCTAAATTAGCCTAGATCAGTTAGTGGGGTTGGGGTGGGGGGGTTAACTAGAACCTAAACTGAAGCTAAGATCCAAAACATTTGGTGAGAAGAAATAGCAACAAGGCACCATGTGATGAAAGCTAGTGCAATGGATAGCCCGAATCGTTCACACGAGACCTGCATTTGGCTCTTGCACAGTTTCATATCTTTTGCATATAAAACCGCAACACCTCCTGATGAGCATACTGCTGCAAGTGATAGCGTTGCTGTCACCTGCATTTCATAAGCCGATCGATACAGCTCAAACCAAATAGGGAGTGGAAACTAAAATTAATTTCAACAAAATAAAAATTTAAAAAAAAAATTCAATAGTTAAGCATTAGTAACAAAGCCTATGAACTAAAATTTATGTAATGGTAGAATCTCAAGCTAGTTTCAGTTTCTGAAGAAAGATTAAAAGATCTTCAGGCTAACAACAATAGATACTGGAGTATAGATTAAGTACCCAGTCGCCCACGACAAACAGGCTCACTAACACGGGATTTTGGAGGTCTCTTTTGATCTTCAAAGCATAAACATCGAGACATGCAAGTCCGAAGCTCCACAGTATTTGAAGTCCCATTGATGCAATCAAGTAGCTGAGTCCAAAAAAAAAAAAAAATGACATCACAAGGTCGTGAAAACTAATTGTTTCAGCGTAGGAAATTGCAAAAGTGGACACGTTCAAAGAAATCCGGATCGTCTCCAGTAAATTTGGTGCAGTAATCCCTATAGTGACCAATTACATGTGTTTCAGAATCTGAGGAGTATACGCGTGTGCTTTAATGTTGTAAATGCAAACCACATGCCAAAATTGTAACAGGTCACCATAGGAATCATTGCACCAAATTCACTGAATATGACCCCCCCCCCCCCCCCCCCCCCTCTGTTCAAAGAGTCTTTGCACATACAAAATGAAAAATCAAAATGAAATCTCAGCCACTCAATCACATACCCATATGAATATTAACACTTGCATTCAAAAGCCAAAGGACTGAGTGGCACTATAAAGAAAAAACCAAGCCATTCTCTTTATTAATCTTAAGTCCAACCATTATAAAAAACATTTAATTGCCAGGTCAAGTAAGATATAGAACAGAGTTAAGAAGTACCTACTTCACCAAAATAAATTCGAGTAATGACATTTATACATAACATGAATCTGGCTTGTCACAAATACTGGCAATTAAACCAAAAGCAGCAAGTTAGACGTCGATGCAGAAAGATTTTGAAAATCTTGGTTCAAGGCTTCTACTTCACCAAGAGGAAAGACTTTACTTCAATAACTACAGTTAAGTGGCAAATTAAGAATTAAGCAGACATAAAAAAGCACAAGCTTGTGAATTGGAAGATTTAGCAGCAGTAAAAATGACTGTTGACAGCAGAGAGACAGGTTCTGACTTTGCATACTAGGGAAGTAAATCAATCATACATGTTTTTGGTTTGGCAGTCTGTTATGAATCTTCACAACTAACAAACATATTTATCGATAAGTACGAATGAAACAACATATGCTATTTCATCATCCTTAACCTCCTTGTCTTTTGACTTCCAGACCACAATTTGGACAAAAGTATATTCGGTTGACTGCTCGAAAGTTTGATATCCCTTTGTGCAAATGGCTCTCAAACACTAGGCTTCATTATATCCTCAAGATAAATTTGCAAACCTCTTTTGCAAAACACAATTGGATGAAGGGGAAAATGGACATCGTAACCATATCTCCTTTTTTTTTCTTACCGAATTCAAATTACTAAATTTTGAAACAAGTAATTGCAGTAGCTGCATGCACACAAGATACTAGTGATTGGGGGTTCATCCTATCCAGATAGAGTGCTGTAGGACAATTTCACTCTATAGATCATATGTCTTCTGATCGAATCTTACATGCAGATACAAGAAACATCTAATTTGAAAACGAAAATTACCAAATATGTCTGCCAATTAGATTAGGAAAATGACAACCAAGTTGAATCAACAAATTTTGTGTACCTTTCAACTTTCATTAGAGATATCCAAAACAAAAATCAAAAACGAATCTGTGATATGCATATATTTCCCAAAAACTGGAAAAATTGGAATTATTAGACGGAGAAACAAAAACCCAGTAGCCACAATTCTCAATTTCATATAATTACATCTTAATTAAAGCAAAATGTAGATCAAGTCAAACATTGGATGCGAAAGCGAGGAAGTAAATGAAAATATCGAAAAGATGAGAAGCACGTATACCAGAAAGCAGTGTAATTGGAAAACTCATTAGCAGAGATCATTACTCCCATAGAGCAAAGTGCAAACACAAATTGGCCAATCCTTAATAGCAGCCCACAGACCGATCCGGGTCTCCCAATCAATTGCTTCATCTCTTCTCTGTCTCGCAAATTCGGTTTCTCCAGATGAAATAGGGCCCTTTGAATCCTTACATACACAGCAAGGGCCCTCTCAGATCCCTAGATTTCCCCAATGTTTCCCATTTTCTCACCCCAAACCAAACTACCCTTTACAGAGCCTAGTCTGTATGGATTGTAAGCCAACTAAAGTATTCCAGTTTGAACTTTGAATGAGGTGAGGAGATTAACCAATTTAAGGGGATTTAACGTTCTTTCTTTCTTTATTCTTTTCTGTGTGCTTATTTTCCCTTCTTTTAATGCATTCTTCCTTCAATGCATTCAGAGCAGCAAGCAGGAGGACCGTTGCCCCACAGATGTCTTGGAAGCTGGATTCCAAATACTGTAGTTTATTCTGGTGCTATTGTCACTTTTCCTATTTAATTGAGACAAATGTCCAAAAATATTGAATCACTTTTAATGTAAATTATCATAATATTAATGTAAAAATGGAAGATCTAATATTACGAGAGACGAATGAAGTACTTTATATTATGATATTATATTGTTTAATGTAAAAGTGAAAAGGAAACATATTCGATATTATATTATTTAGTGAATATCACAACAAAACTAGAAGATTTTGTATTACGAATGAATGAAGTAGTTCATATTTAGATTATATAAAATATTTTTCAAACCAACATTTACTGTAGTCTACATTTTAACCACTTGATCACTTGTATAACTTGATTGAGTAAGGATTAAAGCAATTACATTGATTATCATTGTGATATACTTTGAAAGGAAACTTTTAAAGGGTAAAGTTTGGTACAACCATTTTACCCCTTATAGTTGGTTGTCTTAGTGACCTAAAGTCATCCGGTAATTGGTATGAGATCTTGGTACTTGAGATCTTGGATACTTGAAACATCCTGAGAATTGAATATGTCTACCATGACTCTCACCATGTCTAGTATGAGATCACCATATTTCACTGGAAATCACTATACTCATTGGAAAAGAGCAATGAGATTGCATCATGAATCTCTTCATACTGATCTCTGGTATGTCATTAAGGACGGTCATTTCATAGCAATAAAACCTAAGATAACTAGTTATGTTGTTAAGTTTATACCTAAGACAAGACAATACAAGAATGGGAAAAGGCCGACGAAAAGAAACTCTATGTAAATGCTAAATGTATGACCATTCTAATTATTGCATTGAGAAATGAGAAGGCAATATATGTTTTCCTACGTAAAACTGCAAAAGAAATTTGGTTGAAGATGAAATGAAATATGAGGGAATAAACAGAGTCAATGAATCAAATATTAACATCTTCATGCCATTCCTGAGTTGTTTAAAATGACTCCCACTGAATCCATCTGTGAAATGGATGCAAGACTGTCTGATCTAATCAACTCACTTGAATCACTTGGTCAGGGCCGGACCTATGCTAAAGGAGGCCTAAGGCGGGTTGGTTGGACGGGTCCTTTGTCGGTTAGTCGATCAGGCGCCACCGGTTGGTTGGTCAGATGATACCGCTAAGTTGGTCATGCGATACCGGTTTCTATATATAAATATATAATAAAAAATAAAACAAATCATAAATCTTTTTTTTCACTTGTAACGCGCCGCATCTTTTACACATTTCATATATGTTTCTATTTTCTAATTAAATTACGCGTGTTCTATTCTGACATTGGGCTTTAATTTCTTTTCAAGTATCACACATTATACAAACCAATTCAGTAATAATTTTTGTTTGTAAACACATTATATTGGGCTTGTTAAGATTGGGCCTATGTGATTTTTTAAAGTAAAACATATCACTGTGGGCCCACCCTGATGGTGGGCCTACGACGGTCGCCTGGACCGCCTGATGGATGGGCCGACCCTGCTTTTGGTAATGTAGTTATAAGATCATTCTCGAAACAAGAATCAAAAGACTTATCCATCCTTGAGAATGATGAGTTAATTGGTTCTCAATTGGTTTATGAACTAACCATGATTGAGTGGAAATTCGAAAAGATAGACTATAAAAGTGTTGTTTTGCAGGTTGTTGTTGTTATTGAGAGCACAAGAGTTAAGACTAGATCACGTGTTGAGACTTGATCAAATGTTGAACCCCTAAACAGTGATAAGGAGATGAATGAAAGATTATCACTACTGGTAAAAAACTTGAAGAATTTATCTATGAAGAATCTTAGCTACAACCACAAAAGAAAGACACAAAGAGGAGGCTCTTCCAGAAGCAAAGAACTAGTCAAATGCTACAAGTGTGACATGCTTGGTCAATTTTCTAGTGAATGTTTTGAAACAAATGAATATCGTAATGAATAGTACACGAAGAAGGCCTTTATAGCTAACTCATCGTGAGTGTTACATCAGAGATTGATGGTGATCGTGATGATTAGGCCAAGTTTTACTTGATGACAAATATTGATGATAATGAGGATCATGATGTTGTTGGTCATGATGTTGATGTTGATTCTGGAATCAATGATGATGATACAGTAGTTTCTGATTTGTTCGATTCTAGATTTGAAACATTATTTGAAATGTCTGAAGGTCTTGTAACTATGAATGAGAAACTGATTAGTAAGAATGTCACTTTAAAAGCCGAGAATGTTGATTTAATTACTAAGTACGAGATTCTCAAAGTTCAATCGTCTAACAAGACAACAGAGGCTAACATCCTTACCAGTAAAGTCAACTAGTTTAGAATAATTAAGACAAGGTTTGCAAGCTGAAATTGATTCTCTTAGGGATAAGATAATTGATCTATAAATGACTATTCTTGAATTTGATAATATTACCAATAAGCTTGATCACTTAATCAGTCCTTATAAGAATCAAATCAATAGGCAACAGAGGTTTAGGCTGTGTGGAAACCAACAATTTTGGTTTACAGTTGAAGGAGACTAGTTTTGTCTCAAGTGCTTGAAAAAGACCATAAGACATAAATTCACTCCTAAACAGAAAGATAAAATGCGGAATTATTATTAATGAACTGAAATCAACAAGTTAAGTTACAATGTTACTGATCATTGAGTATTTATAGCTCAGTTAAAATAAGTTACAAACGGTTACAACAACCTACAACAGAACAACCGTTTTCTACATTAAACAATTTGTCATGTTGTTGAGTCTTCATGTGGTCTGGTGAGTTCCACAGCAGACTGCACTCAGCATTCCCTTCAGTACTTTATACTGTAACAGTTTCAAAATGCGTTAGAAACCTCATTCAACAATCTACAACTCTTATGAGGAAGCCGATCCTTAAAATTTCTTTAAGGTGGGTCGAATGTCGCTTAAATTCAGGATGCGGTAGAAGTGCTAATGACAATTGATCATTTTGACTCGATAGCTTCCGGAATACTCTTTTAGTCCTCAAAATAGGTATCATCACTAAGGATCTTGGTCAATCTATAATCCTGCAATAAAGAACCAAAAATACCAAGCATAAATCCAAAACAACACTCCAGATACAATAACCCGTATAAAACCTATCAAAATGTGATATTTGTGATATTTACTAGCAACACATTTGGATGAAACTAATCAAATATTTATATGTACTATAATGATCAAAGTGTATAAAAAATGGGAATAGAACATAGTAAAATGCATCATCAAATTGACTTACATCAACAACTCCCCACTTAGCTTTTGGTCATCCTCGAACAAAATAAGCGATAAAACAACTTGAACAAGAAATAGAATGAAGTAAATGCAAGATGTAGAAGGTCAACTAGATGTGCAACCGCTGGACCTACAATCGCTCGTTAACCTTAATCTAAGTGTGTAACGAGAGAGTGTGTGTGTGGATAGCCTCTCAAAATAGTTACCAAGCAACTTATAAAATGCAAAGCCATATGCAAAGGAATAATACCAATATCCACTAATCCAGGCGTTAAGAGTCAAGAAGGTAGATCCGGTAGGACTTTAAACTTGTAACTTTAAGCGGGTAGTGGCTAAAACAAACTGACATTAACAATGCTTTTTTGAATGGAAACTTACATGAGTCTGTTTACATGACACAACCTACAAGTTTTGAGGATCCTGCTAAGACAGGGTTTGTTTGTCATCTAAAGAAAGCCATATATGGGCTAAAGCAGACACCTTGCTGAACTTAGTCAGCAGTTATTTTTCTGGAACATTAAACAGTAAAAAGCATACAACACTCTCTTTATTTTTCAGTATGGAAAAATTGTTTTGTATGTTCTAGTGTATGTGGATAACAATTTGATCACAGGAAATGACAAAGGGTTGATACAGCAGTTCATTAGAGCTTTGAACTTGAGATTTGCCCTCAAAGATCAGGAAAGTTGCATCATTTCTTGGGTAAACATTCCTTCAGAGACCAGACTGTGTTGTATTTGTCCCAACACAACTAGATAAGTCGATGTTGGAGAAGTTGAATTTGCAGAATCTCAAATCTTGTTCCACCCCATTGTTGTTTCACAAAAGATTTATCAATCCTCAGAACTGATGACCAATCTAATTGTTTACGGAAGTACAATTGGTGCTTTACGGTATTTAATGATTGATTGATTGTACCTTGTAACATCAAGAAGATTAAAAAAAAAAGTATGTATTCAATTATTTTAGACAAATTAAAAATAATTACGTTGGCAGTATAAAACATTTAAATTGAAAAGTACAACTACACACTTAACATAAGTCATAACATGCTTTAATTGTCAGAATGTTACACGATTCTTCTTTCTAATAAACATCAAAAGAATCAAAGTCAAAAGAAGGGAAGGGAAGAAAAGAAAAAGATGAGTTGCATTTCTCATAAAAGAAGTAGTGATTATTTTGTTTTCGTAATGATAAGAATAGCTGGTAGTCACGTTTTCCATGCAATGAGGAGAAGGAGCCGCTATAACATTATGAAATACTAATGATAAAAACAACTATAATAATGAAGGAAATACTCCCTCCGTGTTTTTAGTAGTCAATTAGACATATAGAATATAAAAAAATATTATTATGTTTGAAATAGAGGGAAAAATGATAAAATTATCCCCTTGTTTTGCTTTTAAATATTATCAACTCATTAATCATATTATTACTCATTCCGCTTCAAAAAAATGATTCCCTTTCCCAATATTTGTTTTTTTTACATAAAAAGATAGTTTCAGTACTAAAAAAAAACGGTTAAACACTAACCTGAAGGGTCCCCACTCCCCTATCCCACCGAATGAGAGAAGATGTTAATCAGATATCCTACTGGCTCAGAGTCAAATGCGGTCATTATACCATGATACTGGAAAAAAATCATCCCATAGAGGATTCGAACCTCCGACCTCCAGCTCCCGGTCCGGCTATCACTATAACACCCACGCTCTTTACCACTAGGTCATGTCATGGGGACAGATAGTTCCGGTACTATAATGCAAACATACAGGATGACTCTAACATTTTCCTTGACATTGGAAAGTGGTATTTTTCTTTACACAGTTATTGTGTATAGAATATATAAAAACTTGATAAAATCAAAGAGGGGTAAAAGACGGAAAAAAAAATAAAAAAAATATTGTATTGATAATGTAAAATGACAGATAAATGTTAAAAAACGAATTTTGAAAAGAGACCGTAAAAAAAAAAAAAAAACGGATGAAGCAACATTGAAATATATTTGAAGCAAAAAAAGTATATAAAAAAGGGAGAAAAAAACAAGTCAATATCTTCTAATAAAAAAAGAAATCGAGTCAAATTTTTACTATTTGGCAAGAAGTTCCGTGTTGTACGTATAAATACAGCCCATTATTTTGAGATAGTAGCCACTACCCAGGACAGAAAGACGATGGCAAATGTTAATCGATTCGTAGAGTTAAACACCGGAGCAAAGATGCCAATGGTTGGTCTCGGCACTTGGCAGTCGGAGCCCGGTCTCGTCGCTCAAGCCGTTGATTATGCTGTTAAGGTCTGTTCCTTTGTTTTTAATTTCTAAATCATTTGTTTTCATTTTATTGTTGTAGCGATTCATTTGAATTATATACGGCACGAATTGCTGCACCAGTAATTAAGGTTGCCGAATTTGTTTATTAAAAGTAATAATCATAAATATGTTTTTTATTGCCTATTGCAGACTGGGTATCGTCACATCGACTGTGCTTCCATCTATGGCAACGAGAAAGAGGTACAGCCTTTTTCTATATATGTTGTTGCTGTAGTTTTTTTATTTTTATTTTTATTTTTTATTTTTAAAGGAATGTGTGTTATTGTTTTTTTTTTCCCTGGTGTTTGAATTGGCTATTTTGATCAATTAATTAAAATTGCTCCGTATCTTTTGGTTGCTTCTTTTTGCATGGATCGAGGGAATGTGGTTAATTTAATCTTTTTTCCTTCTAAAAAAAGATTATAATTAATGTTGAGTTTTATTTTCTGTTTCTTTCTTCTTAGTTTTTATCGAAAATATTGTCATACATAATATATATTAATAAGAATAATGGTAGTCATTCCACTTTAGATCTCTTCTTCCTCGGGCCTCAACATTGAAATACAACCCGTATTAAATTCCATTATTTCAATGACCAGATCTGCATAGAGATTTCTAGCACTTTCAGTAGAATCTGTAAATAATATTAAATCTGTATTTTACACATTTAACTTTACAGATTTATTAGAAATATGAATGCATTAGAATCTGTACATTGATCTATATAATTCAGAACGTCTAAAGTTTTCTAGACTTCTACCGCAAAAAAAGAGATGAATCTGGACGCTATTTTCATTTATTTTCTCTTTTTTTTGGCACAGCTTTTGAGTCTACAATATTTTTTCGTTCCGTCTTTTATTCATATGACAATGTATTTGTATTTGTTTTATTTTTTATGTGTCATCTCTCTATTTTATTCCAAATATTAGGGTTATATTTTTTTATTATATAAGTTCACAAAAAATGGCTCACGGTAAAAGTTACTGAAGAGGAAATGACTAATGAAACTAAAAATTAACGTCGCATAGATCGTTAATTTTATAAAAATTGTTAATATGTTAACATAACTTCAGATCATGTGTGTTCAAAATTAAACAAGATTATATATGTGTGTGAATATGTGTTTTTTTAATTATGTTTTTGTAGTTATTTTAATGCCGTGTATATATTATATTAGAGATTCTGATGCAGTTGACTGTCGATAAAGAATCTGTAAAATGAAAAGAAGTGATGCTTAAGTCTATAAATTAGAGAATCCGTTGAGAGAGACCGATGCAAGTGCTCTTACTATGAATGTTTTTAACAATTGATAATCTTTTGAATGTCCATCTTTTGTTGTAATACACCGTGTATATATGAGGCGTTAAGAAGATAAATAACTTATAGCTAATCTTTTAGCTTGTTAAAAAAAAAATTGCTAGAAAAAAGAAAATTGTAATATGAGATGCAACCGGTAATGTGATGGAAGATTCAAAATAAAACTTCATGTGAAAATCATGACAGTACCGTTGATATATAATGATATTACGTAATACTATAATATAGTTAAGAATTAATATGTTTTACTCTAAGGGTAGTTTGGGTATTTGTCCTTTAGGACACCTGTATCTGTAACAACAAGTAGTATAAATAGCTACTTGTGTATTGAAGATAAGACATGAATGAAATCTAACAAATAGATTCTCCTTCTTTATCTTTTTATTTTTGGTATCGGAGCCAGAATATGCTGGTGTAACCACTTGCTTCCGGTATGAGCACCACCGTACCTTAGTCGTCAATCACCGTCTCCGTTGCAGCAGCAGCAACATCATTAGGTGGAGCTATTTCAGCTCCGGCTGTTTCTCAAAGCTCAGTAGGAAATGGGTCTTCCTCCGTCACAGCTTCAAAATTCGTCGGTGGAGCAACCTCAAGTTTTCCGGCGATTACTGGACTGGGAACAACACTCTTTCCGCCTCTTAGCTATCTGCACACCGGTATAGTGTCTGGACCAACTTTTTCCTCTATGTCAGGGCTAAACTTTGGAAGATTTGATAACATACCACCTGTAGGCTCCTTTGTGCCATTTTACACTCACATTCCTTCACCACCCACTCTTGGAGGTCTGAACCCAGTTCCTATGTCAAATCTCCCGTTTACTGGTAATCTGAGTCAAGTGTGTGCTGTGAAATTAGATAGATCTAATTACTTGCTCTGGAAATCCACGGTTTTACCCATCATTAGGGGGCATCGATTAGAAAGCCATGTCATGAGTGATGATGTACCAATAGGCTCAGTGTTTCACCACTTTCTGTGAGTCCATCTCCCTATCAGCGTCCTCAGATTCTAGAAGAATGGAATATCACTGATCAGTTGCTAATTGGATGGTTGCTAAGCTCTATGACAGAACAAATTCTTCAACAAGTAGTTGGTTGCAGTTCTACTAGAGAAGTTTGGGTTACCCTGGAGACCCTCTACAACAATCAGGCTGAGTCAAGGATGTTGGATACAAGAGTGCCCTCACCAGAGCTACTAAGGGATCTAAATCTATGGCAGATTACTTGGTGCAGATGAAATTCTATGCTGATAATTTAACTGCAGCAGGATATCCTGTGTCCAAAGAAGAACTGATTCTGGCAACCCTGGGTGGTTTGGACAAAGAATATGAGGCTGCCATTGTCAATCTTACTTCTAGAGTAGGGTCTATGAACCGGCAAGAAGTGCAATCACAACTCCTCACTCATGAAAGGCTCCTTGCTAGGTTTAACAGTGGCAATACAAGAGAGTATTTTGGAGGCCCTAGTGCTGAGTTTGTCAGTAACACCAACCCTAGACCTAACACTGGTGGAAGATCAGGCAATAACAACAACTCGAGTAATAGATGTAGAGGTGGCAGGAGTAACATAGGTAGGGGAGGTGGTAGAAACCCAACTCCTCAAATAGACTAGTGTGCCAGCTTTGTGGAAAGAGTGGACATATAGTCACAACATGTTGGCACAGATTTGAGCAAGATTTTGTGCCCCTAGTTCTGTCAACAATATAAAATCTGCTAATGTGGCCACTCCTCAAAGTGCTATTGACTCAGCTTGGTATATGGACAGTGGGGCAACAAATCACATCACCACAGATGTCAATAACTTGCATCTCACTGAGGACTACACTGGATCAGACAATTTAGCAGTTAGGAATGGTGAGCTCCTTCCTATCCATCATATTGGTTCCTGTTCTCTCCCCACACACAGATTTGTTTAAAAAATTCCTTACATGTCCCAACTATGAAAAAGGACCTTGTTAGTGTCTCACAGCTTACCAATGATTATCTTGTTATTGTGGAATTTGACAATGAATGTTGCTATGTGAAGGACAAGGCAATAAAGACCCTGCTGCAGGTAGGAACTCTTAGACATGAACTCTATCAAATACAGTTGTCAAGACCTCAAGTCCTCAGATCTCCCTTCACTCCAAGAATCCTTGTGGATTTAGCAATAATACTTGTACTGCCTTTGTTTGTAGTTTTGCTCCTGTTAAAGACCTGAGTGTGTGGCACAAGAGACTTGGCCACCCCTCCAAACTTGTTTTGAAATCTGTCTTAAACTCTTGTAATATGTCTTTTAATGATGATCTTTCTTTCTGTGAGGCTTGTCAGTTTGGAAAGAGCATGAATTACCTTATAGCAAATCTACTTTTCATGCCAATTCTGTCCTTGATATGATTTATACTGATTTGTGGGGTCCTGCCCCAGTTGTGTCTACTTCAGGTTATCAATATTACATCCACTTTATTGATGATTACTTCAGGTATACCTGGGTCTATCCACTAAAACATAAATCAGAAGTCTTGTCTGCCTTCATTGCCTTTAAAAAACTTGTTGAGAATCAATTTCAGTCTACTATTAAATGTTTGCAATCTGACTTGGGGGGGGAGAATATAGGATTTTTGAACCCTACCTACGGAGAATGGGATAGCCTTTAGACACCCTTGCCCTCATGATCATGGCCAATATAGGAGGGCAGAGAGGAAGCATAGACATATAGTTGAAATATGACTGACCTTGTTAGCCCAAGCTTCTATGCCCTTAAAGTTTTGGTGGCACAGCTTTGAGCAAGCTGTGCAAGACATCAATGACCTTCCTACTCCTGTCTTAGATAATCAAACACCTTCATAAATCCTATTCCATAGTAAACCAGACTATGCTAAATATAAAGTCTTTGGGTGTGCTTGTTATCCTAATTTGAGACCCTACAACCAGCATAAGTTTAGTTATCATTCTGTGAAGTGTGTAAAGTTGGGGCTAAGTAGTGCACATAAATGATACAAGTGCCTGGATCCTAGTGGGAGAATATATGTTAGCAGGGATGTGGTTTTTAATGAGTCTGAGTTTCCCTTCCAGACAGATTCAGTCAAGGACCAAACATGGGGGGTTTTGATTGATTCTAACCTTGAAAAACCTGTCATATGTCATTCCTTGTGACAGAGCCAGAACATGTCAATACCTCACCCGCCAACACCTCCAAATTTCTTGAAAACCCTGCTCCTGATCCTAAGGTCACAAGTCATATCACAAACAACATACCTAGTGACACTCACAGAGATGTCACTCCTAGCCCTAGAACCAATATCTCTAACAGTTCACCAAACCTTCCTGATCCTGAAACCTCACCTCAGTATGACTCTGATTCTTCTTCAAGTGGTGCAAGTGCACCTGTCCCTTCATCCCCTGTCTCACACACTGATACTCCTAGTCCTCCACCTCCTAAACCAGTAGGTCACCCTATGCAAACTAGATCAAAAAGTGGAATTTTCAAGCCCAAAGTTTACAGTACCTCTATAACTAACTCCAATGTCCTCATCTTTCTGAACCTGCTAAAGTGTCTGAAGCTCTGAGTAGTCCACAGTTGAAGCAGGCTATGATGGTAGAATTTCAGGCCTTGCAACAAAATCACACATGGGACCTTGTACCAGCAACACCAGGGCAGAACTTAGTGGGTAATAGATGGGTTTTCAAACCGAAGTTGAAACCAGATAGGACAGTTTTGAAGTACAAATCAAGGTTAGTGGCAAAGGGGTACAATCAGATCTATGGGATAGACTTCACAGATAATTTCAGTCTTGTGGCAAAAGCATCTACATGCCACAACCTGAAGGTTTTGTAGATTCAACTAGACCACAGTTTGTTTGCAGACTCAACAAAGCATTGTATGGCTTAAAGCAGGCTCTAAGAGCCTGGTTTGGAGCTCTTAGATCATAAATGTTGGAGTGGGGGCTCACTCAGTCAAAAGCTGATAATTCTTTGTTCGTCCCGCAAGCAAAAGAACACCTATTGTACGTCCTCATATATGTTGATGACATTTTAGTTACTGGTAGTTCAGATCAGATAATACAAAAGTTTGTGGACATGTTGAATTCTAGATTTGCTCTAAAGGACTTAGGTCCAATATCACACTTTCTGGGGATGCAGGCTCACAGGGACAATACATGACTACTCTTGTCACAAGGGCACTATGCTAGTCAATTGCTAAAGAAGTTGAATATGGAGAATATCAAACCATCTCAGATTCCTATGACTGCATGTAATCATCTGGATCCAAAACAAGGAGAGCTAATGAAGAACCCCCTTATATACATAAGTGCCATTGGAGGTCTTCAATTCTTGACTTCCGCTAGACCAGATCCGACCTATGTGGTAAACTATCTTAGTCAGTTTATGCAAGCTCCCACAGTGGATCACTGGACAGCTTTGAAGAAAGTCCTAATATATGTTAAAGGGACCTTGCACCTGAGTTTGTTCATCACTGCCAGTGGTTCTGTAACATTACAGGGCTTCTCTGATACATATTGGGCATGCTTCCCATCTGACAGAAAATCTGTATCAAGGTATTGTGTTTTCCTAGGTGCCGCTTTGGTATCCTGGTGCTCTAAAAAGCAAGCAGTTGTCTCCAGATCAAGTACTGAATCAGAGTAGAGGTCTCTAGCCAATTTATCAGCAGAATTGGCTTGGATGTCTCAGTTATTAAGAGAAATGAAAATCAGATTGACCAAGACTCCAGTGGCATGGTGTGATAGTTTAGGAGCTGCATCTTTAGCTCAGAATCCAGTTTACCATGCAAGAACGAAACACATTGAGGTAGATGTGCACTTCATCAGAGACAGGATCATTAACAAGGAGCTGACAGTTAGTTATATACCTTCAGAGGCCCAAATAGCAGATTTCTTTACAAATGCTTTGCCTAGCAGTCAGTTTGTCACTTTAGATCCAAACTTAATGTAATTCCAGGGAACATTAGTTTTAGGGGGGGGGGGGGGGGGGGGGGGGAGTTAAGAATTAATATGTTTTACTCTGAGGGTAGTTTGGGTATTTGTCCTTTAGGACACATTTGTCTGTAATAGCAAGTAGTATAAATAGCTACTTTGTTTACTGAAGATAAGACATGAATGAAATCTAACAAGTAGATTCTCCTTCTTTATCTTTTTATTCTAATATGATTTCAAGAACGCGCCGATAATGATGTATGACTCACCGTTTATGAAGTAGACTCATGATAATCAATAATACTACGATATATTATATTATTCGTTATGTTTGAGTGGTTATGACAATAGGATTACTCATGCTAATATTCGACACGACCAAAAAAATTATAATGTCCTGTTGTTTTTGTGTTGGTAAGCTTAGCGAAGGGAGTTTGTTTGTCCATTACATGTTTCATCTCTACTCATATTTAGACAAAAATAATAATAATAAAAAGAAAGAAGAAGAAGAAGATTAATATGCTAGGGTTTTTTTTTTGACGGCATTAATTTTTTTTATTAAAAACAACGAGATGCTGAAATACTTCAACATTCACTTTAGGGCTCACAACCCTATTAGACCTACACAATCCTACATTAGATACAAAAGAACATGACCATAAATCGCAATGAAAAAAGCGAAGTCCTTAATTTATGCTTGAATTGGATTAAGTTTTGCATAATATAACATAGTTTGATTGAAAATTTTATTGTTCCAATATTGTTCTTTCATAGGCCATAGAAGAAGACTATATATATCTCTGGATGATTGTTTGGCGTAATGGCGTAACTTTTGCATTATATTTCACTTATCATATTTGCAGATTGGTTGTGCTTTGAAGAAATTGTTTGAAGAAGGTGTTGTGAAAAGGGAAGATTTGTGGGTCACCTCCAAACTCTGGTTTGTTCTTACTATATATGTACACTACTAGATTTGATTTATTGAAAGGGAGCTGTAAGTTGATAAATAAGTTTAGATGTTTACTTGCTTAACCATTTGAAAAAAGCTTTAAAACTAATTAAGTTGATATATGTTAAAATTTGTAAAAATGACACTGTTCTTGTCCATAGGCATAGGCCTCTAGGGTCCTCGGAATTTAGGGGCTCGAATTTTTTGATCCACTCAGTTTGTTTGTCTAAACATGTATTACAAGAAAAAAAAAAAAAAAAACGTTCGTTTCTTTCGGAAAGGCCTATTTTGATAAATTGGCCTAGGTGTTCTAAAAACCCAGGGACGGCCCCTGACCGGTATCATTTCAAACTTTTTTGTAAATCACAATTCGAAGTATATATGTTGCAGGAACACAGAGCATGCACCTGAAGATGTACCTGTCGCATTAGATAAAACCTTGCAAGATTTGCAGCTTGACTATGTTGATTTATACCTTGTGAGCTTTTCTTTTTCACCGCCATTTTTCTTTCCCTCGTCATCTAAATTTATATCGTTTCAACTCATTTGCAGAACTGATTGATATTATAATTCATTCCATTTTCCTTTGTTTTTTTGTGATTAATTAAATGCTAAACTGATTTCATTGGCTTTCTCATCTAATTAAGTATCTGTTTTTGTTTTAGATTCATTGGCCTGTCAGTTTTAACAAGGATCTTCCCAAAGGTTCACCTGGTAGTGTTATACCTACCGATATACCAGCCACGTGGCGAGCAATGGAAGCGCTTTATGATTCCGGGAAAGCTCGTGCTATCGGGGTTTCTAATTTCTCTTCAAAGAAGCTTGGTGATCTTCTGGACATAGCACGTATTCCCCCGGCAGTTGACCAGGTGGAATGTCATCCTAGTTGGCAGCAGACTAAATTGCGCGATTTCTGTAAATCCAAGGGCATACATTTATCTGTAAGTCCCACACTGTCTTTTTAGCTGCAAGCAACAAAGCAACACAATATATAGTTATTTCCATTTGTTACACACATTTGACCAAACTAATTATTCATCTTTTCCAGGCATATTCACCATTAGGATCACCCGGGACAGCTGGAATATCAGGTAATGTCCTCAAGCATCCGGTAATAACCACCTTAGCGGAGAAATTAGGTAAAAGTCCTGCACAGGTGGCTCTACGGTGGGGTTTGCAGTTGGGTAATAGTGTCTTACCAAAGAGTACAAACAAAGAACGAATCAAGGAGAATTTCGATGTTTTTGACTGGTCCATACCTGATGACTTGATAAACAATTTTTCCGAGATTGAGCAGGTAATTAAAGTCATTAATCTGTTATTAACTAATAATGAACATTCATCGTTTCAGCGATCATCTTTTCTGTAATGATGAACTTACATTATATTGCATCGAATGATCATGATGCAGGAAAAGATTGTGAAAGGAAAAACATATATAGTTGAGAATGGAGCATTGAAGTCTCTGGATGAGCTGTGGGATGGTGAGATTTGAGGCAATTGATTCACAACTAAAGAATTAATAATCTGTATTCATAATAATCTGTTCAATTTTTTGTTGGGATTGCTTAAATATTAATAACGGCACACAGTCGGGACGTTGCATATGTGGAAACGCTAAAGGGTTCTGTCGTGACTAATCATAATATTTCTCACAAAAGCAAGTTTTGTCGTGACAAACCTTATTATTTGCTATTTAAAGGATTTTTATGTGACGAAGTTTTTGTCACAAAGAATCATAACTTTATCTGTAATGTCCCAAATTGGAAAAGTAGTAGAATGCTCACTCCCATATAAGTGTGAGATAAAAAGCTCTTATCAACTCGGGTTAGTCTTTTTATACCAAGCGAGATGACACATTAATTATTTTCTTAATATATGTGTGACTACACTGAAACGAATATTAAAAATTAAAGTTCTGTAAAAGTAAAAGTGGGAAAAACTGTATCTCATTCCATTAGATAATCCCTTTATATAGGGTCACGGTTACAATGTGAACACAGATTACATTGATGGCAATAAATACTGATTGAACGTTACATAATAACCGAAAGATAATCGTCATTGGCTTTGACGAAGGCACATAATAGTATTTTCCTTCAACACTCCCCCTTGTGCCAAGTCAAAGGCGAAATGGTGCATGGATCGTTGCCTCGTTAAAAACCTTGCCAAGTAACAAAACCCAAATGGGACAAAATAAAACTTGGTCAAAGGGAAAAGAGCACAACGCACCTTTAATCTTTAAGGATAACATGTGTGTATTAGACTCCCCCTGAGGTCTATATCTCCCCCTGATCCTTACACCGATCAAGGAAGCTTTGAAAGCCTTCGCATTCCTATATTTTTCACATGTTCCTCAAATATTGCTTTAGGCAGTGACTTGGTAAACAAATCGCCACATTCTCCTCGTACCTTACTTGATTCACTTGAATCTTGAGGAGAGCTTGTTGTTGCCGGTTATAGAAAAACTTTGGTGATATGTGTTTTGTGTTGTCACCCTTGATATAACCAAGCTTCATCTCGTTCGATGCAAGCCGCATTATCTTCATAAATGCAAGTAGGCTCTTCGGGTGGAACTTAAACCACCGGTCCCTCGAATATGTGTAATGATGGACCTTAACCATATACACTCACGAACCGCCTCATGTAGAGCAATAATCTCGCAGTGGTTCGAGGAGGTAGCCACAAGACTTTGCTTGGTTGATCTCCAAGATATCGCCGTGTTCCCAATGGTAAATACATAACCGGTTTGGGAACGACCTTTATGTGGGTCGATAGATACCCAAATACCGCAAACCCAACTAATACATTGTTTGGGGTTTCGTAGTAGGGGTGGCGATTTTGTTGTCGACGTTTTCTTTAGGAGTTGTATTTTCATTTACGGTCCCTCTTGTCTTTGTGTAGGGAAAAAATAGGCCCAAGTCAATGGTTCCTTTTAGGTATCGAAATATGTTTTTAATACCATTCCAATGACGCCGCGTTGGCGCGGAGCCGAATCTAGCTAACAAGTTCACCGAGAATGCAATATCCGGTCGAGTACATTGAGCTAAATACAATAATGCGCCTATTGCACTTAAGTAGGGAATTTCAGCTCCCAATAGCTCTTCGTCATCTTCCTTTGGACGAAATGGATCTTTCTTTATGTCCAAACTTCGACCGATCACGGGAGTGCTAACAGTGGTGCACTTTGTCCATATTAAATCGCCCGAGCATCTTTTGGACATATGCGCAGATCGGTGGATAAGTATTCCACAAGCTCGGTGTTCTAGTTCAAGGCCTAGACAAAACCGAGTTTTCCCAAGATCTTTCATCTCAAATTCGGATTTCAAATAGCTCGCGGTTTCTCTTATTTCATTAAGAGTACCTATTATGTTCATATCATCGACATATACCGCTACAATTGCAAATCCGGAACTTGTTTTCTTTATGAATACGCAGGGCATAGTTCATCATTCTTATATCCCTTCCCAATCAAGTAGTCACTTAGGCGGGTATACCACATCCGCCCGGATTGTTTTAATCCGTAAAGTGAGCGTTTCAATCCGATTGCAAACGCACTCCGTGGTTTGAGTCACTTGACTTGGGCAATGAAAGACCATCGTGCACTTTCATGTATATCTCCGAATCAAGATCCCCATAGAGATATGCCGTAACCACATCCATGAGCCGCATTTCCAATCCTTCGGAAACAACTAAACTAACTAGGTAACGGAAAGTTATTACATCCATTACAGAGAGTATGTCTCCTCATAGTCAATTCCAGTGGCGTTGTGAGAAACCTTGCGCCACAAGGCGAGCCTTGTACCTTAGGACTTCATTCTTCTCATTACGCTTTCGACAAATACCCATTTATGTCCTACAGTGCTTTACACTTGGTGGGGTTAGCACTACCGGACCAAATACCGTCTCTTTGTCGAGAATCTAGTTCTCCGCTCGGATTGCTTCTTTCCATTGAGGCCAATCTCGCTCTTTGTTGACATTCTCGCAACGAGCGTGGTTCGACATCATCGTGCTCTATGATTTCTTGAGCAACAAGATATGCAAATATATCATCAATGTGCATGGAAGATCTTTCCATCAACTCGTATGCACTCTCATAATCCATTGAGATTTCTTTGTTCTCTCGGAATCAATTCAAACATCGGAGCGTCCTCCAAGATTTGATTCATGGACATAATCGTAATCGAGATAATCTCATGAGAGGGATTCTCTACATTGATGATTAATGGGTCGGATTGTGCCTTACTCGCCTTCTTCTTCCTTGGGTGAGTATCGCGAACCAAGTGGTCTCCCCTCTTCCTTTGGGCAGCCACGGCCTCATCCACACCTCCACTAAGTGTGGTCGCAATGCCTTTAGCTACGCATTGTGCCCCTTTTTGGGGACTTCTAACCTTGCGTGCACGTTTGCACCGGTATATGTGATCTTGTCACTTTAGCAATATCGTAGAACGCATCGTGCATCGAATCGCTACGTTCAAGATTAAGTATTCTTTGCACTTCACTTTCACTTTGTGAGGTACGGGGATCAAAATGAGACCGAGTGGGGACAAACCACGACAATTCCCGTCGTTCCCTTAGAAAATCCTTTTTCTTATCTCCCCCTAACGACGGGAAGACAAGCCTCATCAAAGTGACAATCCGCAAATCTTGCGGTAAATAGATCGCCTGTCAAAGGTTCCAAATAGCGGATAATAGTTGGGGATTCATATCCAACATAAATACCTAATCGTCTCTGAGGACCCATTTTAGTGCGCTGTGGAGGCGCAATAGGCACATATGCTGCACAACCAAATATGCGTAAGTGTGAAATATCGTGCTCATATCCAAGAACCAACCGGTACGCGTAAAATGGTTGG
Organism: Gentiana straminea; assembly: GCA_036785695.1. Taxonomy (NCBI): domain Eukaryota; kingdom Viridiplantae; phylum Streptophyta; class Magnoliopsida; order Gentianales; family Gentianaceae; genus Gentiana; species Gentiana straminea. The sequence continues at coordinate 14,639,377 of JAVUPR010000223.1, read as the reverse complement.
CTAGCAAAGTGGGTCCGAAACGAATAAGTAAAGCCGCGTGCAATATTGCATAACCCTGCGCATAGAGGCAAGTTGGTGCGCATAACCAATGCCCCGGCCACCATCCGTAGCCTTTTGATGGTGGCTTCGCGAGACCATTCCGTGTATGCACACGGGGTACAGGATGTTCTACATCAATCCCGATAGACATGCAATAATCATCAAATGCTTTTGATGTGAACTCTCCAGCGTTATCAAGCCTTATAGACTTGATAGGGTGATCGTGGTGAGCCCTTAAACGTATAATCCGTGCTAAGAGTTTTGCAAATGCAAAGATTCCTTGTGGACAATAATGCGACATGTGACCAACAGTGTCGAGGCATCCACCGTAACCATAAAATACTTGAATGGCCCGCATTCTCGATGGATAGGTCCACATATATCACCTTGTATTCTTTGTAAGAATGGAATGTTTTGTTTCATGTCTTTAGCATAGGAAGGTCTCGATCCCGTTTTTGCTAAAGAGCAGTGCTTTGCAAAATGATTGGTGTGCCTTGGAAATGGTCAATGAGGAAGAGGGATATAACTCATCCGGTGCTTCGTACGACAATGGTCGCTTTGAAACAACACTACTTTGGACACTTTGCATTGTGTCGGATTTTTGTCCCATTTTGTTTTTTCCTCGAAAGAAGGGATGTCCGTGTGAGTTCTTTAAAATACGGATCATCATATCTCGACCAGGGTGTCCTAGGCGATCATGCCAAAGCCTCGTATGAGTCGTTGTCCCAAATTTCATTGTTGGTGACAAGATAGGATTCAATAATCCGAATAGTAGTAATATATAATCCATTAGATTGACTCATAAGCTTTTCTAGTATGCGTTTCCTTCCACATTCATTTGTGGTAATATACAAATATTCGGTTCCATTCTCACGTTGAGTTTCCAAATGATAACCGTTGGCACGAATATCTTTGAAACTTAACAAGGTTCGATTGGCTCTGTGTGCATATAGAGCGTTTGTGACTTTTATCGTTGTGCCGTTAGGCATCAAAAATGTGGCATTTCCTCGCCCTTGTATTACTTGTGATGATCCAATCATCGTAGTCACAGATGAATTACATGGAATTAACTCGACAAATAATTGTCTATTCCTTAAGATAGTGTGTGTGGTTCCACTATCAGCTAAGCACTCTATTTCTCCTCGATTCATTCCTACATTTAAATTAGATGAGATTAAAAAGTCGAAGACATAACTCATATTCTTTAGAGTTTTTCGATGGAGATAGAATGATATGCTTTTCATCCCGATATATATGTTTATTGTATGGTAGATGTATTGCTTTACACCTTAATAAGTGCTATTTTCGAACCATGTATATACCGGTAAATAAAATCGAATAAAATTCAATACTTCAGAATAAAATCCGAAATTTATTAATAGGCCAACGAAAATCAAAATAAAAGTCTCGTACATCAAAATCCAATTCAAACCATTATTCAAATGAACTTTAAGACCAAAATAGTCTAATTAAAAATAAGGCATTCCGCCTTCACAATGTTCTTGGAAAAATGAATAAATAAGCAAAGCGCATCAATCAAAGTCCGGAACATCCATTGACCGAGCAGGTTCTTGTTGCTATTGAAGTCCGCAATTGTGAGGTTGACATCGTGTCATTGCCTCCATCTTCCGTATAGTGGGCCTCTTGTTCTCTAGATTCCCTATACCTCTTGTAATTGGTCGCTACTTTGTTACTTGCTCGGCGGTGTATTATACCAATGCCCAAGCAACTCCACACCTATAGCAAGGTTCGGTTCCAACTCTCTCCCTTTTTCTTGAGGGTTCTTAGGTGCCTTTTGCACCTTAGCCTTAGGACCACCATGGCCACTAGGACCATCACCACCATTTCGCGCCATACATTGGGGGACCTCCACGGCCCATACTACGGCCCCTAGTCCCTTTCCACGTGGTGCATTGTTTCCACGTGGGTAAGGCTCAAGACGTCCAACTCCCTTTTCTTTGGGGTTCTTTCCACCTTTCATCTTGCCATAGTTAACCTCAGAATTTTCTTTGTCCCAAAGAAGTCCGGCATTATTATTCATGAGAACTTGATCATGCCGCTCGCCCACTTGCAAGATGTTGATCAATTTGTGAAAGGTCGTAATATTTTTCTTGTCGTACTCCAGCCTATACTGGTTTGCTAGTATAAGTGCTGAAGTAGGAAAAGTGGAAAGAGTCTTCTGGATCATATCATCTTCTGTGAGTTCCTTTCCACAGAATTTGAGACGTGCTCTAAGACGCAACATGTCCTTGTTGAATTGGTCTACCCCTTTGTAGTCAAGCAAGCGGATTTCATTCCACCGAGCGACATGCTTCGGGAGTAAAGTGTCATGAATGTTCCCAAAACGTCCCTCTGTGGCATCCCACGCTTCTTTGGGTGTTTTCAATCGAAGGTACTCCCGCGTAAGCTGAGTCAATATGTCGCCTCAAGAACATTAGGGCATTTGCTTTTACTTTAGCAGATGGGTCGTCCTTAGGGTCGGTGGGTGTTTTGATAGTGAGAGTGTAGTCCTTTGCAACAAAGGCCATTTCCACATCTGAAACCCAGCGGTGGTACTCAATTCCTTCGAGTCCAAGATTTCAAATTCGGGTCGAGTTGTATCGCCCATCTACATAAACAAGAGTGAAGAGCATATTAATTATGTAGTCATAAGACATCCACAATAATTAATTTCCAAGAGTGTGAATTGGATCACGATGCCATGGTACATAGCGGTCACTCATTTTTTCGATGCTTTGTGAAGATACTTTATCACATTGATTGTTTTGTACTTAGTATATAACGCCTATGAAATTTCTTTATCATAGGATGACATATAATCTTATTTATAAGACAATCAACATATAATTATTAAAACATCTCTCCCCCTTTTTTTTTTGAGGCTGCACGGTCGAACTAAGAGGAAAAAATTAAATGTCTCTAGTATACTACCACACTACGTAAAATAATTAGATACACGGTTATATATACACACCTATATATTTTACAACCTCTGTGTATTTATGCTTTCTGGGAAAAATAATTACCTTACTTTTCTTATCCCTGTGGCATCAGAGAAAGACAAAAGAAAAAAATATTAAGCTGCTGTGATGCTATTGCTCTCTCTCGGCTTCAACTAACATGAATAAGGCTCCATACATATATATATTTTCTGTAGCTATACTTGCTTCTTTTATTTTATTTTATTTATTTATTTATTTTTATTCTTTTTGGAGACCAACGGCAATAGCTGCTGCATAGACTAGTTTTCCTTCCTCTTATTTATTATTTATTCTTTCAATACTATATAACTATCGACAGCAACTAGAAGAAAGAAGATATATAAAATCTCCCTTTATCTCTTCGACATCAGAAAGGTACTAACAGCATACAAATAATTAAAACATCTAGTAAAAAAAAATCAATACTATGACTTCTTATTTTTTTTTTTTTTTTCACATAAAGGAACGCAATATTCTGAGAGCATGGTAATCAAACAAAAGGAAAGATCGGGTAGAGTTTTTGTGCATACCGTTCACTGGAGAATTGATAGATCTGTTCACCAAAGGGATATCGCCGTTGATGGATAAAGCTGTTCGCGGCGGGCTGGGCGGCGGCGGCAGCAGGGCTGGGCGGCGGCGGCAGCAGGGCTGGGCGGCGGCGGCAGCAGGGCTGGGCGGCGGCGGCGGCTCAATTAGGTTTTTTTTTTTTTCTTCTCTGAGCTACGTGCTGATAACGTGTAAAAGTAAAAGTGGGAAAAACTGTATCTCATTCCATTAGATAATCCCTTTATATAGGGTCACGGTTACAATGTGAACACAGATTACATTGATGGCAATAAATACTGATTGAACGTTACATAATAACCGAAAGATAATCGTCATTGGCTTTGACGAAGGCACATAATAGTATTTTCCTTCAACAAGTTCTCATTTTTATTATTAGGAATGTCATTTTATGTTTTATTGGAGTGCTAGAAACTAAAAAGAGAAGAAAATATAAATCTAATAAATAGTGTAATACACTTACAATAATGTGTGTGACTGTGAGGCATTACATTCGATATCCAACGTGCAACGATTTAACCTTAAAATTTATAATAATGTAAAGAGGGGAAGGAAGGTTTTGTCAAGACTCATCCTAACGAACGGTGGATGATTAGATTGTGTTATCCGTTGTGATTAATTGGTTGTTTTTGTATCATTATTTATTTTTAAATTGTATTTTTTTATAATGTTCCACGTATTAAATTTGGAAACAAAACAGCTAAACAGTTAACGCAAAGTACAAAAACCTCATTTGCAACTTGAAATGAACGGTAAAAAAATATTGTTTCGCAATTCAATTGTCTTAATTTTTATTTTCTATTTTATACTTGGAAAGAAAACAGCTAAACAGTTAACACAAAGTACAAAAACCTCATTTGCAACATGAGAATACTAAATTTGCAAATAATGCGTTGCGGAATATGGTTATAGTTGGTGCCGCCGGCTTGAGGTTTTTTTTTTTTTTTTTTTTTTTTTTTTTTGTCTTATTATTATTATTTTTTGCTTCACTTGCAAAGTATAGATCCTATGCTAACATAGGTATGACCAGAAAGTCACACATGTGGCACTCATTGAGCCTCAATCGAGTCATAATTGGTACATAGGCAAAGTCTAGCCCAGCCCAACATCGGGCCTCACACTTTGATATTTCAATTACGGGCCACGGCTCTCTCGACCTCATTATGGTCGCTCTCAAAACTCGGGTCACCTTTAGAGGTTAGATCATTAGCACAGTTCAGTATACCACACCTTTAGCTCAGACAACCAGCATAATACCAAAGACAGACGGTCATACATTGCCGATCTCATGATCCGTTCATCCTAGTTGCGCATCAACAGAACATCCCGTCTTCGACCTCCAGAGGAGGTTACAACGCAGTAGTGGACAAATCCCACGACTGATTCCCTATTAACGGTCATAATCCATGATTGATTACATCCCAAAATTCAAGCCTAATTGATCCATAATTGCCCCACGATTGACATCACTCTGGCCCTCAATCACAGGCCCTGAAATCAGAGATTCAAACATTAACTCCCCACGAGGGAGACCTATAAAATTATTATCATTCTCACAATTCATAAGTACATTATTTCGGCTTGATTTCATAGACAATACTGAGTACGTAGACAATCTCATACGACATATGCATAAATCATTAAAAACACCACCACTTTACTGATTGAAATCCTCTCAAAGATCAAATTACCTGAAAATATACAACGACAATTTTCCAGAATCATCACATGCCAACCATGCAAAATGAGTGCACACTCCGGTATTAATAAACATTTACCACCATCCCCACCTACTCCAAATTAGTGTAAAAACAATGCACCAATCAATCATTCTCCTTCGATTAAAAAGATGCAAAATGATTAAGGGACCACAAAGTTGCACAAAAACTTTACCAAATTTCATCCCAACCGTGAAATGAGATTTTAAAAAATGAAGAGTTAGAGATAAAGACAATTTTTGGAATATTTTTAAGTAACAATAATCACATATTTTTAATTGAAAAAATGACAACTTTTATAATTTTAATAGTTTAAAGAACAAAAAAATAATAATAATAATAAAAATTCGTGCAATCAACCTGGGACGTTGGACTTTTTTTTTTTTTTTTTCTCTTCCTCCCCTATTTTCAAATCCTCATATATTTTGATCAAGATCTTCAACCGCGATGAAATTTCACTGAATTTTTTTAATTTTTTGATGTTCTTCGATTTGAGACTTGGTTTGATATAATTACATCGTTTTTCGTGAGATTCACTGTCGAAATTCACTCAGTGAATCTCGAAAATCAGTGAATATCGACAGTGAATTTTGAATAACAGTGAATTTCGACAGCGGATTTTCTGAAATCACGTCGGAATATGTTGAATGTGGTCTTGAAATAAAGAGAATAAAAAAAAAAAAATTGGTGATTTTTTTTTTTAAAAATTGGAGTTCTAGATTGAAAGATGTGAATGTTTAAAAAAGATGGATGAGAGAGAAAATTTATTGATATATTTTTATTTTTTTTATGAAAAAAGGCGCTAGAAATTAAAAAATAAAATAAAATAGTTTTGTCTTTTATACAAAAGTTTCAAAAAGCTGTTTAATTGATTAAATGTTGATGTCATTCTCTCTCATTCTAAAAAATAAAAAAAAATATATTCCAGCCACAATATGTGTTTTTCGGGGAATCATTCATGTGACCCATCACTTTCCTAAAAAGATACGGAAATATTCCAGCCACAATATGTGTTTTCTATATTATAATATATCTCACCGTCAACGGCAGATAATCCGACCCCATCACTTTCCTAAAAAGATATCAATCATTCCTCCTAAACCTAAAAATGTGCTTTAATTGCAACATACTGAATTTAAGGATGAAGTCGAAAAATATAACTCGGGTGAGTTGTGGCAACCGGATATTTTTTTCCTGGACAAACATTGTCACAACATTTCGTGGAACAATTTGTGCAAGCCCAAGGATAATGGGGGGTTGGGTCTCAAGCGACTGGAGGAGATGAACCATGCGTTTTTGGGAAAATTAGTCTGGTAGCTGCTTACGGATGACACCTCACCGTGGGTCGCCCTCTTGATTGAAAAATATGGAAACCCCTTTGCTGCCCCTAAATCAGGAGCCTCTTTCCTATGGAGAAATATCTGCCAAACCGCGAGAGCCCTACAGGGAGGTTACGATACATGTACGAATACTATAACATTGAGCCCTTCAGGGGATGGGATATATTCAGTGCATAGCGCTTATTTGTTTCAATTGGAGGCTCAGAACATTTACATCAGACTTTGGATTGGAAACAGATTTGGAGTTTAAAAGGTCCTTCGAGATACAATTTTCTCTTGTGGCAGCTTTGCCACAATTCCCTTCTGGTCAACAGTTTCCTATCTTATCGCCATATATCGAGTTCCTGAGCCGTCCCTGTGGGGAGGCCTACCAGGCCTTGGGCCTCCCCCAAATGTAGTAAATCATGGGCCCCCAAAATGATCTAGTAGTACTATTACGTTGCATATGTTTACTGTATTTTATATTTAGTTAGACTATGTTCTCATAGTCCACTTCTAGTTCCACCTTTTCTTTTAACCCAATTATTTTTTAAATTCGTAGTTGTATACTAATTAATAAATAAAAGGAGAGGAATTATTGTAGGAGATTGATTGGAGAGGTATACCAAGTTGAGGGGTGTTGTTAAATCTCACACACTCTCACACACATAGTAGATGTGGGTAGGTGTGACATGGATTAATCAGTAATCACATCCATCCACTTGTAATACCTCTAAAACAACTCTCCCACCATAACTCTTCTCAAATAAAAGAGCCCGACAATGGAATTGCATCTTAGTTTTCTACTTTAAAAAAATCTTTTTTCACTACAAGATTCCCCATAGTCCCTGCTTTCCAATATATATATTTCATTTGTTGACATTATCATCATATTTTTACGCTAATTAATTAGTTTTCATAAAAGAATTTTTCAGCTATGTTTCTTCCATCGATCTGTTAATGGTTCTGTATGACCATTTTGCAGGTATGATAATCTTTTTTTCTTAATTTAATTACAGTGTTACCAATTTTTTATGGAGTGTTTGCTTAATTGAAGGATATAATATCAGAATACTAATCCATTTTAACATGTGGTACTTTTAATTAGTGGTTTTGCTCCTAAGAATGTTAGCAAACAACTGATTCATTCTTTAACAATTCTAATGTAAACAAAATTTATCCTATAATGTTTAGAGTATTTTTAGGTGGTTTAACGTATTGATTTGATTTTAGTTTTTAAAATAAAAATAGTGAGGGCCCGACAAAAACTTTTGGCCTAAGGCCCCGGTTTCTACAGGGACGGCCCTGAGTTCCTCTCTCTGTCAAATTTGCCACGAGATGGAGGAGACCCCACTTCATGCCATCCGAGACTGTAAATGGCCATGCCGCGTTTGGAAGCAAATCCTCAAGCCTTCACAATGGGAAGCTTTCTTTGCCACCGCAAATGTTCAAGATTGGGTGATGAAAAATATTACGCCTTCTCCGACAGTTCAAGTCTTGGTCAAACGGTGGCCTTTTCTCTTTCGTGAGATTGCCTACGGGATTCGGTACTGGCGAAACAAGCTGACCCACTCCTCGGATATTGTTTATACACCTATTCAAATGTTTATTTCTAATGCAGTTAATCGTTCTAGGAATCTACGGCTAGTCTGGGCCATTGATATAAGTCTCTCTTTTGTAACACTGCGGATTTTGTTCCCAATATTTAATAAAAGTTCTTCTTTAAAAAAAAAAAAAAATTTTCTTTTCCTGAAATTTTAGATTTATCATTCACATAATCAGCAACAACTAACATGTATATTATATTGCTTAAATTAATATTTTAAATTTTCAGCAAAAACTCGCTAATGATCTTTGGGTTTTCATTTTTTCAATTAGGGAAGGTGTTTGACTTCTTAAATAAGAAGTTCTGTATAATGCGAATTTATAAGTTGGTCTATAATTAATGAAAATTATTTCTCTTAGCCTTAGTTTGCCGAAAAGTGGGGGTGGGAGTTAAATTTGATGTTTTGTTGTATGAATGTACAATGGCGGCTCTAGAACATATTGGGAAGCAAAAAAAAAAAACAGCAATTGTTGAACATAAATAACAGAAATTGGAAAATCAGGTTGTGTCAGATCTGACACTTGCAAATCAGGTCATGCCTTTTCTGACACGGAAAATCAGGTAAACGTAAAGATCTCTACGTTCAAACGTAAGTATCCTTACGTTCAAACGTAAGGAAATTCAAACCAAATCTCCTACAAAAAACACTCAACACGCATTCTCTACGTTTAAACGTAGAGATCCTTACGTTTAAACGTAGAGATCTACGTTTAAACGTAGAGAATCCGTGTTGTGTTTAAACGTAGATATCTCTACGTTTAAACGCAGAGATCTCTACGTTTAAACGTAAGGATCTCTACGTTTAAACGTAGAGATCTCTACGTTTAAACGTGTAGATATCTACGTTTAAACGTAAGGATCTCTACGTTTAAACGTAGAGAATCTGTGTTGAGTGTTTTTTGTATGAGATTTGGTTTGAATTTCCTTACGTTTGGACGTAAGGATAATTACGTTTGAACGTAGAGAACCTTACGTTTACCTGATTTTTCATGTCAGAAAAGACACAACCTGATTTACAAGTGTCAGATCTGACACAACCTGATTTTCCAATTTCTGCATAAATAATGTACATATCCATAGCTACATAAACGGTTGATTTATGCATGGCTAATCTACACCATACCTATGCATACGTACAGCATTTATGATTCAACAATTCTTTTCAGTTTCAATTGTTCAGCTATTGTTGTACATGTACAGGCATAAAAATTCTAAAGTTGTTTTGAATTATGTATCATATATAAGTGCATTCATAAAAAAACATAACGTTTCGAGTAAACTTTTTATACCTTTTCATCAGCCTCCATAAGGTCAGTAGCAGTGAAGTTAATGAGATCCTGCGCAGTTGATGAGAAAAGTGTGGCAGGGAGTGTGCCAGACTCATCATTGAAGTAAACATTTAGATGAATGCTGCAGAAAATGTAAGTGCAACATGATAAATAAGCTTTCTTTAGTTTGTTGTTTATATCATTAATGCATAAACAATTAACTTTATAGTTAACCGTGGCTCAACATCCTTTTCTTTGTTGCAATACATACAAGGGATGTCCCAGCCTACTGGAAGATTGACTGTTTTCTTGCATTTATCACAAATAGTATACCAGAGCTTGTCTTGTCCTGGCATCATATGAACAGTTGCTGCAATCCAAGCAGTCTTAAGCTGTACATGTAATAAGAATCAACAGTTTAGATTTTCAATGTTAAACCCCTAACAAAGAGTAAAAACATATGTGCTACATTCAGTTTCCATTGACGTTAAAGCATCCTTGATTGGAACAATGTCATTAGTAGCTGGTGGTGGAAGAAGAATATCAGTTGATTTGTAAGCCTATGCTTGAATTAACTGTCCAATTTCTTCAGTATGTTCTTTGTACCTGTGGAAATTATTTTTGGATGTTAACATCCAGAGTAACTTCAGAAAGCAGTAGATTGTAACTTCAGTATGTTTGATTAACTTCAGTATGGCATCCACATGTATCAAACATACTGGATGCCATTAACTTCAGTCTACTGAAGTGGCAATTAATTTTGTACTTGTGGCAACCAACACCAAAAGTCCAACACCAGAAACCAACACCAAAAGTCCAACCCTCAATTAACAAAATACAACCGCCGGCGGATCTAAAATGATCTACTCAGAAATCAACAATAATTCACAAATTTCTTAGTAACCATCGGTAGGCCTGATAAATAATCGATCTTAAAAGCACAACTACTACATCCTTACCTTAAATCAAACAGAACCGTAAGAAATCCTAAGAAAACATAACAATCGTGAAACCTAATATATCATCCATTAATGGCTACAACCTAAAAAAAGGACAAAGGAGAGTGAATGCATAAAAAATCAAACATGTGTAAAAATGTCACCGTCAGCACAAGTTAACATCCAAAGTTAAGTTGCCACAGGTACAAAATTAATTGCCACAGGTACTATCAAACATACTGAAGTTACTTATAAGGATGCCACGGGTACAATCAAACATACTGGATGACATTACTTATACTGAAGTGACATCAAACATACCGGATGCCATACTGAAGTTAATATGAAAACATACTGAAGTTAATTTGGATGCCACAGGTACAATCAAACATACAATAGCTTATAAGTTCGTTAATGTATAACTTGAAAGCAGATTTAAGTTAAGAAAATAGAATTTACCAAGCAAGCAAATGATCCTTTTCATGGAGAGGAGGGTTGATCATGAAATAACCATTAAAACCAGTTGTCAATGACAAACCTACGGTAATCAGACACAGAAAACGACAAACAAAAGTTTATTGACTAATGACTACTATTGTAACTTTAGTACGTAAGAAAACCAAAGCATACCATTGTGGGTAGTGACTTTTAGATCTAGACCAACAATCAGGGTTGGTTGGGGGAGTTTAGGGCTGACTTCAGATTCAACCTCATTCATCAAATCTTCCCACAAACAAAGTATCATTGGTCGTTTCCTGTAACAAAAATTACATTTAAGAAGTAACATTCTGTAATATAAAAACCTTCTAGAACCTGTAAAACTCAAAAAAAAACTTACTCCTCATCAATGAGAATGTAGTCATTGACAAATAGTTTTCATGGGGAATAGGGTATGAGTGTATGACTAATGCTTTCAGATCTGTCAATCAAAAGCACATGAATAAAGAAGAAAAAGAGCATCAGAGGCAGTCCAAAAAAAGAAGCTGATGGTAATCAGTTCAAAATTTACAGTCCTGAATAATAATATCATTCTTTTAGTTAAGATACCAAGCAAATTAAAAAGCAAAATCTGCTGCTTAGAACAAAAATTGCCGGACTTATGTACTTGTTGTGTGAATGGCACCGGCTAAGTTTGTAACAGCTCATAAGATACAACTGGACTGAAAACCCAGAAGTTTTTTTTATTTAACAGTATAGAAACAAGAACAACAAATTTATTACAACCTGAATAAAATAGGTAAATATAGTGTACTAAAGCGTACCAACTGATACATCACGATCTGCCACTTTGAACATTTCTGAGAATTTCCTGAAGTTAAAAGAGCATGGCAAGACATGTGGGATAGGGTCATGAAGCAGCTGCACATGTGTTTTGGGGAACAAAGTCCAGGTGTAGTTGTATTCTCCAACCTTGTACCTTGGATCAGCATCCTTCCCACCAGCATTTGTGACATAATATCTATTAAAAGGCTGCAGGATTCTGTCAAAATGATCAATAACCGAAAAAGTGATTGCTGAAATGCGAGTGCCCTATTATAATATTCTGAAATGAGCCAATAAACTATACAAATCATAGAAGCATTATGTATTTATAAGACAAGCACTTACTTTCATATCAATGAAGATAATTTTTTTTGTAGAACGTATTAGGGTTAGATTGAGATTGTTTGGTTGGATATTTAACCACAACTTGCACCACCACAGTCCAAAGTCTTGTCATGTCATTAACTTGAAGTGCATCACAAGGTTTACGCTTATCTTGTTTCTGTACGAAAGCCATAACAGACACATTTTCCTTACACATTTTCAGTTGCTATATAAAATAAAAGGTAATAGACTTTGCAAGTAGGAATTTACAATGTAAGCATGAGAAATGGTATGAGATATAGTATTTATTGTCTGTTCAAAATTTCTTTGTAAACAACATTTTTTGTATAAAATTTTCTTTCTATGTCCAAAACCGTAGGAGATATAAGGATTTTAACAACATATGATATCTTTGCATAAGACAATGCAACATATAATTGTCCATGAAAAAAACAGGGTTCTTTTAAGTAAACACCAACAAAATCTAAAGTTTGTCTTTGCGCTTTATTTATCGTCATTGCAAAACAAAGAGAGCGCGATCCCCTGCTGTGCGTGTGTGCTGTGCACCCGAAACGACGTCGTTTCGGGCCAAAGCGACACAGTTTTGATTGTGTTTTTTTTTATAGATCGGAACTAAACGGCGTCGTTTTGACCGAAACGACACCGTTTTACGTCACAGCACGCCACGCGCTAGCACCTTTGTACCGTAGGGGATCGGGGTCCTGGCCTCTTGTGCCTCCTTTGTGCACATTCAATTAATAAGTAGGTTACGACGCGTTTGGCGTCACAGCACGCCGCGTTGTACACCTTTGTACCGTAGGGGATCGGGGTCCTGATCTCTTGTGCCTCCTTTGTGCACATTCAATTAATAAATAGGTTGTAGATGTAGATGTAGATGTAGATGTAGATCGTAGGTTATAGGTAGTAGGTAGAAGAGAAGATATAATCTCAATTTTAAACGTTTTTTTTTTAATTTTTAATTTCAATAATAAACGTTTTAATAGGGCCACATTCCACATATCACTATAACTAGCTATATATATTGGCTGCTCCACTAGTGATTGCAGAAGGCAAAATAACGATGGCCAGTAACCGATTCGCCGAGTTAAACACCGGAGCAAAAATGCCATTGGTTGGTCTCGGCACCTGGCAGTCGGAGCCCGGTCTCGTCGCTCAAGCTGTTGATTATGCTGTTAGGGTATTCTCTCCCAATTCCTTTCTTTTTTTTAAAATTGTTTCTTACTATAGCTTTCCAAATTCATCACCATGGCCGGCCACAAACTGATATACGATTATATTTCATAGTTATTTGTTTGTTTTTCACGCTTGTATCTTTCCTTGTTTAGTCCGATTTCAGATTCAGTTGAATCAGTTCTGTTACAGGCTTACAGATATAGCTTGCAAAACAATCATATAATGCTCTGAATTTGCTCACTGTTTCATTTATCTGTTTTGATTTACGAAGACGCCGTTGGGTAATGTGTTTAATTTGTTACCGCAGATCGGATATCGTCACATTGATTGTGCTGCCATCTACGGCAATGAGAAAGAGGTTCAGTAATTTGCTCGTTTTTCATTTCTCTTGGGCCATAATAACTGTATAGTCTGTATTGTGTTTTTGATTTTGCTCGTTTTTTGTCTCATTGATTGTGTTGGTTTCTCTTCTCTATGACTCGTGTAAAATCCATGGGTGGTGGAAACTTGAAAATGTTTTTTTTTTTTTAATTCTTTTTACTAGCTCAGCTTCTTGTAGTTTCCATTTTTTTTTATATATATTTTGTTTTTTTTTTTGAATTTGAACCCTTGCCTTTCTAATGACATGATCATCAATTTTCTGGCAATCATTCTTTCTTTGGCACCAAAGTTTGTGCAGATTTTGAGTAAAATATTTATACAAAATCCAATTCCTTTTTTCTTTCAGCAAACAAAAGAAAAAATAAATTCCAAAAATTATATTACTAGATTCGTGCAAGTCTTTCCATGCCACCAGGAATTTCCATATGGTATATGACAGATTCTTCAAGGATACTACTTTAAGTAAACGATTTTGTTTTACCCTTTTTGTATATAGGATAGTAATCAACATATAAGATCTTTTTTGATAAAGGGTACTGCAGAATAACAATAGTCGAGCCTTATTATTTGATGACATGGACTACTATGCTTTATTTTTCAATTTGGTCTTGTGATAAGTAGAAAACTTTCAATCTCCATCAAAATATGCTTTGTACCATATCAGATATAAATTATCAGACAGTTTTTGTTTTTCCTAAATCATTCTGCTTAAAACAGAGTTTGAGGAATAGTTAATTTACTGTTTTAGATAGTATCTGCTTCTTAATTGTTCATTCATCTGCATTAAAGAGTAGATGATTATCTGGGGTACTCTTTGTTGTAATAACAATATTGTTATGCTTTGCATCTCTTAATCTAGCTGTCTACTTTGTAGATTGGTGAGGCTTTGAAGAAACTGTTCGAAGAAGGTGTTGTGAAACGGGAAGATTTGTGGATTACTTCCAAACTCTGGTTTGTTAGTCTGATTCATTGGTTTTTATAGGATGAGGAGACTGATGAGAAAATTTTGTTTTAATCTCATCATGCTGTAAATTGGAGTCTCTTTCAGGAATACAGAACATGCCCCTGAAGATGTACCTCCCGCATTGGAGAAAACCTTGCAGGACTTGCAGCTCGACTATGTTGACTTGTACCTAGTATGTTTTTGTTTTCCCCTTTTGTCTTCTTCTTCCGTCATCTCTTTTTCTCTGTCAAATTGGAGCAGAACAAAAAAAACGTATATCAAAATACTGAAATCACCACCTGTAGGTCTGTGTTCCTTTATTTGAGCGCTGCTGAAACACATAGTACTAATTTTTCTTTATATTCATGTGCAGCAATGGCAGACACCATTGCTTGTTGCCCTTTTTATTATTGTTGTGAAAGAACAACGATGTCCACAATTGTATGGGAAAACAAAAGAAAAATATATAGTAATGATGGTTTTTTCTCAGATCTTTGACATCAAGAAAGGTAGTGGTGATCCTAGTAAATTGCTTGAATTAGATTGTAACATGTTTTGGTGTTTACACAACTCCTTGGCTGACTCATTCCATGATTGTTTGCAAATCAATAGCTTTTTGTCTCTTCTTTTGTTTTATTCCAATTTAATTATCCTTCCAACTAGTTAAAGGGTTCCAAAGTAGTTTCTTCCCCTTAAGGTCCAGGCCTTCTTAAATAAATTAGTATTTACAGTTTCATGGTATTTTCTGTATTAGCCATTATGTAAAATGCTGACTTGACTTGATGGGCATTGTTATATGTCAATATGTTCATTCTAGATCCACTGGCCTGTCAGACTGAACAAAGGTGTTCCGCAAAACGCACCTGGCAGGTTATTACCAACCGATATACCTGCCACATGGCGAGCAATGGAAGCACTTTATGATTCTGGGAAGGCTCGAGCTATTGGAGTTTCTAATTTCTCATCAAAAAAGCTGGGAGATCTTCTAAACATAGCACGGGTCCCACCTGCGGTTGACCAGGTGGAATGCCATCCTATCTGGCAGCAGACTAAATTGCGGGACTTCTGTAAATCAAAGGGTGTTCATCTATCTGTAAGTCTCCCAGAAGTACTTAAGTGGTTTCAGCCAGTTAACACAGTTCTCCCCTTCTTTTATTGATCTCTAAGACAGTCTTTTTGCCCGTATTTTGACTAAAGTTTTCTATGAATCTTCTTCAGGCATATTCACCTTTAGGATCACCTGGGACAGCTTGGATTGCAGGTAATGTATTGAAGCATCCGGTTGTAACAAGTGTTGCAGAGAAATTGGGTAAAACGCCTGCACAGGTTGCGTTACGTTGGAGTTTGCAGGCGGGTAATGGTGTCCTTCCAAAGAGTACAAAGAACGAACGAATCAAAGAGAACTTTGATGTCTTTGACTGGTCCATCCCTGAAGACTTGATGATCAAATTTTCTGAAATCAAGCAGGTACAACTTGTTCTTCTATTACTATTATTAATGGCTTAGCTTGTGGGATGTTCTAAGCTTCTATATTGCCAAAATGTTCTTTGCGATGCATTTCACTGTTATTAGGTACTTCTCCCCGCGTTTTAGAGTGTACTTGTTTCGGTGTCTCTAAAATAAATATCCAAATCATTCAGATTCATGAACAACGATCTGCAACTGATAATCAATTGTCAGATCTGTAAAATACAGTCTCTAGTCTAAACACATAACCTGACCCCCAAATAGAGAATCTGCAAAATGGGTAAAATAGTGTTGAGTGCATAAAGTAGAGAATCTGTTGAAATACACTAATGCAAATGCTGTTGAAACCTTGATTACAGGAAAGGCTTGTGAAAGGAGGATTTTTTACGAGCGTGGATGGTCATTACAAGTCAATTGAAGAACTGTGGGATGGTGAGCTTTGAGGGAGAATTACAACAGATTGTGATATTTGATCTGATCTGCATTTTCTTGAGTCTGCATTAATTCAATATGGATTTATATTTCCCCTCTTTTTTTTTTTTTCGATTATTCATGCCCTTTTGATATACTCAGTTTATCTTTGTTCCATTTATAATACCATTTATTTCACCTTGTCAAGTTTTGTATACGCTGACCCTCCTCTAATCAAAATGTCAATGTAAATAATTAAATAATTGTTGCTCTGGCAGTAAAGATTTCTGCCCTGGCAATATCAGGACCCTTATTATACACGGGGAGACACCTAATTTCCGAATTTAATTTCATCTCACGTCACTCTTGAATGTTACCAACTTCATAAAATGAATAAGGAAATCAATAAATATATCCGTTTTTACATTAAACACGTCATAAATGCTTCAGAAACACAATAAAGTGAATTTCAGTATTTTTGGCCTACAAAGGATGCAGCAGTGACATGGCACCTGCAGTAGCCCCTGAACTAAAAAGTAGCCTCATTCCTTCTGGAAACTTCCCTCAACGGTTTTTATCGGTTTTGCTTGTAACCTTTCATATTGCCACCATAAAAACGAACGTTCCCTTTGATTATTCATTCTCTTCATTAACAGTACATCCATAAACTCTCTTCTTCATCCCTTCAATTTTCTGAATCAACAATTCAACCGTCAAGCAACTTTTCATCGTTTTTCTCCAAGCAAATCAAGTATTAGATAAATTTCTCCAAGCAAATCAGATAGATTACTCTAAAACCTCGCAGCACTGGCTACATTCAGCATATGCTGATGTTTTCTCTCAACAATGTCATTTTGTACAGGTGTACTTATGTAACGTCATGTTCCCAGATACAGAGTCCTTATCCGGAAAGAACGTTCAGCGTATAACATTAAATAAATCTAATATTATACGTAAGCCTATACGTTTTCGTATCGAGTCAAGCAAACGGAAGCTAAAGATACCCGAGTGAAAGTCGTAAAGATACTAAAATTACAATGTCATCCAACTAAAAAAGGTAGAAAAGGGAACTTAAAACAACGAATTAACTTACATTGTACGATATCTTACAAACAGAAAAGTAAACTTATCTTACAACTCGTCTTAAATGGAAAGTACAACAAGTCTTGAAAGAAAGAACAACGTAGTGTCAAAGGAATAATACAAGATACATAGTTCAATTAGATAGTAAAACATAACAAAACTCCATAGCATTGCATATCAAACGTCGTCCTCATACATATCATGATCCGGCTCAACCTGTACGTCTTCTCACCCATAACAACATACAAACATGCAAAGGGGTAAGTACAAACGTACTTAGTAAAAGGTAGAAGCTATTGAACAATTAATTTTTTTAACGAAAGGTTATCATATTATTATTATTAAGTTATCTTTGTGAACACGACTCAAATTCTAGGGTTCACTTCATGCTCATCAACATGACGTGAGATCTTACTTTGTTTCTAACTTAGCTTATCTTTGTTATCAAGAATTCAAGGGCACTACGCACGGTGCTGCTCACCGAGAAGCATCCGGCTGCAACCTATTAATGGTGCTACACTAATAGCCATAGGCTAGTCTCTATAGTGTGTGTGTTCGGCGAAGTCCCTCCATTCCTGGTGCCCCTCAAAGGCCAACAGAGTTATGCACTTTATACTGACCACACAACACATCGCGATATCGCCTTGTGCCTTACCAAGAACCTTGATGTTTAGGCTTTTAACTACACAAATATGTATGTTATTAATCCTTAACTAGTCACTTAAGTATTTTCAAGGAAACGGCTCACTTACATTCTACTTTCTCGTCTTAGACATCTAGACTTTATACATTCATATCACATACACATACATTGATGAATACTAATTCATCAATGGACAAGGCCAAGCTTAGCTTCCAACGGTCCCGAACTTCAACTCTTAAAACAATCCGTTTGGTGCCGGAACTAAATGCATTAGAAGCTTATTTTGGGTTTTTTCATCTTCATTTAACTTGTTTATACCATTATATTAAGGTTAGGAACCAATCCCAACTTACTACGCTCGAAAATGCGCAAAAACGGGCAAAACAGCATTTCTGGTCCATAGGCCCATGCCTACGGATTTGATAGGTGTGCACCTAAGTATCCTGAAAATTTCATGAAATCTTTGTTCTCGTAGGCGTGCGCCTACGAAAAAGCTAGGTGTGCGCCTATCAGGGCTGTAGCCTGTCTGCACGTTTTTTTTTTTTTTTTTTTCGATTCTGCACAATTTTCAGCCATGTTTAACCAAATTTTCCAGGCAATTTCAACTCAAACCAACAGCAAAATAAGTACTAAACATACCATAGCATCTCATACTTCAAACAACAAACAAAATCATGAATTTAGCATCAACTAGTTACCAAATTACTCAAACTAAACATCATAAAACTTGAATTATTCAATATGAAAACCCTCTTACCTTGAATTCAAGCCAAACCCACGCAATTTCTTCAAAGCAAACAGCAAACTCGAACCTTCTAACCAAAAACTTAATTGATCCACAATTGAATCAAGAATTAATTGTGATCAAGGTTTCTAATCAGACAGAACTACGAATTGAAGAACTTAAAGCAACCAAACTAGTCTAGAACTTGAAGATTCTAAAACTAGAGCAAAATTGTACCTTTCCTTAACTTGCAAATCTTGATATCAAAACGAATCCCTTCTCATGCAGATTCCGTTTCTCTCTTTGATTCCAAAAACCGATGAACAACTTGTGAGAATTTTGAAAGGTTCCATTTGCTCCATTTTCTAACTTTGAGAGAACAGACTTAGAACTATTTTCTGAATTCCTGCTTTTTGGTAACTCCCTTGTATAATGGGAAGTTTTATTTTCCAGATAAAACTTCTCATTATACCCTCTCTTCTTTTAATATAAATCCATAAATAAATAAACATAATATTTCGATTTTGTGCAAAATGACATGCCTGTCCTTTTTCCAAAAATCAGAATATCACAATTACACATGAAGTCTGATGAATAATACCATGTTGTTCATAAAAGGATGTCATATGAAACTCAACACCATTATCAGATCTAATTGTTTTTAGGGGGAGTGATTTAAAAGGATAAAAAAAAAGAGGGGAGAAATGGGAATCAGGACAGTGGAAATATAAATTGGGTGATAAGGACAAATCCACTGTTCATAACCTCAAATCCACTGTTTGCTGCAGTGGAACTGACCCCAAATATAATGTTTCACTATCACAGTGGAATAAGGAAATGTCATTTTTACCCAGAAAAATATTCCACTGTCCTCTTTGCATATTTCTATGATCAAATTGTCCTTTTTGACAATAAACCTTTTTTTTAAAATAATTTTATGAAACTGAGTAGAAACAAATTTAACAAAGGATTTAACCAGGTCTGAAGCTTCAGACTTCTGTCTCATATGAAAAACTCAAGTAAATATAGAATAATCATCAACAACAATTAGAAATTAATGTTGACCGCTCACAGTGGGATGCCTCAAAGGTCCTCAAATATCTATATGCCAAGATAAAAAAACAGAACTAACAATGTTGTGCTTAATGGAAAATGTTTCTTCTTCAATTTTGCCATAGGACATACAAAACACAAGTCATGTTCACAAAATTTTACATCAGATGCAGTGGAACTAATGACTTGTTATATCTTATATGGTAGATGGCCTAATCTGTAATGGAAAAGAAGTTTGTCATCTATAGTATCATACAAGCATCTACTCTCTGTTGAATTACAAACAGACTTGAAAACAACTGGGTTAGTCTTAGATTTTTGAATCAGAATATAAAGTCCTTTGTATAGCTCAGTTGAACCAATCACTGTTTTCTTCTTGTTGTCTTGCAAAACACACTTGTTAGCAGTGAAAATAGATGCACAATTTGAGTGTCTGGTTAATGCAAGTAAAGACAGCAAATTGAATTTGAAAACCGGAATGTACATAACATTATGCAAAGTCAGATCATGACTGGTCACAACTTGTCTGGTACGAGGCACCTGTACATTACTGCCATTGAGTAATCATACCTTCATGTTAACTATAACACCCCTAAACCCCAGGCCTGGTTGCGTTGAATGAGTCATAAATGGTCCGGTCAATGCTTAGACCGCCGTCCTCGCTTGGTCTAAAAGGGCTAACCCGAGTTGACAAGACCTTTATGTCTCACACTTACATGGGGGTGAGCAGGACATTACTTTACCGATGTGGGACTTTACATTCCCCCTCCCCCCCCCTTATAAGGGAACTGCGTCCTCGCTAGGACGGCCAAGACTTATCCCATTGGACTTATTCACAGTTCGTCTCTACCATAGGATTCTAGAGGTGGCCCCCACCGCCTCTCACGGTATGACACTTAGGTCCGTATGGCAGTCGGCTCCGATACCATTCTGTAACACCCCGAGACCCCGGGCCTGGTTGCGTTAAATGAGTCATAAATGGTCAACTCGGGTTAGCCTTTTCAGACCAAGCGAGGACGGCGGTCTAAGCAGTTGACCGGAAGACCTTTATGTCTCACACTTATATGGGGGTGAGCAGGACATTACTATACCGATGTGGGACTTTACATTAACAACATGTTTATGATTACTTAATCTAGAGAAAGAACACACAATTTGATATGTGGATCCAGAGCCCAAGATCCATTGTGTATGTTTTAGTAAACTAGTGTCACCTGATCCTTGGGCAGATGAGAACTGGGTATTTAGTGCATGGATTTTTTTTACTACATGATTGGATGAATCATAATTTAGCAGATTCAACAATCTCTTATATTGTTGTGAAGTGAGACCTTGAAGTCCATATCTAGCTTGTCCAGCCTTCTAATCATGCCTACCAACAGAGTGATATGAATCCGTACAATCCACCATGTTAGCTCTGCTATTAGACTTGAAACAAGGTAGATAGCCATGTTTCTTGTAACAAATTTCTTCAGTGTGGAAATTAAACCCACAAAAAGTGCACTGAATTTTCTTATTGTTTTTAGTCTTAGACTGTTTGTAGGCAAATTCTTTGACTAATCTACTATGCTGAATTGATTGTATCTAGCCCCAAATTGATCTTCTCTGTCATTCCTGTTCTGTCCAGTCTTCTGAGCCATCAAGATTGTAGAATCTCTATTCCTTGCCTTGTTAGACGCATAAGTTTTCTACATCTCAAACTTGATAGCCATTGCAAAGGCATCTTGGATCTCAGAAAAATGCACCATCAGCATGGCTTGAGATACCATTGGCTCAAATTCATCCTTTAAACCTTTCAGAAATTTCATCACATGTTCTGTTTCCATATGATCCGACTGAGTTTTCATGGCATCACAATGACACCGGGGCTCACAGGTGCAAGTTAGAAGCTGTAGGTATTATTGCGGGTCAATCGATTGGAGAACCAGGTACTCAAATAACAAACAGAACTTTTCATACCGGCGGCGAATTTACGGGGGGGTACTGCAGAACATGTGAGAGCACCTTGTATTGGAAAAATAAAATCGTGTTTGTCGACTAAACGGGTTACTCGATTGTTACTATTTATTTTACGGGTTCTTACTACATTTTACTCGATTGTTACTATTTATTTTTTCGGGATTGTTACTAACTTTACGGGCTGTTACTACATTTTTATGGGGTTGTTATTAATTTTAGGGGTCGTTACTACATTTTACGGGGTTGATACGACCTGTTTATTAATTGTTACTACATTTTACGGGGTTGATACGATTTGTTTAGTAACTGTTACTACATTTTACGGGTTAATACAACTTTTTTTGGGATTGTTACTACACTTTACGGGATTGTTACTATTGATTTTTAACGATTCTACATTTTCTGATGTAACTTAATCTATATTATGGCCTATTACTAATTTTACGGGTTGTTACTACGTTTTACGGGGTTGTTTCTATTTTTTTCTAGGTTGTTACTAATTTTACGGGATGTTACTACATTTTATGGGGTTGTTATAAATTTTACGAGTTGTTACTACCTTTTAAATATTAAACCACAAATGGGAATAAAGGAAAAAAAAAGTCAATGAGGATTTGGTTCATCCGACACGTACCCGTCACGGGCATCCTGCCTTTCTACCCCGAGCACACGCAATGGAACCGTAGACAATCAAGTGAAAGCAAATCCAAGAAATAATTTGATCTATGGACAACATCGTTGTGGTAAAGGTCGTAATGCCAGATGAATCATTACCGTGGGGCATAAAGAGGGAGGTCATAAGCGTCTATACCGTAAAATTGATTTTCGACGGAATGAAAAAGACATATATGGTAGAATCGTAACCATAGAATACGACCCTAATCGAAATGCATATATTTGTCTCATACACTATGGGGATGGTGAGAAGAGATATATTTTACATCCCAGAGGGGCTATAATTGGAGATACCTTTGTTTCTGGTACAGAAGTTCCTATAAAAATGGGAAATGCCTTACCTTGGACTGCGGTTTGAACTATTGATTTATGTTAGAACTCAAGAGTTACACCAACTTGTTCAACACTATACTTTGCTTAATGGATTCAAAACACCCACGCTTTAGCACCGGATGGGATGACTCCCGGCGCAACAGCAAGCACTGGCTTAACTTGGGGATGTGGTGATTTAGTAGCAGTCGGGGGCAAAGTAGCTTTGTTACCTATTCCATTAGGAAAAGCAGATTTTTTGGTCCATCACATTCATGCATTTACGATTCATGTGACGGTATTGATACAACTGAAGGGTGTTTTATTTGCTCGTATCTCCCATTTGGTACCGGATAAAGAAAACATAGGTTTTCGTTTTCCTTGTGATGGACCTGGAAGAGGAGGTACATGTCAAGTATTGGCTTGGGATCATGTCTTCCTATTGTCCATTGAATACGCCTTTCGGCCTGATCTTAGGCCCTGACTCACCCTCCGTGGATGAACCTTGCGGAGGAACCCTTAGGTTTTCGAGGCATTGGATTCTCACCAATGTTTGCGTTACTCAAGCCGACATTCTTGCTTCCGCTTTGTCCACCACTGCTTGCGCGGAGGCTTCTCTCTAAGGCGGAACGCTCCCCTACCGATGTATTTTTACATCCCACGGCTTCGACAGATCGCTTAGCCCCGTTCAAAAACGAATAGAGTGGGATATGGCGAAATTGGTAGACGCTACGGACTTAATTGGATTAAGACTTTTGGTATGAAACGTATAATCCACTTTTGATGAAGAAACTCAAGACCTCGAGACTATGATCAATCGATGTGGCTATCGTAATAAGATAGATATCGACGATCTAATGAACTACCCAGTGTGAAAATGAAGCATGTTCGGAGGTTCGAGTTTAGAAGATATTGTGGGTACTATCATTGAGAACAATGCGAGAGGATGACGGCGAAGATGATACGGTGTCTTTAGAGCCCGTTACGCGAAAGGAAGCACTTATGGCGTCGAACACTCTTCACAACTTTATGATACAATACAAAAATACAACACCCGAGCTATTGGATGCAATAAGAAAAGTTAGAGATGAGCTCCAAATAGACTTGAACTTTAAAGGAAAACGGACAACTATTGAATCATATTTCAATAGAGTGTAATATATTTTTTTCGCTTTTATGAATTATTAATTTATGATTTTCTTGGGACCGAAAATTATAAAGGGATCTCCCGAAAAATTATTATCTTATTATTTTATCGATTTTTTCAATTTTTTACATTGGCCCAAGTCGGGACTGGACAAATTTATTATTTTAGAGAGTTTATTAATTTACCGAATATTAATTTAAAGAGTTTCTACTGTACTTCCTATTGGCCAGAAACGAAATGTTCCTATTGGCTAATAAAAGAATAAATAAATAAAGTGCTGAAAATCCAATATAAAATAAAACCAACTCCTAATTATTTAAATAATATCCATAAATAGCACGAATGATGGTATCCTCCGAGCATGAACCGGATCACATCATTCCCTCCCGGTTCGAAAGGATTCGTCCTCGAATCCACCTGGATCGAATAGCAAGCGTGGTCGAACATATGTGGGTAGGCCCTCATAGTGAACTACATCCAGGAAAAGTAAAGATGTGAACACTTTAGTAACCAAATTTCCTCGTGTACAAGCGAACAGGGGCCAACATAATAATCAGCAACCACAAAATCGAAAGGACGACAATGCACCAAAAATGGATCATGATAAATATGTGCTGCTTGTATATCTTTGAAGTGCGCAAGTGACCCAGCCGACTTGGCAACATTGTCAATGCCTCCAACAAAAGAAGCATGTACCTGCAAAGAAAATGCTGGGGCAACACAATTCAAAAGTGGCTCAATGGTGAGCATGGTTGCCTCATCATTCTCAACAACGATCTCAACCTCTGTACCATCATGAACAACTACTACAACCTCGAAGTGACAACACACTCACTATGCTCATCGGGAACATCAACCAACGCATCTACCCGTGGAATTACCTCGGCCTTAATGAGAGAAGGCAACTCCTCAGAACCAATGTGCTCATGCGTAATAACGGCACAAGGTTCCACCTGGAGTGTGTCCTCAACCAAAATCAACTCCTCGTGTTCTTCCTCAACAATAGACTCCTCAGATATCTCTACTTTCTCACCCACTAGGTCAGGTTCATTCACCTCCACCACACTCTCACTTTCCTTTTTTTTCATCTCCTCCTCTCGAATGTTAACAACCTCGTCGTTTTTTTGTTCCACCAATTCTTTTGCTTTTTCGCCAAGTTTCAAACGAGTATTTTCCTCCATTACATGCCCCTCAAAGTTTTTAGCGAACCGAACCTTATCTTTGTGAGCCTCTTCGGGGATAACGCAAGGAGCTTAAAGTTTTTACCCTTATGGCGCAAAGTGTAGCTATTTGCATACCCATCATAAGTAACTCTTCTATCAAACTGCCAAGGTTGTCCAAGTAATATATGGCTGACGTGCATGGGGACTACATCACATAAAACTACACCATCGAGTTTGCCAAGATTGAAGGAGATTAAGGCCTGTTGGGTAATCCGCATTTCACCAACATCATTCAGGCACTGCAACTTATACGGTTGAGGATGGGGTATAGTAGGAATGGATAATTTACTGATCACATACGTACTAACTAAGTTAGCACAACAATCAGGTTCAATAATCATGGAGCATAGCCTTTCACCAATCCAACAACGTGTACGAAAAAAATCACATTCAGCATAACCTTGCACACTATTATCTCTTTCTGTCATCGTCTCAAAAGAAATGACCTCACAAACTCATGTGTTTGCACTCACCCTCTCTCAAAGTCGTATAAAGTACCCTTGTCAAATGAACCAGAAAAGCAAGCAAAAGTAAATAGCAATCAAAGCCGACTCTCTAGACGGGACACTAGGTTTTCAGACCGAGAATAGGTTGAAAGGTATGGGGATGAGTGGATTAATGGGTGAAAATTTTCTAAATGCGATTATTAAAGACAAGAAAGGAAAGGACTCAAAAGAGGGAATGAATTCGGATGACTGCAAAATTTGACGGGTGTGAAAAGTTTCACGCCCAGGTGTGGAACTCACGTATTTAATGACCAAAATAATACGAATCTGGAAAAACTTAAAAGACAAAATTTGTAGAAAAGAGAGTTTTCTAAAGGATCTCAAAAGTTTAGATTTTTTTGAGTTATAGATTTCCCTCAAACAATAGTTTTTCAGAAACTAGCGCAATCTGTCAGAATTCTCCAGATTGATAGCAGTGTCTAACGGTGCCACTTGAGATTAAACTGCAGGAAATTTTGGAAAACTCGAAAGATAAAAGTTGTAGATCGGATAATTTACTATAAGGTCACAAAATTTCAGGCAATTTCGAGTCGTTTGACCCACTGAAAACGAATTTGAACCATGATTTACTCCTGCAGTTTTTCTGGACAGATTGTTTGGAGTAATCGGCGGTTTTAGGCACGATTTATGTTGAATCTGGATTGGGTGTAAAGATAAAAATTGTAGAAAACGATGTGTTGGGGCTGTGGTAAAATTTTCGGAATTTTTGGAGTGGTTTTGGGTATAAAACGAACTGATATAAAAACGGGTCTGGAAAACAAATTAGGGTTCTTGGGATGAAGGTTTAAAGATTTGAAGATCTTCAAGTTTTCCGGGTAGGATTATGAATATTTGAAGATTTATGGATGTTCTTGGGATGAAGGTTTGAAGATTGCTTGTGTTCTTGGGGGGAGAGGGGGGGGGGGGGGGGGGGGCGACTGAAAAAAAAAAGAACAAGAAGAACGAATTTTTTTTTTTTTGAATATTCGGAATAAAAGAAAACAAAAATAAAAGGGATATTTGCTCACCGAAGTTGCTGAGCTCTGCTACCAACTGATGTGATTCCGGTTGGAATCAGATCCGAAGTTTTGCCCAGGAAGTAACTAAGGGGAACAATGACGAGCTAATGATCCTAGACCTAGTAATGCTACCAACTGATGTGATTCCGGTTGGAATCAGATCCGAAGTTTTGCCCAGGAAGTAACTAAGGGGAACAATGACGAGCTAATGATCCTAGACCTAGTAATCCAACCAAATCGTAGGAAGAGAACGCCCAACAATTGCTCACAGTGCCGGTAAATTCTCAAAGGGTGAACCTTCTACGACGAAGAAAGTTCTCACTCGCAAGTGATATTCAAGTCTCACGACTTGGTTGAGTAAAACTCAATAAACCGATTTCTCATAAAATAATTGAATAATATCCATAAATAGCACGAAACCTCCGAGCTAAGTGATAAATTTCAAATTTCAAATTCAGAGAAACCCTGGAATTAATAAAAAGGGCAATCCCGAGCCAAATCTTATTTTATGTTGCATTCGAGAAGGATGAATCGCTCCCAAAAAGGAATATATTGATTCTCTCCAATTGGTTGGACCATGGGTGCGATGATTTACTTCACTGGCGAGGTCTCTGGTTCAAGTCCAGGATGGCTCAGTTGCGCCAGGGAAAAGAATAGAATATAAGAAGCATCCTGACTACTTCATGCATGCTCCACTTGGCTCGGAGGATATAGCTCAGTTGGTAGAGCTCCGCTCTTGCAATTGGGTCGTTGTCATTATGGGTTGAATGTCTAATTATCCAGGTGGTAATGATAGTATCTTGTACCTGAACCGGTGGATCACTTTTTCTAAGTAATGGGGAAGAGGACCGAAACATGCCACTGAAAGACTCTACTGAGACAAAGATAGACTGTTAAGAACGTAGATGCAGTAGGATGGGCAGTTGGTCAGATCCAGTTTGGATTGTACATGGACGGTATTTGGAGTCGGCGGTTCTCCCAGGGTTCCCTCATCTGGTGAGATCCCTAGGGAAGAGGATCAAGTTGGCCCTTGCGAACAGCTTGATGCACTATCTCCCTTCAACCTTTTGAGAGAAATGCAGCAAAAGAAAAGGAAGGAAAATCCATGGACCGACCCCATCATCTCCACCCCGTAGGAACTACGAGATCACCCAAAGACGCCTTCGGCATCCAGGGGTCACAGACCGACCATAGAACCATGTTCAATAAGTGGAATGCATTAGTTGTCCGCTCTCAGGTTGGGCGGTAAGGGTCGGAGAAGAGCAATCACTCATTCTTAAAACCAGCGTACATGGACGGTAGTTGGAGTCGGCAGCTCTCCCAGGGTTCCCTCATCTGATGAGATCCCTGGGGAAGAGGATCAAGTTGGCCCTTGCGAGCAGCTTGATGCACTATCTCCCTTCAACCCTTTGAATGAAATGTGGTAAAAGAAAAGGAAGGAAAATCCATGGATAGACCCCATCATCTCCACCCCGTAGGAACTACGAGATCACCCCAAGGACGCCTTCGGCATCCAGGGGTCACGGACTGACCATAGAACCCTATTCAATAAGTGGAACGCATTAGCTGTCCACTCTCAGGTTGGGCAGTAAGGGTCGGAGAAGGGCAATCACTCATTTTTAAAACCAGAGTTATTAAGACCGACCAAAGAGTCGGGCGGAAAGTTCTCACTTTTTCTTCTGTATGAATCGATAATATTCCATTCCAATTCCTTACCAATACCTCCAAGGAAAATCTCGAGTTGGATCCAAAATTGACGGGTTAGTGTGAGCTTATCCATGCGATTATGAACTCTTCGAATAGGAATCCATTTTAGTAAAGATCTAGACTTTCGTACTTTGATGGGTCTCCGAGATCCTTTCCATGACGTATGTTGTGTTGGATAATACGTGGAGTAACTCCCGATATAACAGTAAAAGCAAGGCGTGTAGGTGGATCGACTCATCAAGTTCCCATTGAAATAGAATCCACACAAGGAAAAGCACTTGCCATTCGTTGGTTATTAGCGGCATCCCGAAAAACGTCCAAGTCGAAATATGGCTTTAAAATTAAGTTCCAAATTAGTGGATGCTGCAAAAGGGAGTGGAAATGCCATACGCAAAAAGGAAGAGACTCATAGAATGGCAGAGGCAAATAGAGCTTTTGCACATTTTTGTTAATCCATGAACATGATCTATACATCTCAAGCGGAAAAGAATCAAGAAAAAAGGAAAGAATCAGAATTGATCGATAGATTTCTCGATGGACAACAGGCGAATATTCCTGTACTAACCTTTGTTGGTCCTGAGGGACGGAGGAGGCTAGGTTAGCCGAAAGATGGTTATCGGTTCAAGAACGTAAGGTGCCCCTGCTTTTTCAGGGTAAGAAGGAGTAGAGAAAATGCCTCGAGCCAATGTTCGAGTACCAGGCACTGAAGTAACCCATGCCATACTCCCAGGAAAAGCTCGAAGGACTATAAGCAAAAAGGCACATGTACCCGAAACCGACACAGGTGGTCCTCTGCTCTACCAGCTAAGCTATCCCGACCAGTCCCAATGCAACATCCTTAATTTTATTAGAGGATGGGGTCTTTGTAAATTAACAGTACGCATAAGGTTTTTTCTCAAAGATGTTCATTTTGATATATTGTCATATATATAACATGTAATAAGAGAAATGCATTTCTCCTTAGATCTATTTATAAACTAAAAACTAAACGAATCAAATAGAATATAGAATAGGGCGGGTGCATCAGGACACTCTAAGATTTTTTTTAAAACCTGCCCCCATTTCAAGTCAAGAGATAGATAAATAGACACATCTCATTGCACCGATCGGGGGCATTCGTAGTGACTGGGGGGGGGTCGAAGACCAAGAAGTGCGTTAGTTATACCAAACATTCTTCTTAAGGCTAGATACAATCTCTTGGTCCCTACGGAAAGGAAAAAGAATTTAGCCTCTTACCATTAAAATGGCTGCATGCGCAGCAGAACCAACTATGAGAAATCCACCAATCCACATGTTATGTGTGAACAAAGACATTTGGGTACCATAGTCAGTAGCTAGGTATGGATATGGGGCATAAAATACATATGGTGAGCTACAACAATGGTTAAAGAGCCTAATATAGCTAGGTTAAGAGATAACTAAGCATGCCATGACGTTGTTAGGATCTCATAGAGTCCTTTATGGCCATGACCTGTAAATGGACCGCAAAGCAAATGAAGCATGTCCAAAAGTAAACCAACCCCTTGGACTGCTACGAAAAACACCATCGGATTTCAATGTAGCACGATCTAATTCAAAATTTTCACCCAATTGAGCGCGTCTAGCATATTTTTTCACAGTAGCAGGATCGCTACAACTGACTCCGTTGAGTTCACCACCGTAGAAATCAACAGTTACACCAACTTGTTCAACACTATACTTTGACTCTGCCCTTTGTAAAGGAACATCCGCTCGAACAATTCCGCCATCTACCAAAACAACGGGGACATAAATTGATACCGACCCCTCAAAATTTGGTAACGTCAACCTCATTATAGGTTTTTGCCAAGAAGGACGGATTAATGTGTTTATCAGGATCCAAGGAAACTGATTATTAATTAGGACAAAACCTACGTAAACTTACCAAAATACCATTTTTTACTAATTTTAAAAAATATGCCTGATAAATAACGATCATTTATGCTGATTCAGTTCCTGATTTTATGCCAATTAATTACTCTCTCTCATTTTTTTTGAAAATACTATCACCAGAGAATAGTGGTGTTCACGAACCGAGCCGAGCCGAACATCTATGGTTCGAGTTCGATCTCGTTTGTTAAGCGAACATGTTCGAGTTCGTTCGTTTGTCAAACGAACACATAATCGTGTTCAAGTTTGGCTCGATAACATGAACATAATGTTCGAGTTCGAGCTCGAGCTCGGCACGTGAAATAAAATTTATATAAAAGCTCGAATATGATTAATTTAACTAAAAAACACACCTAAAAATTCCATAATTAGAATAATAACATCAATTAATATACATATGTCCATCGTCAATACATACATTTTTAAACTAAACATATATATGTATATAAGAGTTCACGAACAATATTGAGCATTTGCGAACATGTTCGAGTTCGTTCGTTAATTAAACGAGCACTAAAATATGTTCAAGCTCGGTTCGATAGCATTAACGAACAAACATAAACGAGCTTTAATGAGCCGAGCTCGAATATATTCGTGAACAGTTCGGTTCGCTTAACAGCACTACCGGAGAATTGATGGCGGCGAGATATTTGGGATTATTAAGAAGAACTAATTATTAAGAAGAATTCATGGTGGCGGGATATTTTTTTAAGAAGAAGAACTGATCATAGGAAGATGTCGCTGCCGGAGGTGACGGTGGTGTGGTAGTCACTGGCGGATTGTTTCCCGATGATCAATCCGGTGGATCGTTCAAACGCCGCTGCTGCTGATGCGCCACTTCTGATGCACCGGGAACTGGAAGAGACGCTGCAACGTTAAAGTCAGCAGCAACAATTGCAGATAGCCGGAAAACATGGCATCCGATGCCGGAAAATCAACACCTCCGCTGATGATATCGACGCCGCTGCCAGGCTGTATTTTTTTGGGTTGAGGACTTCGGATAAAAGGGGTGTTTACCATGGCAGTCGGGCTGGGGCCATGTGCACCGGCGAAGGAGTTAACGGAGGTGACTACGTTGCCGGAGAAGTAGGCTGTATTTTTTTTTTGAAAAAGTTTAGGGTTTAGGGTTGTTACTATTAATTTTTTAACGTTACTAAATTTTTTGATGTAACTTTATCTATTTTACGGGCTGTTACTATTTGTTTATTGGCCGTTACTACATTTTATGGGTTGTTACTACTTGTTTTTTTGCTGTTACTACTTGTTTATTAGTTGTTACTACCTTTTCATTGAATATTATTACATTTTATGGGCTGTTACTACTTGTTTCTTGGCTGTTACTACTTGTTTTTTTGGCTTTACGTACTAACCTTATCTAACGTTACTACGCGTTTAATGTGTAAAAGGGTATTTTTGTCCACTTATTATGAATTTGTCCTTTTTAATCACATAAAATGTAGTAACGTCCTTCTATCCACATTTATGATTTTTTTTGTCCTTCTAGCCCCTTCCCCCACTCCATTAACAATTACTTTTTTCGGTTTACACTCATTATCTCAAGTTTTTGATCGAACTAATCTGTTGACACAAATAGTTCATGGGAGAAAATTGAGTTATTTGGGACCTGGAGGACTAACAAGGCGAACCGCTAGTTTTCGGATACGAGATATACATCCTAGTCATTATGGTCGTATTTGTCCAATTGACACATTGGAAGGAATTAATGTTGGGCTTATTGGTTCCTTATCAATTCATGCGAAGATGGGTTTCGTTGTGAAAAGACTATTACTGGATAATTCATGGGTAAAGTAAAAGAGGATGAACTATACAAGTTATCAATAATCTAGATTAAATGAAGTGAAGGCTCCGGTGTATAGAGAAGACCTCACCGTTTAAGAAGTTACCATAGAAACGATGGAACCCACTACACTATTTCTTTATCCATTCTATATTTTTTATTTGCTATATTTTTTACACCTCTAAAAAAATAAAATTTCTTTCTATTTCGCTTTGAAATAAAAAAATCGTGGTTAGGAAGGTTATAGTAGCCAAAGCCATTGGAATTTCTAGTTTATACATCGGAAAAATCTGTTTTGTTATTAATAGATTAGGAGGTGTTAAAAGAATAATTGAAAGAGAACAAATCGATTAGTTATTCGTGAAAGTTTCATCTATTCAATGACTAGAATTAGACGTGGATATATAGCTCGAAGACGTAGAACAAAAAATCGTTTATTTGCATCAAGCTTTCGAGGGGCCCATTCAAGACTTACTCGATCACCAGTTTTGTAAAGTACTGATTAACAGAATCAGCTCCATGTTTCAAAGAATTCATCTCTTCAAGAAGATTAGAAAGACTAAAAGCATCAACCCTTGAATAACGATATGCAAGATCCTTCCACACAACCTGGGCACTCATGAAATTCAACAAACTCTGAGAATTGGTGTTTTCTACTGAATTCAAGATCCAGGTCCTCACCATCGTACCACATTGCCTCCAAGCTTGTAAGTCATCTGAATTCACCTCTGGTTTCTTGATTGTACCATCAACAAACCCATACTTGTTCTTTGTGATTAACGCCATTTCCATGGACATCTTTCATGGATGATAATTGTTTCCATTCATCAATAACTGAACTAACACCAACGAAGTATTCTCATTAAGATGAACATAAAAAGACTATAAGGACTTGTTTTTTTACCCTACCATGGCTGAAAAGAATTATATTGAACCACACAAATTTACAGATTACTAAGAGAAAACAATAAAAAAAAATTGATCAAGAACTGGATTCGAACATCAAAACAAAGAATCGCAGAATAATCTCAAGTTTCTATGAAAACAACAGAAATCTTGAAGAAAAACTCTTAATTTTCTTCTGTTAAACACCAGAGGTAGCACAAACTAAGAAAAAACGCTCTGATACCATGTTAAAATTGAAAATACAAGATGAAATAAAATGCAAAATTCTCATTAATCAGTAAAAGTGAACAAGTTAAGTTACAATAGGATTGAAGATGGAGTATTTATATATAATACTCCTCATAAATCAGTTAGAATAAGTTTCAAACGGTTATAACAAAAAACAGCACAAACACACCTCAGCTTCATGTACTTCAGCTAAAACATGCTCTGTTGAATCTTCAGCTCTAAATTCTTCACTCGGCTTAATTCTTCAAGTCAGTTGATCAGATCACATATGAATCCTCTCAGCTGAATATTCTGACTTCTGAGTGTGTGCATATCATCTTGCAACCAACACTCCTTTATCCATATATTGTAACTGATATTGTACTGGTTCTGCTAATCGATTTGCAGGTTGTGATGGTTTGAATTGATGAATTTGTATGTTGAATTGGTTGTGTATTTTGGCATTGAAAGTGTACTAGTTTGCATACTGTTTTTTTCTTCAAATTTCGTGATCGGCCATGCTCCTGGTAAGAGGAGGCGTGCACCTGATGTCTGAATCTTTGAACATGTTGGTTCTGGTCGATCATGTGTGCGCTTGTAGTGTCGAAAAGCATGCGCCTGATGATCATAACGATTGGCAAAATAATTTTGGCTGGGCAAGCAAGCACTTGAAGAGACTAGGTGCTCCTGAGCACCCAAGCATGCGCTTGAGATCAGAACGAGTTACATGATGTTTTCTAGTGTGTCAGGTGTGCGCCTGAGAAGGGAAAACGTGCTTGGCCCCTTTTCTGAATTTTTTTATGTTTAATACCAGTGTTGGGGATATACTTGTGCAATGAATGATGTGTTACTTGGCAAAGTCAAGTGTTCAATTTTTGGTATCTTCAGCACGGCACCGTGATGAGATCCTTAGTGGGAAAAGGCACGAGAGCAATGGAAGACGTGCATCCTAACTTTGTGTAATGTTGAGAATAGTATACGACACATCTTGTGTAATGTTCTAGGTATTTTGGGTAGTGAAACTAGGTTTGAAGTAGTAGTGGTCAGCAAGAAAGCCTTTCGGTGAATGAACATAAGAAGTTAGTTAATTCATAAATATGTACGTGATGTCTAAAAGATAAAACACCATGATTTTTTATTAGACACTGTTCTTTTTCGCAACTTGGGGTGAGACTCCACTCGGGCAAGTCCGGCCTGGGTCATATGATGAGTCGACTAGGTGTCATAGTGCACATTCACCATTCGTTGCGCCATTAAATCACGTGTGTAACAAATCCCTTGTTGATAGTGTAGGTAAGTGGAACATAAATTAGAACTGGTATTGGTAATATAATGTGCTAGCTGGGCTAGTAGATTAGTGCTTGTTTACTCAAGGTTTAATAGTTATGGTTGTTGTTTCAACGTTTTTTACTTTTTACTAAGTACATATGTACTTATTTTTTTACCTAATGTTGTTCGCCACCTCGAAAATGTGATTATGATGAAGATGTGTACGAGTTTACTAAGGAGGGAGCTTAGTGTGGGTGCTGATGAAGTTTATATTATCATTTCTTTATTTACTTGTTATTGACATTTCAATTGTTTGAATTTCCTAGACGGGTGGTTAGAACCATGATCACTGTCGGGTTATGACCTAATGTTAATGTCCCGAGTACGGAGGCTAATGCCGGGTCGATCTTACGGGGAACTAGACGAATGTGAATCCTAGCTTTTGTTTTTCAACTAAACTATTGTCACGAAACTAACCTAAACGAAGAACTAACCTAAACAAATATGCATAAAAGTAACTAGACATAGGAAATTAATCCAATGCTAGGCAAGATTGAAAGCGATAAAAACTAGAGTGCAATTAAAAGTAAACTAATCTAGCAATTCAAGTTTAAAGGATTAAAATCAAATTATAACGAACGAACAAGCAATTGATCCACCTATCCTATCAACATTCAATTCTAATTCGGATTAATTCGTGATCTCCACTCAAGTCGTGATTCACCTAATCTAAGGCATGAGCTCCTACTCTCGTAGACAAGTTCGTTTCCTAATCTTTTATCTTTCGATGTTAAAGATTACGTCTTTCTAACCTAGGCGTGAAATCTTTCAATTTCTAATCTAGAAAGTCAATCTAATAACTCTCGTTTTAGTTAGATCGAAGATCTATTCTTTTATCACGGTGATCTATCGTTAGCATGATTTTCATCAAATAAACAATCATCAAAGCAAGCATCTTTCGATTAAACATGCAAAAACATACAAAACATGATAAAAGAAACGAACTTGAAATAGATACTCACAGATTAATCACGAATCAAAACTGAATGGTTGAAGGAAGGCTTCACAACGCTTGTTCAAGAGGGTTTTAGCCTCTTAGCATCCTTGTTGCAACTCGAATTGATGAAATAAAAGACATGAATCTATCTAATCTAATCTAGGAGTTTAAGTGCATAAAACTAGAGAAAAACTGAAGGAAAAACGCAGCCAAGCTGCCCCTAGGGTTTAGGGTTCGAAAATTGTATCATTAGGGTTTGGGAAATCGCGCCTATTTATAGATTTTTAGGTCGGTTTCGCTGAGTCGGTGCCGTGGACGCCCGTCCACTATCTTGGACGCTCGTCCAGCCTCTATGAACGGAGAATGAACGCTCGTTCAGAACGCGTCTGAACTCTCTGAATGTAAAATACGATTCTGGACGCCAGTTCACTTTTATGGACGCCCGTCCACTACCTTGCTCTAGTATTTTGCTCATAACTTCACTTCTAGGGCTCCAAATGAGGTGATTCAACATGCGTTGGAAAGCTATTTCAATCCTCTACAACTTTCATCAAGACAACTTTCCCTGAAAGTGCCTACAAGTGTGGACAAAATCCCCATGAAGTGCCTGGTTCCGGTTTCTTCAATGATTCTTCACTTAAACATCTTTCAACTCTTCCATCTTTATCCTTCTTTTCTCATCTCTATCTCGATTTAGCTCGAATTATATCAACATTTGATCATCAATTTAGCCTCCAACATGTATCTACATCACATTAAGACATCGCAAAACGTAACACAATCCAAATACTCATAAAACCATAATCAAAACACGTACACAACCTCATTTTGCGAATAAACTAATTAAAATCTCACTTGCTTAATAAATCATTTAAAACCACATTTCCTATGCAAATCATATGAATTATGGGGGAGAACATCATAAAATACAATGTTATAAAACGTATAAATTCACCCTTAACAGTTAACCATTAGACCGATATCTTGTTGGTAGAATGGAATGATGTTTAGTTTGGCAGTAATTGTTTCATTCCATCGTTGTTGTCTTTTCGAATCCTGAGTCGTTATTTTAGCTTTCGTTTTGTATTGTGATAATAATGTGATCAACCAGACATATACAATTGAATTATTATAATTATATGCATGTCAGACGCTTTCTCCGAATAATAACTCAATTCCGGAAAGTGAGCGTCACATAAGTAAATATGATGAAGCTTAAGGGAGCAACTCTTTCTTCAGGGCTACTGGCAATCCGGCATCCACCATCGCTACCACATGGAAAATGCTCCAGCATCATATTTGCTTTGGTCATGTAGACAAGAAAATGCATTCAAAAAAAAAAAAAAAAAAAAAATTAAAAATTAAGATGACGCATGGGGGTAATTGCTGTCAGTTTAAGTATCATAGTTTTGAAAATGTTATGTAGCCTGAAGATAAGGCTGAAGATGATGAGTAATTTTGCTGTAGAGACATCCTATTATATCCAACCGTTGGATTTATGACACATATATAAACATACAAAACAATTTTATCTTTCTACATGTGACAGTCATACAACGGTGCGTTCTAATAAGGATTCCTTACGTAAGAATTTCCCGAGGATGATGGGTATAGTTGAATGCAGCCTGCTGAACAAATCGTATTGTATTTTTTTTTCCTGCTTCGTCACTGAGTACGTCAGTTTTAGTGATCGGAAAAAGAAGTCGGTAGTACTGAAAAGAAATACTTACGCGTGTACCTTTAAATTCATTACTTTAATGAATAAACAACAAATAAATAAAAGACGTGCACAGAGGCATCACATGAACACAAATGAACCATTAATTAACTTAAAAAGAAAATAAAAAAGCAAAGCTACACAATTTACTAGAATGATTAGCTCAGTGATCTCTTCCATGATACTATATAACAGCAGAGGATCCAAAGTGTGATTAGTAGACACCAAAAAAAAAAAAAAAACTATGGCGAGTGGCAACAGATTTACCGAGTTAAACACCGGGGCAAAGATGCCTTTAGTTGGTCTCGGCACTTGGCAGTCGGAGCCCGGTCTCGTCGCTCAGGCCGTTGATTTTGCTGTTCGAGTACATTCTGTTTCCCTCCTAATTATTCCTTTTTTTTTTTTTTTTTTTTTTCTGAATCTGTTACAGCTAGCTTGCTAAACAATCGATTTATTCGTTATTCATATAGTGCTTTGAATTTGGTCATTGTGTCACTTATGCTTCTGTTTGATAATGTGTTTAATCTGTTGTTACTGCAGTTCGGTTACCGTCACATTGATTGTGCTGCCATCTACGGCAATGAGAAAGAGGTGCAATTATTTGCTCTGTTTTTCATTTGCCTTTTGATTTTTTGTTGATAATTATAATATGTGATCTGCTATTTTCTACCCTTATTATATCATTTGACATGGAGTACTATGCTTCTTTTTGAATTTGGTCTTGTGATAAGTAGAAACCTTTTGTTGTCCATCAAAATGTGGGTATTTACGTATCGGCTGTAAAGTATTGGACTGGTTCTGTGTTTATCTAAACCATTCTACTGTAAACAGGGTTCGAGGGAGAGTTCATTTTCTGTTTTAAATAGTATCTGTATCTTTTTGTGCAACTGCAATCAGGGGAGAACTCTTTGGCGTAATGTCATAACAACGACGTTGTTATGCTTTGCTGATCTTAATCTAACTGTCTGCTTTGTAGA
Source organism: Gentiana straminea (assembly GCA_036785695.1). Taxonomy (NCBI): domain Eukaryota; kingdom Viridiplantae; phylum Streptophyta; class Magnoliopsida; order Gentianales; family Gentianaceae; genus Gentiana; species Gentiana straminea. The sequence continues at coordinate 14,601,155 of JAVUPR010000223.1, read as the reverse complement.
TTGGTGATGCTTTGAAGAAGCTGTTCAAAGAAGGTGTTGTGAAACGGGAAGATTTGTGGATCACCTCCAAACTCTGGTTTGTTAGTCTGATTCATTGGTTTTTGTAGGATGAGGAGCTGATGAGAATTTTTTTTGTTTTAGTCTTAATTTGCTGTAAATTTGAGTCTCTTTCAGGCATACAGAGCACGCACCTGAAGATGTACCTCCTGCACTGGAGAAAACCTTGCAGGACTTGCAGCTCGACTATGTTGATTTGTACCTAGTAAGTTTTATTATTCCCCTTTTGTCTTTTTTTCTCACTCATCATCTCTGGGACATTGTCAAATTGCAACAGAACCAAAATAAAAATAAAAAAATTGCATATCAAAAGACTGAAAAATGCTCTGGACCTTGTTAATAAAATTGGGAATGACAGTTTCATGGTATTTTCTGTAAGAAAGAATCAGTATGTGAAATGCTGACTTGACTTGATGGGCTTTGTTAAGATCCACTGGCCAGTCAGACTCAAGAAGGGTGTCCCGCCGGGTACACCGGGCAGCGTATTACCAACTGATATACCTGCCACATGGAAGGCAATGGAAGCACTCTATGATTCTGGCAAGGCTCGAGCTATCGGAGTTTGTAATTTCTCATCAAAGAAGCTTGGTGATCTTCTGGACATAGCACGTGTCCCACCTGCTGTTGACCAAGTGGAATGCCATCCGGTTTGGCAACAGGCTAAATTGCGGGACTTCTGTAAATCAAAGGGTGTTCAACTATATGTAAGTCCTCCAGTTTTACAAATGTAGTTTCAGTCGATCAACTAAAGACGAGCGTTTTGTCATTCATTTGACTAAGTTTTTCTGTTGATCATCAGGCGTGGTCGCCTTTAGGTTCACCTGGGACAGCTTGGATGGGAGGTAATGTACTGAAGCATCCAGTAGTAACAAGTGTTGCAGAGAAATTGGGTAAAACGCCTGCACAGGTGGCGTTGCGTTGGGGTTTACAGGTGGGTAATGGTGTCCTTCCAAAGAGTACAAAGAAAGAACGAATCAAAGAGAACTTTGATGTCTTTGACTGGTCCATCCCTAATGACTTGATCATCAAATTTTCTGAGATTAAGCAGGTACATACAACTCGATCTTCTGTTATTTATAGCTCGTTAGATATATTCTAAACGCACCACATTCTTTGCAATATTGTTCACGGTAATGAGTTACTTTCCACTGAATTACAGCATAGACTTGTGAAAGGAGAAAATTACATCAGCGAGAATGGACCGTACAAGTCAGCTGAAGATCTGTGGGATGGTGAGGTTTGAAAGAGAAGAAAGACCATACAGCAGATCGTCATATCTGACCTTTTGCTTGAAGATGCATTATGTAATAGAATCTTCATGCGTTTGATATTACTTGTTTTATCTTTCTACCATCTATTTAGAACGTGGCTTCTCTTTACGAGACTTGTCATCATATGAATAGATCTAATCAATAAAGAGTACGGTTTTTTTTTTTTTTTTTTTTAAACGAAATATTTTTATTAAAAATTAAAAGAAGGTTCGTATATGCCGTATCCTGACCCTCCCCTTATATCAAAAGACGTTGACGAAACATGACCCTGTCTTCTTAAAACCTATGGATGTTAAACCCAGTGTGGGATCCATGTCATAGGAAAGAATACAGCACCCCATGTTTCCAAAAGATAAAAGCTCCCCCATAAAAATTAAGATTACAATAGAGTCCTTGGAGTTGTAAATGGTTGAAGCTGCCATCCAACAGTTTGCGGGTTGCCCGGCTTGAGACACGGTCCCATGCAAGAAGAAGTAGTAAATATAACCACCGAGAATATATATATAAAGAGAAGTTATAAAGGAGCGTAAAACATGTATTGCACCCTTCATAATGTTGAAGGGTGCGTCCAGAGATCCTTGCCAAGATTTAAACCACATTCCAAGAAGCAGTAGCTGATGCTGAGTTGCGTGCCAAGACCCCATGCAGAGAATGATGCGACAACCTGTGATTGAGAAAACCTTGTGCCAATGTAGAGAATGAGGCGAGTGTAAAAGAAAGCAGATATATAACAGGTTAGATTCAACCTGGTTTGCACCTATCAAAAGATTGATGGGTGCTTCCAGATGATTATGCAAAGTTGCAAGTGCGTCGTATGAATGGGATTTCCAGTTGATCACCATTTAGGATAAGACGAAGAGCTGCAGGAAGGGCATCGTTTGTGGTGTAGGAGACCTTGAGTCTGCTGGAGGAGGCACGAGTGGCAAGGAAATCGGCAGCTTTATTGGCTTCTCGATAAATGTGAGTAATTTTTGTGCGATGTTGAGCAATGAGACTTTTAATGGAGCGAATATCATCGTCGATCAGCCAAGGCGTGTCATACCTCCCTGAAATAATGTTCACAAGGACCAACGAATCAGATTCGACGAGGACAGGATGAAGGTTATGATCAGCGCAGTAGGTGAGACCATTGAGGAGGGCATTCGTTTCCGCAATCATGCCGGTACACCTATCATAAGGTTCACTGGCTCCGTAAATAAGATGACCATGCATCTTTCGGATAATAATACCACCACCAGAGGGACCGGGGTTACCTAGCGATGAGCCATCAGTGTTCAGCTTAATAAAGTTAAGTGGGGGTTTGAGCCATTTAACCAGGGTATAGTGAGCAGCCATGCGAGGGAAAATGAGCTAATATAATGATTCTGAAGCAGACAGCCGTTATCTTCGTCAGCCCGAGTAAGCCTCCGGTTTGAAAGAGCATAGGATAGGTTGCGCGTGATATTGAAAATAGCACTTTGAACATTAGGTTGAGAGCGGCCAAAGAGAACCATATTTCTGCATTTCCAAATTTCCCAAAGAACCAAAGAGGGGACCAATTGGCAAGCTACTTTAATTGCGCCATTACGTTCGGGGTTCCACCAGGCTCGGATGCAAGACAAGAAGTCGGCAGCTAAAGGATGATACCGGAGCTGCGTCTGAAAGTGATTCCATATATCACGAGAGAAGCCACAACTGTAAAACGAGTGGTCTCTGGTATCTTCAGCATGGCAGAAGGGGCATTTGAAGGGGCCATGATGTCCAAACATATGCAACATTTTCGGAAGAGGGAGAATGTTATTGAGAAACCGCCATATAAAAATCGAAAATTTAATGGGAATATTGGGTTTCCAAACCTCCTTTAATTCATTGATAGTATATTTCCGGTTACGAATAAGGTTATAGGCAGAGGCGACAGTGAAGTCTCCTGTCGACGTAGGGGACCATATCCAGTTCCACTTAGAAGTATGAATTGGCCGCAAATGGAGATTCACCAAGTCCTCCACCTTTTGCATGATTTTCCATGGTTGAAGCTTCTTTAAGCTGGCAAGGGAGGAGAAACTTTTACCCCAAATACCAATTTGGTTACGGATTTTCCACCAAAGCTTGCAAGCAAACGCTAATTGAATGTCTTTGATGTTGCGAACACCCAAGCCATTTTCTGCAGTCGGACCACAAACATTTTCCCAGATCTCCAAATACGTCGCTTTTCATGTTGACTATTGCCCCACAAAAAATTCCCAAAAATGCGGTGGAGGTGTGACAGGACCGACCCGGGGACATGCTGTTGGAATAGTGTCCTAAACCCAATCGGGTTGGACCGGATCCGACCGGTCGGATCATTTCTACTATTTCTTTATGTTTGTACATATATAAAATGACTTTTATGTTGTCATATATATGTTCTTTTAAAGAACCAATTATGAATTGTTATATGATGACGTCCTTAGTATCAAACTATGATAGAGAAACCATGATAGTGATTATGGTTGATGAGATCTCTAATCACTTCAATAAGTTTGATACTTAAATGTCTCTAGGCGGATGTACTATTAAACAGGGCATTGATAGCATGAACAGGCTAGCACGTATTAGATGTCTTCTGTCTTTAAGGGCAGGGATAGATCTCGTCTATCGAAGTGTAGAGACACTTGGACTGTACGTGGACGTGTATTAGAGAATGCATACGTTAGACTGACCCACTTACATTAAGTGTCGCACTATGTGTCAGTTGTATAATTATCCTTTAGACCGGAGTCTTCATGGCATCACGGTGTGGATTGTCATGCTTTGACACTATTGAGGTTTCCCCTAGCCACGGGGCGATCATGCGGTAGTGATTGGGTGTGATACTGAAGCATGCAGAGTATACATGTTTGGTCGTCTGAAAATCGCGTACCCTATCAGTAGGGGTGAATATCCGAAAGGGCCTTCTTATAAGGAATGTCTTACTCTCGTGAATCTTTGCAAAGTGGGAGTAAATGAGTTACTTCGAGAGAGCATGATATCCAGATTATAAGATACGATCATTAATGTATTGACACTCGAGATACGATCGTATGGATATTATTACAGCGATAGGATTGTAAGTTACACGGTAACTGTTTCACATGAAAGGTAGTAGTCATTGCATTTGACTCTTCCGATGATTGGGGGTCACGGTGTGTTGCTAGACGCTATCCCGTGATCGTTAGGCATGAAGGGCATTTTCGTAATTTGCACTTTGTGTCTACGGCCAACATATTCGGAAACCTATCGGGTCACACACATAAGAACATCTAGCCGGATTAAAATGTGGTTATAGTTGATAACCAAATAAGGAAAATTTATCTCGTACTATAAAGGTTATAGTGGTAAATTAATATGGTGGTATTTATTTATAATGAATAAATTAAATACAAGATATTAATAGTATTATATTAATTAAAGAATATTCCGGATGCCAATTTATTGGCTAAGGTGACGCAATTTATGTGTGTATAAGATACACTTGGATTGTGCAATTTAATTAATAATATTATTAATATTAGATATTAATATTTATATATATGTGCTTCCAGCGTGTGGTACAATATGCATGTGCATAGTTGTTTCCAAAAAAATATATATAGAGATTTATATGTGTAATATATACACATGTGTGAATTGATTTATGGTAATATAATAAAAGATAAAGATATATTCAATATAAGATATTGTCAATATATATCTTGGAGAAAATATTTAATATAAGATATTGGATATTATGAGATAAATCAATCACTTATATTTTTCTTATTTTACTAGTAAAATGTTTTCTTTCTCCCAAATCTACAATGAAGCTAATCCCAATCAGATTGGGAACAGTAGGGGCGTAGGTCACTCTATAAAAGGAGAGGCTTGGATAGCTCTTTAGTACATCACAATTCCAAGAGCTAATAGTTCTTGTGAAAAATAGAGAGCTTCTTAGGAGAGATTTTGAGAGAGAGAAAAAGTCGGTCTAGCAACCGAATTTTTCTGGTAGCAATCCATGATGGGATTCCGGCGGGCTGTTCATGTGGATCACCGGTAGAGGCCGAACACTTGGGCGGCTCTATGCAGAACTACTCTCCTTAGACGGTCAAAGCGTCGATCTTTTAGATCAACCAAGGTAACCACCGTCTCTAGCTTATTTGTATAGGGATGGATGATAACACGTGCTTGATAAGAATGAGACGACTTCCTATCGTGAGTAATTTAGCCTGCCAACCTTCGAGTCTCTTTTGGACTTTATCAATAAGGTAATCAAAATAGGCCCGTTTAGGACAACCAACGTAGATGGGGCACCCGAGATAAGTGAAAGGGCACTGCGAGCGACGAATACCAGTCAAAGCCGTCAGTCTTCTGACCCTATGAGGAGGGCAGTGCTTAGAGATGACAAAGAAAATCTTAGAGAGGTTTACTTTTTGGCCCGAAGCATGCTCATATTTCTAGATGAAAGCCATAATTTTCTGAATATTCCGTTTGAGACCGCGACAAAAAATTAGCAGATCATCAGCATAAAGACAGTGCGTAACCTGAGGAAAATTGCATCTAGACCAACATATGATTTCTCGTTCTCCAAAGATACTTGAGAATCATCTTGATTGCTTACAAATGTGCGAATCTCGGATTGGACTAAAATCCATTGACTATGTCGACCGCGTAAACGATGTCAGACCTAGTACACAACATAACATACATAAGTCCGACAACTGCTAATGCATAGGCATTCTCCACATAGTCTCAACCTTATATGGTGTCGAAGAACACCGAGTCTTTGACTATGACGACCGCGCAACAAATGATAGACCTAGTACATAATGTAACATACATAAGCCCGCCAACTGCGGATGCATATGGCATTCTTCCCACTCTCAACCTTATATGGTGTTGAAGAACATCGAGTATTTGAGAGACCAACTCGTCAGTGGGTAGGAAACCATTCTTAGAGTCCCGCATAATATAACACATCAACACCTTATCAAAATCAAGACATGTGTTTAAATCCACCATTGTATGGCGTGTGTTTGTACATAATCGAAAGGTGAAGAAAGTTATGGTATAACAATTATTTGTGGGTTGTACCAAGTGGACGAGTGTGATGCATCCAAATCACCCCTACACACCATTACTATGTGTGAGAGAGTGTGTAAGGATTAATCACATCCATAAACTTGATATAACTCACAAATACCTGCTGCGCCATAATTTCTCTCCAAAAGGTGATATAGTGACCCCCCAAAACTTTACGTAAAGTTTACACTCAAAACCATCTCCTCACACATTTTTTATTTTTCAATTGCAAAATAAAATAGTGGAAAAAAACTAGAAATACTCACAACCACAAGTTGATGTTGGGAGTAGTTTGTTGAACGAACCGAGTGTTCGTGAACAAGCTCGAACTCGGCTTGTGAAAGCTCGTTCATGTTCAGTTGTTTATGAAATAGGTTGAGCTAGAACACGATGAAGAACTCATTTAGTAAACGAGCAAACACAAGGGTCCCCACCTTAGTGTTTTTTTGTTGTTATTTTCATATAAAATGGTTAAACTCTAACAACAAGGCTCCCCGCTCCACATGTCTCACGTGATGAGTGAAGATTTTAATCAGGTTTAGAGTCATGACTTGCTATTATACCAAACAACTGAAAGAAGTCACCCTTTAAGGGGTTCGAACCGCCACACTCCAGTTTTAGGTCCAGCTACCTTTTTAAGGCACTCAAGCTCTTTACCCCTAAGTCATATCCTGGGGATTGTTGTTATTTTCATATATATTATACATGTATTAGTGTAACAATGGTTCTTTCAACCTTTCTGATTAGGTTTGTAGTTAAACGAGTATTTAGAGCTGAATAAATTGTTTATTATTTAACGACCCGTCGACCCAAGCTCGAACATTGTCTATATATAATCGAGCTGAGCACAAATGGAAATTTAGGCTCGTTCGGTAAATGAGAGAACACGAGCAAGCTCGAACTACAACTACTTGGATCGACTTGGCTCTTTAACGGCACTAGTTGGGTGTAGACTTTATGTAGATTTTTTTTTTTTGAGAATGTAGACTTTACGTAGTGTTTTGAGAATAACATCTATCATTTTCCTAAAAAATATAGAGATCATTGTAAAAATAATACATTAATCGTAGAGGGATTTCTGAGAAAATTGCATAACACGTCCGAGGAGAATGTGTGTTCCACATGGCAAAAAGCATGTACTGAACATCACTAGATTTATGGTGGTCGTGGAATACCTTGCCATATTTGTTCCATTAATGAAATATTTTAAAAGGGGTAAAATTTAAAATACAAGATGTGTAATGTTCCGAAAAGGGGGTCCGTCATTTCATCTTAGATTCAATTAGTCATGAACATCAAATCATACTTGGTATCTAATCACAGGGGCGGCAGCAGGATATTCGACATGGGGGTCAAAAATTTGTCAAATTTTTTTTTCGTATCACACATATATTTACGTATTCAATTCAATACATGTAATAATGGGGAAATAGATAAAAATAGTGGGTCAAACATAAAAATAAGGAGGTCAATTTCACATATATATGTGTTTATAAAAAAATCTCTACTATTTATACACAATATTTTAATTTTAGGGGGTCAGGCGCACCCGAAACCCCCAATGTAAAGCTGCCCCTGCCTAATCATTCTAAAAGTTGTGACAAAATACGGTCGTAGGTTGTTAAGATTCAAGCGCTTACTATTCTATTTGTTATAACAAGATAGAGAATCTAGATGCAAGATAGATAATTAACAGATGCAATCCAACAGTAATAATCAACGGAAATAACAGAAAAAGAAGAACACAAGATTTAACGTGGTTTCCGGCGTTGTGCCGACTACTCCACGGACAGAAAAGAGATATTTTATTATGCACTGAATTCAGACGGATTACACACACTTTACAATGATCATCACAGTTGGTATTTATAGGCACAGATCCCTAAACCCTAAACACCAAGAATCTTTGTCGGATTGCCATAAATGCCCCAGATGCTGAATCACTATGTTGAATCAACTCAGCTAATCATTGCCTAGTCGTAGAACTCAGCTGCACCCAAAACCTCAGCAGACTACTGACACTAGACGAAACTCAACAGACTTCCCAACTGACTTTCACAGACTTGGATACACTTATCAACTGACCATCACTCAGCTGACTTTCAGATTAGTTCTACCAGATGTAGAGTTTAAGTCACTTTGCTGACAAATCTCCACCTTGACTTGAACTCTCATTCACAACAACCAGATTGCATAAACAGATGTACTTGTACCAGATGCATTCGTCAATGCCAGATGTACTGTACCAGATTACTCCACAGAATCCACTCAGCAGACGTGCCCTCAGCTGAGCTTCCAGATTTCCATATTATAAGCTTTGAATATTCAGCGAGTCCAGACACAACTGAAATTTGCTATGATGAACCGGCTTAGTAAACATATCAGTATTGTTATCCTTGGTGCTGGTCTTCTTCACTTAAACCCTTTAATCATTCCTCAGAAAATGATTCCTCACATCAATATTCTTGGTTCTCTCATGATGAACTTGATCCTTAGCTAGACAAATTACACTCAAACTGTAACAATAAATCTCTGCTTGATCCTGATGTAGCCCCAAATCACTGACTAGCCCTTTCAACCAGATACCCTCATTGGCTGCTTCAGTAAGAGCCATATATTCTGCCTCAATAGTTGATAAAGCCACTGCTGCCTGAAGAGCTGCTTTCCAGCTGACAACTGAATTCCCCAACGTGAAAACATAACCAGTCATTGATTTCCTACTGTCCACATCACTTGCATAATCAGCATCATAGTATCCTGTGATCAGACCTTGATTATGACCTCCATAAATGAGACCAACATCAGTTGTACCCTTGAGGTACCTGAACATCCTTTTCACAGCTTTCCAGTGTTCCTTTCCAGGTTGAGCCATGAACCTGCTGACAACACTGACTGCCAGGCCTAGTGCACACCATGGCATACATCAGACTACCAACTGCACTAGCATAAGGAACTTTTGACATATACTCCTTCTCCTCTGCTGATTGTGAAGCATAAACAGACAAATGAACATTAGATGCCATAGGAGTATCTATTGGTTTTGCAGCAAACATGCCAAATCTAGACAGTATCTTTTGTATATAACCTTGCTGAGACAAGACCAACTTATTTTGACTCCTATCTCTCCAGATCTCCATCCCCAAAATATTTTTGGCTGCACCCAAATCTTTTATTTCAAACTCAGCACTGAGAAGGTTCTTCAGATTTTGAACATCAGACTTCCTTTTGCAGCTATCAACATATCATCCACATACAGGACAAGATATATATGTGATCCATCTCTCAGCTGACTTGATACACACAACAGTCATATGGACACCTGTTATAACCCAGCTGGATTATATAACTGTCAAACATTTTATACCACTGTCTGGGAGCCTGCTTTAGTCCATACAAGGACCTCTTTAACTTGCATACAAAATCTTCCTTGCCAGGAACTTGAAATCCCTCAGGCTGAGTCATGTATATATCCTTATCTACCTCACCATGTAGGAAAGCTGTCTTCACATCTAACTGCTCAAGTTCAAGATCCTGTTGTGCCACCATTGCTAGTAACACTCTGATTGAAGTGTGTCTGACCATTGGTGAGGATATCTCATCAAAGTCTACCCATTCTTTCTGACTGAACCCTCTTGCAACCAAACTTGCCTTATACATGACCCCTTCTGCTTCAGTCATTCCTTCCTTTTTTTGAAGATCCACTTGCAAGTAACCACTCTCCTATCAGCTGGATGTTTAACTAGATCCCAAGTCTGATTCTTCAATAATGACTCCATTTCATCTCCTATGACAGCAAGCCATTGAGATGCTTCAGAACATGTCACTGCTTCCCTGTAAGTAGAAGGTTCAAAACCATCCACTTCTTCTGCAACTTGAAGTGCATATCCAACCATATCATCAAAACCATACCTCTTGGGAGGTACCCCAACATTTGATCATCTAGCCCTGCTGACAGCTATACTCTGCTGACCAATGTTCCTTGTTTGATGCTCAAATGACTCTTGTTCAGCTGACTAGCTTGGATCAGACTTTGGTCAGTAACCAGATCAGATGAGTGCTGACTTGGATCAGCTGATTGTTGCATTTCAGCTGACTCCACTTGAAGCTCCACCTGTTTCTCAGCCCTCTCAGATTCAGCATTGGTTTCAGATTCAGCAGACCTCCCCACTGGTGAGTTAATCATAGAATTTTCATCAAAGACCACATCTCTACTGAGTATGACCCTAAACTCTGCTGATGACCAAATTCTATAACCCTTAACTCCATCACCATACCCCACCAACACTCCTTTCTTGGCCCTTGGTTCCATGCTTTCCTTCACTCACATGATAGTAAACTGTGCTTCCGAAAACCCTTAGAACTGAGTATCAGCAGGCTTGCCTGACCATATCTCAAATGGAGTCTTGAGAATGATCCCTGTGTGAGGACTCGTGTTGATTAAGTAGCAAGCTGTGGTTACAGCCTCTGCCCAAAATCTCCTTGATAAACCAGCATTAGAGAGCATACATCTTGCCCTCTCCAGAAGATTTTGATTCGTCCTTTCCACTACAGGATTCTGCTGAGGTGTATTCCTGACTGTATGATGTCTGGCAATACCCTCATCCTTACATAATGTATCAAACTCTCACAGCAGAATTCTAGACCATTATATGTTCTGAGCCTTTTGATTTTCTTGCCTGTCTGATTTTCCACTAGAGCTTTCCACTGCTTGAAAATGTTGAATGCCTCACTTTTGTGTTTTTCATCATCACCACCCAAGTCATTCTTGAATAGTCATCTATGAATGACACAAAATATCTGTGACCACCCAATGATTCCACCTTTGATGGACCCTAGCAATCAGAATGGATATAATCAAGTGATGCCTTTATACTGTGTATGTCTGCTGAGAACTTGCTTCTGTGTAGCTTCCCAAACACACAGTGCTCACAACAATCCAGATTCTTGACCTTATATCCCCCAAGAAAACCTGCTGAAGAAAGGACTTGCATTCCTCTTTCACCCATATGACCAAGTCTCATGTGCCACAACTGAGTCTGCTGTGACTTATGAACTGCTGAGGATGCCACAGCAGCAGAGCCATATACAATAGAGCCTTGTAATATATACAAGGTTCCCTTCTTGATACCTATGAGGACCACAGCTGGACCTTTGTAGACATTCAGCTCTCCACATTCTCCCTTGAAATTGAACCCTTTGTTGTCCAGTAGACTAAGAGATACCAAATTCTTGGTCATCTGTGGAACATGTCTTACATCTCCTCTGTTCTCAACTGAACTGAGCCAATTCCCACTATCTTGCAGACCTTGTTGTTTGCCATAGAAATATGACCACCATCTATCTGCTCAAAAGTAGAAAACCACTCCATGTAGGGACAAATATGATAGGATGCTCCAGAATCTAAGATCCAAACATCAGCATGATGTGTTGAATCCCCAGCAACTAGAACCAGATCCTCATCAGAATGCTCAGCAGCCACAGCTGATGTGCCAGAATTTCTCTCCTGTTGCCTTTTATTATTTGGACAATTGGACTTCCAATGCCCCTGCTCTTTACAGTAATTACAGACATCTGTGGACTTAGGACCTTTGGAACTACCCTTCTTGGATTTCTTCTTCTGTCCATGCCCTTTCCCACTGCTGCTGACTACTAGTCCAACAGCCTGACTGTCTGTCCTTGCTGCCTTGTGTCTCAGCTCCCTGGCATGCAAGGCTGCCCTCACATTCTCTAAAGCCATTGTATCTTTCCCAGCTATGAAGGACTGCACAAAGTTTTCTTATGAACTTGGTAATGACACCGACAGAATTAGGGTTGCATCTTCATCTTCAATATTAACATCAATATTCCTGAGATCAAATAATGTTGTGTTTAGCTGATCCAGATGTTCCCTCAGCAGACCTCCTTCATGCATTCTCAGACTAAACAGTCTCTGCTTCAGCAGCAACTTGTTGGTTAATGACATAGTCATATACAGGCTTTCAAGCTTTGCCTACAACTTGGCAACTGTGTCTTCCTAAGCAGCTTCAGTGATAACATCATCAGATAAGCACAACATGATGGTTGAATGTGCTTTCTCTTCCAGACTGGCAGAATCTGCTGAACCGGCATCTCCTTTACCCGATAAAGGAGTCCATAATCCTTGTTGTTTTAACAAGGCCCGCGTCTTGATTTGTCACAGACTAAAACTATTTCTTCCTGTAAATTTATCAATTTTTGCGTTAACTGTAGACATCTTTCTTGCCAAAGAACAGAACTTTTATCACAGATGCCTAGCACCGGTGAGGGTCTTGATGAAGATAATATTCGTTTGTACTGATGATTCCCTGAAACCTACGGTTTGATACCAGTTTGTTATAACAGGATAGGGAATCCAGATGCAAGATAGATAATTAACAGATGCAATCTAACAGTAATAATCAACAGAAATAACAGAACCAAGAAGAACACAAGATTTAACGTGGTTTCCGGCGTTGTGCCAACTACTCCACGGACAGAAAAGAAATATTTTATTATGCACCGAATTTCAGATGGATTACACACACTTTACAATGATCATTACAGTTGGTATTTATAGGCACAGTTCCCTAAACCCTAACCGCCAAGAATCTTTGTCGGATTGCCATAAATGCCTCAGATGTTGAATCACTCTGCTGACTCAACTCAGCTGATCATTTCCCAGACGTAGAACTCAGCTGCACTCAAAACCTCAGCAGACTTCTGACACTAGATGAAACTCAGCAGACTTCCCAGCTGACTTTCACAGTCTTGGATACACTTATCAACTGACCATCACTCAGCTGACTTTCAGATTAGTTCTACCAGATGTAGAGTTTAAGTCATTTTACTGACACTATTAAAACCAATTGGTGGTCGGTAAATATATAAATTATATTTCTTTATACATATCAACATAGGTACACAAGAAATTTGATTTGTAAAAGGAGAAGAAGATCTTTAAATAAAAATACAGACAAAAGATGAAAACAAAAATCTCCAAAGTAGTGCCTTGTTTGGCAGGGAGGGAAGCATCATGCATGGATGACCAAAACTGAGAATCTGAAAATTGATCTTTCTAACTTTCACAAAAAAAATAAAATAAAAAAAAATAAATAAATAAATCTATCTTTTTTTCTCCCTATCCCTATCCATTGTAGGTACAGAATAAAAAGTATATAGTCAAAGGAGGAGAAAACAAAAGATAAAAATAAAAAATCTCCAAAGCAGTAACGTACCTTTGTTTGGCAGGGAGGGATGGATGACAAAAACTGAGAATCTGTAAATTTAACTATTCTGCATGTCCACCTCATGAAGGATATTATAGTATAACTGTATATGTATAGGCCTGCTCCATTAGTATTTTATTTAGAAGACAAATAGTATAACTATATATATACCGGCCTGCTCCGCTAGAAATTTTATTTAGAAGACAAATACTATAACTATATATATACAGGCCTGCTCCAATAGAAGTTTTATTAAGAAGACAAAGGGACAACACGACAATGGTGAGTAGCAACCGATTCATGGAGTTAAACACGGGAGCAAAGATGCCATTGGTTGGTCTCGGTACATGGCAGTCGGAGCCCGGTCTCGTCGCTCAAGCCGTTGATTATGCTGTTAGAGTATGTTTCTCTTTCCCTCCCTTTTTTTTTTGTCTGAGGATAATGTCTCTTTATATATAACTTCTGTTTGATGATGTGTTAAATCCGTTACACTTACTGCAGATTGGGTATCGTCACATTGATTGTGCTCCCATCTACGGCAATGAGAAAGAGGTGCAATTATTTTTTTTTTTTTCATTTGTCTTGGGCCGTATTAACCGTATTGCCTGCTTCAATTTTGGTCTGTTGTTTTGGATTATCTGCAGATTTTATATATCTTTATATACCATTAACTTAATTCAACTAGATCACCTTTTTTTTTTCCTAGTGTTTTTAGTTTTATACTCTGTAAAGTCATGGTTGCTCCTCTAAGATTAGGAGTTTACATGAATCAAACGGTTCGTTAGCAAATCGTGTTCGGATCATCTTTTTGCTTGAAAAGTTTGGTTCGTTACGACTCGAAATCAAATATGATTGATTCAAATACTAATGATACGCCAAGACCGGAAAAAAAAAAAGTAATAGAATGCCAGCGGATCATTTATGACTTTTAGGCCCATGCGTTACAAGAAAATAACCCGTGGATCAAAACATGGTCCATGCATAACCCCGGTCGGATAAGCCGGTCCGCAAAGCCAAGCCGGACAAAACCAAGCTTAATCCAGCCCGTCTTTCGTCTCTACGATTTCCATCATTGGCCCACGGCAACGGGCGTCGATTAGCAAAACATCTAGCTCGACATAAAGCATTGAGGGCCGACCAGCTCGCCCCCTAGCTCGGAGTCCATCAGCTCGGACAAAGCCCACTTGACTAGACAATAGAGTTCATACACGACGGTTTCGGGTGAAGAACCCGCAACGGTTATAATACAAGCTCGCCCGACGAGCTCGGCCGACAGCCCTTGTATTTTACTTACCGCCTTTGTAACCGCCGACTATAGTCCCTATAATTAACCGTGTCACCCCTATCACAAGAACTATGTTATTTTGGCTTGATCCCTTGCAATCCAAGGGTACGTGGGCAGTCTCTCACGACGCAACCATAATAAAAACACACCACACCTTTCTTCATATTGTTCTTAAGTACCGCCACCGGAAAATATTGCTCATTTGATCCAGATATCCACCATTAAAATCAAATAAACTTGTTTGTGATGATTTCGGCATTATCAATTGGCTCTGTTACGGGAAATCTACGCTTTTAGCATTTTCCGGCCAAATCAGCGGTTATTCTTAGCTTTACGGCAACCTAAAACAGCCCGTTTTCGGTTTTCCGGCAGATCTTTATCAGGATCTTTGACCGACCTTCATCGTGTTCCTCCTGATATTCAGCAAATTTTTCTGAGCTGCCAGATCTTCATCCAGATCATTATTAGATTTATCGCAGCTCCCCAAACCACTGGTTGAATCTAATTCGGATTCTTCGGATTCACATCGCGTTCACCTCAGATTCTCCAGATCTTCATCAGGTCTCCCAGATCACCATCACCATGACTAAGAGCAAATCTGCAGAACCTGTACTGCTCGACGGTATACCTTCTCCAGCCAGAAGCACCGACCAAAACTTTGCTCAGGCCACTAACGGGGTGGATGTTGGTCGCGCTCAAGCACAACACCCTATAGGCGAGCAAAATCATGTATCGCCTTCTGCAGCAAAGGATCCTGAAATCAGATTGTTTCTCGACAAGAGAGTCAGGTTAAAGGAGACCTTAGTTGCCGCAACCCGACAAGACAAAGGAAAATACGTGGCTAGGACATCTCACCCAGCTCGCTCACATCCTTCGCACCCCGCCAAGGAGTCATACAACAAGCTCTACGCTAAAGCATTGCTCAAACACGCATTGAAATAATCAGTCGGGTAAACCAAGAACTTTTGGCCTTAGGGAGGCCGACCCTCCCCATAAGTATATTTGTTCATCCGTTAAAGTCGCCAGCTGGTAGCGAACATGCAGGCCATCCAGCCCCATCAGATGAGACTTGTTTTCGTCGCTTTGGTAGGGATCGAAGTGTCCACTCAGCATCTGAATGGGCTACGGAAAGAAAGTCTGCCCTGAACCGCCTTGGACCCGGACATGTCCTAGGTCTAGAAAAAGAGAAATGAGCGTTGAGGTTAAGTCAGACCCAGCAATGTAAGGGCGATATTGGGAGAATGATAGGGCGAGTCCCATCATCGGTCAAGGGGGTCTCGGTTAGAGAGCGTATCCAAACACTCGGCCCCGAACTCCCTCCTGGACGAGGTCGCCGAGCTCAGAAAATATGTCGACAAAATCCGCAGAGAAAAGGTCGGCAAAGAAAACAACCCCGCATGGGGAACAAGCGTGCTCGATGACAGAATTATGGAGAAACTCCTAGGGTGTCCATTATCCCAACTTTCAAAGTTACACCGGGGAGACATGCCCATATGATTGGCTCACGGATTTTCACGGTAAAGTCTCTTTAGCCACCATAAGTCAAGCTGCATGGTGCATCGCCTTTGTTGGCGCCATGCAGGACAAAACGGCAACTTGGATCAAGAACCTACCACCAAAGTCGATTAGCTCCTTGCTTGATCTCCAAGCCAAGTTCATGTGCAGAATTCAAGTCGGCCGGTCATCCGAAGAAAACATAGTACGACATCTATGAAATTCGACAAGGGATCGGCGAATCGACTCAAAAATATTACGAGCGATTCGTCCGAGTTTATGATCACACAAGAGGCCTCACGGACAGTGTGGTCATGACCAGCTTCCAATGCGACATAGCAAAGGATCTCTCAAAGCCGAGTTTGGTCTCAGATGGCCTTACAACCTACAAAAAATGCTCTCCCTGGCCAGAAAATTCACTTCTTCTGAGGCTGCCCCGTCATCATCATCTGACTAAAAGAAAGAACTGAGTCCAGCTCGGCAAAAGAAGGACCCAACCAGAATCATGAAATCAAGAGGACCGAAAAATTCAAAGAGTAACAATTCACACCGCTCCGGCTCTCCTATTGGAAATCATCCTAAAGTCAGGGATGACCTACCTAATCCTCAACCGATGAGACCCGATAAACGGAAAGATCGTGACATTACCAATTACTGTGAATACCACAAGGATCACGGGCACGACACAAATTCATGTTATCTGTTGAAAAGAGAAATGGAGAAATTGTCACTCGAGGAGTTCTCGACAGGTACAAAGCAGAGGAAAATAACGCCCCACGAGGCAATCATCTAGCTCGACCTCCAAGAAGAGACCTTGAGGCTCATATATACTTCGACATTCTAGGTTAAGGGATTCACTCTTGTTCACCAACATGAGTAGCTACGCTTTCCTTATTTTATTCTATCATTGTAACGCTTGAGCTCAAATTTCAAGTATTATCCAAGTTAAACTTTATGATACTAGCATTCATTCACTCCTCGACGTGTTTGATTACGCTCCATCATTGCCTCGTTACACTTTTGTCGTTTTTTACACAAGGCAAACGAGCCCGCGATTAAGCCTTGGTATACTTTTGTCGTTTTTTTACACTAAGTGAAAAAGCTCGCACTTCAACTTGTTACGCTTTGGTCGTTTTTTTACACAAAGCAAACAAGGTCACAAAACCAATCCGCAACCCCACCTAACTACCCATCGAACTAAGCCATTGTGAACCCGATCAATCGATGGCAAGGGGTGGCGAACAAAGTGGATGCGGGACGAGATGCATATTGATCGAGCTGAGAGTGATCACAAAAAGTGAAAACTCTACAACCCCTGCCCAAACCCCACTTCACATCAACACGGGCACTCAAAAGGCTGATTCATTGTCCGGGGCGGGGCGTAAAGTGGTTGTGGAGCCATGTATTATCCTAGTCGCATTAACTACTAAGGATCAACTCTAATGAAAAATAGGCGAGTTCACGATCTCGAGTTATGCAAGGAACATGTAAAGTTCGGACTCGGGTTATGGCATCATCCCACGTGAATGATTACGCTTTCTTCAAAACACTCAACCCACCAGTCAGGGCATGGCGAGTTTCATAAAGTCCAACTTTACATCCTGCTCATTCATCCTAAAGCTTTGGTCGTTCTTTACACAAGGAAAACATGCAAGCTCAACCTTTTGTTTCCGACAAGCTCTCTTTCAACGCCCTCGACCTATGATGGTTCGACAGCTCGACATACAAACATACACCGGATTCGAAAATTCGGGCAGAATCGCAAAATCATAATAAAAAGCAAACAACATTCAGATTATCAAGATCGCTCATGCGAACTCAAAGGTTATACAAAAGCAGAAAGGGCGAAATCCATGGCCAAATATAAAGATAGTTATTACAGAGTAGAGTTACCAAAGACAGCGAGTAGAAAAATTTATAGAAAATACAAATCAAATTTTTAAAAAATAAATCATTGGGTGGGATTGGCAGACTGATCCTCAACAGACGCATCGAGCCGAACTTCGGGTCGATCGTATTAGCATATATTTTGTATATTCTTTGTATTGATTGTGTATTGACTGTCTTTACTATTAGGCGTAATTATAGGAAGTCATTTATTGTTATATAGTAGTATATATTCTTTGTAATAGTACACAATTGTTAATACAGAAAAACATATTTTCCAATTTACTCTATTAGATTGGCAAGGGCGAGAATATCCTCCATTAGCTGAGTGTGCTCCGTTGTCTGCTCCAAAAATACAACGGGAGAGATCGAAACACCACCTGTCAGGACCTCAGTTTGATGTGGACTTGGGAACTCAGAATCTCCTACATCGAATTGTGCCTTAACCAAAGCCGTCAGGTTAACCGGCTTGACCTCCGGAAAGACCCATACCTCAGCACCCGCGGGCTGCTTCTTTGCGAAGTTGGCCAGCTCGGCCTCAGTACGGGGCACCTGCGCATGGAGAGCACTAAAGGTCGGTTCATATAGCCCCAAGGCAGCCCATCCCAACATGCACCTCGCTGCACGGTAAAAACCCTGGTCGAAGCACTTTTTAGCCGACGAGAACACCGCATCCTTGTATTCATAGGATTCCTTGAAATCCGCTACTGCTATCTCCATTGCCCCCGCCATCAGTAACTTTCTGCCTGTTCTTGCTAGAAGCACCAATAGCCCGAACCGTATTGGGGGCCGATTCCCGAGTTTGGACACTAACGTTGGCCCTACCTCTCTTCTGGCCATCAGTTTGGACCTCTTCAACAGTCTTTACCCCCTCTTGTACCACGTTTGTAAGGGCAGGACGTGTTTGAACCGTGGGCGGAGTAACGTGAGGACTCTCGGCTAAAAGACGAGCTTTCTCTTCCTTTGCACGTTGAGCTCGCCTGGCCATCTCAGTCCGTCTTTCCGTGGCATTCATATTTTCTGCGTCAAGGAAAAGAGCTCATTATTTTATAAACAAAGATCTCGCATCAAACAAAAGGCAGCGAAAAACAGTAAGCTCTACTCTAGTTCAATTGGTTGTACACAAGGCATTCAAAGGCGAAATCGCTCATTTATTCGTAAACACTCTCAGGCAATTGGGGAAGAAACTCATGTTGTTCTTCAGAAAACTCAGGAATCATGCCTAGCGAGGCATTCATGGCAAGCAAAACATGTTTAGGAACAAAATCGAAGCAAATAATCAAGAAATTCACTTTATTTACTCTGGGAAATCAGATCAACATTCGAGACTGCTTCGCAACTCAACCGGAAACTACCTCCTCTCTCCGGAATCTTCAAGAAATAGCCAGAAATATTTCTCCTGAGGAAACGTAGGTTCACAAAAGTGTTTTAATAGGGGAGGATCCCCCTTTATATAGAGGTTCAAATAGAAGGAGCGCCGTTTCGAAATCCAAAATCAATTATGGCATGTTCTTTCGAAATTTAAAATCATAATGGCAACTGTTATCGATATACACGGTGCAATCAAAGAACGTGACCTGAATGTAACGGCTATGTCAGGCTCCGACATTTACGTCAAGCACGCAGCTCGCCCAATGCGGATAATTATCAACATCGATCTCACCAACAAAGCACGCAATGGAATCTCAACGAGGTTAACTCAGCTAGGTCGCTTCACAGCACTACGCCGAACAGCCCGCCTATTATCCGAGTCGACAAATATAAGCCCGGTCGTTTTGGCACGACGTCATACGGCTACCTACCCTCGAAGCGAAACACACTCAAGCCTGGTCGCGTTTTTGGCACGACATCATACGGCTACTCACCTTCGAGGGAAATGCCCCCGAAACCCGGACGATAATGCACGGAATGATGCAACAATACACCTTTGAGTGTAACGCGTTCAAGTCTGTTCGCTATATGCATGGCACCATGCGGACACGCCCGGCGTAATGCTATATGCCCGACGCTTATGCACGGCATCATATGGCTACTCGCCCTCGAGTGAAACGCCCTCAAGCCCGGTCGCTTTGCACGGCACCATGCGGCCATTCTCCCTCGAGCGGAACGCGTCCAAGCCCGGTCGCTTCATGCATGGCACCATGAGACTACGCTTTGTGGCACAACACATCCAGATAAAGCTCTCCACAGCAGCCATCCCGGCATACGGTGAATGAACAAGAACTTACTCCCTGACGTGTTCATGAGTGCACCATGAATAAATCAAGGAGTAGGGGGGCCATTGATACGCCGAAACCGGAAAAGAGCCCGCAGATCAAAACCTAGCCCATGCATAAACCCAGTAACGGATAGGGTCCTCGGCCCATCCAGTCCGCCCTTTCATAAGCGAGGCCAAGCCAAGCGTAATCCGGCCCACCTTTCGCCTCTTCGATTTCCATCATTGGCCCACGGCAACGGGCGTCGATCAACAAACATCCAACTTGACATAAAGCACTAGGGGCCGACCAGCTCGTCCCCCAATCTCGCAGTTCATCAGCTCGGACCAAGCCCGTTTGACTAAACAACGTGGTTTATACACGACGGTTGCGGGTGAAGAACCCGTAGTGGTTATAATACAAGCTCGCCCCAGCAAATCTCGCCCGACAGCCTTGTATTTTACTTATACTATAGTCCTTATAAATAGCGGTGTCACCCCTATCACCAGAACTACGTTATTTTGGCATGATCCCTTGCAATCCAAGGGTACGTCGCAATCTCTCACGGCGCATCCATAATCATAAACACACCACACCTTTCTTCATATTGTTCTTAAGCAACGTCGTATATTCATCGGAAAATATTGCTCATTCTATCCATATACCCACCATTAAAATCAAATAAACTTGTTTGTGATAATTTCGGTATTATCAACTAAATGAGTCAATCCAAAGCTTTCTTACGCTCAACTTGTTAGCTCGTGTGCATATTCATACATAAAATACTTGTCAAAATTTTGTATGAATTGGATTACTAGTTATTAAATTTTATGTTTTACCACTTTTCTTTATGTATATGAGTTGAATAGATAATTTAGATCTTTTATTTACGTATGATTTTTCTTATTAAATATTATAGATGCCAAATATCAAGATTGTTTTAGGCTTTTGATATAAAATAAAAATAAAAACATATTTTATTTAATTCCAAACAAATTTGGATTCGGTTCGAGTTCGAATGTGCTTGTGATCAGGTTTAAGATCGATAGTCATGTCAAGTTTGGGCTTAGACTCGAACTCGTAAATTTTAAAGTATAATCGACTCGATAAGATCATTGTTCGACACAAACCTGATGCATGATCGGTATTTTTCTACCAATTTTTTAATGATTATTTATTTTAATGTTTATAAATACGTATGGTTGTATAATATAAGTAGCTGAATGGTTAACTTGTGTAAAATACTCCAAGGATGATACAACGCAACGATTTATTTGTTTATTTGTTTTAATTTGAACCCTTGCCTTTCTGATGACATGATCGGTATTTTTCTACCAATTTTCTGATGACTAACAGACAAGCCTTATTATCATTTGAATCAAATGGAGTACTATGCTTCTTCTTTACTTTGGTCTTGTGAAAAGGAAAAACCTTTCAATCTCCGTCAAAAAAATGCGCATTTCCAAATCGGATTTAAAATATTGGCCTGGTTCTATTTTCACATAAACTGTTCTAGTAAAAACAGAGTTAATGGGAGACTTAATTGACTGTTTTAGATATTATCTACTTGTTTAATTGTAGTTTCATCTTCACTTCGGTGTAACGTCATAACGATGGTGTTATGCTTTGCATCTCATAATCTAGATGTCTGCTTTGTAGATTGGTGAAGCTTTGAAGAAACTGTTTGAAGAAGGCGTTGTAAAACGAGAAGATTTATGGATCACCTCCAAACTCTGGTCTGTTTGTATGATGTATTATTGGTTTTTATAGATTGAGCGTATTGTTTTTAGTCATAATATGCTGTAAATTTGAGTCTCTCTCAGGAATGCAGAACAGGAACCCGAAGACGTACTTCCCGCATTGGAGCAAACCTTGCAGGACTTGCAGCTCGACTATGTTGACTTGTACTTAGTAAGTTTTTTTTTTGTTTTCTTCGGGATTAATTGTCGAATTAATTCCAGCAAAACAAAAGTAGTAGTATTCATCTATGTGTTCATTTTAAGATCCACGGTCCAGTCAGAATAAAGAAGGGTGTTCCAGTCAATGCACCTGGCAGCGTAGTACCAACTGATATACCTACCGCATGGAAAGCAATGGAAGCGCTTTATGATTCTGGCAAGGCTCGAGCTATCGGAGTTTCAAATTTCTCATCAAAGAAGCTGGGAGATGTTCTTAACATAGCACGGGTCCCACCTGCGGTGAACCAAGTGGAATGCCATCCTATTTGGGAGCAGACTAAACTGCGAGATTTCTGCAAATCAAAGGGTGTTCATCTATCTGTAAGTCTCCCCCATAAGGGAAAATGTTGTTTCTTTCAGCCAATCAAAACCGATCCTTTATTGCGTAACTTTCGTCTGTGATTTTCTTCTTCAGGCATGGTCCCCATTAGGATCACCTGGGACAGCTTGGATTGCAGGTAATGTACTGAAGCATCCAGTAGTAACAAGTGTTGCAGAGAAATTGGGTAAAACGCCTGCACAAGTGGCGTTGCGTTGGGGTTTACAGGTGGGTAATAGTGTCCTTCCAAAGAGTACAAACAACGAACGAATCAAAGAGAACTTTGATGTCTTTGACTGGTCCATCCCTGATGACTTGATCATCAAGTTTTCTGAAATCGAGAAGGTACGTACAACTTTGTTCCTCTGTTTATTAATGCTTTGTCACTGTATTAATTAATGAGGTAATTTACGTCGTGTTTTGAAACACCTAAATTTACAGGAAAGACTTGTGAAAGGAGAAATTTATATCAGTGAGAATGGACCATACAAGTCAGCTGAAGAACTGTGGGATGGTGATTTTTGAAACAAGAATAAAGACCTTACAATACATTTTCAAAACTGACTTTTTGCTTGAAGCTGCATTAAAATAAATAATCTCTTGTTGTATTTTCCCTTTTTGATATTTTTACTTGTTTTTATCTATCTTCCATGACATTGAGCAGAGCAAATCAATCAAGAGTACCCTGCTTTACCTCTTTTTTTTTTTTATCATGGCACCACAATAAAGACATAATCGACTTTTTAATAGTCGATTTTAAATTATATAATCGACTTTATCTCGTTGATGAATTGCTACAATCAACTTTCGGAAAATTCAAGTTCAATGTCTAGAATCGATTTCGAAATAGTCGAGAGTCGATGTGATGTCACAACTGTAATGGTATGTTAGTCGTGATATAACTAATAACGGCGTTTATTTAAGGTCTGCGTGATCAACTTTTGTGAAGGCCGGCATCAAGTACAACTATTTTTATTTAATGAAAGATACATCATATAATGTATGTGTCAGTTTTGGTAACTTGACCTCTGAATTGATAGATTAATCTGGTGGAACTAATCTGAGAAACTGAAGACTGAGAATGATGGTCAGTTTCAGTTAAGTATATTCAGTTCTGTGAAAGTCGGTTTGATGAAGTGCAACTGAGTTTCTTCGAAGTCGCGATCGGTTTACGTCCGCCGAGTTATGCTGAGTATAGCTGAGTTCTACATTTGGGCAGTTGATTACAAGTCAGGGAAGTCAGTTTTGAGTTGAGTTTCGTCTGGTGCATAACAGCTGGAGCTGGGGTCCACATCTGGGTATTTATGAAAATTCTGACAAAGATCTTTGACGGTTTGGGTTTGAGATTTGTGTCTATAAATACCAATGTTGTAATTGCAATGTGTGTCTTTCAAAATGTTATTCACACACTTGTGAAAACCTTGTAATTCTGTGCATAATAAATATCTCATTTTCTGTCCGTGGAGTAGTCGGCACAACTCCGGAAACCACGTTAAATCACTGTGTTTTATCAATTCCGACATTCTTTACGTTTGCATTGCTTCTGTGTTTGTTTCTTTCTTAAACTGCAAGCTTTCTGTCTGTGTTTATAACAAACTGGTATCGGAGCGTCGGGTTCAAGATTCGGGAGTTGCGGGTGAACGAGTTGATCTTCACCAAGACCGGTGACCGGTGCTAGGATTTTGTGATCAAAGGTTTGTTCTTTAATTAGAAGGATGTCAGCAATGAACGTGAAGATTGATAAATTTACAGGGAGGAACAGTTTCAGTCTGTGGCAAATCAAGATGCGGGCCTTGTTAAAGCAACAAGGATTGTGGACTCCTTTATCTGATAAGGGGGATGCCAGTG
Organism: Gentiana straminea; assembly: GCA_036785695.1. NCBI lineage: Eukaryota > Viridiplantae > Streptophyta > Magnoliopsida > Gentianales > Gentianaceae > Gentiana > Gentiana straminea. Next base: position 14,576,566 of record JAVUPR010000223.1, on the reverse strand, counting down.
CGGCAGATAATGCCAGTCTGGAGGAGAAAGCACATTGAACCATCATGTTGTGCTTGTCTGATGATGTTATCACAGAAGTTGCTGAGGAAGACACTGCTGCCAAGTTATGGTTGAAGCTTGAAAGCCTGTATATGACTAAGTCATTAACCAACAAGTTGCTGCTGAAGCAGAGGCTGTTCAGCCTAAGGATGCATGAGGGGACTCAATTGAGAGATCATCTTGATCAGCTGAACACAATATTACTTGATCTCAGGAACATTGATGTTAAAATTGAGGATGAAGATGCTGCTTTGTGATGGCCATTTTACAGTAAGCCAACTCTGACCGGCAGGGTACCGAGTCGGTTGTACTATAAATGGCGAGCAAGGTCGTATCCCACAGGGAATCTGGTTAAGTATCAGAGTTGGTATCGCTCCTAGTTCAGGCCAACACAAGTGCGGTACATAAATTCTAAGGACGGTGATTTGTCAGATCACCGGTTCTACTACAATGATGTACAAAACAAAGGGTTAAAATTATAATAAAAAAAGAAAGAGATAGCCGAGCTATGATCCAATCGACTACTATCGAGCCCTAACTCGTAACCGGAAGTGATTTCAATATACTCTAATGTTCTTGGCATTGTTAAAGGATGTCGTCTCCTATTTCCGAAACTAAGCGCCGATTTCAACAACCTAGTTTCCTATGTCGAATTCAACAGTCCGCTGAGCGGATTTAACTGACTCAACACGGGCTACACTCTATGAGACGTTCGTTAACAAGGATATAAACCTCACACACGAAACCGAATCTAAACAACTCAGTCGATTTTACAGGGTGATCCTAGAACCCCTTTTCCCGTATACATTTATAAAGATGATACGTGTGACACGATTATTGAGTGATCAGTTCAACAAAAGTCATTAAGAATAAGTTCTAGAACATTAACAACACCGAGAATCTAACAATCAACACATCAAAATCATTCCAATCACAAGCTAGGGTTTCGATTTCACGATTTATCACATAACTCGACTATCGGTAAATTAACTACTCATTAATCTAAAAACACAACAAGAAATCAACCTTTAAGCTAACAAGCATCAAGATCTAAAGCTGGAAATGAAGATTACCGGAAATCGGGATGAAGAACACCGTAAGCGAAAACGAAATCCAAACTGAAATTCTAATAGCCGGGTAGCATCGATCTTCAGATTACATAAAATTAAACATAACCTAAGCTAATTATATACAAAAGCTAATTCTAATCTAAAAATATGAAAAAAGTGCATAAATGGTCGAAGAAGATGAATAATTCTGAGAAAATCCACTAAAACAGCTTTTTATAGTGGGTTGAGTCGGCCCGTAGGCGCCGGCCTGTGATCATAGGCCGTGGCCTATAGATTATGGGCGCCGGCCTATGAACAGAGTCGAATTGGGACACTCTCTTCAGTAAATCGGCCATAGCTTTGTGTATAGACCTCTAAATCAAGTGATTCAAAATGCGTTGGAAAGCTAATGAAATTGTCTACAACTTTTATGAAGATGACCAGCCCATAAAGTGCCTTTAAATTGGATCAAAATGCAGATTATTGGAAGCCAAGCCTGTTAATTTCGATCCGTTTGAACGTTTAAGCTTCGGGCACGCGTTCCAACCCTCGTATCTCGCCTTCCGGTAATCTCGAACATCTAATACCTGTACAAAATCATAAAAAATACCACACGTAACCCCTACAAGATACTAGGGTGACCGAGAGTATAATAAATACACCGAAAAAACTCGAGAATTCCGGATTATGAGTCCGGATCTCGTAAACACAAACCATGGTGTGAAATGCATCAAAACACAAACAAATGTCTCCGGAAACATATAAAACGAGGTATAAACGGGGTATAAACACATAGAAAATGACAGTCGAGTTGACTCTCATCAACTACCTCCTACTTAGCGTTTGCTCGCCCTCGAGCAAAAATAAGCAATCCCTGGCACCGGCGCCAGAAAACTTGATGGCCGTTTTACCGTAATCCAACTCTGACCGGCAGGGTACCGAGTTGGTTGTACTATAAATGGCGAGCAAGGTCGTATCCCACAGGGAATTTGGTTAAGTATCAGAGTTGGTATCGTTCCTAGTTCAGGCCAACACAAGTGCGGTACATAAATTCTATGGGCGGTGATTTGTCAGATCACCGGTTCTACTACAATGATGTACAAAACAAAGGGTTAAAATTATAATAAAAAAGAAAGAGATAGCCGAGCTACGATCCAATCGACTACTATCGAGACCTAACTCGTAACCGGAGGTCATCTTGATCAGCTGAACACAATATTACTTGATCTCAGGAATATTGATGTTAAGATTGAGAATGAAGATGCTGCTTTGATTTTGCTGGTTTCGTTACCAGCTTCCTATGAGAACTTTGTGCAGTCTTTCATAGTTGGGAAGGATACAGTTGCTTTAGAGGATGTAAGGTCAGCTTTACATGCCAGGGAGCTGAGACATAAGGCAGTTGGAGCAGACAGTCAGGTTGCAGGACTGATAGTCAGTTGTAGCAGTGGAAAAGAGCATGGTCAGTCTAGGAAGAAAAGTTCTAAGATGACAAGGTCCAAAGGCCTTAAATCCACAGATGTCTGTAATTATTGTAAGGAGCATGGACATTGGAAGTCCAATTGTCCAAAGAGGAAGAAACAGCAGGAGAACAGTTCTGGCACAGCTGCTGTAGCAGCTGAGCATGATTCAGATGAGGACATGGTCCTAGTGGCAGGTGAGTCAGCACATCAAACTGATGTGTGGATTCTGGACTCTGGGGCATCCTTTCATATTTGCCCTCACAGAGAGTGGTTCACAAGTTATCAGCAGATAGATGGTGGTCATATGTCTATGGCAAACAACAAGGTCTACAAGGTAGTTGGAATTGGCTCAGTTCAGTTGAGGACAGAGGATGGAAGATTCTGTAAACTGAGTGATGTTAGACATGTTCCACAAATGATCAAAAACTTGGTATCTCTCAGTTCTTTGGACAGCAGGGGATTCAGTTTTAAGGGGGAAAGTGGTGTGATGAGTGTCTGTAAAAACTCAGTTGAGGTTCTTAAAGGAATCAAGAAAGGGATTCTGTATATATTACAAGGGTCAGTTGTTGCTGGTTTTTCTGCTGTGGCATCAGCTGAGATTTATCAGTCACAGCTTACAAAACTATGGCACATGAGACTGGGTCACATGGGTGAAAAGGGGATGCAGGTCCATCATTGTAATGCTTGTGCTCAACTTTTCAAGTATTATCCAAGTTAAACTTTATGTTACTAGCATTCATTCACTCCTCGACGTGTTTAGTTACGCTCCATCATTCCTCGTTACGCTTTGGTCGTTTTTTACACAAGGCAAACGAGCCCGCGATGAAGCCTCGATATACTTTGGTCATTTTTTACACAAAGTTAACAAGCTCGCGCCCCAACATGTTACACATTGGTCATTTTTTACACAAAGCAAGCAAGGTCGCAAAACCAGTCCGCACCCCCCACCTAAATACCTACCGAACTCGGCCACTGTAAACCGGAGAAATAGATGGCAAGGGGTGGCGAACAATGTGGCTGCGGGACAAGAAGCATACTGATCGAGCTGAGAGTGATCACAAAAACTGAAAACTCTGCAACCCTACCCAAACCCCACTTCACATCAACACTGGCACTCAAAAGGCCGAGTCATTGTCCGGGGCGGCGCATAAAGTGGTTGTGGAGCCATGTATTATCCTGGTCGCATTAACTACTAAGGATCAGCTGCAATGAAAAACAGGCAATTTCACGATCTCGGGTTATGCAAGGAACATGTAAAGTTCGGACTCGGATTATGGCATCATCCCTCATGAATGATTACGCTTTCTTCAAAACACTCAACCCGCCAGTCAGGGCATGGCGAGTTTCATAAAGTCCAATTTTACATCCCGCTCATTCATCCTAAATCTTTGGTCGTTCTTTACACAAGGCAAACGTGCAAGCTCAACCTTTTGTTTCCGAGAAGCTCGCTCTCAAGGTCCTCGACCTTGTAAAAAACAAGGGGACCACTATACTACGATATACTAGTTCGACCGCTCGACATACAAACATACATCGGATTCAAAAATTCAAAAAATTCGGGCGGAATCACAAAATCAGAATAAAAAAAGCAAGCAACGTTCAGATTTTCAAAATCGCTCAGTCAAACTCAAAGGTTATACAAAAGAAGAAAGGCTAAAATGCATGGCCAAATGTAAAGATAGTTGTTACCCAGCAGCGTTCTCAAAGACAACGAGCTAAATAGTTTTTTAAAATTAAAAATCAAATTTTCAAAAAATAAATCATTGGGTAGGATTGGCAGGCTGATCATCTCAACAGACGCATCGAGCCAAACTTCGGACACATTGGCCGGAGCGAGCATATCCTCCATTAGCTGAGTGTTCTTCGTAATCAGCTCCGGAAGTACAACGGGAGAGATCGAAACACCGGTCAGGACCTCAGTATTAGGCGGACTTGTGAACTTAGAATCTCATGCCTCGAATTGTGCCTTAACCAAAGCTGTTAGGTTAACCGGCTCGACCTCCGGTAAGACCTATACCTAGCACCCGCGGGCTGCCTCTTTTCAATGTTGGCCAGCTCGGCCTCGGTATAGATCTAGAGCACCTGCGCATGGTCCTCAAGGTCGGATCATATAGCCACCAAGGCAGCCCATCTCGATAGTTGCTCCAAGGAAGGAGTATGGTCACCCAGGTCTCTCAACCTCGATGCATGGTAAAAACCCTGGTCGAAGCACTTTTTAGCCGACGAGAACACCACATCCTTGTATTCTTAGAACACCTTGAAATGCGTTACTGCTTGCTCCCTTGCCCACACCATTAGTAACTTTCTGCCTTTTCTTACTAGAAGCGCTCAGATCGGCCTCTCTGTCCGGCTTGTCCTTAGAAGCTGCAGCACCAGTAGCCTAAACCGTACCGGGGGCCGATTTCCGAGTTTGGACACTAACGTCGGCCTTAACTCTCTTAATAGTAATATTATTATTATTATTATTATTATTATTATTATTATTATTATTATTATTAATGGTTTGTGACAAAAGTATTGTCACATTTAGTGCTTTATAGTGTGAACATTCACTAAATATCTGGAAAGCTTTAATGACAACTGTCACTAAAGATGACTTCTAGTGACAAAGTGTTTGTCATTGAAGAAAAAATGTGTTTCTACCCTTCGGTGAGAGAAACCATTCTATGATGAATTTTGGAGTCTTTTGTGACAATAGTATTGTCACATTTAGTGCTTTATTGTGACAACAGTCACTGAAAATCTGGAAAGCTTTAGTGACAACACTCACTAAAAATCTGGGAAAGCTTCAGTGACCAATATTAGAGTTTGGTCACAATAGAATACTTTTTGCGACTAATATTACACTTGTATCTACAGAAACCTTTAGCGTCGCCACATATGCGACAATCGTTATAATTTTTTTCGTCACAAAAAGCCTCTAGTGACAAAAAATCGCACTTTTAGTGACGAATGTTTTTGTTACGAAAATATCTATTTTTTGTAGTGCAGTTTGGACCTCTTTCAACAGTCTTTACTCCCTCATGCACCACGTGTTCAGGGGCGGGACGAGTTTGAACCGTGGGCGGGGTAATGCGAGGGCTCTCGGCCAGAATACGAGATTTCTCTTCCAATGCATGTTGAGCATGCATGGCCATCTCAGTCCGTCTTTCAATAGCATCCATATTTCCTGAGTCAAGGAAAAGAGCTCGTCATTTTATAAACAAATAGCTCGCATCAAACAAAATACAGTGAAAAACTGTAAGCTCTACTCTAGTTCAACTGGTTGTACACAAGGCATTCAAAGGTGAAATCGCTCATTTATTCGTCAGATCTAGGAAAAACTTAAACACTCTCAGGTAACTGGGGAAGAAACTCATGATGTTCTTCAGAAAACTCAAGGAATCATGCCTAGCGAGGCATTCATCCCAAGGAAAACATGTTATAGGAACGAAATCGAAGCAAAAAAAAATCAAGAAATTCACCTTATTTACTTTGGGAAATCGGATCGAATTCGAGACTGCTTCGCAACTCATCCGGAAACTACCTCCTCTCTCTCCGGAATCTTCAAGCAAAAGACGGAAATATTTCTCCTGAGGAAACGTAGGTTCACAAAAGAGTTTATATAAGGGAGGATCCCCTTTATATAGAGGTTCAAGTAGATGAACGCCGTTTCGAAATCCAAAAACCATTATGACGTGTTCTTTAGAAATTTAAAATCATAATGGCAGCCATTATCGGAATACACGGCCCAATCAAAGAACGTGACCTGCCAGAATGTAACGGCTATGTCAGGCTCCGACATTTACGTCAAGCACGATATCGAGGAAACGCACTTCAGCTCGCCCAATGCGGATAATTATCAACATCGATCTCGCCATCAAGGCATGCAATGGATCTCAACGAGGTTAACTCAGCTAGGTCGCTTCGCAGCACTACGCCGAACAGCCCGCCTATTATCCAAGTCGCTTTGGCACGGCATCATACGGCTACCCGCTCTCGAGCGAAACGCCCTCATGCCCGGTCGCTTTGGCACGACATCATACGGATACTCACCCTCGAGGGAAACGCCCCCGAAACCTGGATGATATATGCACGGAACAATGCAGCCATACACCTTCGAGTGTAATGCGTTCAAGTCTGGTCGCTATATGCACGGCACCATGCGGACACGCCCTCGAGCGTAATGCATTCAAGCCCGGTCGCTTATACATGACATCATATGGCTACTCGCCCTCGAGTGAAACGCCTTCAAGCCCGGTCGCTTTTTGTTGTAAAAACGTATGGCTTTCAAGGGAAAGTAATTAACAATGTCAACCAAAATCGCAGGAACTTGAACTTGATATTATGTAGAATCGTGTAGAACACTTTCCTACAAAAGTTATTCGACCCTTATACGATGCCCCGGGTTGCACGAATACTCTTGTGAGATAAGACTACGTTTCCCTTCTCTTTTTGGCACCAAAAGAAAAGTGTACTAATGGAGTTTTGTAAGAAGTTGTTGACCCACAAAGATGATGAAACTTGAATATGTTTTCAAGTATTCTCCCAAAATGATCAAGTAGTTTCTATCTTTCAAAGTATGTTTTTAAATAAGTAAAACTAGTTTTTTTATACCTTCTAGGATCAGAAAAATTTAGTTCAAAACGTTTAGGTTAAGAGACACCTTTGTGGAAAGGTGTTGTGAGGAAAAAACTGCTGAAAAACCATGAAAAGACACACTAATTCGCATTTTCGGGTCACAGGCGGGCGCCTATGAAACACAGACGGGCGCCTGTGAGAACCAGAAAACTGAAAAACAACCTGATCAACATTTTGCCTTGACAGAACCTGACAGGCGGGCGCCTAAGGGCACAGGCGGCCGCCTGTTACTCTGTTTTTCCAAAACCAAATTTTCCGTGTCTTTTCGTTTGTTTTACAAACTCTACTTGATCATTTACATCCGTAAACTCGTAAACACTTATATGAGCGTGCACTCCGCACCTCCAAACCCACAACAGAGTGTTCGAGTTCACCCATCTTTGAACCAAACCCTTAATTACACTAATGGACATGATTATACTTAAATCACCAACATTCCTCCCCCATTTAAGTGTAATCCTTGGTTTAGCTAAAAATCAGTCAAAACATAACAACTCATACATCAATGATAATATCACGAAGATTGAATTACCACCTAGTAATATTACACATTTCAAATATCCGAGTATCGGGGTGTGTCTTAGCATTGAACCTCTTTACACATTTTGAATACATGAAGATAATATGCACATGAATTAAGATAACTCCAAAAGTTTATTCTTGACACTAATTAAACAGGCCTTGTGTCCATATCCATTCTTGAGCATACAGAAAGCCAACCCTAGAACTTCCTTGAAGCAGCCAAACTTCATACTCATATAGGTGAATCTTTTATTGATCGTGCACCTGCAATAGCACTTTGTCAAAAGACTCATTAAGAAGAAAATCTTCAACCTAATCTTGCAGGTCATAGCACATACCTTCGGGACAATATCATGTGCTCAAATCTATGACAATAGGCCTTCCACATTGAATTATGCCTCTAACATTGTATTAGAGGGGAATTGGGTATCCTATCACCAAGATTTATATGGGTTGTAAACCCATCCCGATTACCGACTTTTGTACCAAGTCTCTAGCCAATCCTTTGGTTAAGTGATCGGCTAAATTATGTTGAGATCTCACAAAAACAACCGAAATCACCCCATGAGTAATCAACTCACGTACCGCGCTATGTCTAACGCCCAGGTGTCGCGACTTACCATTATACACTTGACTATATGCTTTAGACAAGGTAGATGCACTATCACAATGGATAGAAATGGGTGATATCGGTTTTGCCCATAATGGAATTTCATAGATCAAATTCTTAAGCCATTCCGCCTCTTTTCCGGCTGCTGCTAAGGCAACAAATTCTGACTCCATAGTCGAGCCAGTAATGCATGTTTGCTTTTTGGAAGCCCAAGAAATGGCACCTCCTCCAAGCAAAAACACCCAACCACTAGTTGAAGAATGATCCTCTACATTTGATATCCAACTAGCATCTGAGTATCCTTCTATCACTGAAGGATATCCAACATAAGTCAAGCCAAAATCCTTGGTCACCTTAGTACACGAGTTACCGCACGCCAATGATGACTACTCGGATTACTCGTAAACCTGCTTAGCTTTCCAACCGCATAAGCAATATCCGGATGTGTGCTAGTCATAGCATACATCAAACATCCTATCACCCGAGAATTCTCAAGTTGTAATATCGGATTTCCCGTATTAGGCATGAGTTTCTCATTAGGATCCATGGGAGTATTTGCTGGAGTAGAATTTTCACAATTGAATTTATTTAACACTTTCTCAATATAATGAGATTGTGTCAAAGAGATCCCTTTGTCACTCCGTTTGATCTTGATCCCAAGAATCACATCCGCCTCCCCCATGTCTTTCATAGAAAAACTTGATGACAAAAATGCCTTACAAAGGTTAACTTGTTCTTGGTTAGTTCCAAAGATTAACATGTCATCAACATATAAGCAAATTATCACACCGTTACCGGTATTGTCAAATTTGCTATATATACACTTGTCTGATTGGTTAAGCTTAAAACCACTAGACAAGAAAACCTCATCAAATTTATGATGCCATTGTTTAGGTGCTTGTTTAAGCCCGTACAACGATTTAACAAGCTTACATACCTTATGCTCATTTCCAGGCATAACAAACCCCTCCGGTTGTTTCATATATATTTCTTCTTCCAAATCTCCATTTAAGAAGACTGTTTTAACATCCATTTGATGGATTACCAGATTGTTAATAGCAGCTAAGGCAATCAACAATCTAATTGTGGAGATTCTAGCAACCGGTGCATAGGTATCAAAATAATCAATACCTTCCTTTTGCCTAAAGCCTTGAATTACCAATCTGGCTTTATACCTGTCGACAGTACCGTCAACTTTCATCTTTCTTTTAAATATCCACTTGCAACCCAAAGGTTTGCAACCACGCGGAAGATCCGCAAGGATCCACGTGTTGTTTCCCATTATGGAATCCATCTCATCATTGACGGCTTCTTTCCAAAATGACACGTCTCGAGACTCCATAGCCTCCTTAAACGTCTTAGGATCCTCATCGATATTATAACAATATGAGTATTGAAATCCTACTTCATCTCTTGTTCCTTCCACCAAATAAGTTTGATAGTCGGGTCCAAAAGATTTTGGTTTCCTAGCCCTTTTGCTTTTACGAAGCTCGAAAGGCTCATCTTGAGAATCAACACCATTGTTGTTCTCTACTCCAAAAATAGTAGGATTTATATCTTTTGGCCTCGGTATAGAAGTAAACCGATGTTCATCAAAGATGGCATCCCTTGATTCAATCACAGAATGAACAGCAACTGAATCATTAGGTTCTACAACATAGAACCTATATGCTTTGGAATGCAGAGCATATCCAATAAATATACAATCAATGCCTCTTTCACCCAAGGTTTTAATCTTAGGTACGGTAAGTCTTACAACAGCCCTACAGCCCCAAACTCGTAGATAATTCAAGTTCGGCTTCTTTTTGAACCAAAGTTCATATGGGGTAATAGGATTCCTGTTATTAGGAATTCTATTCAGTAAGTAACAAGCCGTTAACATGGCTTCTCCCCAAAATCCCTCACTCAAACTAGAGTAAGATAGCATGGAATTAACCATCTCTTTAAGAGTACGGTTTTTCCTTTCCGCTATGCCATTTTGTTGTGGCGTATACGGAACTGTAACCTCATGTATTATACCACATGACCCGAAAAAGGTTGGATCAAAATATTCACCACCTCGATCGGTACGCAACCTTTTTATTTTAGAGGTTAATTGTAATTCTACCTCGGTTTTATAGATTTTAAATTTATCTATTGCCTCGTCTTTAGAATGAAGTAGAAATACATAACAAAACCGTGTGCAATCGTCTATAATGTTACTACATATCTTTTATTACCAAAAGAAGGCGTAGAACAGAAATTACACAGATCACTATGAATAAGTTCTTAAACGGAAGACGACCTTTCAACACTATGAAAAGGTTGTCTCACAATTTTGTTTAACATACAAGTATTACACTTATTCATATTCATGTCAAAAGATGGAATCAATTCATTTTTAGACATCATCAACATACGCTTATAATGAACATGTCCCAACCGAGCATGCCACAAAACAGAACTATTAACATCATGATTTGTGATAACATTATTTACAACATCATGCTGAATATCTATATCTATACTCATAATAAAAGTGCGATGAGGTGTTTCCCCCAAAAATTGTTTCCTACCCCTGGTGTTTCCCCCAAAAAGTGTTTCCTACCCTCGGTGTTTCCCCCATTATAAAATAATTTATTATATTACTATATTTTATATTTTAATCGTACGTTATTATTTAGATAAAGATGATGCATTGTATTAATTTATTATATTATTGTTTAGTGTTGTTTAGATAAATTTTATAGCGTATAAAAAAAGATAAATTTACAATCATATACGTTTTTTTTAGATAAAGTTGATTTAGTGTATTAATATATTATATTATTGTTTAGATTAACATATTTTATTGTTTAGATTTTTTCACCGAAAGTTATTGTTTAGATTTTTTTTAATCGTTTTTTTATTTTTATTTTTTTTATAAAGTTGATGAATCACATTATTAGTTAATAGATGATACAATAAAGAATATCTTTTGATGTTAATTTTCTCTTTCATTTATCACACCATATTAAGCAAAATATTTATTTTTAGAGTGGAACAAGATTTATACCATTTATGTCATTCAATAATATAATAATAAAATTATACTACTCAAAATTATAAAATAACACTGATACTTTTGCATAGAGTAATTTTCACACCTATAAAATTCTTAATACAATGCATTTTTATTTTCGATTTTGCCCTTACTTTTTTTATTTCAATGATTCCAGCCTAATTTTATGCGTAATAATGTTGATAAATTTAATAACTTGATTAATGAGAAAGTACCAAATGTACATTTTGATCGGTATTGGATCTTCGAATTTCTCAAAATTTGACTCAAATATGTTAGAATAAAAATTACTATGTATATCCAGACTCAAATTCGTTGGTTAAATTTTGAATTAAAAAATATTATTTATTTTCTAGATTTATGAATTAGCATTTTAATTGATCTTTATCTTGTCAAGCTCCAGAGCCTTGCCAATCAAATATTCCATCGTATGTGGCATTATTCCAACCATATTGTGCTTGATGTCATAAGCTAATCCGTCCATCAAGTGAGCCACCTTCCTTATTTAACAGTTCATAAGTTCCGGTACATATTTTCCCAGCTGGTAAAATTTATGTCGATATTCCATTACGGACATAGCACATTGACTTAACTTAAAGAAAGAGACTTCTTCCAATCATAAGTCTCTCAATCTATATCATGTCAATCCAATCTTGGGCCCAGGGTTTGTCCGGAGGGAGTGTTTATTTCCCATTATTTAATGAAGAATCACTTAAGGAATGGATACGGCGCGATGAAAGATACTTCCAGATGCATTATGTTTTGGATGATGAGTAAGTAGACTTAGCAGAAATGAATTTTCAAGAAAAAGCCTATGTGTAATCTAAGATTGAGTTTTACAACAAGTATTTGGGCATTAATGAGAGAAGAAATTATGAAACGATTAGGAGGTAGACCATCAAAACTAGCAACAGATGAATTCCATCAACTTAGACAAAACACCATGGTAGAGGAATTTGTATCGGAGTTTGAGGAATTAAAAAGCTTAAAATCCTATGTAAACAAAGACTTACTTCATCAAATGTTTTATAAGAGGCCTTAAGACTGAAATTGATTCTAGGGTGAGATTGATGAAGATGAGGATATGTCTGCTTGCCATTGATGTCTCCATATGCCATGAATATATTATAATGGCATTGAATGACATGCATATAGAGAAAAATTACTCTAACCCTAGAGTCAAGGTTCTCTCAACTCACCACTAAGTTGACTGATAAAATACCAGACACTGAGAATAAACTAATGATACATGAGGAAATTACTCCTAAGTAGTTGCGGGAGAAGAGGGCCATTGGGTTTTGTTTTAGGTGTGATGAAAAATACACCCCTAGCCAATTGTGCAAGCAGAAACACATACATTTTTAGGTGCCTGAGGATGGAATTTGAGGAGAGATTGTAGTGGAAAATAGGGATAAAAAGGATGTGGTATGGGATGCTGGACCATTTGAGACTACTCAATTATCCATGTACACCTTATATGGACAAGTCACCTTCTACACCATCAAAATCAAAGGCCTCTTGAAGAAAGAGCCAATTACTATCCCATAGACAGTGGTGCATCTCACACTTTCATAGACCATCAGAAAACCTATGAGGTGTTGCGTGTGACAAAACCAAATCACCTTATGTTAATCACAGTAGTAGATAGAATAGAATGGTGAGTGAATTTGAATGTCCTAACTTGCCATGGATCATGCAAGGGGTTAAGTTTGAGATTGATCGAGTTGAGAGGCAGTGATATTGTATTAGGGGTGGATTGGATGAAAAGGTACAATCCTATTGTTTTTTACTTCAACAAAAGAGAGGTGTTTTTCACTAATGACGGAGAACAAATTAAGCTGAAAAGTTACACAAAAGAAACTCAACTTAAGATTATTAGTTGCACAATATTTACTAAGAAATTGAGACATGGATTGATTCTTAAGGAGACTCAATTTGATACAGTAACATGCTTTGAATCATGTGCCCCATAAACTAACTCCTGTCCTAGAAGAATGTCATGAGGTGTTTGCAAATTTCGAAGGATTGCCACCAATGAGAGGCTATGATTATACCATAACTCTCATTGGTGGCAATCCTTCGAAATTTGCAAACACCTCATGACATTCTTCTAGACAGAGTTTAGTTTATGGGGCACATGATTCAAAGCATGTTACTTGTATCAAATTGAGTCTCCTTAAGAATCAATCCATGTCTCAATTTCTTAGTAAATATTTTGCAACTAATAATCTTAAGTTGAGTTTCTTTTGTGTAACTTTTCGACTTAATTTGTTCTCCGTCATTAGTGAAAAACACCTCTCTTTTGTTGAAGTAAAAACAATAGGATTGTACCTTTTCATCCAATCCACCCCTAATACAATATCACTTGCCTCTCAACTCGATCAATCTCAAACTTAACCCCTTGCATGATCCATGGCAAGTTAGGACATTCAAATTCACTCACCATTCTATTCTATCTACTACTTGTGATTAACATAAGGTGATTTGGTTTTGTCACACGCAACACCTCATGGGTTTTTACGATGGTCTATGAAAGTGTGAGATGCACCACTGTCTATGGGATAGTAATTGGCTCTTTCTTCAAGAGGCCTTTGATTTTGATGGTGTAAGGTGACTTGTCCATATAAGGTGTACATGGATAATTGAGTAGTCTCAAATGGTCCAAAGATCCCATACCACATCCTTTTTATCCCTATTTTCCACTACAATCTCTCCTCAAATTCCATCCTCGTGCACCCAAAAATGTATGTGTTTCTCGCTTGCACAATTGGCTAGGGGTGTATTTTTCATCACACCTAAAACAAAACCCAATGGCCCTCTTCTCCCGCAACTACTTAGAGTAATTTCCTCATGTATCATTAGTTTATTCTCAGTGTCTGGTATTTTATCAGTCAACTTAGTGGTGAGTTGAGAGAACCTTGACTCTAGGGTTAGAGTAATTTTTCTCTATATGCATGTCATTCAATGCCATTATAATATATTCATGGCATATGGAGACATCAATGGCAGCAGACATATCCTCATCTTCATCAATCTCACCCTAGAATCAATTTCAGTCTTAAGGCCTCTTATAAAACATTTGATGAAGTAAGTCTTTGTTTACATAGGATTTTAAGCTTTTTAATTCCTCAAACTCCGATACAAATTCCTCTACCATGGTGTTTTGTCTAAGTTGATGGAATTCATCTGTTGCTAGTTTTGATGGTCTACCTCCTAATCGTTTCATAATTTCTTCTCTCATTAATGCCCAAATACTTGTTGTAAAACTCAATCTTAGATTACACATAGGCTTTTTCTTGAAAATTCATTTCTAAAGTCTACTTACTCATCATCCAAAACATAATGCATCTGGAAGTATCTTTCATCGCGCCGTATCCATTCCTTAAGTGATTCTTCATTAAATAATGGGAAATAAACACTCCCTCCGGACAAACCCTGGGCCCAAGATTGGATTGACATGATATAGATTGAGAGACTTATGATTGGAAGAAGTCTCTTTCTTTAAGTTAAGTCAATGTGCTATGTCCGTAATGGAATATCGACATAAATTTTACCAAATTTCGGGAAAATATGTACCGAACTTATGAATCTGTTAAATAAGGAAGGTGGCTCACTTGATGGACGGATTAGCTTATGACATCAAGCACAATATGGTTGGAATAATGCCACATACGATGGAATATTTGATTGCCAAGGCTCTGGAGCTTGACAAGATAAAGATCAATTAAAATGCTAATTCATAAATCTAGAAAATAAATAATATTTTTTAATTCAAAATTTAACCAACGAATTTGAGTCTGGATATACATAGTAATTTTTATTCTAACATATTTGAGTCAAATTTTGAGAAATTCGAAGATCCAATACCGATCAAAATGTACATTTGGTACTTTCTCATTAATCAAGTTATTAAATTTATCAACATTATTACGCATAAAATTAGGCTGGAATCATTGAAATAAAAAAAGTAAGGCGCAAAATCGAAAATAAAAATGCATTGTATTAAGAATTTTATAGGTGTGAAAATTACTCTATGCAAAAGTATCAGTGTTATTTTATAATTTTGAGTAGTATAATTTTATTATTATATTATTGAATGACATAAATGGTATAAATCTTGTTCCACTCTAAAAATAAATATTTTGCTTAATATGGTGTGATAAATGAAAGAGAAAATTAACATCAAAAGATATTCTTTATTGTATCATCTATTAACTAATAATGTGATTCATCAACTTTATAAAAAAAATAAAAATAAAAAAACGATTAAAAAAAATCTAAACAATAACTTTCGGTGAAAAAATCTAAACAATAAAATATGTTAATCTAAACAATAATATAATATATTAATACACTAAATCAACTTTATCTAAAAAAAACGTATATGATTGTAAATTTATCTTTTTTTATACGCTATAAAATTTATCTAAACAACACTAAACAATAATATAATAAATTAATACAATGCATCATCTTTATCTAAATAATAACGTACGATTAAAATATAAAATATAGTAATATAATAAATTATTTTATAATGGGGGAAACCGAGGGTAGGAAACACTTTTTGGGGGAAACACGAGGGGTAGGAAACAATTTTTTGGGGAAACACCTCATCGCACTTTTATTATGAGTATAGATAGATAATCGACTTTATCTAGTTAATGAATTGCTACAATCAACTTACGGAAAATTCAAGTTCAATGTCTAGAATCGATTTTGAAATAGTCGAGTATCGATGTGCTGTCACAACGATAACGGTATCTTAGTCGTGATATCATTAATAACGGTGTTTATTTCGAGTCTGCGAGATCAACTTTTGTGAAGGCATCAAATACAACAATTTTATTTAATCAAAGATACATCATATAATGTATGGCTACCAAAACAATGGTTACATAGTTTAAAACCATAGTTTAATATGTAATCAAAGATATTGCATGGTTCAAATTACCAAACCAACATAAAAAATGTATGGTAAGAGAAATTTTCATGTAGTGTCCCGTATACGGAGACATCTATGCCACAAATTCCCACAACAAGATTAAAATGTATGGTATGAATGTCTTCGCATAAAAAGATATCACACCAACATATGTCGGAGACATCACTTGTGAAGCATGTTCTTTAGAAATAAAACACAAATATGCATATGAACAGAAACATACAATTCATACGCAGCAATTTTACGAACCGAATATCATAAAATAGGACAAGAAAAACTAGACTTAGCCGACTGCAACGTTTTATCTTTAAGACGTTTTTGCGCCGGTTTTGTACACACGGATTTCGCAATCGTCTCAAATTCTGTAATTAATAGTACGTAAAGCAGGGGTGGATCTATGTGTGTCGGGGAAGAGTTACGTGAACCCCACCGAGATCCGAGAAATTATTTTAGTACTAAATTGATGTTGTTTATTGTTACAGAATATCGTTTTGTCTGACTCCACCAAAACAAATTTATTTATAAAAATATAATTTTAGACTCCGATTATTCAACTAGAGAACATTTTTACTGACATTCTTAGGTTGAATATCGGAAACTAAACCATTTAAATCAGTACATATATGATGCTCTAGCTCTACTAGTGATATTATCTATCTAGAAGAAGACAAAAAGAAGATGGCGAGTGGCACCGGCAACCAATTCATAGAGTTAAACACCGGAGCAAAGATGCCATTGGTTGGTCTCGGAACTTGGCAGTCGGAGCCCGGTCTCGTCGCTCAAGCCGTTGACTTTGCTGTTAGAGTATATTCTCTTTCCCTCCCAATTCCTTGTTTGTTTTCGTTAATCATTTTAAGTGTAGCAGCTTTCGAAATTCATCACCATATACTGTTACTATTTTTTCTTAGTTATGCCTTATATCTTTCTCTGTTTTTAAGTCTGATGTCAGATTCAGTGTTATTCATATGTATATATATATTTATATATAATGCTTTTGAAGTTGGTCACCGTCTGTCTCGGTGTACCTTTTGTTTAAATTTAAGAAGACACCGGTGGCGGTTGGCTAATAGTATGTTTAATCTGTTGTTACTGCAGATTGGGTATCGTCACATAGATTGTGCTTCCATTTACGGCAACGAGAAAGAGGTGCAAAGTGTGTATTTACCTGCTTCAATTTTGGTCTGTTATTATGGATTGTGTGCCGAGTTTGGATTGTTCAAAATATGCTGATTATAGGATATAAATCATTAGACCGTTTTTTTTTTATTTTTAACTAAACCATTCTACTTAAAACAGAGTTTTTAGATAGTATGTACTTCCTAATTGAGCTTTCATCTGCATTCAAAGTAGATTGTTTAGATCAAGCGCTTACCATTCTACGAAAACCAGTCGGTGGGCAATCTCTCCCAACATAGATGATGATTATATAGGGAAATCTTTAATTGGCATAATGTCATAACGATGTTTTTATTTTTATGCTTTGTTTCTCTTAATCTAGCTGTCTACTACTTTGTACGTAGATTGGTGATGCTTTGAAGAAACTGTTTGAAGAAGGTGTTGTGAAACGGGAAGATTTGTGGATCACCTCCAAACTATGGTTTGTTAAGTATAATTGGCCTGCCTGCATTTTTATAAAATGAAGAGACTGATGAGAAAATTTTAAGTTAGTGTTATTATGCTGTAAATAAATTGGAGTCTCTTTCAGGAATACAGAACAAGCACCTGAAGATGTACCTCCTGCATTGGAGCAAACATTACAGGACTTGCAGCTACACTATGTTGACTTGTACCTAGTATGTTTTTGTTTTAAAGCAATCACTTCTCCTTAAGCAGTTAAGCTCTGTCTCGCTCTTCTTAATTGAATCGGTAATTGCGATTTCATGGTATTTCTGTAAGAATATGGGCTTTGTTATTCATCTTTCTGTTCATTTAAGATCCATGGGCCAGTCAGAATGAAGAAGGGTGTTCCGGTCAAGGTCAATACACCTGGCAGTTTATTACCAACTGATATACCTGCCACATGGAGAGCAATGGAAGCACTCTATGATTCTGGCAAGGCTCGAGCTATCGGAGTTTCTAATTTCTCATCAAAGAAGCTTGGTGATCTTCTAGACACAGCACGGGTCCCACCAGCAGTTGACCAGGTGGAATGCCATCCTATTTGGCAACAGACTAAATTGCGGGACTTGTGTAAATCAAAGGGTGTTCATCTATCTGTAAGTCTCCCCCAGAAGTACATAAGTGGTTTCAGCCAATCAACACCGTTTCTTTATTGCGTTTCGTTTCGTTTCGTCTGTGTTTTGAAGAAACTTTTCTAATGATTTTCTTCTTCAGGCATGGTCACCATTAGGTTCACCTGGGACAGCTTGGATTGCAGGTAATGTACTGAAGCATCCGGTGGTAACAAGTGTTGCAGAGAAATTGGGTAAAACGCCTGCACAGGTGGCATTGCGTTGGGGTTTACAGGTGGGTAATAGTGTCCTTCCAAAGAGTACAAAGAAGGAACGAATCAAAGAGAACTTTGATGTCTTTGACTGGTCCATCCCTAATGACTTGATCATCAAGTTTTCTGAGATTAAGCAGGTACAACTCGATCTTCTGTCATTAATAGCTAGCTCGTCGGATGTTCAATGCATTACATCTAACTTGTACCTGAAAATAGGCTTTTCACAAAGTGGAAGCTTGCACTGTCGACTTCTTTAAAAGTCAATTATATGATCTTTATTCGATTTGAGTTGGCATACTCGGGTTTTTATGAGTTGATAAACGTGATGCCTGATTGTTGTATTGAGGTACTTACTACCATCACGTTTAAAAACCTGTAAATTACAGGAAAGACTTGTGAAAGGAGAATTTTTTATCAGCGTGGATGGACCATACAAGTCAGCTGAAGAACTGTGGGACGGTGATTTTTGAAACAAGAATTACACAACAGTGATTGTGATATTTGATATGATCAGCATTTTCTTGAGGCTGGATTAATTTAAATATTAGTATCAAAATCACTGAGATATTCATCTCCTTTGATATTACTACTTGTTTATCTTCAATTTTACTCCGGTGCTCACGCTGCAACAAATTTCTAGATCCGTCACTGCAACCAATCTCCAAATAAATACATGAATTGAAACTGTAGAAATGAATTATTAAAACTTTTAAAAAAATATCCAAACATATGTAACTCAACAGGTGACAATAGGCCACTCACTAAAATGACATCGACTCGACTGTAAGTTTATTAATATCAGGTTCAAAACTGCACTTTAATTGAATCCAAAGTGATAAGAAGGCATTCATCAAATCCAAAATTCAAAGAGAATGATGAAACTTCATTCTAGACCAATGTCTCTTTCTCCAAAATGAATGGCCACTAACTACTAACACAGTTAAAAACCCACCAAGAATCAACTTGGGCATGATGACTTTGTATGAGACTTCGGCATCCAAAACTGGGATACGTGACCGATATTGCCTTGCATAAATCCAGATCCTCTACAGTGATTTAGTGCAGTGAACCCTATCGTGAGTTATTACAAGGTGTGTTTTAGAATCAGGGCAATACATGTGTGTGTTTACGTTGTAAGTTTAAAACACGTGTTTTAACTTTGTAACAGCTGGCTTTACGGATCACTGCACCAAAATCACTGCCTGAATTTGATAAACATCTCATGTGCCAAAGCTACGGTCTCCTGCATCTCCAAGTCCCGGTACTATGAATCTGAAAACGGGTCAACACCATCCTAGTAAGTATTAAGACAAATGCACCTTATTACATTAAATAACAGTAACAATGTTGTCAAGTAATTATTACCCTTTCTCATTCAAACCGGGGTCAATGATTCCGGTGTACACATGAAGCCTGACAGACAGCAACATAGCAAATCATATATCCTCATCATCCTTTTATTTTCAAAACAAAAATGTTTATGAAAGATTCTTACCCAGGAAAATTCTGACTGAGCTTTTCAAGGGCAGGAGGGGCAGCGACTGCAGCTACCTGTATACGCAGGTTTGCATGATTGATCACGCCAATCTGACAATACTCAAAATGCATAAATGTAAGCAATTTCTAGATCGTGACTTACCACTTTAATCCCTTTGTTTTCAACACCGCGTTCCTTTATCAAGTTTATAGCAGCAACTACGGATCCACCTGAGAATTTGCAAACATGGCATAAACCATTTAGGAGCTTATGTGCTATGTTTTTAGTTTCCCTCATCTAGGGCCATAATACCCCACTAGCTTTTCTGGTACATTACAATAGAAATTTTGTTATAGGGAAGGCGGAGGGGGCGGGGGAATTGTAGCAAATCAGCTCAGGAATTTAGTATAAATGGTGGTGGAAAAGCACATATGATGGTTGATTTTAGCAATTTTCTTTGTTAGAAACATGTTTTTCCCCCAATATACTAATTAATTTATTGAGATGCATTAGAAAATCCGAACAAAAGACTATCCAGAACATCTTGTTTGGTTATAAATATATGTTAATTTATGGGCCGACACAGAAAATTGTAAAATGGTATTGGTATATGAACTGCCATTGCAGTGGTATAAAATAAAAATTTAACTTCACAAACACACACAGAATTGAGATCTTGAAACTCCAAAGTGGCATATACAAGTATGGAAATCAACAAGAAATGTCCTAAAAATTGAAATATAGATGAGTGAATACATACCTGTTGCAAGCATTGGGTCTACAACAAATACTTTGGCACCCTCGGAAAATTTTTCAGGCAACCTAGAGGACAACAGAAAAACTGTCAGAATCACAACTCCGCTATCAGCTGCTTCAAAGTGGCAGACAGTATAGCTGAAGCCTAAAAATGGTCCTGAAAAGAAATTAATGAACTATATGCACAAATAACATTGTCATGCATGATGCAGTATTTTCCAGGATCTTGTTACTGTGATGAAGGGGTACACGTTTCAACAGAAATTGATTGTCAATTAAACGGAATGATGAAGAACTCTTACTTGTTCAGGTATACAGTCGGTTGCAAGGTGACTTCGTCTCTGCTAATTCCTGGTTTTGCAAATGGAAGTAGCACAAGTTAAGCAATCAAAATAACTAGAAGAGTAAATATTTTTATTTATGTTTTGGGAATTGGGAGGGGGTTGTTTGAAAACAAAAGGAACTAAGATCCGGCATAAAAGCCAAAATGCTGAAAATATGGTACCTATATGATATGTTTTTGTTGCAGGTATAATTGATGATGCATGTTCAGCAAGGGCAAGACCAGCCCTCAAAATGGGAACAATCTGCAAAGAGAACAGTTCAAAAAGAAAGTAAAGGATGCAGCAAATTCAAATTTACTAGATTTTGCAAGCACAAGATATATATAATCCAAGAAAAATGTTAAATCCTGCAAACAAAAACTAAAGGGCAGACAAAGTTCCGGTAATACATCAAATTAGCTGCACATTTTCCTTTGGGAATTCAGATTTACTAAATAACAGCACAAATAAATGATAAGTCCTAAATATTCGCAAATGTTTAACAGAGAAAAGACTAAAACTAACCGCAATAGGCTCTCTAGGGTCAATAAATTCCACTGATGCAACTCCAAGTGGCGACTGAATCTCTCCGGTGATCGTTGGCTGCCAGATAAAGCAGTGAAGTGTAAGCCATGACATGGTCAAGAATACAAAAATACATGAAATATCAGAACAAATCAATTATCAGATAGCAAGTGAGACATAGGAGCTAATCCTCTTATGAATCTCGGTCAATACTCAGTTGAAATGTCCCTTTTGCAAAATAAAAAGAAAGCAGGCACAGTGCATCAAAAGAAAAGCACATGTGTGACAAATCCCCACCAGCCAATCCCTTGAAGCTTCATACAAAAGCAACCTTCCAAGCTCAGCCAGTGCACTCCCTACACAGATAAGAATTACAGATGCATCAGCCAAAATATAACAAACAAAACAAGACAAAAAAAATGGTCATATTTTTTGGACACCTGACTAATTAAACCATGGACACAGGACATGATGAGACAGACAACTTAGTCGGTAAATAATTAACTCTGAATTCGTTGCATAAATCATCTTTCGTTCCCACAACTTAGACAATCAACATTGGAAGCAAAACCTCGCTCTTTCTGATGATTTGCAACAGTTCTATCAAATCCACGATTGAATTCAAATATTTTGTTATAGTTACAGCTTCAACAAGATGTGAAACAAAATGTTCCTTCTTTTATTTAGTTGCCTCAAGAAAGGATAATTCTTTTCAAGAATCCAAATTGACCAACAAGATGTGTAACAGTTAAGAAAATATATATACTGAACCCAAATCAACAGGATAATTGGTTAAGTCCACACATAAGTTATCATGGATGAGCGAAGACATGCTCACACAAAATGTAGGTTCCCATGGATAAAACCCTCTATCTAATCCTGTTCTGAGGCGAATACAGTAAAAACCATAACAAGTTTGGTATGAAAGTAAAAGAAAATCTTTTACACATTTGGACCAAAACCATTTGTTAATCGGAAATGACTTGCTACATTTCATCCTTTAGTAAGCGAGGAAACAAAACCAAGTCATCTGGAATATAAATGAACTAAGTGATCAAGAATATAGCAATAATACATACTGAAGATTGGGCAAGGAGTATCCTCATTCCGTAAAACAGAAACCCAATGCTTTATCAATGGATGTGGCGGTACAAAAACCTATTAAAAAACACGAATTAGATCGTCAGCAGCCAATAAAAGATATATAGTTGCAAAATCAACAACAACCAAAAAAAAAAAAGATCCGGAAAATTCTAGCATGAACATACTAGCACTCTGTCTTTTGAATCTGGTTTCTGCTCCATTGTTGTTTGACAATTCATTTTCAAACGCCTTGCCCGCCGTTTATTAGGAATCAAAATACGCTGAAACGGAAAAAAAATGAGAAATTAATTTACATATATAGAAGAAAAAGGTTAAATGTTTAAATCGAAAAAAAGAAAGATAAGCATGCAATCTCTATAGAGAAATGAAAAGACTACATTTTGAGCATGAGGAAGTGAAGAAAAAGAGGTGAAGCGGAGATGAGTTGAGGATGGAGAGGAGGGAGGAGTGGCGCGGAGGTGGCAGAAAGGGATGTAATTATAGATGGCGGCGGCCATGGATTTAGGAATTTTTTTCCACTCAATTTTACAAACCCGGAAAAAGAGTTTAATCCCGCATTGGGTCTGTCTGTCGTCTCTATTAGCCTATTTTCATTTTCTCTAATAAAAAATAAATAAAATATATTAGCGTCGACAGAGGTAAATATGAACCTAACCAAATGGAGTTTCAAATATATAAGTTTGTGTTTGTTCAGTACATTAACGAGCTCGAGTGAGTTTGTTTATTAACGAAATATATTTTGTATTGGAGCTTGATGGGTATAAATAATTCCACCACCTCAACAGTGAGAGACAACCCACTGCGGCCACCCTCCGGCATGACAAGAGAGATCGCAAAAGGGGCGGCCATTGTGTCTCACCTCGCCGCGACCAAGGCATTTGCGGTCCCAGGCAAGTGCAACAGATCCTAGGAATCTCATCCAGGCAGGTCAAGAAGGGTCGCCAGGGGGGTGAGGCCGGAGAAGGCTTGCTCCTTGCGACCTCAGAGAGATGGCCGCCGATTGATCCAGATCTTTTCCCCACTTGTATCTTAGATATTTCGTCTTGCTTAGTATCTAAGTTAAACCTAGCTATTAGTAAAATATCTAATAGATTACTTATTCCTAAGTTACCCACCTCTATAAAAGGGGTGGTCATTGTAAACTAAAGAGAGGATGAAATATATGAAATACACACTATACTTGCAAGCCAAGGCTCTGTCCACTCTCGTTCCTCCATAACACCACCCGCCGGAGTAACACCACACCTAAAATACGACGGATATCCACCGTCATACACCGCAAGGACACCCGTGACGATTTAAACATCTTCAGTTGGCTCCGTTACCGGGAACAAAAAGCTTCATCAGTTCATAAAAACTACACACAATCCGAAAACGGCGGTCCATCTGACCGACTCCATCATCTAAAGATCACATCAGGTTGCCAGGAAGTCCGACCCAAGGCGAAATCTAATCACAAATAGTCAACCTATGGCGGGAAGCAAAGGACAAGCTGGACCCCAAACTCTGCGAGAGGCGTTGTACAAACACATATACAAGGCGACGCCGCGATAGAGACACAAGAGATTACGCAAGCGGGTGGGGAAGGATCACAAAGGGGAGTTTTGGCCCCTAGCGATGCCCGAAATTTGATAAATCAGAAGGCTAAGTCAAAAGAGGTCGTAGCAGCTTTGGATAGGAAAATCAGAGGATCATCTCGATCGCAGCAAAGCCAGAGGTCAACTCCCAGGGCAGAGCCAGATCTCGAGGAGGATCCGGAGGTTGTGGAAATAAGGGAATACGCGAGGTATGCGGAAACTATGTACCTAGCTAATTCCCGTCTAGTGGCTAAGGGCCAAACTCCAATGTCGGTACGACCCCCAAATCCTCCTAGAAATGAAATCGCTCCTGCGGCTGTGAATAGAGGTCGGCAAAGCCAGACTCGCGGGATCGAGATAGAGGAAAGCGTGCGTTCATCAGGTCGCAAAGGACCTAGGAAAGACGTTGTGCAGACCTCGGTTCTCCCAGATCGCGATCATCAAGAGGAAAAGTCACACGAAAAAGGTTCGGCCTTCAAAAGGTTAGGTGAGAAGGACAAGGCCTCGGCCCCAAGTCGTCTCAACCTTCCCGAGGAGAGATTTCCCCCCCCCAAGATAGGGACCCACCGGACGCCCGCATAATAATACGTGAGAAAAGAGCTCGTCGGGAGGAGTCGCAAGACCGTCGGGAGTCGAGCGCGGGCCGGAAAAGACGAATACACGAGCACTTGTTGCGGCCCGATTTTGACCCCGTCTTGGCGAGCAAATGGAAATAATGAAAAGTGAGCTCGCCGAATTGAAAAAGTCGAGGCCGGCCGAGAGGGCCGCCCGATCTCGGGAATTGACGTACTTGCCAAGAGAATTACAGAAACATTGCCTACCAGTCACGAAAAGGTTAGCTACCCCAGCTATAATTACTACAATGGAAATTCTTGCCCAAACGACTGGCTCACCGCTTTCCAAGGTCGCATCACCCTGGCGACCCAAAATAAATCCGCCTGGTGCATCGCCTTAGTCGGAAGCATGCAGGATAGGGCCGCCTCTTGGATACGTGGACTTCCCCGTGGCTCAGTAAAAGGCTGGGAGGATCTCTCCGAGAAATTCGTCAGAGAATTTGAATCGGCGAGTAGGCCAAAGAAAACTATAGAGGACCTATACGAAGTTCGCATGGGAGGACATGAATCCGGAAAAGAGTATTACGAACGTTTCATCAGAATATACGATCAAACAAGAAACATTCCGGATGATGCGGTTGTCACGTGTTTCCTCACGGGGATCTCCAAGGGTCCAATGAAAATCGAGTTCAACCTACGGCCCCCTAAAGCGGGTCTCGGGGAAATGTTGGAAAGGGCTCGAATGATGGGAGTCGGCGAAGCGCCGTCCTTGGGCGGGGCAAAGCCAAAAGCGAGAGCGACCTTCACGAAAAGAGGAGCGCACGAGGAGAAAAAGAAGGAAAAAGGGCGAGGGGCTAGTCACGAGCGCGAGGTAAAAAGGCCTTATAAATTCAGCGAGGACAATTTTACCCCGCTCAACACCAAAGCATCTCAAATATTGTTCGAAATCCGCGAGCACTTTGACAAGCCCAAACCTATGAGGGGCGATCCCGACGGTCGTGACAAGTCCAAGTACTGTGACTATCACAAGGATCATGGTCACATCACAGATGAATGTTTCACGTTAAGGCGAGAAATAGAAAGGTTAATCCGCGAGGGACCAGCGACTAAGTATAAGCGAGATGGGAATACGGTACCAGTCAAGGTCGCCCCCCCCCCCCGCGTCTATCAGAAAGAGGTCCAAGTTATCCATGGGGATATCCCCAAAGAACGATCGGTGAAATCTCGGATACACCGGATCAATGCGCGCGGTTTTGAAAAGCGAGGTGGTATTGGGGGAAAACGAGAAGGGAATCATGTTCACTAAAAGCGAATTGGCCACAAGCGAGGGCCCCACGAGTGGAGGTACCCCTTGTTCTCAAAATCGGAATAAACGACAAACATGGAGTCGGCGAGTGATGATCGACACGGGGGCCGGTCGCGACGTCATCTATTTCGACCGTTTAAAACGGATCGGATTTGGAGAAGCTAAGTTGAAACCTTACCTCGGGGTGCTCGAGGGCTTTACCAACGACACCGTGCGGGTCAAGGGAACGGTCGACCTCAACGTCACCGTGGGCGACTATGAGCCATGCGAACGAGATAATCACATTTTTAGTTATTGATCTTCCCTCATACTACAACATTATCTTGGGATCCCGGCCATGAAAAAATTTCAAATGGTGGCGTCCGTTCCCCACCAAAGGGTCAAATTTCACGTAGGGGAAGAGGTTGGGGTCGCCATCGGCCGACCCGGAGCTTTCCTCGACTATATGACCAAAAACGGGGTCGATTCTAAGCGACCCCGACTGGATGGTTTTAACACGGCTACGGATCAGATTGCTATGATGAAAGAAATCCCGGAGAAGGCAGTAGAGGTGGAAACATTGCAAGTTCGGGACGAGCCCGACTTCACTGCCGAGGACGAGTTGATCGAGGTTATAATAAACGACAAATATCCCGATCAAAAGATAAAAATAGGATCGAGGACCACCGAGGAAGAGAGGGAAGAATTGATCGGGCTTCTAAAAACCAACTTGAGCGCCTTTGCATGGGAAGTAACAGATATGAGGGGCGTTGGGTCAGAGGTCGCTTTGCACTATCTAAATGCCGACCCCAACTTCAGACCAATACAGCAAAGAGCACGCCAGTTCTCTCTGGAAAAAGAGATCGCAATAAAAGGCGAAGTCAAAAAACTTCTAGCGGCAGGCATTATCAAGGAGCTCCAATATCCCACATGGCTGGCAAACGTAGTGATGGTAAAGAAACACAACGGCAAGTGGCGGATGTATGTCGACTTCACGGACACGAACAAAGCTTGCCCCAAAGACCCTTATGCACCGCCCCGGATTGACAAAATGGTCGACGGGATCGCCGGATTCGAAACACCGAGTTTTACGGGACGCATATTCCGGTTATCACCAAGTCAAAATGGCGAGATGAAGACAAGGAAATGACGGCCTTCAGGGCCGCAGGTGGACTCTATTACTATGAGATGATGTCTTTCGGCCTAAAGAACGCAGGTTCGACGTATCAGAGAATGGTGAACCGAGTTTTCAGCACACAAATAGGCAGAAACATGGAAGCCTACATTGATGATATGGTCGTAAAGTCAAGTCGCCAGGGTCACCTGGTGGACCTTCGCGAAACCTTCGCCAATATAAGGGGCCACTCAATGAAACTAAACCCTACGAAATGTACTTTTGGGGTCCAGGCAGGAAAATTTCTGGGCTTTATGGTAAGTCAAAGGGGGATCGAGGCAAATCCCGAGAAAATCGAGGCCCTGGTCAACATGAGCGAGCCCACCAATATTAAAGAAGTACAGCGGCTTAACGGCAGAATCACAGCCCTGGGTAGGTTTGTCTCGAAATCCGCAGAAAAAAGTCTGCCTTTCTTCAAAATTCGAAAGGGCCGGTACCTTCTTTTGGACGGCGGAATGCTCCCGGGCATTTAAAGACCTCAAAGAATACTTATCAAGACCGCCGTTGTTAACCGGCCCGAGGCTCGGGGATATTTTGTTTTTGTATTTGGCGGCCTCGAGATAGGGCCGTAGCCGCGGCACTTGTAAAAGAGGAGGAAGGCTCGCGAGAAGCCGATTTTTTATGTTTCCAAAGCCCTAAGCCCCGTTGAAAGTCGTTATTTTAATATAGAAAAGTTGGCTTATTGTGTTGTTATAGCTGCGCCGCAAATTAAGGGCTTACTTTTCATCGCACACCATCGTAGTCTTATCAAATGCATCGCTAAGACAGTTCTTCACAAACCGGACTGTCCGGTCGACCGCTCCGATGGGCCATCGAGCTTGCTCGAGTTCGATATCCGATATGAGCCTCGGAAGGCTATAAAGGCCCGAGCTCTCCCGCATTTCATAGCGAAACAAGCTTCAACGAAGAGGTGAAAGAGCGGTGTCCGCTCCGAATGCGACCGGGATAAGGTCACCACAGAGGACGAGCCTATCGGGCCAAGTCACCGTTGGCGCCTACGTCGATGGCGCCGCTAATCACAAAGGGTGTGGCGCGGGAATAATCTGTTAGAGCCGGGCACATCGAAGAAATTGAGCGGGCTCGAGATTCGATTTCACCGCCTCTAATAACCGGGCGAATACGAGGCCGTCATTGCTTTGGGTTGAAACTCGCCAAAGCCATGAAAGTCGAAAATATACAAGTATTTTGCGACTCACGGTTGGTGGTGAATCAAATCAATGGGTCCTTTGGCATTCATTGCGAAATTTTACGAGAGGTATATTAACCTCGTCAAAAGACTCGAAAGCGACTTCGCATATTGTCAATTCAAAAACATCCCTCGAGAGGACAATCATAGGCGGACTACTTATCCAAATTAACCGGCAAAGACGCGTCGTGCGATCCCGATCATGGTCGAACTCCTATCGGAGCCCGCCATCTCCCGGTCGAGATCATGGATTTCCAACCCGGTAACACTTGTTGGGTCGACATCATGAAGTCTTATATTGAGTTGGGGGAGCTTCCCGGCCGATCCTTGCAAAGCTAAGGCCTTAGTAAAAAGGGCCGCAAGATATATGATTATGGACGATGTGCTTTACCGTCATTCATTCTCGAAACCCCTTCGCGATGCATACGACCCGAGGAGGTAACGGGAATTCTAACAGAACTACATGAGGGAATGTGCGGCGGCCATCCCTCCAATCGAACACTTGCACAAAAGGTACTTCTAGCCGGATATTATTGGCCGAAATTAGCAGAAGACGCCAAATCTCATACCCAAGCATGTGATACTTGCCAGAGGTTCGCAAATATCCCCAGGCTACCCTCAGTCGAACAAAGCATAGTGGTAGTTGCCTGGCCTTTCGACATGTGGGCGATCGACCTCATCGGACCTTTGAAGAAGGGTCGCTCAGGTTGCGAATACGTGGTCGTCGCGGTGGATTATTTTACTAAATGGGTCGAGGCTAAGGCCTTGGTAAAAACCAATACCAGGGACATAACATACTTTTTGCTCGATCAAATATGGACAAGATTTGGTGTTCCGAGAGTGATGGTTTCCGATCACGGACCTCAATTCAGAGACGAATTCGACAGATTTTGTGAAGAGAACAATGTTAAACATTGGCAATCATCCGTGTGCTACCCGCAAGGAAATGGGCAAGCCGAAAATGCCAACAAACAGGTCCTAAGTGTGTTAAAGAAGAGCCTGGGTGAGAAAGCAGGCCACTGGCCGGATCACCTTCCAGCGGCTCTATGGGCACTCAGGACGTCGCGAAAAATCACAATGAGGGAAACTCCTTTTGCTTTAACATATGGATCTGAGGCTATGGCGCCTGTGGAAATGGCCTTACCAAGCCCTAGGGTCGTTTTTTACAGCGAGGTCAATAATACAGCGGCGCGTAAACTCGAGCTTGATCTAGTAGAGGAGCGGCGCATCCAGGCATACAGTCGTCTAGTCAATTATAAACAGGCGGCAAAACGTCATCACGACAAACGTATTCGTAATCATCACTTCGCCGTGGGGGATTACGTTCTACAAAAAAGACAAGCCACGGGCCATGAAGCGAAAAAAGGAAAGCTATCGGAAAACTGGGAGGGCCCCCTACGGATTTCGCGAGTTATCAAAAAGGGGACGTACATGCTAAGTGACAAGGAGGGCCGCGAGTATAATAGGCCATGGCATGCAGACAATCTGAAAAAATACTATATATAACAAGCCAATTCAAATAAAGCTGTTTTTCCAAATTGTATTTACATTCTTGTCCTTTCGTCATCGTAAAAAAAAAATAAAAAAAAAAAAAAAAAAAAAAAAGAAAAGTTTTTTCAAACATATCGATCAAGCCTGGACAAACTTCCATCAACTGCAGGATGGTTATCTTCCTCCGATCACATGTGTGGAGGTCCAAAAACGACACCACGCTTGCAAAGGGCTCCACCGGATAAGTTTTCTCAAACATATCGGTCGAGAGTATGGAAGGGAACCCTGGCGCCACCGCATAATTTGGTTATCAGCGACGCGAAAGGCATGCGGCGACCTGTACCTCGGCGATCTTGACCCACCGAGCACGCATATCTTAGTGCCTCGCGATGGATCAACACTCCCCAGTCTATATCCACTCGATGGTCGCGAATGGCGTGCAGAAGGAGCGCTTCGCTCTCACTAACAACATCGGCATCGGCAAAGATAAGAGCGCGGGAATTTATAAACTTCTTCCACTCACGGTCGGCTGCGAGAGAGGTCGGACGCGATCACTTCCAAAGACCAAACCCGGCGATGCTCGGGGAACGGCTCGCACATTGCAATACCTAGACGAATCGCCTATTTTCCTCATCTGCAAGGTCCCAGGCGATCTCATAATGGGAGGAGGGATTTATAGCGGGTATGTTAAAAACTTGGTTAATTCTCTCCGGAGTAAAGATAACGGGGACACCCCGGAGAGAAATGCTACTCACTGTCCCGCCAGAGGCTACCTCAGACAACACGGAATAAAATTCCCGTATCATGGTAACATTATCCGCTGCCCGAGGCTTAGCAATAAATTCCCACCAGCCAGGAAAGCCGAACGCGCAGCATGGAGCCGTCTTCTATTCGTTGTTCATTTAAGCCCCTCTCCCTCATAATATCACGCCACTTAAAATAATCCCAGAAATAATCCTTGGCTATGGGGGAGGCAGTGGTGAAAAAGGGGGAAACATCCCGGATAGGACGAGCTTTCCATATCCGAACCCGGCTGCTTTCCCCTGGATGAGACATAGAGTCGGGGGATAAACGGTACGAGAGGATAATGAACGATTGAGGAAGAAAGAAAGCAAATTCGGTATGAGGCAAGAGGTAGAGTGAGTCCCAAAGTAACCCCGCTTTTATACCGAGAGAAGGGACATAATCGACGGTTGGGATTAACTGGATCCTAGGGCCAGATATGCAAACTGCCCCGAAAACCAAGGCAACAGGAGCGCCAGACCATGAAGAGACCGAAATTTATGGCTACAGTTACAACTGACGCCTAGTCATTAGGGGTCATAACTCTGCTTTAATGACAGTCAAAGGCTGCTCTGAGAGGCTCTGTTTTCTGGCAAAGCACTGCTCTCATTAGGGCCGCTGAAACTTTGAAACATTAACGTCGCATAGCGACTATGGTTAGAATGAGACGACGACGTTTCATGATCGCTTGACGCCGCCGCATTATTGAACAACCTCGCACGAATCAAGAGGACAGCACACAAGAGAAAATAAAATAACCCGTCGCAGCCTCGCGAAAGGCCGCCAGATCGAATCAGGGACATGAAAAACCAAGTTTTACAAATTGAAAAATGCAGAAAGTAATTTGTCAAGATATTACAACTCAAGATTCAGTCAAATCACAAAAATAAATAGTCAAAGTTACAAATCAAATTTTCAAGGGGCTCGCAGAAAAATCCAAGAAATCTAGAGAGCATGAGGGGTAGGCGGGGTGCTGATAAACTCGTCGCCTTGCTCAGAGGGCGGCGGCTTCTTCAACATCTCAAAGTTTACAGGATTAACAGGAGCAGGATCCCAAACAGGCTCGCCACGTTTAAGCTGTTCAGTCTGTATCGAGGTAACAAGCTCGCTTGCATAAGGGATTTCCGGGTGAAAGACCACTAAATCGGGATGACCTTGGTGCGTGTTCACCCACCGCAAAGATATCTTCCGCAGTAATGTGCTCCCCGCCGCGATCAGCCCAGATAC
Organism: Gentiana straminea; assembly: GCA_036785695.1. Lineage (NCBI taxonomy): Eukaryota > Viridiplantae > Streptophyta > Magnoliopsida > Gentianales > Gentianaceae > Gentiana > Gentiana straminea. The sequence continues at coordinate 14,544,373 of JAVUPR010000223.1, read as the reverse complement.
AGCGAGCTAGGTGACTAAAGCCCTGGTCAAAGCTATGCTCCATAAGGTCGAAGAAGTCATCCGAATTCTTGTAGGCGGCGACGGCCCCAGACTTGGCCTCCTCGACAGCCTCAGCCGTTTTCTTCGCAGCTTCCTCAATAGCTTTCTCGGCGGCCTCCTTGCGGCCGTCTCCGCCTCGGCAAGCATACCCCTCAACGTGGCGATCTCCTCCTCGCGCCCCCGCATAATCCTTTGTCAAAGATGCAACTTTCTCATTGATCTCGGCATCCAATTTAGAGTGCTCCTCCATGATTGCTTTCATCTTCTCCACCTCGCCAGCCGCATGCTTAGCTTTCTTTTCGGCAGTAACCCTCGCCTTATCAGTCGCTCCCAGCTGCGCCGTCACTTTCCTCACCTCTGCCTCGCGCCTCTCAGCGGCCTCAAGTACCCGGTTTAAACGAGCACCGAGCTGTCGAAAACAGAGGACAGTTAGAAAAAAAAAAAAAAAAAAAAAAAAAACTGGTCTTACCAGAGAAGCAGCAAGCCCAAACTGGCCACTGAGATCTCTAATTTCAGCAATCTCATCTTGAGGCGGAGAGTTGTCTTGAGCCGCAAAGCGGGCTAATATGCCCCGGCCAATCTCCACTTGAACAGTATCAGGACAGTCATAGGGAAGTGGCCCTAGAGGAATCACATCGGCGATTGCTTCACCAATCTGGCGAGCTTTGGACAGGTCGAGACCCTGGGTGAAGCTCGGATCCAACCAGAGGGCCTCTTTCCCAGAATAGCCTCGAGGCAAAGCTTTTGGTGGCAGTGTCTCAGAGGGAGCGCTCTTCTCCACCGGAATTTCAACCTCTTCAAGACGTACGGGACTGGGAGCGGACCGTTTGGGTAGGCGATCATCCTCCGCCTTCTCTGTTTGAGGTCGCTTTACGCCGTGCGACTCTTTAGCAGGGGGATGAGTCTTTTTCGAGGCACCAGCCTGACCTGGGCTCGCAACAAGGGCAGATGATGTCGCAGCCTCCGGGTTAGGTGTCTCTTCGACGATCGAGGCGTCCACAGATCGGGGCACTCTCCGTAGAGCTTTCTTCAGAGCCTCCTGTCGAGCATTGGCTGCCTTGTCTGCCTCCGCATTAAGCTTGTTTCGGTGAGCCCTGCGAGCATTCGGATCCATACCTACAAAAAGAAAGCGGTTTAGAGCCCAGCAAAACAAAATGAGCATTTACAAATAAATACAAGGGGACAAAGAAAGTTACAAAGTGGCCTAAGTATAGGATCGCCCCCACATTCCGGACACTCAGAGGGGAAACATTTGTTGATATGACAACCCCCAATCCAGTCCGGATCGCAGCTCTCAGGACCCATTCGTACCAAGGGCGCGGCATTCCCCCTGCCCACTAGGCCCGCCATACATACAAAAGGCTCGGCCAGATCAAGAAGTTCAACCCAGGAAACATTTCTCCGAGATGGCGCCGCCCCGTCCGACTGAATTAACGTCATCAGCCCCTTTACGTAGCGCCGCTCACTCACAGGGGGGTCAAGGATTAAAAGCGTGGATTTGCCTCCACGGACTTCTGCCCTAGGAAAAGGCCAACCTACCTTCGACTCGACTTTCAGTACCCGCTGCCCCCATTTGTGAAACTTATTGGGAAGCGGGAATAGTAGGCGGGGAGTCTTCGCCCTCGAGAGACTTGTCCGGGAATAGACGTCCCACGAAGGAATAAAATTGCCCCGCAAGTTAACGTCGGCTCGATCTTCGGAATCCGGCACATAACGGTGAAGGCCATCAACCGGATAATAGTCCCGGCGGCAAAATCGAGAGGAAGCGCCCGCATCTCCTTGCGGATCTTCACAAAAAAAGGATCGAAAGGCGGTCTCAGACCCGCGTACAAATGATGGAAGTGGAGGATAAGGGTGTCCTCGGAGCGACGCGCACTTACATAATCCTTATGGTCCCCGGGTTTAAATTTATCGGACTCTTTCTTATAATCGAAAAAAGAAAACCGATACACACCGGTGTCAATTCCGAATATGCTATTAATGGTCCCGTTGAGATCGTCGCTCTTGCACGGTCGGGACCATTTCTTGTCAACGTCCTTCTCGTACGCCGTCACGATCCCAAACTCTCGCATAGCTTCAGGATTGTTAGGACGAGAGCTCTTCGGCTGGGTATCGGCCGCGGCGGCCTCACCAACTGTCATGGTTTGGCTCGCAATTTTCCTCTTCTTCTGCTTCTTCGCAGCCTCCAGATATCCTTCCGAGGCAATTCAGCATTTTCATCCTCACTGGACCCCATTAACTCATGAACTGCGGCGTCCTGAACATAAGCTTCGTCGTGGTCGGGAGCGCCGCTAGTACTCGGGACCGCAGTTTGTCCTTCGGCCGGGGACGTGATCTTTTCAGCCCCGTGAACAGTTTGGGGACTTTTGAGCCCGCGCCTTCTCCTTAAGGCTCACTCTACGCGGCGGATTTCTAGCGAGACTGTTAGTAATACCATCCGCGGCGGAAACGATTTATGGATCTAGATCTATAAACTACACGTAATAAAATAACTAGATCTATATCTACAAGGGGGTTGTAGAACATACCTCTTGGATCTCAAAATCCAAGTTGAAGAACCGCAATAGGATGAACGAAGGAAAGCGTGAAGAGCACCACGATCTTCCGTACGTGTGATCCAAGCAACTCCCGGTGGAAGGAATTCTCGACTCGAACCCTTCCGATATGCTACCCGGAAAAATCTCCAAGATTTCTCCCTAATACCCCTTGGCCGAAAAATATTTTCTTCTCCTCTCTAAGAGGTGAAGTCGAAATATGTAGTGTGTTTTAGACTTGGGAGAACTCTCTTTATATAAGAGAGTAATCCTTGTCCTCCAAGGATTAAATAATTAAGAGATAATTATTACATTAATCCTTTTTCCAAATAAAAGATAAATAAAATAATTATCCCAAACAAATTAGGATAAATCATATTATTATCTAATATTTCATGAATTATCATTTAACAAATAAAAGATAAATCACACATTAAATAATTATCCAAGAAAAACCAATTTTCCAATAATTAAATAATAACACAAAATATGCGCACCTTTTTTTCTTTTGAAAGGTCCATGCGCACCTTCTATATATTTGACCAATGAGGTCAAAAAATCAACACACTATTTTTTTGGGCGTTCACGAAAAATGTCTTTTTCCGTGTATTTTAATTATTTAGCCCAACTAATTTAATAGTCCACTAAACAATTAATTCACATATCGTTTTAATAAAGTCCAACGAGAACTAAATTAATATTATTAGGATTCGACGTCCGAGAATAGCTATGCTATATAGGAGGCACGTCGGGGACCACGGACTAATAATCGGCGGCTCCGATAAATCAAATAAATAATTATAGAATAATTATATTCGATAAATCAATCACGGGAATATGCCACCATAATCCCGTGATCGCACTCCTCCGATTATGAGATTATATTTATCTCCTCACGAGAATAATAATAAGCGTCCATTGATATAATCATTACATATGGATTAATCCTCCATGATCGTTCATTCTAAATCGGGAAGTTACCGTTAACCCTTTTTAGAACCTCTTATCCTTATTTACCATTAACCCCCTAAGTGATCAATTAATTCATACAACTCACCGGTGATCAATCGGTGTGATATGAACTCGCGCGATCGATCGGTTTAGGATTAACAAATAAGGGAAGCTCGTCGTCTACTTCCATAAATGGAAGGAATGGATTCCGTATCTGTGATAACACGGACTACTCACTCAATCCAAGTACAATGCCAAGATGGGGTAATTCGGACCACGGACTCGGTGTAATCCTTAACCGTCAAGTCAAACTTCATACCGATTCAAGCGGTTGATCGTGATCACCTCGGGATTAAGATATATCCATAAATATGATCATCCATTGATTCGATAAGACTTCTCGATTACGGAATTATATCGTGAACTCTAATCAAATCGGTCCAAATATATGATATATCTATCATATATAAATGCCCCATTAGGTTCTCTTAACCGAAAGTCCGGATAGGACTATCACACCTATTGTGTTACGGGCGCATTAATAGCACGTTAAAGGAGAGACCCGATACTCTCGATTAACTTCACTACGGGCTAATTGTATTTTAAGTACATCTTCACTAACTCAATCCTCCCGTGTATATACCATACACCGAGTCAAGTGATTACATAAACGATATACTTAGGGTTTTACGTAGTGTAAATACTATTGTCACATCGGTGATTATGAGAATAACAAATATGAATAATAACGTCAATTCATTTATTAAATAAAACAATTACAAAAATTGTCTTTCGGGCATCACACCTAACAATCTCCCACTTGCACGAAAGCATGTGATTAATTGTTTTAGAGCACACCCTATTATTTAAAATACAACAAACTACAGAGACAAAGGCCTCCAACTCAAAAGGGTCGGCATCCATAGTAGCGACCTCATCGGCATAATCTCGCCAATATACGCGCGAGTACTTTCCACTTCAACCTCGTCCGGTAGATCGCCAACCGAGGCCGCGGATAATATGGGGTCATCCTCGCATAATCGTAAATCTCCCTTTCCGCGAGAATCATCGCCGGAATGATCATTCCCCGACATCCCGCAAAAACAAGGGAGGAAAAAGGTGGAGCTTTCGGACTGGTATAATAATAAATTAGCCCGGGAAGGTGATCGCACCCACTTCAATACCGCCTCCTCCGTTTTTGCAAGAGAGATCGCAAATAAAATTACGAGAGGATAGCGGGGAGCGGGTGAAACCCCAATTTTCCCGGGAAAGCTATAATCTCTCCCCAGGAAAAACCCCGTTATTAATCGGAAACAAGGCAATGTTGCATCTCCGTGGCAAAAAGAATGACAAAATTGATATGTATGGAAAAACAAGGCGGGGATGGATGAGTAAACGAGTTAACGAAAGGATTTCTTACCTGATTTACTGAGAAAGATTGGAAAACCGCGTAAAAACGGGAAATACTCAAGGAGGTGGCCGGAATCTTCAAAAGAACCGCCGTGAAATCCTAGAACCACCGCAGGAACGCCGTTGAACCTTCAAAGCTCTGCCAAAAAACTTGAGAATTCTAAATCAACAAACAACGGAGAAAATAAGGAACGCTAAAAGTGTGAAGGGTGAGAAGCGAAAGCTTTATATAGGCAAGGGGGCCACAATCGTACGGTTGGGAACGCTTCATCCAACGGTTCAGATTAGGGCGGCAGTTGTCAGTTTCGAAATACGAAAAGGCGTCCCATCAGTACCCACGTACAACTACCTGGCGATTCTTTGAAACGGCCGCATCATTCCGCGAGAGGAAACCTGAGGACGACGTCGGCCACGATTGACGGCCTCGCCCCACAAAACGAGCCCGAGTTACTTTGAGGTCGCTTGCTTTGAAAGCACGGCCCTTAGAGAACAAGTCGCATCGGACGACAAGGTCGCAAAATAGGCCCGAGTTACTTTGAGGTCGCTTGCTTTGAAAGCACGGCCGCTTAGAGAACAAGTCGCATCGGACGACAAGGTCGCAAAAGCTGACCCAAAGTTACTTTGAGGTCGCTTGCTTTGAAAGCACGGCCCTTAGAGAACAAGTCGCATCAGACGACAAGGTCGCAAAATAGGCCCGGAGTTACTTTGAGGTCGCTTGCTTTGAAAGCACGGCCCTTAGAGAACAAGTCGCATCAGACGACAAGGTCACAAAAACTGAACCAGAGTTACTTTGAGGTCGCTTGCTTTGAAAGCACGGCCCTTAGAGAACAAGTCGCATCAGACGACAAGGTCGCAAAATAGGCCCAGAGTTACTTTGAGGTCACTTGCTTTGAAAGCACGACCCTTAGAGAACAAGTCGCATCAGACGACAAGGTCGCAAAAGCTGACCCAAAGTTACTTTGAGGTCGCTTGCTTTAAAAACACGGCCCTAAGTGTACAAATCGCATCCGACGATGAGGTCATAAAAGGAGTTGATGATTACTCCATCCTTCATATCCTCAGGGAATATCATTAAAGCACGGAGTAGGGGGCCATTGATGGGTATAAATAATTCCACCACCTCAACAGTGAGAGACAACCCACTGCGGCCACCCTCCGGCATGACAAGAGAGATCGCAAAAGGGGCGGCCACTGTGTCTCACCTCGCCGCGACCAAGGCATTTGCGGTCCCAGGCAAGTGCAACAGATCCTAGGAATCTCATCCGGGCGAGGTCAGAAGGGTCGCCGGGGGGTGAGGCCGGAGAAGGCTTGCTCGCTTGCGACCTCGGAGAGATGGCCGCCGATTGATCCGGATCTTTTCCCCACTTGTATCTTAGATATTTCGTCTTGCTTAGTATCTAAGTTAAACCTAGCTATTAGTAAAATATCTAATAGATTACTTATTTCCTAAGTTACCCACCTCATAAAAGGGGTGGTCATTGTAAACTAAAGAGAGGATGAAATATATGAAATACACACTATACTTGCAAGCCAAGGCTCTGTCCACTCTCATTCCTCCATAACACCACCCGCCGGAGTAACACCACACCTAAAATACAGCCAGATATCCACCGTCTATACACCGCAAGGACACCCGTGACGATTTAAACATCTTCAGAGCTATTTTTTGTTAACTTATTGTTTGAGCTTGAGTCAAATATAAACGAGCTCATATTATATTAGTTTGTACAACTTATGACGATATTCTTCAACTATAGCTTTTAAATATGAAATGTGAAATGAATTGAATGTCTTCTCCGTTTTTTAAAATTTATATCAATTAGATACTTGATAAGATAGGTAAAGAAAATGGTCGGGTATCACTAAAATAACGTTAATGATTTAAGATTAGCATTCAAAGTTTATATATACGTGTGTGTATACATATTTGTGTGCAAGTGTTTTTATGAACTTAAACGAATGTTCGCAAGTTAGTTCATGTTTGTTTGTTTAATAAACAAACATAGTAGTAAATAGTAATAAGTTTAATATTGGTTAGTTTAGCTTAACGAACAAGTTTACGAACAACTATATTTGGTAATGCACCAAGATCCCCTCCCATGCTCCGGGTGGTCCTCTACATTTAGGGCCATGATAAAAAAAAGTATCCTGCATACATAATGGTGTGAACACATATACCCCTTCTGTGTATGAGAAGAGATCCAGACTCGTTTGGTAACAGCTCAGCCGTATAATAAAGGAGAATCAATTGAATAAGACAAGAAATCACTTGATACACTAAAATCCATTAAATGAGAAATTCTATGATATAATAATTATAACAATCCATTTTTTTTTTTTTTTTGGGAATCCACCAAGGAATCCAATGTCGGAGCCCAGGGACGGATCTAGAAATTTTCACCAGATTGTAAAACTATATTTTTTTATCCAAAACTATATTTATTAAAAAAAATTATGGACACTTGCTAAAAAAGGTACTCTTAAAAACAATTTCGACCCTAAAAAGAAAAAACAAACAAACAATTTTGTATCCCGTTGAACAACAAATTCTCTGGATTCGCCGGGCGATGATTATTACTAACTTTTACCTGTTCTCTTTCAGTTTTTCTTATGTTCTCCGCATGACTAAACTTTTTTTAAGGTTGGAATGGAAACAAGTAAAAAAGTTAACACAAAGTACAAAAGATTAATTTGCAATCGGAGAATATTAAGTTTTTGAATATGGTTAGAGTCGGTGCCGGCTTGAGTTTTGGTTTCACTGTATTTATAATTATAAAATTGTGAAAATGAGATAGTAATACTAGGATATACGACAATTTGTTCGTTCTAGGGACGATATATATATCAGCAAGCTGATTATGGATGTGGTTCAAATATAACGACCTTTTTATTTTTATTTTTATTTTTATTTTTTGAGCAAAATAAAATGACTTATGAAAGGTCAAGAGATCAAGCAATCATGAAAGTTCAGTAATATACAAACCAGCTTACAACATTTAGGTAATGTATCCATGAGATTCAGTCTGACTAAAAATAGAGCTACCGACAAACCCCCTGTATCATCCCAAATCATTCATTTGCTGCTGCTGATTATGGATTATCGATTAAATCGCATACAAATTTCTTAATGTCGAGTACATTTGGATCTAAACAACTATAACAAGGTTGAAGAGAATTACACAAGCTGCTGCTGCTATGATCCGCAACAGACAAGTTACAGAATAGGTGCCAGTAGTAACAACCAACAAAGCCGCAGTGACATTCAATTCAAGCACACGTGACACAGCAGGGCTCACATTTTCAGCAAACCATCCGTCGTTTTACAATCTGAGGATGCCCTGTACCTAGGTCATATCAGAGAAAGGTTAAGGTAGACATCTAAACCCCCCCAAAAAAAAAAACATTAATCAGGAAAAAATGCTAGCTAATTATGATGGTTAGGTAGGGTGCAAAACCAGTTTGTTTCACTAAAAAAGCAAACTTTGGCCGAAACGAAATTTGATACTTGGCACGGCAACAAGTGCCGTATGATTTAGTTCAGAGCAAAGAAAAGCATAAGAGAACCTTTAGGCTTTATGTACCAAACTAAAGTCTCTTATATCAAACATAAGGTTCTCAAGCGACTCAACTTGCCAGACGTCTATCAGCATTGCTATCATTACCATGTATTAAATTCCTAAAGGACTTGGATCCAGCCAATGAACTAACAGATGAATTCAATTTTTGTATACATATAAACAGTTCTACTCTTACTGCTATGCACTTTTCCACAGTTTAATCCCTGGGGATCAAGCCCTAAGAAAACAATCCCCAATATTTTTAGAATGTGTGTTTTTATACCCGCATGGGAGCAAACAAATATTCTGACATTCTAGCTAAGCGCCTAATTAGACCCCCCAATTTGAAACTATGACCATGCAATTTTGAAACGGTCAGGCTTATCTGGTAAAATTAAAATTAAAAAAACGCTGAGAATAAACTGAGAAAAAACTAAAAGCAAATGAACTAAAACTGATTCTCCCTGTTCCCACAAATTCGGAAGATCGGGTACATTCAAAATATATTGTTTTTTCTTGGTTTAGAAAGCATTGTGGTACTACTGCAGCTCAATCACAACTTTGTGAGGCTGAGAACAATGCTGATCTGATCTGGAATGTTTTGGCATGAAATAAAGTAAACTAAAAATGCTTTAAAAAGGGCTATCTGAACGATGAGGGTAGCCCAATTCAGGAAAACATATTGCACGCTAGGTCCTAGGAAGGGGTCAGCACATTTAGAGCAGAAATACCCAATATCAGTTCATGTAATATAAGAGGATGACTGGTTCCATCACCTAAAGCTAACCTCAGGCAATAAGATGACAATTTTTTTACCACTAAACCAATCACCTACTCAAGGCAGCATGCCAATGAGAGGAAAATAAACACAAGAACCCTAGCTGAATAGTGTCTTCACTGAATATTATAATTACAGGTTCCAGTGAACATGCTTGCATTTGATGAATTGATTACTTAAATTACACAGCTTGTGTTCAACTTGAGTCGTTCCGTCTAAACGAAACAATCTTGAAGACATTTTCTTTTTGTGAGAAAGCTTAGCTTTTCACACTTATGAACGATCAAAGCTCATGTTTGAATCACAAACATAAGATTTTAAAGAGAATAAAGAAAGCAGGAATGACACAAAAAAGGTGACTGACCTGCAGCTAATAACCTACAGTTCACTGTAATTACGCCAAACTGCACGAAACTCCTCGCGGAAAGTGTTTAGACGTGCTTTCAAGTTGGGTGTCCTAAAGCTGGCATGAAGCAGGGTTGCTGCAAGAAGAAATATGCAAGGGGAAAATAATGAGGTCATGCAGTAAATTCTAGAGATAAAGACAACTGAATACAGATCATACTTGTACCTGACAAACCAATTGCAAATGCCCATAACACTATTAAAAGACCACAAGATGCGAACCAAAGGATCAAACCCGCTGCAAGTGTAGCATTAACCATTAATCTTCCAAACAAAATCGAATCACCTTAATATTCTTATAAATATCCATACCAGCAGAAAATGCCACGAACAAATATCCAGCGAGGCCTGCCACATATGTAAATGGCTCTTTTTGTTGAAGGGCGCCCTCGGATGACAGGCCTACATAATATAACCCAAATATCTAAGCACCAATACAAAAAGGTTAAAATTTCAGAGTGCTCAGAAAGAAAACTTACGTGAGGGGCGGCCTCATCTTTGCAGCTAAATGGGGAGAAATTTGCCTCACAGTTCTAGTAACCTTTTCATTGAAAGTACCTGCAAAGCTGCATGAGAAGTTCTAAGCAATACCTAAAAGTTGAAAGTGCCGAATACACTCAAACAGCAAGTGTAAGTTGTGTAACTCAAATGGTCTCTGCTTGTAGAGTGAAAATTGCCATCTATGCATGGTCAGACCAAAAGGGGAACAGTGAAAAGACAACAGAAAATATTGACTATTGACCCTAGGGACACTGACAGTCTCGCAAACTGGCCACCGTCTCTGTAGGAGGTGCTCCAGCTTATCCCAGTTTTGGGACGAGCACTCTATGTAAGGAAGTCCAAAGATCGGCTTTGTTAACGATTGCACTCTTGATAGACGTTTTGGGAACAGTATTATTTCATTCAATGTTGTTAAAGTGAAAAGCGTCGGCGATGCGCCAGCTACCACTTTAGCGCTAGAAAAGTGACGCAAAACAAAATTGATACTTCATTAAAAACATGCTAAAATAATAATAAATCTTATGAAAACATTGTACTACTTTAATAAATCACTCAAATCAAACATTAAAACATCAAAATGACCGAACCACCACAACCACAAAAGCAATGATGTCATCAAGGCATCAATAAGTTTGTACACCACAGACAATCAAAATAATTTTTAGACAAAAACAACACAAGTTTCCTTAGGATTTGAGAAATGCTACAGAGGATAATAAAAAGATTATATAATTTGTGCATCCTGAAAAAAGCGCGCTTAATGGTCTCGAAGCGTTGATGCATGATGGCCTAGCAAACGTCCATACATCAGAAATGTGCATTCTCAAGAGAATGCATCACGGTACAACAGTTCTAGGAAGGTTGTACCAAGTAGATGCATTATGTCCATCCATTTCTACTCTCTTTCACATAGTAGGAGTGTGTAAAAAAGAGTAGAAATGAATGGACATAATGCATCTGCTTGGTACAACCTTCCTACAGCGGTTGTAGGATAATATTTCTCTTCTCAAAGCAGCAGCCGCAGGACCACACGAGACACTACATGTCCACTATAGCAGCTTTAGGTAGTTGAAGAGATCATCAGAAAGAGCCATAAAGTTGCATAATAATAAAAACAAAAAACCAAAAACAAAAAAAATTTGAACGTAGCAACCTTATACTAGACTAAGGGATCTAGTTCTACAACGGGAGAAGTGGTCAAAAAACGTGTCCTGCAGACGATCAAAGACAAAGTATAAAGAAAAAATCATATCCTTAGGTAACCATTAATAAAGTTCTCAGATCAAGGATTGCAGAAATTTTACAAAACACTTGTATTATACACATTAAGTGTCATGATGGTAATACAAATGCAAGTAAAGCTATTTAAAAAGAAAAATAAAAGACTTTCTGTTCGTGACTTCTCTTGCTATAACTGCAAAACGTGTAAGCTCGAATTTGAGTCCCACTACAAGCAGTTTATCAAAAAAGTTTTTGTTGAACTATCGATTGAGAATGTGTCATCCACTCGCACTTTTGTGGAGTGGTAGAATGTCTAAGTCATCCATTAATCGTGTAACCTATTGGACTGTTGACAAGCAAAGAACGCAGAATTGTGATGGAAATTCATTAACCAATCCAGAAAAAGGAACCATAGATTCCATGCACACAATAGACCAAGTAGACAGCATCAGGTCATGTCACCACCTGTTTAACTTCTATCCACAATTAATCCCTAACCATCTAGTTGAAACTATAAAATGGAAGGCCACAGCTAACGTCACAGCTTTCATCCTTAGCTAACATGAGGAATGAAATTTGAACTTAAATTTCAATAATAGGTACGAGGTAAATTACCATAAAAACCGCACTAGCAGTACATACCTGTCATTCAGAAAAGCAATGCTTAGAGCTGTCAAAAAAGCAGCTACAATAGCAAGAGGCCTTCGTAGAAACCCCAGCCCTGCAATAATCGACCACATACTATTGTCACAACAAGGAAATCAAAACGCAGCAAAGGAAACACAGACTAGTCCAAATGTAAACTCTTACCAAGGATGAGGACGATCATTATGAAGTAATTCGTCCGGTAGCTACAAAACCGAAAATAGCACTAATTAGCACTAATCATGAGTCTTGCGAGGCCTTTATCTTGGGGAAACTTAATTGAATTTCAAAATATAAAGTAACAAACACGGAATAATTCAGCAAATGATAGAGTAATCAGAAAGAAACATACTAATACAGATTGCATTTAAGGCGACTGTTCCATTTGGAGAATGATCGAGGAACAGTGAATCTGGAGAAGAACTCGGAGAAAGGCCGCGGTGGTGATGACCAGTCGACCTCACGAAGAGCCTCGATCAGATCCTCAGCGGTTACGTTTCCCCAATCCATTTGCTTCCGATGGAACCGAAAAATGTATGAATGCCAGCAACAAATTTCGAGTAATCGTAATACACACTCCACGTAAGGAGGAAACTCGAGAAACGAATAAAAGTGCTGAAATTTTTCCCAACTGCCGGCCGGCGATTAAGAAGATGTTACTGTAGCAGGCCGTCGTGTTGGAGGTGTTCTGCTCGAAGCTATCTGGAACGGAATTGGGAAGGGCGGATCACGAAAGGAATTATAATGGTAACCCGTTTTCTTTTTTTAATAATGCCAAAAATATGATGTCAAAGACTCAAAGTATATCTCATTGGCTTAATAAAAAAAAGACTCAAAGTATATATGTGTGTTAATGTCACCAAAAGACTCTCAAAAGATTATCCCTTATGAAAATAGTGTGATGTTACGATATATTTATATGAGATAGTGTGGTTGTAACGTCCCATCCCAGAAACCGAATTTATAACTTGAACGAAACGTTCAGGACGTGAATGATTAGCTAGTCTTACGGGCCACGTCAGCCTTTGACTAGAACAGAATGTGCCGACCTCTGTGATGAATGAAGTCTTGTCCGCATCTTCCTCAGCCATCATGGTCTGATTGTAGCCCTTGCAAGCGTATGGAAAATCAAAAAATTTAAAACCCCAGTTGAATCAACCAACCTATCTATTTTTGGAAACAGGTAGCAATCCTTAGGATAAGTTGTTGTTAAGGTCGGTGAAATATATACAAATTCACCCAACTATCATCTTTTTCAACCATTACAGGGTTTCATAGACATGGTAGGTGATGCACCGATTTTATGATCTTGGCCTCTAGCAGCTTACCCACTTATTTTTCTATCACCCTAATTCTTTCCGGAGCAAAGTGACGTTTCTTTTTGCCGAACTGGTTTCCGCTCGGGCTCAATGTTGAGCTCATGAACTGCTAGCTCGGTTGAAATTCCCGTCAAGTCGGCAACTACCCATGCAAATACCTTAATGTACTCTTGCAGCAACTTCTTCAACTCAGTTTTCCAAGTTAAGGTATCCATGAACCAATGAGAACTATTTGTTCTGGTTTTTCTACCCGCAAACTTACAACCTCAGTTGGTTCTTCTGATTAAAAGGGTTCCTCAACTTTTGGGGTGAGCTCCTTCATAAAAAACTGTTGAATATGCTCTTTCTTTTTTTGCTTAATGGCAGTTGTGTAGCAGCTCCTAGATGCCTCCACATCGCCTCGTATCTCTATAGTTCCCACTGATGTAGAAAACTTCATACTGACGTGGGAAGGGGATATTACTGATGTCAGCTCTATCAATGGGGGCCTTCCTGTTATGATGTTGTAAGGCAAGGATCCTTTTACCACAACATAACCCAGCAGCATAGTCATGCTCTTTGGTCCCCTTCCAAAAGTTGTATTTAGGCGTACCATGCCTAAGGGTTGTATTGATGGCACTACAAATCTAAACAGAGCAGTTGACACCGGTGTAACTGTTACAATATACGGATAAATGAATGTTGATACAAGAGGATGTGCTCATCTAAACAACTCAATTTCATAAGCAGACCATCTGAGTATCCAGATCAGCTGAGTAGCATAAACAACGGTTGTTGAACGGAACAAAGCAGCAGGCACATCAATTACTGATTTTTGTAGTTAGACAATTATTCTGTTGTAACTTCTTTCTAACTGATTCTTGAGATGTATGCATTATAAATACCCCATGATCAGTGGTATTGCAACTTAACTCTTTCATTATATTGAGTAATAAAATTATCTATTATATTTTGTGTTGTGTTTTCAATTTCACAACTTCAACTTGGTATCAAAGAGTGAAACTCGAGAGTTTTCATTGCGATTTATGTGTTTACTCTGGTTTTCGGGAAGAAATTTGAGAGCTTTCGTCATTTTTTCTTGCGTTTTCATAGAACCTTGAGAGAGTTCTATGCTAATTCCTACGTCTTGATCAATTTCTGATCGTTTATGATACAATCGTGTGTGGATTATTGTGTATATTATCTCTTCTTGACAGCCATAGCAACAAAGAAGCAAAACCAAGCCCTTCAAGTCCATTCTATGTTCATCCCAATGAAAATCCATCCTTGGTGTTGGTACAACCATTGATGAATGACAACAATTACAATCCTTGGAAGATGTCAATGGAGATGGTGTTGATTACCAAGAACAAATATAACTTAGTGGATGGCACAATTAAGAGACCAGACATAAGTTCAGCGGATTTCCAAGTTTGGTGGCAGTGTGACACTGTGGTAAGATCTTGGATCTAAACTCCGTAGAAAATACTATTGCACAGAGTTTGATGTATTTCAAAAGTGCCCAAGCTGTATGGAGGAATATGCCTGATAAATTCTCAAATGTTGATGCCCTAAAGTTTTCTGATTACTTAGAAGAGATGCACATCTTGAAGCAAGGAAATGATTTTGTGAATAAGTATTTTACCAAGCTGATGGTGCTCTAGACCGGAATTAAGACTATTAGGCCAATGCCTACTTGTTCTTGTGATCCAGAGTGTCGTTGTAATGCATTAGTATTCTGGTGGATCACATGGAAGTAAAACATATGATGAAGTTTTTGAAAGGTCTCAAGGATGAGTTAATGTGGTTGTTACCGGCCGGATTTTATTTAACAACAAATTTCGTCTTCAAAAGCATTTGTTATTCTTGCTTCCATTAATTGTTACCCATTAAAGATGACTGTAATGACTAGCTTTTGCTTTATCCAAATTCATAACAGCTACCAACATTTTAATCCCTAAACATCCTACAACGCAAGATTTTGACTTTGCAATGTTATACATGAGATATTTTTAGAGCGGTGACTACATAATGCTAAGAAGGCAACTGCCCTTTTCTCAATCCGAAAAAAATCTATTCATATATGTAGTATACATTTTGTTTGCCTCTGTTAATTTTTTTATTTGTCTCTTAAAATTTTTATTGCCTCCCTTATAAGAGAAAATGCGTCCGGCATTGGACACAATGAATGATACAACATACTTTTGCACCATTATTTATACTAAACCTACATCATAATCAATCGGTATCACATTATAATCAAGGCTTAAATGTATGTTGCGTCATTCGCTGTGTACAGCCGTTGTCCCCATGGTATTTCTCATATTTTATGGCTGCTATAGTGGATTTGGAAAAGGATAATGCAAATGATACACAACTCACTCGTAACAAGTCACATAACCAAATTTTATATCATTCATCATAACGTAGGACTCATTGATAACGATTCAGATCATTATAATCAATGATTTTAAAATTAGATTGCTTCACTCGTCTATGTTGAATCGTTGTGTCAGCATCATTACTTGAAAAAAAAAAAGATTAATGATACCGATACAACTGTTATATCACAATCAATAACACAACGATCATATATACCACTGATTATGATGAGTTTATATCAAGATTAATTTTGACTATCATAACCAACGAATCAGATGACCATTGTGCTAGTAACACAACTATTCTGCGGTATCAAAGTCAAAATGAGAAGTGTCACCATTGAATGTTTCAAAAAGAAAAGTCAAAGTATTGCGGCGTAAAAGTGGAATACGCATCTCCTTTCTAGCAACAATCCCAACAATGCATCCTTTCCACAAAATACAAATGTTAAAACCATTGACGATTTTCTCCGCTGGAGATTTCCCTGTTGTTCCGATCACTTGGTCAAAGTGTTCATTTCAAGAATGAGAAAAGGAGGAGCTGTGAGCTCTCTTGCTATTTTTCTCCTCATTTCCTTCATCCCTTTTTCAGTTGCAAAACCTCTTCAGCAGCTAGAAGTTGGAGCCACTCTTTCTGCTAATAATCACGATACAGAATTTCTTACATCTCCAGACAACACATTCTGTTTTGGGTTCTACGAAGTCGGAAACAACGCTTACTTATTGGGAACCTGGTTCAGTAATTCACAAAACAAAACTGTTGTTTGGACAGCCAACAGAGACAGGCCGGTTAATGGCCATGGGTCGGAGCTATCTTTGATGCGCAATGGTGCTATTGTGCTTTCTGATGTTGATGGAACAGTTGTTTGGGAAGCCAACTCCAATTACACAACATCAAATGTTGTTTCAAAAGCACAACTTCTTGATACCGGAAACTTAGTCATCAGAAGCACTCAAGATAACATTTTGTGGCAGAGTTTTGATTATCCTACAGATACTCTGTTGCCCACACAAACATTCACTAAGAGTAAAAGGCTGTTATCTCCATTGAGGAAAGGAAGTTATGAATCTGGATACTATAATATGTACTATGATAGCAACAATGTTCTCACCTTGGTTTTTGATGGCCCTGAGATATCAAGTCTTTATTGGCCCATTGGTGATATTTACCAAGCTGGAAGAACAAATTACAACAGCAGCAGAATCGCTTCAATTGATCATATGGGTCGGTTTTTGTCAAGTGATTTATTGCATTTCAATGCTAGTGATATGGGATATGGGATCAAAAGGAGGTTGACACTAGACTATGATGGGAATCTGAGAGTGTACAGCTTGATTAATGCAACTGGCTTATGGGAGATAACATGGCAAGCGATTGAAGAACCGTGTACGATTCATGGGCTCTGTGGAAGAAATGGACTTTGTGTTTATACTCCAGAACTCAAGTGTACTTGCCCACCAGGATTCAATGCTATTGACACAAGTGATTGGAGTAGAGGTTGCAAAAGAAATTCTAGCCTCACCAAATCCACAGCGGTGAAATTCTTGAAGCTTCCCCATACGGATTACTATGGTTATGATCTTTTCTATAACCAATCCATTGGGCTAGAAGCTTGCAGGAATTCTTGCATAAGCAACATCCAGTGTGAAGCATTTAGTTACAGATCAGGAGCAGGGCAATGTTTCCCAAAGAGTGCACTTTTTAGTGGTTATCAGTCTCCAGATGTTGTTGGAAGTCTATACCTAAAAGTACCTGAAAATCTACAATCCTCAGGAATTGAAATTCCTTCTTCCAGTAGTTCCAATGTGATATGCAATTCTCAGAAAGCAGAGATAGTGGGTTCTTATATGTTTGAAATTGGAAATAAAAAAGTGAAATGGGTTTACCTCTACTCATTTTCCTGTGCTATAGGAGCAATTGAAGTTATCTTGTTTGCTTTAGGCTGGTGCCTTCTATTCAGAAAAACTGATGTCACATCTGCAATCGAAATGGGATATGAAATTATAGCCAATCAGTTTAAGAGATTTAGCTACACAGAGCTTAAAAAGGCAACCAAGAACTTTAAAGAAGAGCTCGGCAGAGGCGGATCAGGGTCAGTATACAAAGGAGTCTTGACTGATGGGAGAGAGGTGGCAATCAAGAGACTCGGAGACACAGGCCAGGCAGAGCAAGAATTTCAGGCTGAAACAAACACAATTGGGAAAATCAATCATATGAATCTAGTAAGAATGTATGGTTATTGTTCTGAAAGGAATCATCGTCTCTTGGTTTACGAATACATAAAGAATTCATCTTTAGACAAGCATCTTTTTGGCTCAAATTTTTTGGGTTGGAAAGAAAGATTTGTAGTGGCATTAGGATCAGCTAAAGGACTTGCATACCTCCACCACGAGTGTCTGGAATGGATTATCCACTGTGATGTGAAGCCTGAAAACATATTGCTTGACAATGAATTTCAGCCCAAGATTGCAGATTTTGGTCTGGCTAAGCTATCTCAGAGAGGTGAAGGAGCTGGCTCTGTTTATACTAGAATTCGAGGAACAAAAGGATATATGGCACCTGAATGGGCATTGAATCTGCCGATTACAGCAAAAGTAGATGTTTATGGCTACGGAGTTGTGATCTTGGAGATGGTTAGAGGAAGGAGGATGTCGAATTCTATAGCTGAGGAATCAGAGTTGAACATTTTTGTAAGGAAGGTTCAAGAAAGCATTAATCATAAAGGGGAGAAATTTTGGGTGAAAAGTATAGTGGATCCACGGTTGGAGGGGAAATTCAGCAGGAAGGAAGCAGAAACATTGATTAAGATCGGAGTTTCATGCGTCGAGGAAGATCGAAACCGCCGGCCAACCATGGATAGGGTTGTTCAGGCTCTTCTAGAATGTCAGGAATGAGATCTTTGAGACTTGAATGGAATAAAGATGAATAAAATGAAGTGCAATATTGATTAGACAGTTGACAATCGTTTTTTGACATTTATGTAAATGAAGAAATAACTGATGGAAGAAAGTATATATTGAATAAAGTAATCGTAAACAAAGCAGTGAAATAAATAAAGTGAACTGGTTAATATATTTTATTTGTTGAATAAGAATGATTGTCTTAATCTTCATACAAATTCAGCATACTATAAGTTGCAACATCAGAATTCAATTGAGGGATTAAGAATTCATGATACCTGGGATGATCTAGTTTCCTTCTCATAGTCTCCGCCATTGTCCCAGTAGAAACATACACCATTCTAAGGTTCCGTCTTTGATATTTCTGAGCACGCGCATCGGTTGCTCTAAAATTATTTCCATGATTGGTGCAAGCTCTTCTGCAACGTCTTCTTCTTGAATTTCCCTTAAAAACAGCAATCTTCTCTAAATTCTCCAACCGGCCAAACGCTTCAACTAAATATCCATAATATTAAGCAAAGTCTCACCAAATCACAGCAGGAGCATTTGGATGTCTTGCTCATCGGAAAGCTTTATCAGCCTGATTACCAATCGAAACAGTCTACAACATGTCATCCAGAATGTCCAAAGAGTCTTTAGTTTTTACGTTGTCTGATGTCATTGTAGTCTTATCGCTTTTGTCATACGCAATTCTTGTCATAACAAGTTTTGTCATCAAATTTGAAATTGGAAGTAATGACACAATCTGAAAGCTATTAGCCAAAATTCCTTGAAATGACCCAACTGAATGTTTCAGTAAGTTTAACTTCCATTTCCCTATAAGGTTCTGAGTACCATTGCAAGCATCACAATGCATTCAATCACATTGCTCACTTTTCTATACTCCTCAAAAACAACTGAAGTCTGCACATAGGGAAATCGACCGGTGGAAACACAAACAAGACCAACAATAAAAGTTCATCCACCTCTCAATCTTCTCAAATTAACTTTCATGAGACCATGTGTAACTAGAGTGCTCAGCCTAATGCACTCCTTCAATTTCATGGACCCGAAAGAATAATTATCTATCCAGCTCCGTGATCCAGTAGAACAAGAACTACTACCACCTGGATCAAAGAAAAACCGTCAAAACTTTGTCCAGTAAACAACTAGACATCAAATCTTCATCATGGATTTCACGGGACCATGTGTAACTAGAGTGCTCATCCTAGTGCACTCCTTCAATTTCATGGACCCAAGAGAATATTTATCTATCCAGCTCCATGGTCCAGCAAGACAAGAACTACTACCACCCGGATCAAACAAATAACGTAAACCTTTATCCACTAAACAACTAGACATCAAATCTTCATCATGGATTGGACAAGTCAAGTTAAAGCTGCAACTTAAAAAGGAAATCCAGAACCAAATTGAATATGAATGTTACCTTATCAATTATATGATTACTTTCGTGCTTCTAAAATTAGTCTGAATAGTCCAAGTCTCCCATGATGGAATGTTCAGCTAGTAACAGAAGGAAACTCATCGGCACCTTCACCGTTGAATCTCTAGAGCTGAAGACATCAATGTCAAATGCTTTCACAAATTCTGGTTCTGGACATTCATTGAACACCACCAATCCCGCTTATCGGATTCAATATCTTGTATCCCCGATAATTCAAGGAAAGACAATATATCCTCAATGCACATATCATCCTCTTCCTCTGAATCCTTACCAACTCCCGTGGCTTCGATTTCGTCAACATAAACTGTGTCGGGATTTTCATCGAACACCTTTGTGACTATGCTCCCATTGGTAATTTTTTTTTTCCATTTAAGTCACTGGTTGTTCATAATTTTCACACTCAAACGCCATGGATGTAAGCTGTGGAACATGAATGGTTCAACGTTTAGTTAGAGGCAACTTTATGTTTGGCTGCTCCCTTCATAGAAAGTACATTGATTTTACCCAGATTTTGTTGGTGTGGAAATATAATCAAAATTAAATGGGTAATCTCATCAAATCTCCGTTCAGTAACTTCTTTGTATCGATTTGTATCCTCCTTGAGATTAGAGAAACACTGCTCCCAAGCTTCCAGCCCTGCAACTAATTTTTTTGGGTTTGATGTAATCCTCCATGGGCTTCAACCTTGTTCCATCCGCCATTTTGATAAGAGAATTTAGGCCTGAGAATCGTATGATGTGCTATGATACCAATTCGTAATAAAAGGAAAAAAAAAATCTCAATTGAAGAAGATGATGAAAAATTGATTACAAGCCTCCTTTGGTTACAAATTACAATTATCCTCTTAACTACTAATCTAGTTGAATTACATCTGGATTGAACCAACTAATTGAAATGAGTTAACAAACTATCTAACGGCTACTCAACTAACTAACTTGTAACTAACGAGCAAAGACCTTCTCAAATACTTAAGGGTCAAGCACAATTGTTTTCACATATTATCACCAAAATGATCGCGTAGACTTTTATAAAAGCAGTTTTTTTTATCCACAACTTACTCCACAACACTATCAACATCATTGATTGTGTCGAGATACAAAAAAAAATGTATATTGCACAAATCATTTCCCATTTGGAAAAACAAAAGGAAAAGTGTCAACATTACGGCTTACAAGTTGGGAATACTAATCTCCTTTCCAACAATAATGCATTTCCTTTCCCATAAATATTTAAACATTTCACTATATTCCCCGGTGGAGATTTCCCTGTTGTCTCCATCATTTGGTCAACGCTTTAATAAAATTATTCAACTTGCACATACACATATATGTAAAGTTTTAAGCAATTAATGTTTCAAAAGTTTTGTTAATTGCAAGAATGAGAAGAGAAGGAGCTGTGAGCTCTCTTGCTATTTCTCTCCTCATTTCCTTCATCCCTTTTTCAGCTGCAAAACCTCTTCAGCAGCTGCAAGTTGGAGCCACTCTTTCTGCTAATAATCATGATACAGAGTTTCTTACATCTCCTGACAACACATTCTGTTTTGGGTTCTACGAATTCGGAAAAAACGCTTACTTATTAGCTACTTGGGTCACGGATTCACAGGACAAAACTGTTGTTTGGACAGCCAACAGAGACAGGCCGGTTAATGGCCGTGGTTCGGAGCTATCCTTGAAGCGTAATGGAGCTATTGTGCTTTCTGATGTTGATGGAACAGTTGTTTGGGAAGCCAACTCCAATTACACTACATCAAATGTTGTTTCAAAAGCACAACTTCTTGATTCCGGAAACTTAGTCATCAGAAGCACCAAAGGTAACATTTTGTGGCAGAGTTTTGATTATCCTACTGATACTCTGTTGCCTTCACAAACATTCACTAAGAGTAAAAGGCTGTTATCTCCATTGAGGAAAGGAAGTTACGAATCTGGATACTATAATATGTACTATGATAGCAACAATGTTCTCACAATGGTATATGATGGGCCTGAGATATCAAGTCTTTATTGGCCCATTGGTGATATTTACCAAGCTGGAAGAACAAATTACAACAGCAGCAGAATCGCTTCACTTGATCATATGGGTCGTTTTTTGTCAAGTGATTTATTGCATTTTAATGCTAGTGATTTGGGGTATGGGATCAAAAGGAGGTTAACACTTGACTATGATGGGAATCTCAGAGCCTATAGCTTGATTAATTCAACTGGCTTATGGGAGATAACATGGCAAGCGATTGAAGAACCATGTACGATTCATGGGCTATGTGGAAGAAATGGACTTTGTGTTTATACTCCAGAACACAGGTGCACTTGCCCACCAGGATTCAATGCTATTGACACAAGTGATTGGAGTAGAGGTTGCAAAAGAAATTTTAGCCTCACCAAATCCACACCGGTGAAATTCTTGAAGCTTCGTTATACAGATTACTATGGGTTCGATCTTTCCTATGCACCGAATACTGGACTACAATCTTGCAGGAATATCTGCATGAGCAACATCCAGTGTGAAGCATTTTCTTACAGAGCAGGATCAGGACAGTGTTACCCAAAGAATGCACTTTTTAATGGTTATCAGTCTCCAGATGTTGTTGGAACTTTATACCTAAAAGTAGCTGAAAATCTACAATCCACAAAAATTGAAGTTCCTTCTTCCAGTAGTTCCAATGTGATATGCAATGCTGAAAAAGCAGAGGTACTGGGTTCTCTTTATATATTCGAAACAGGAAATAAAAGAGTGAAATGGGTTTACCTCTACTCATTTTCATGTGCTATAGGGGCAATTGAAGTTATCTTGTTTGCTTTAGGCTGGTGTCTTCTATTCAGAAAAACTGGTGTCCCATCTACAATTGAAATGGGATATGAGATTATAGCCAATCAGTTTAAGAGATTTAGCTTCACAGAGCTTAAAAAGGCAACCAACAACTTCAAAGAAGAGCTCGGGAGAGGCGGATCAGGGTCAGTATACAAAGGAGTCTTGGCTGATGGGAGAGAGGTGGCAATCAAGAGACTCGGAGACACAGGCCAGGCAGAACAAGAATTTCAGGCTGAAACAAACACAATTGGGAAAATCAATCATATGAATCTAGTAAGAATGTATGGTTATTGTTCTGAAAGGAAGCATCGTCTATTGGTTTACGAATACATAAAGAATTCATCTTTAGACAGGCATATTTTTGGTTCAAATTTTTTAGGTTGGAAACAAAGATTTGCAGTGGCATTAGGGTCAGCAAAAGGTCTTGCTTACCTTCACCACGAATGTCTGGAATGGATTATTCATTGTGATGTGAAGCCAGAAAATATATTACTTGACAATGAATTTCAACCAAAGATTGCAGATTTTGGTCTCGCTAAGTTAACCCAGAGAGGAGGAGGGCCTGGTTCTTTTTATACAAGAATTCGAGGAACAAAGGGATATATGGCACCTGAATGGGCATTGAATCAGCCAATTACAGCAAAAGTAGATGTTTACGGTTATGGGGTTGTGATCTTGGAGATGATTAGAGGAAGGAGGATGTCGAATTCTGTAGCTGAAGAATCAGAGTTGAATATATTTGTAAGGAGGGTTCAAGAAAGCATTAATCAAAAAGGGAGACGTTTTGGGTGAAAAGTATAGTGGATCCACGGTTGGAGGGGGAATTCAGCAAGAAGGAAGCAGAAACATTGATTCAGATCGGAGTTTCTTGCGTCGAGGAAAATAGAAACCGCCGGCCGACCATGGCTACGGTTGTTCAGGCTCTTCTGGAATGTCAAGAATGACATCTTTGGCTTCTCCAACCTCTGCACTATTGGATGCGCCTTAACGGAGACTCCTTTTGTATCTTCATTTTTTTGTTCTATATATATAGCACCGCTCAAATGTTTTGTTATCCTTCTTTTTAAATTATAATTAGTGGATCAGTTCTATATTAATATTTTAGTTTAAATAACCGTCAATTGACCTGCATTAGGCTAATTGATCCGACCCATACCTGTTTTTCATGTCTTTTAACAACCCATAACCTTAAGAGAATAAAAATAAAATTTAAAAATAAAAATTAAAAAAAGAAAAACCCAAGACCTTAAAAATAAAATAATATACATTAAAAAAAAAAATAAACCCACCTCCTACAATCATTCTCATTATCTACCGAATAAAAAAAGAAAAACCCACCTCTTGCAACACAAAATACTCCCATTACCCCCTTCAACCTCTTAAAATAACCACCCATTATCTCTCACGAAAATATAGTGAATAAAAAAAGAAAAACCCACCTCCTGCAACACAAAATACTCTCATTACCCCTTTAACCTCTTACAAAATACCACCCATTATCTCCCACGAAAATATACTCCTATTATTGATCTGAAAATAACAACTCATATTTCAAAATAAACCCCTCCCCCACCCCCCCCCACCCCCAACTTATTACTCCCTATCTCTTCTCATCTTCACCGTTCTTTCACACCTCACGTTATTTTTCCCGCTCCTCTCATTCAGCCACCCGCAGCAACCCAACAGCAAATTCGACTTGGACACATTCCCTCATACAAAACTACCGTCATAGTAAGTTAAATTCACAATTGTGACAAACGTATTCATCGTTTATACCAGGTGATCACCACACATAGCATATTACTATTTTTTAACATCTCATTCAATTGCAGGAAATAGTGCAGTCTCCTTTCCTGACTACAAGTATCAATCTCTTTATCCAGGTACACATTAAATTATTCTAATTTGCACATTAATTGTGTCATTCCAGTTACGATTTCATTAATATATTTCATAATCATTGTTTTATCAATAACTTTTCATTACACCTAATAAACATAAAAAATTATTATCACAAACGCAATACATATCTCATAATGTAACAGTTCCCTTAAAAATCAAATGTTAATTCTTTGTATGACTCATTATTTATCTTTATTTTTCAAATTACAAAATTTCAATTATTCCTATGACGAATGTTAATTATTTGTATGACTCAATATTTATCTTTATTTTTCAAATTACAAAATTTCAATTATTTGTATGACTTAATATCTATCATGTATTAATGTGGTGTTTATATCATGTATTGAACCAATATACTTATATGTATTATTCCTAATAAAAATAAGAGAAAAATATATTACACAGATTACTCAGAACATAAGATACAGTAAATTTGGTAACATCAAAACTCGATTTTACAACAGAAACGAGATTAAGGCAAATATCATATCCTAAGCAAAAGATGTTCAGTATTTCGGCTCTAAAAACGAGGTTAAAGAGCTTAAACAGATTTTAATAGATCTAGACATGCATATATCGATTAAGGCACAAATCATTCAAGTCAAGAACAGCTTATCGACTTATAGATCTAAAACTATTTAAGCTTAAAAAAAATAAACAAAGATTAGACCTATAAACCAAACAATGATTTTTCGGGTAATCAATTTGACAGTCATTAACATATATTAAGGCATGCGAAATACGATTTCAACATGAATCATCATTTCCATTGAGGTAGGATTAACACAGATAGACATAGAGCATGATTTTTCAGATCTATAACACAAATACAAAACTGATAAAACTAAATATACATATTATCATAATTTTGAGCCAACCGAAACCATCTAACTCAATCTGATTCGATTAGGGAAGAAAACAAAGAACAAAGGTCGTTCCTTTTAACAGACTTAGACATGCATTTACTAATTAAGCATTTTATCACACAAATTAGCAGAAAACTGGTCCTTTAACGAAATGGGACTAGATTGAGCAAGGACAAGCAACCACCATCAACAAAATCATATGTTTTTTAGATCCAAAAACAAATTTAAGCTTAGGTCAATCAACTTTCATACAAGAAGTAGTAAATGTCAAAACTTTACCATGATTTGAGTTGATTTACTCAGATTAGCGAGGTTTTAGAACTACACAAATAACTGAAATGAAAAAGGTGAAGAACTGAACTTGCAGTATCACGAGTCTCAGAGTTTGATTGATGCAGATCGTGAAGGATGTAGGAGCTCAGATCTGCACAAAACAGATCTTTGCGTAGCGGATGGATCACGATCTATAAACTACATATCATAAATAAAGGATCTAAACTTCCTACAAGGGGGTTTAGATCTACTTACCAATAGTTGGATGAGTAGCCACAATCTTCCAACGTGTTCTCCAAACGGCGGTTGGTGGACACCGATCCTTGGAATTGAAACCTCATTGATATGCATCAAGAAAAACTACAAGTTTTTCTTCAACCAGAAACCCAAGACAAGAAACAAGTTTTTCTCTCTATTTTATGTGTGTATGTCGAAAATTTCATCTCTCATATGTCTTGGAAGAACTCTCTTTATATAGGAGAGTAAATCATTGGCCTCCAAGTTTCTAATTAATTAAATAAATAATTAAAAAGAAATCACAATAAAAGATAATCCCATTTATAAAAGATTGTGATTAATCAATCAATCAATTACAAATCAATTATATTTTATTAATTAATTACTTACCAAGTAAATAATTAATCACACAAGAAAATCAATTCTTGCATTTTATGAGAGGGAGGCGCCACACCTTAGGGTTTTAGGCCTACGTAAAAATGTCTTTTTTCGTATTATATTATTTAGCCCAACTAAATAATATTTCGCATATCAAGCCAATTAATTGTCACTGAGGCCCAATAACAAGAAAATACTCGTATTATAGGAGCCACGTTGGGGACCATGAACCTATAACCAGTAGCTCCAATAAATTAAGTAAAATATTCATCGAACAGAATATTCACACTTAAATTATTAATTCCGGGATTACGCCACCATAAACCCGAAACTGAACTCTACCAATTATAGATATATACTTACACTCAATCCTATGAGTAAATAAGCGTCCATTGATATAATCATTATATACAGACTAACCCTCCATAGACTGTCCATTGTAAGTGGGAAGTCTCCGTAAACCCGACTCAGAATATCTTATCCTTATTTACCATTAACCCCCTTAGTGATCAATTAGTTCACATACCGGACTAGTAGCTAATTAGTCTAATATGAACTCCCGGGATCGATCATTTTCTTAGGGCTAACAAATAAGGGGACCGTCTCTCTACTTCCCGCAGGAAGGAATGGATTCAATGTCTGTGAAACACAGAACTACTCACTCATCAGGGAATAGTGCTAACGAGAAGTGACTCAGATCACATATCAAAGTGATCCTTAACTAACACATCAAACACTACCCCGAGACAAGCAATACCCTGTGATCACCTCAGGTTTAAGGTCAATCGATATATGATCATCTAATGATTTAATAAGTTTTCTCGATTACGGAATTATATCGAGAAACACAGATTAAATCGGTCCAGTCCTATATGAATGCCATCATATATAAATGCCCCACTTAGGTACCCTCTACCGACAGTCCGGATAAGACTATCACACACTAAGGTGTTCTGGGCGCATTATTGGTGTTTTAATCATGAGACCCTAAACTTTGATTAAGTTCACCACGGGCTAACAATTTAAGTATATCACCACTAACTCAATCCTCACATGCATGTCATACACTGAGTTAAGCGGTTACATACTGATATATTTAAGGTTTGCAGTAGTGTATTACTTACAAGCACAAAGCAAGTAGTAAGGTGAGATAAATTCTGTTATCCATTATCAAAAACAATTATACAAATTGTCTTTCGGGCACTACACCTAACAGATCGGACATCATCGGCCTCAGGTCAGCCTTCATCGCCCTCCGCATGGTGTCAGGCTCAGCACAGAGGTTCTGTTTCTCTACCGTCACGGACCAAAAGCAGCTGTGATGCATCTATTCTTCGAAATTGATGGCATGCTAGATTCCAAAGAGTTACAGTGGAAGCTTTTGCATCAGAGAGCTATTGACGATTTTGCAGAGCTATTTTTTTGGTTTTACAGTGTCAAAAAGCTATGGACGAAGATGTTTTACATCTCAGAAAAATAGAGGCTATTTCCGGCGAAATAAGAGTAGTGAAACCATTTTGGTTTCTTCAAAAGAGGAGAAGAAACATGGAAAAAGAAAAAAAGCTTTTTTGGAAAGAAGCAATTAATTTTCTATTGAAGAGAGGAAGATGAATGACGTTGGGGAGGTTTCAAGGAGGTGGAGTAGATAGTGGGTGGATAAGGAAAGAAGAGGGCGGCAGGTTTGTAGTAGAAAATAGGGTTTGATATTTTATGAGATAAATATAAAAGGGTCAAAGAGCCATGGAGAGGAGATGGGCTCAGGTTTTAGGTTGGATAAGATAAAAGGTTAGGAAAGAGAAAGAGCTTGAGCCGAGAATTAATATAAAAGATGCAGGCCTTGCTATTACAAACATCCAATATATATCATATATATCTTATGTAATAAAACTTATACAAAATATAGATATTATAATGTTATATGTCACATTACTATTGTAATGAAGTAATGACATGACAGATACCATTTGACACACTTATTAAAATAAGTCATAATGTGACATACACATAACATAGTAACACATATTACTTTAATTAATACATCTAACATAGTCACACATATTCCTTTAATTAATAACACATAATTCTTTAATTAATTATTTCATTCATTTCATCTAATTCATACACTTATAATATACATATTACATTAAACAAATTCATATAACTCATGCACCCAAGGTTTCAAACGTAAACGTGAACAAAACAGTACCTCATGTAAGACGTTTAATCTCCTTTATATATAGATTTTTGAATTTTTTTTTTCTCATTTTTCTTTCACATGCTCACATATTTTCTTTTACTTTTTTATTCCAAGTGTTAAGTAAACTTTATTGGGATGGTTGTTGTGCAATTTTACGAATCATTTTCATGAACTTACGCTATTTTTCATTCTCATTAATATGACAAATGTCTACACTTTTATATTTCATTGTAAATATTTCATTAATGCCATCTAATTTTTTTTGTATTTTTCTTTCACTTACATAGCTCTTCAATTACTACAATATCTATAAATTTCTACCTACATCATTGTAAATATTTCATTCATGCCGTTTTTTTTAAATTTTGGTTTCACTTAAATAGCTCTTAAATTACTACAGTATCTATAAATTTCTACATACACAGATCGACTTTTTAAATATAACGTTCACCGTGCATCACACGAGTTTCCTACTAGTTTGTTTATATGTTAGGATAAGGGTCATAAGAACGAGCAAAGATCTTCTCAAATGAGAGGGTCAAGTGTCTCTCTAGTGCATGTTATTGTTTTTCGATAATTTTAGTGAAACAATGTGCTTTTGAAAGAAAAAAAATATTACGGTTAGATCATCTACACATTGTGTGTATACGGCGAGATCAATGATACTTGAGAGAGCACTTGACTCTCTCACTTTAGAGGATTTCGATAAATTTAACGAAGCGATGTACTTTTGAAAGAAAAAAAATTACGGTTAGAACATCTACACATTGTGTGTATACGGTGAGATCAATGATACTTGAAAGAGCACTTGACCCTCTCATTTGATAGGATCTTTGCTCCATAAGAACGGTAAATAAACGTAACCCCCATACCTCAGGCCTGTTAGAGTCATAAATGGTCCGCGCCTGGTAGCGCTAAATAAATCATGAATGGTTCGGTCAACTGTTTAGATCGTGGTTCGTTTGGTCTAAAGGGGCTAACCCGAGTTGACAAGACATTTATGTCTCACACTTAAATGGGGTGTGCATTCTACTACTTTACTGGTGTTGAACTTTACATTCTTCCCTCTTATAAGGGACTTTGCTGCCTAGTTGTGCGGGTTGCAAGCTGAGGGCGGTCGACTCGGCCCCTAGTGCTTCACCTCGCCTAGTAGATGGCGTATGAAGGCTTTGATCCCGACGCCCCTCACATGACCAATGTTAAGTATCGTAATGGTGCGAGTCGGGTTGGGTTAGACCTGACCCAGCTCAGCTTGTATGGCGCGAGCTGATTGGGTCAGGGACCCTATTCGATGTTTGGCCT
Organism: Gentiana straminea; assembly: GCA_036785695.1. Lineage (NCBI taxonomy): Eukaryota > Viridiplantae > Streptophyta > Magnoliopsida > Gentianales > Gentianaceae > Gentiana > Gentiana straminea. The sequence continues at coordinate 14,514,345 of JAVUPR010000223.1, read as the reverse complement.
GCTTAGAGGCCCAACCTGAATCTATGGGCTCCTTTACGGGCTTGGCATTTCACTTTTGACATCAGGAAATCGAAGTTTCAGAAATGTATTGCTTTTGCCCTAAATCTAGAATCTCATAGAAAGATCATGTTTTAGTGTTTTACGTTGATCAATTCGTAGTTTTGAATGTTTAGAAACATTTTATCATAGTTAATCTAAGTTTATATTGTGATCACATATGTTTGGTTTGAATAAGTTCAAGATTTTGTTGTCTTTTGCTTCGATTTTGTATCGCTTTTGCGTGGAAATCAAGTAAGAGGGTCTTCCTATTGAATTAATATTGTTTTATAATGTTTGACAAGTGGTTTGGTATTGTTTGGTGCTTCTTTTGCGCTGAATTTGAAGTGTATGCCTAGATTTTTGTGTGGTTCATGAGTTGCAGAAAAATCTATAGTTTTTTGGCAAATCAACCGTTTGGCGACCACCAAAAGGGTTTAGTGTGTGTCAAAAGTTATCAGTGAGCAAGCAAAATGCGTTTAAGTGTGGTGCACGTCAAAGAGCTTCAACACGTGCCAAAGGTAGACAACTAGACATAGACCAAACAAAATGCTGCTACAGCAAGTCGACTCACAGTTAAAAAAAAAAACAAATCCAGCAAGAAGGCTTGTCAGAATTATAACATCATAATGCATTGTTTATTGATATTGATTTGAGAATAGCTATTACAAGATGTTTATATAGAGAGCCACAAGGGCTATAAACGGAAATACAAAAATAAATATAAAACCCTAATATAAAATGACGGCACAGTCCATATCGTCTAATACGCTCCCTCAAGCGGACGGCGCTGTGCGAAGACCAAGCTTGGAAATAAAGCAGCAGCTACACGAGCAAATCTAATTATATCTCCAATAGGCCCCCTCAAGCACATGGGAGCGCAGCAGACATGAAGCTTGAAACCTGTTGGCGTTGATGGCTGTCGAAGGGAGGGATATACCCGAAAGAGAACCGATGATCAACCTGTGGGAACAGGAGGGAGGGATATACCCTTGCAGAAAAATATTTTTTATTTGATATACCCATGCAGAAAAGAAAAATATTTTGGGATATACCCTTGCAGAAAATAAAATATTTTGGGATATACCCATGCAGAAAAGAAAATATTTTGGGATATACCCATACAGAAAATAAAATATTTTGGGATTTTCCCCGTGCAGAAAATAAAATATTTTGGGATATACCCATGCAGAAAATAAAATATTTTGGGAGTGACCCGTGCAGAAAACAAAATCAACCCGTGTTAGCAGGAGAGAGAGATTTGCGGTAGCCATGGAGCAAGGGACGGCGCTGGAGCCATGGATGCCGGCTGCTAGAAGAGAGGAGAAAAGAAGACGGAAAAAAAAGGATTTAGGGTTTAGGAGGAAGGGCGGCAGTGAGGGAAGGAGAAGAATCAGAAGGGGAGGAGGGAGTAGGCATCACGGCGGCGTGAAGGTGGCAGCGGCGGCAAGGCTGAATTTTTTTTTTTGTGGCGGCAGAGGAGAGGCTGAAAAAAAAAGACGGAAAAAAAAAATTTAGGGTTTAGGACCGATGTCTCTGATACCATGTCAGAATTATAACATCATAATGCATTGTTTATTGATATTGATTTGAGAATAGCTATTACAAGATGTTTATATAGGAAACCACAAGGGCTATAAACGGAAATACAAAAATAAATATAAAACCCTAATATAAAACCCTAATATAAAATGACGGCACAGTCCATATTGTCTAATAAGGCTGCAATTAATAGTAGTTTGCATTGATATATATTTTTTATTTCTATCTATTCTTCTTGGCATGTTGTTTTTAAGATTTTTTTCTTCTTCTGTTACCAAAAAATCATGAATGAGTTGAAACTTTTTTATGCTTGGTAGCTTCGGATCGTGTTTTTTTTAAATTTTTTCTTCTTTTAGCTTCAGGCGCATTGGTTAAACACACTGAACTGGGAAAACGGAGGAGAAGAATCAATTTTAGTGAAAGAAGTTGAATGATTTAATATGTAGAGAAATTGGAATTTGAGAACGAAAAGTTTTTCGGAGAGAAGATGAAATTGGGAAATGAATGTTTCAATCGAACATACATGAATTTGCCAATGAATTTGAGATGACCGGTAACATATTCTGCACATAAAAATATTTTGAAGGGTACACAATATGTTCTCGCCCACCAGCTCGACAGTCCGACCAGACTCGGACCAGACCCGTTAAACATGTAGCATTAGCTCAAGCACGACGGTTGCCGCTACTAATCGGTGACGGTTATTTGGAAACCCGGCCAATCAGAGACTGTCATGTCACCAACATTTATTATTCTTTAAGTGTTGTATTTATGCCTATAAATAGCTGTACACTTTTCCTTTTAAAGGATATGCTAAATAGACGATTGCAATAAAGCTCTGTCAATTTGACGACTCATTTAGCTCTCAATTGCTTTTCTCTAATTTATGTTTAGGCGAGTTCTATTGGCACCACGAAAATCCTCTTGGCACCACGATCACTTTTGACACCCTATAAATCACTCTTGGCACCATATTGAATATTTTTATTATTTGCACAACACAAACGTTTGTGGAACTGACGTCCGTTCTCGGTACGAGCGTCACTGGATCTGACGTTTGTGTTCCATTCCAACGTCACTGACACTGATTTTACAGTTATAAATGTATCGCAAGTGAAACGTCAGACCCACTGACGTTTTGAGCGTACAAATACGTCAGTGAATCTGACGCCCGTAAAGTGTTGCCAAAAAGTGATTTGGTGGTGTCAAAAAGTAAATAAAAATAATAAGAAAAATGATGCTAAGAGTAATTTGGTGGTGCCAATAGAACTCACCCATGTTTATTTCTCTTTAAATCCAAAAAACATATTGTGATATTCCTAGTGGTGGCCAAAATAACCGGACCGGCGGCCGGTTAACCGGAACCGGCGGGTGGGGTAACCGGCGGTTGGGTGAACCGCCGGTTGGTGTAACCGCCGGTTAGACGGTTATAGTACGGTTAGGGTTTAGGTTGAACCGGAACCGGCATGGCCGGAACCGGCGAAAACCGGCCGGAACCGGACCGGAACCGGAACCGCCGGTTAAACCGGCCCAACGGTCAGATTTGCAACGGCTATATATATATATATATTTTTTTTTTTGTCCAAACACCTCAAAAAATTCTATAAATACTTCCCAAATCCATTTCAAATTTCCTACACCATTCTTACATCTTCTTCCCTAATTTCTTAAATCTTCTACTCATTTCTTTGATTATCAAGTTGGTTTAGTTGTTAAAAACAACAATCAAATTTACTTTACGATACCGATTTTTGAAGTTGTTCTGATTTAATCGTTACTTCAATACGGTTTTAGTTACAAATAAATTTGTTTGTATTTTTATTCAACTAATTTATTTACAAGTGTATAAAAAATTTAATTTTATAATCAAATTTACTTGACTAAACCGAAATTTGAAGTTGTTCTGATTTAATCGTTACTTCAATTCGGTTTTAGTTATACGTAAAATTGGTTAGATAAATTAATTTTTTTTTTGTATATGTAATTTTTTTTTATAACCGTTAGATTTAATTTTGATTTTTTACAATGTCAACAAGAGGAAGAGGTGAATCATCAACAGGTAATCGAAATGTTACTTTCCGTGAAGACACGGTTGTGCCGGAATCGGATGAATTTGTTGGTGGCTATAGACCCCAATATTATACAGACCCTGTCACCGGTAATCACATTTCGATTCCTCAGTTTGACACACCTTCGGGTTACAATCAAAATGATTTTGATAGTCATTACGACGATATCATGTCTCATCCCGGAAATTTTAACATCAACCTTAACGAAGGTGAAGGTAATGATGAAGACGACGTTGATGAAGATGTATTTACTAGGGATGCTTCCCGTGCTAGACAAGCACGTGGTGGGAGTCGTGTGCCTGTAAGAACTCCGCGTGATGCTAGTGATGATGCTACTCCTACTCCCGAGTCAGTCAATTTAGATGTTGATGAAACTACCCGATCCAAAGCACAAGAAAAAAAGGTTAAAATCGAAAATTTTTACGGAATTTTTCACAAAGGTTCCTCGGACTGATGATATAGCATTAGCTAACCCCGGAAAGTATTTCTTCGCGGTGTGCAATTTCTGTGGCGTAAAATACCAATTTAAACATTCCGGTGGTTACGGATCAATGCGGACTCACATGTTAACAAAACACCCGGAAAAATTGGATGACGGCGCGTCTCAAGCCCAGCTAAACATGCCGAGCTCCAGCGGAGGTAACACTAATCCACTCTTTATTTACACTCGTGATAACTGTAGAGATTTAACCACGGATCTTATTGCGGAGATGGGTCTTCCTTTTAGCTTTCCTGAGAATCCTTTTTTCGAAAGTTACGTACAAGGGGCTTTGCAGCTGGCATTTACTAAGATCCCTCGTGCAACGGTTACTAGGGATTTCAAAAATAAATTTATTAAACGACAAAATATTATTAAAGAAAGCTTGAAGACAAATAAATTCCGAATATGTGTATGTGCCGATATTTGGGAGGATAGTAGGACCAACAATTTTTATTTGGGCGTGTCGGCTCACTGGATTGACAACACTTGGATTGTCCAAAAAAGATTACTTGCTTTTCGTTTATTTAACGAAACTCATAGTGCTTCTAACCTTGCATCTTTATTAGTTGATATTTTTGAGAAATACGATTTAAAAGATAAAGTTTTTTCAATTGCGTTTGACAACGCTTCAAACAACACTGCTTCTATTCCCGATCTATCCCGATTTTGCGAACCTGTTTGTAATGGTCAATTTTTTCATGTTAGATGTTTATGCCATATTTTTAATTTATGTGTAAAAGATAGTTTAAAAGTTTTTGACCATAATATTAATAAGATAAAAAGTTCTATTTCACATGTGTTAAGTAGAAATACTCTTGTTCATAAGTGGTATAAATTTCTAAACGAGAAAGGTCATCGCCGTATCAAACTACCGCAAGATGTACCGCATAGGTGGAACACGACTTATGATCTTTGGAAAAAAACAAACAAAATTAAAAATACCTTTTGTGAATTTTTAAGTGAACATTGTCCAAACGAATATCGTTTGTATCCCTCTCTTTGGACTGCATGTAAGAAACTGATGGATGTTTTTGAATTATTCAAAAAATATACTGAATTGTTTTCAAAATGTTATCAACCCACCGCACATTTAGTCTTGCTCGCTAGTGTAGAAATAACTGCCGAGTTTGAAACCTTGGAACATGACGCTACATTATTTCAATGTTTAGACCCGATGAAGGAGAAATGGAATAAGTACATGTTGCATATTCCTGACACTTATCTCATTTCTTCTATTCTCGACCCTCGTTTAAGACTACTAGGTGTGTCTAACATGTTAAGTGCTTACTATGATGCTTTGTCTAATACTCATGGTGTGCCCCCGGTAGATTATAAAGTTGAAGTAGATAGAGTTGAAAATTTATTAAACACTTTGTTTGTTGAATATGAGCGTATGTATGGATTGAGAAACGATGCGGTTCCCAATCCATCTGCAAGTGCTTCTACTAACCCCGGGTGCCCCGCGGGGACTTAAAAAAGTTCGGATAAAATGAACGCGAAAAAACGAAGGGAGCGACAACGTCATCCGATCAACGTACGAGATATCAAAATTTTTAAACACAACATTTGAAGGTTTGTGAAACCGATGATTCCTATGATTTCGGCTTCGACTTATTGAAGTGGTGGAAGAGACATGCTAAAGAATTTCCAGTGCTATCAATGATAGCGGTCAAGTTTTTAAGTTGCCCTGTTTCGACCGTCACTGTTGAACGATGTTTCAGCATGGCAGGATATGTGATTAACAATAAAAAATGTTCGCTTCATCCCACCAATTTAGAGAAGCAAATGTGTTGTCAAGATTGGGTACGAGCTGAGAAGAGGGTGCAAGACATTGTGTCAGAAGATGATGAGTCACAGTTCGAAGGCGGTGACACTGAAACTTCAGGAGCAGGACCAAGCGGTCGAAATACCGACATCGATTAAAGGTACGCAATTTATATCTTATTTATACATTTGTTACAATTATTACTATACAACACTATATAAAAAGAACAACAGTATACAAAAAAACAACACTATAAAACACTATAAACACTATAAAAAAAAACACTATGTAAACACTATAAAAAAACAACACTATACAACACTATAAAAAAAAAAACACTATATAAACACTATAAAAAAAACAACACTACACAACACTATATAATAAAACAACACAATATAAACACTATAAAAAAACAACACTATATAATAAAACCAATATAAACACTATAAAAAAACAACACTATACAACACTATATAAACACTATAAAAAAAAACACAATATAAACACTATAAAAAAACAACACTATACAACACTATATAATAAAACAACACAATATATAAACACTATAAAAAAACAACACTATATAAACAGTATAAAAATACAACACTATAAAACACTATATAAAAAACAACACTATATAAACACTATATAAAAAACAAAAACTATATATAAAAACAACACTATACAACACAATATAAAAAAACAACACTATATAAAAAACAACACTATATAAAAAAATATACTAACATATCAAACAAACTATAAAAGACTATAAAAAAAATTAAACAATAAGAACTACGTTCGCTTTGATTTTTTTATATGTATCGTTCATCCGACACGATTACATATAAAAGATACGTAGACAACCGAATTTTCGGTACAAGCGTTGAAAAAATAACACAATTTACATAAATAAAAAACATTATATCTCAATAAATATTTAATTAAACAACATTTTTAATCAACGTATACTTAAAACCGACTAAAAAAAGTTATAAAAAAAACTATAAAAGACAATAAAACAACAATAATAAAATAATATAATAACCTATCAAACAAACTATAAAAAACTTAAAAAAAAACAATAAGAACTACGTTCGCTTTGATTTTTTTATATGTATCGTGCTCCGACACGATTACATATAAAAGATACGTAAAGGCAACCGAATTTCCGGTATGAGCGTTGAAAAAATAACATAATTTTTAAAAATAACATATTTTATATATAAATAAAATAACGCAATATTACTATTATATTTAAAACCGAATATAAAACTATTTATAAAAAAAATTCATATTATATTACATTCGTTTTAGTAATTATAGTAAAAAGAATAATAATTGTTATTGTAGTGAAAATAATAAGTATTATATGAAAAAGTTTAAAAAAAAAAAATTATGAAATTTTAAAACCGTGGCGTACGAACCGCGATTCGAACCACGATTCGAACCGCGACCGAACCGAAAGCAAACCGGAAAAACCGTTAACCGACACCAACCGGCAACCGGCGGTTTTAGTAATCGTCAACCGCCGGTTTCCAACCGGCGTTTCAAACCAACCGGCGGTTTGTCAACCGGCCCCAACCGGAAAATACCAAAACCAGCTGTTCCGGTTAAGAGGGGGGGGGGGGGGGGGTCAGTTTACTCATTTGGCCACCACTAGATATTCCCAATAATAATGTTGGTGTATCAAATACATCACAGGGTTATAATTATTTTAAAATTAATCCAACGACAAACTGAATGATTTTTCCTTAAAGGTATTATGTGATGTTTTTATGGGAAATTCTTACCATAAAGTTTTATGTGCATCGCTCGTTGGATGTGACACATGTACGTGGTAAGAATTTCCTCCTTTTTGCTCCCATAGTCACATGTGCGATTTGGTTGCAAGCAGCCAAAACCCTAGCCGCCGCGTTCCCGACCACGCACTAATAATGTCCCACGCGCGACCTCCATGAATAGACTAAAGTTTAACTATAGGGAAGTTGGAAAACCCAGTTCGCATTACGGGTATTTACGTCGAGCCATTTCTTCAATTCTTTCTTATGTAACAAAACAGCAATGAACAATGCAATGGTAATCCTTGATTCTGAAAATAGTTTGTTATTTTGAGTACAGACACAATTTCCGTTAGATTTCTCTTTCTGAAATTTTGTGCTCTGTTCTCTAAAAATCAAAGGGACTTGTCGACATTTTTCTTCAAAGGTGAAGTGATGGATTGTTCACCTGGAATTGGACGATCACACTTCCTGAGCTTAGAGAATGAGGTAGTTTCGAGGCTTCCTAGTTCGAATTTGATGCTTACAAAGCTTAATGGTTTCAGCAGAGTTAAAAATGGCTATAAGTTCAGCTACTTTAGCCGGAAAAGGCCGACAGTAGTGGTTATGAGCATGTCCAAAGATCAGCCATCGTCTGATGGAAAGGTAACCACTGTATCCGAAGAGACATTAAAGGTTGATGAGAATGTTCTGGAAAGCAACTACACTGGAAGAAACACTACTGATAAAGATAGCTGGGGGGAAGGTGATGTCAATGACAATGGTGGAAATGGGAGATTTTCCGGTGGAGGAGGGAATGGTAATGGTGGTGGAGGTGATGATGGTGAAAATGATGAGGAAGAAGAAGAGTTTGGACCTTTATTGAAGTTTGAGGAGGTCATTAGAGAAACCGAGACCCGTGGGGCAACATTACCAGCTGATATGCTAGCTGCTGCAAAGAGCATAGGGATTCGAAAAGTGCTGCTTCTCAGATATTTGGACCTTCAGGTCACAAATTTGTGCAGATTTTTTTCATGATTAGCTAGCATTTTGATTCTTGATGTTTTCTTGCTAATGGATTTCTCCTTTTATTGTTGCAGGGTTCATCATGGCCTTTAGGATATGCAATGAGATCATGCTCCATTCTTCGAAACAGAATGTTGGCAGATCCATCTTTCCTTTTCAAAATAGGAACAGAGGTATAAAGGGCTAACTTGTAGAAGTTCACTCCAAGTGTTAATCGCTGTTTGTTCAACATTGCGTGTTTTACGTATCTTTTGTTCCTCAAATTTACATTGAAATTATGACCTGATTGGTTTGTATATTTCTATTTTTGTTTGTTAGTGCTTGTTTCTTGGGTGATATGAAAGTGATGTATGTGCTGCTCATTTGTTTTATGTGGTTATCTTTTGTAGATAGTAATTGATTCTTGTTGTGCAACTTTTGCGGAAGTGCAAAAAAGGGGTGAAGATTTTTGGTCAGAATTCGAGTTATATATGGCGGATCTATTGGTTGGTGTGGTTGTGAATGTGGCACTAGTTGGTATGCTGGCACCCTATGCTCGGATCTCCCCAGCAACCAAATCTCAAGGAGTTTTTGGTCGGATGGTTAGAGCTTATGGGGATCTTCCTAGCAGGTAGTATATCTTGTTGCTTTTTGAGCTGATTATTATTGTACATGTAATTAAGCTGCTAACTTGTCTTATAGTTGATCAATCAATGTTTCTTGTCATTACAACTGGGTAAGAAGAAAGAAGAGTTTGTGATGCACACTGAGATTTTGAATGTTTGATGCAGCGTGTTTGAAGCAGAACGGCCTGGCTGTAGATTCAGTGTAAATCAGAGAATTGCTACATACTTCTACAAGGTAATTATGATCTTTTTTATCTCACATTGTAATTGAGAACTTGGATTTGTGTAAATTTTGCTGATGAAATCTTACCCTTGTTTAGGGAATCATGTATGGTGTAGTAGGATTTGGATGTGGAATAATTGGTCAAGGAATTGCTAATCTTATTATGACTGCAAAGAGGTACACGATTTCTTGATAACTCGGGAATAGCTATGCCATAAAATTATAATTTTTACAGTCTTTTGGCTTTTTTCAGAAGCATTAAGAAATCAGAAGACGATATACCTGTCCCCCCTCTGTTGAAAAGTGCTGCACTCTGGGGTATGTCTTTACTATGTTTGCTCCATCTTTTTTAACTATGTTTGTGCTGTACTGTGTTTTGCGCCGCCTTGTCATGTTTTTCTTTTCCTTTAATTTTTGGGTGGTGGGTCAATTTATTGGAGTAGGGATGAGGATTGAAGCTGTGGAACCTATTTTGATGCCTACTCTTCATATCCTGTATGCAGGTGTATTTCTTGCAGTGTCTTCCAACACCCGTTACCAGATAATCAATGGGTTGGAGCGCTTGGTTGAAACATCGCCCGCAGCTAGGCAGTTCCCACCGGCTGCAATGGCTTTTACCGTGGGCGTGCGGTTTGCCAACAATGTTTATGGTGGGATGCAGTTTGTTGACTGGGCAAGGTGGGCTGGTGTGCAATGATCAATCAGCAGGGACCCCAATCAAGTTGAAGCTGCATTTACTATATTTTTCAGCACACTCTATTTGATTAGAGAATTTATGTATTCAGAATGAGATGCAAGAATGATTTGAATAGAGAATTCGAATTTTATGCCCGCCGTAGCATATAATTCAGAGGTTTTGTGTTTTTAAGATCTAGGGAATGATTATCTCTAATTTACAGGTTTATCTTATATTATACTCCTCCATTTCTAAGTGCAAGTCACTTTAGAATTGTCAAATACTCTGGAAAAAAAAACAAGGATTAAATGTCACAGATTTATAGTTATGATGTTAATAATACACACCATTTGAATAAAAATAATTTAATAGTCAGTAAAGTAGAAGAAGTTGAATTGATGTTAATTAGAAATAAATTGAGCCGTAAATGTAAAAAAAAAGTTGAACACAGAGAGATTTGAAGATATAGATCAAGTGAATGGGGGAAAATGTAAAAACTGAACAATCACACAGAAATACTTAAGACACAAATCATAAGCAAAAGAGCCTCCATACATCAATAGTGCTACGAATTCCGAATCTCAATAGTGCTACATTACTTACTTCTACACCACCCGTTCGACCTTTTGAACGAACAAAAACGTGAATTACAAATTTGCGTAAAAGCTACATTTACTATGATGGGGCATGCTATCTATTCGATCTAAAAGCTTATATACAGACAGACAACCGCAAAATTTACCCTGTTCGACGATTTGAACACCACAATACATAAGTGGCAGACTTAAAACAACCTATTAGCTTAAGGACATGGATGTTGCTGTGAAATTAGCTATGAATCGAAAGAGGTGGGTCTCAAAGCAGCTTCTTCAATGTCTCGTAAGTCATGAACACAATTCCATAACCTGGAACAACCTTGTATATTTCTGGCAAGATCCCTCTGTACAATCCACGAAGCCCTTCAGCACGGAATATATGTTTAAATGCCCCAACTAAGCCTGTATTGTATACTCGAGCACGTCCTGCAACCCCTTCCAATTGCATTCTTCTCCTTACTAGATCTAGAGGAAAAGTTGCTGTGAAAAATATCGGGAAAAGAGAAAATTAGAAACCCATCTTTCTGTATTTAAGGGCAACCTGTGATCATGAATATATTCAGCCTATGCAGGGTTCGGGGAAGAGCCGGGGGTCAGTTGGCCTATTATCGGTAGCCTTACCTCATGTTTTCTATCAGAGGTTTTTTCACGGCTCACCCCTGTGACCTCTGGTCACAGAGGCCCTACAACACCAAGCCTCCCTCCACCCATCATTCTATATTTAAGAAAGGAAATTTATCAGAACACACAATCCAAAGCTTAAGTGTGCTAGTTGAAAGAGATTTACGCAAACCAAATATTTGACCATAAAATAAGTTAATACCACAACTTTATTAAACAGGCCTTCTTCTAAAAGATTTCCAAGGCTCAAATCACTGAATTATACAAAGGAACAATCCACAAGGATTCAGATGGAAAGAGAACAGTGAAGTGGCTCAAAGCAGTGCGCACCGTCAAATCCAATAAGATACAATAAGAAAACACTTGGAAACACTTCATAAATTTTAAAGAATATAGTCATCACAATCTACTGCTTAACTGAAGATTCTAAAAGCTGAAAACAAGCAGATGGGTTCAGAGCAAGTCATTTTGTTGACAACCGAGAAAATGCTTCAGCCTTATTTCTCTTTTGTTGTCTGTGCATTTTGTGTGTGGGTAGGGAGGGGAGAAAGTTCTGATGTCTAAACATCAGCCTCTCTTTGTCATGTAATGCAGATGGGAGCAGAACACAAACATATATAAGTAGAATATTTCGCACAAATTACCGACTGTAGATGTCACTGAAACGTGAAATATTAGAACAGGACATAAAATGTCTCATCTTGGCTATATCCATATTTACAGGTTAAAACACTCAGACACCATACTTCATACGGGAAACAAAAGTTATTAAAATACACACTTTGAACCAGAATAGAATGTTATTAACATGGACAGAAACCTTTTAAGGGAAATAGATGCCAACGACGAGAAGAAACTTTCAGAAAATGAAAAAATAGTAAGAATATTCAACTACCTAGAGAAAAAATGAACAGGCAATAAATACAACTAGGAACGAAAATAGAAAACATTTCCCATTTTCATTGGAAAGAGTCTTAATGATGTCTCAAAAAGGAAATGTTGTAATTCATCTACTCACCAACTGACGATGCAATGCCTGAAACGCTCCCACAAGAAAGGCTTACTGCGACAGTAGAGTCATCCGGCCTGATCACAGCAATAAACAGTTGGCTATGTTAGAGAGATACTTGAAAGACAAAAAATGACATGAAAAAGAACAATTAGCTTCTTAAACAATCGAGCACTAACCGATGAGAACGCCATAATGACCGTAAGGATTCATACACCGTAAAGCTTATTGCTAGACTGGGGCCAACACCCTATATTGATTCATAAGTTTAAAAATCAATAAGAAATGCATTCCGTTTGAATACAAACTAGGCACTAAAAAACAAAGCATACCAACAAAGTTGCACCAAGTCCTTTATAGAGACCAAAAAAGCCTTCATCTTTGCAAATGGTACTCAGTGCATGCCAAATGCCACGGTAGTAGATTGCATTCCTCTGGCACATATTAAAAAAACAGAAAAAAATAATTCAGTAACCAAGAAAAGCTGAATAAAGTTGGTATGAGAGATATATGCGCGACGATGATACAAAATATATAGCAAAGCAAGAGGTCTTTGATAAGATGGGTACCACGTTACATACACAAGGGGATAGTACCCACTGCATTCAAGAAAACTGAACACACCTGCGCTGCGAGGCGAGTCCTAACAATATCCAAAGGGTACGAGGCAGAAGCAGCAGTAATTCCCGCCAGTCCACCACATGTAAAATGTACAAGGGCATCCTTGGCCTGGTTCTTATTGTGAGTATCAAATCCAGGAATTGATCTGAAAAGCTGCAAAAGAGATATAGAAGGAAGCTAAGGTGAGTATAGTAGCAATTGGCTTCATTATCAACTCCCTGTGCAAAGTTAGTTTGAATGGACAATTTTGAAATGGACAATGTGTATGTAATCATTGCTCACAAGCTTGTAGTGCTCATACGCATAGAAGTTGACAGCAGAGTAGGGTAGACGATGAACAACAGTAACCATATTCCCTTTCCAAAAGGCTCGGACGCCTTCTTCATTAACAATACGCAACGCCTCACGAATTATACTGGGCCTGGTCAATGCTGCAACTTCTGAATGCATGCCTTGGACCTTGAGAGAGATTATTACCCGATTAGTAGGCAAAACAAATAACAAGAGAATACTCCTCAGAACAGATAATAACAGTAAGACAGCCGTGTCTGTGCATATATCTGAACAAGAACATACTGCATGAACTAAAAACATGAATTCAGAACTAAATTCCCTTTATCCGAAAGAGTCGAGCAGTTAAATTACTCATAAGCAAGATAAAAATGTTTAATGTTGGTATGAATGTATAATATACAGGGCTTTTTATTGATATCAGTTGAAACACTGTGTATCTCAGCTTATTCTAAAACATAAGAAACTACTAAATCAATTTCACTGCACCGATTCCAGCAAATTTCACAAGAGATGATCCACCATTTATTGACATGGGATTTAGCATATTGAAGAGATCTTTCGATCAATATTGGTGACTTGATTAGGTATAACATGAAATACTGAAATACTGAATCACAACCCGAATTGCTTTGTTCACCGGATGAACAATTAGACTAGCAAAATTTACTCTTTTTTGTTTTTTCCTGTTCAACGGGTAGCTAAATGTTAGGCCCCATAATGTGACAAACGTGACTAACCTGAAAAAGAATGGTGAGGCGAGCCATGGGTGCGGTGCATGTCTTGGCAAAGGCTCCGGCAACGCCACCGGCGAAGAGGGTGCCCATTTGAGACGGCTGATGCACAGGCTGTTGTTGCACATACTTCCTTGCACCACCGTCAACCACACCGCCTGGCCCAGACACTCCGACCCTTGCTTCCATTACTACTTTACTTCCCTCTTTGTTTTTTCCCCTTCTTTCTTCGTGTGCGCTAAGAAGAGATCGCCGACTGAAAATTTTGGTCAAGAAATCTACACGTATTTCATAGAGAAACTTTGAAGAGAAGAAACGAAATTTTATTTTATTTTATTTTACCTCCGAGTAAGGGGAAGCGGAGGCTCTCGGCAAAAACCCGGTAAAACCCTAATAATCCTGTTGCTTAATTGAATCGGTATTACGCGCGGTTCTAATAGGAAATCACTAATTTTATGTCATTTTCCCTTAGAAACACATTATGTCATTTTAATGAGTTATTATATTTTTGTTTCTTTTTTTTTTAATAGTTATTATATGCTTTACGGAGGACACTACTTCGGAATTTTCGTTCTATGTTTGCGTACTTACAACTTTGATTAAACTAGTGTCGTTAAAGTACAATAAAAAAAAAAAAAAAAAAAAAAGTACAATAAACTTTTTTTTGGAATGATTAAAGTACAATAATTGATCCAATACATTTTATTTATCATTAATACGTGATATTTATTGATCAATCACTCATAATTAATTTATGGTGTATATTATTATTTTCTCCTCCTTAGCATATCATATTGATATAGTCGGATATATCAGGTTTGACGTAACAGTGACATAAAGATGATATACAGCTGTATATGTGTGATTTCTCAGGTGAGAAGCGGTGGATATCAAAAACAACGGTGGTCGGATTGATGCTTATTAAAGGAATCACAAGTGAGTCGATAAATTAACAGAGTAGCTCTGTGTATATCAGTTCTTGGATCTTTTTTCCATTACAATTTGATCTTATATATATAGGCAATGACTAAGTAGGTTTAGTCTAAATATGACAAGACACTAAAAGCATGTAATTAAATATAATTAGCTATGTGTTGACCAGATAGCTGTCCGAGTGAGGTGGCGTGCAGCGGACATGACAGGAGGTCAGACTCATATCTGCCTATGTCTTGTAGTCACCAGCTTGAAATTTGGCCGGCCTGATTATATGGGTGGCATCCACCGTGTTTGAGATGTCGGAGTGGGGATGAGTCCGGCTTATTGACCGCGGACTAACGGGATGGAGGCTCAAGACCCGTTGTTGGCCTTGGATTCAAGCCCAATCTAAGTGCTTGGGTTCCAATCCGGATCGGGTATATCACATATAAATTAATTTATGGTGTATATCATTATTCCCTCCTCCTGAGCATATCATTTTTTTTTTGAAATTTCGCTCTCCTCCCCCGTGAACATGGAGAAGGAGACTCTTACTAATCTGCCACACATTTGTTAACGCTAACTATCCCGCAGTTGGATACACCCGCCATTAATCCAAGCGATGTAACTGATGGATATCCGGTGCGGTCACTAAGCTTTGCCGGGGAAATTTTTTGCGCCGAAAGGCATAGTGGTCCGGAATCTTCGCACGGTAGTGGTCCGATCTTGGGGCCGTGAATCGTTTCTTGTGACTCACTTAGAGCGAATATATTACAGTTCGTTTTTAGCATGAATCTGAAGAGGTTAAGGTCTTGAAGGATGGGTCATGGTGCTTTGATGGTTTCATTCTTCATCTCCGTGGATGGGATGATCAGTGGCAAGTTCTAGAAGACTTCATCGAGTTGGCGGAGTTTTGGGTGCATGTAGTCAGTTTCCCGACCCATCTCAATACCTCAGTTGTGTGCTGCCACCTTGTTAGGGTTTTTGGGAAGTGCACCATAGCGCAAGTTAAGAAATAAATTAATACGGGGCAATGGCGTATGCGGCTTCAATTTCATGTTCCCACTGGTGAGCCGTTGCGGAGAATCTTTGTTCTTAGGGTGATGGAAGAAAATATCAAGGGCTTAATTCAGTACGAGGTATTGCCAAATATGTGCTTCCAATATACGGTTATATCGTGCACACCATCAAGTTTTGCCCAACTTTGGATTGTGAGTTGACAGTCAGGGACTAGAGTCGGCATCTTTACGAGGTGTGAATTAATGCAACTCGTAGATCGAATCTGATGGCGAGGGTGGGCTTGAACATCCTAGTAGGCTTGAAAATCCAATCTTTCTTGTGTGTTGTAATTTGGATTTGTTTCCTTTAAGGAGATTAAAGTAAGATGTGAAATATAGAAGGCTTAAACCATTAGCGTTTGGTAAAGGGATGGTGCAAGTTAAGTCGAACAGTGATGTTTGCTTAAGATGGTATCTAGGAGTAGGAAAAGGAGTTGTCAAAGGAAAGGTTAATACGGATCTTAGAATCTTTTGAAGACAAGAAAGAGTGTAGCACTAAGCTAGAAATGTTTTCAGGTAAGCTTGAGTAGTACTTAAGTTGGGATCTGAATTGAACCTTAGTGATGGACTGTGGGAAGTTCAGAAGTTGATAGCTCAAGATTCGAAATGCTAGTCGGTTTGAAACATTAGTTTAGGCGGGCAAGCTCTGGCAAGTTTCGAGGACGAAACTCCTTTAAGGGGAAGAATGTGAAACCAGTATCTCCATAAAGGGTATAAAAGTATTTTGGTCATTTTGTGTGTCCCGATAATTTTAATAAGTTAAGTTTTATTCAAATAGTTGGAGATAAAGTATAAGTTAAATGGCATTTACAGTATTTAAAAGGTGTAGCTTTTAGTAAGCGCAAAACGAGAATCGTACCAACCTCTATTTAAACTCAATATACTCCAAACTCTTATTTTCATTCCCCCTAAAGAGAAAGTTGCGGCTACAAGTGAGAAAAAAAGAGGGAAAAGAAAAGAAAGAAAAGAGAAGAAAGAAAAGAGAGGAGAGAAAGAGAGATTTCCACTTCCCGATCAATCCGGCCGTCGAAAACACAAACTAATCACACCAAAATGCTCACCATGAAGAGAGATTCATTTTGATACAATTTTCACCCCGATCGGGTAAGAGTTTCAAAAACCCATTTTCTAGATCTGCAAGCGTTTTTGGGTGTGTCTTAGCCAAATAATGATTTAAAAGTTGTAGTAATCGTAGAACTTTGTTTTAGTTGTAGATTCGAAGTGGGTTACTTTGATTCTTGGATTTTTGCTTGTGGACCTAGGATTTTCTTGAAGATTCAAGTTATGTTCTAGGAAGTTTCTTGGATTTTTCTTGAAGATTCAAACTTTAATTCATCTTTGCTTTAAGAGATTGAGGTAAAGAGGCGTCCAACCGAATCTTTAGTTGCTAGTAGCTTTCAAATCTTGCCCATGACTTGTAGAGGTGTTACATCTGGTTGTTGTAAGTGTTAAAGATGTTTGGAAATCAAAATTTGCAGCATTTGATCTTCAAATCTGTAGATCTGTAAGATTGGCGGGTGCTAACTGCTAGTAGAATGTTTCTGCTTGATGTTGGCAGATGCCAGTCCTTTTGACGGGCGCTAGTTGAGTTGGCGGGTGCCATTTAGCATTGGCAGGTGCCGACTGGGAGCAGAGAGTTCTGTTAGTGTTTGGCGGGCACCAGTCCTATGTTGGCGGACACCAAGTGCTTTTCAGAGATTTCTAGACACTGTTGGCGGGCGCCAAAGAAGACTATCGGGCGCCAATGATGTTAGGATAGCCCCAGTTAGCTGTTGGCGGACGCCAATGATGTCAGGATAGCCGCAGTTAGCTGTTGGTGGACGCCAATGAAGGTTGGTTGGCGCCAAAACCTCCAAAAGTGTACAATCATGTTTTGAATCATGTCTTAGTGTAAAGCCTTGTGTGGGTTGTGGTAAACTTAAGTGTACATGTTCTAGTGGTTTTGGCTCCGCACCGTGTCTCACAAGAGCATTGGAACACTCTATATGGCCTTACGTTATGTTGACTTGATGATCAATGTCTTACTTGTAGCATGACGAAGTTATGGGTTTGGTTTCTAGTGGATTCGGCTTAGCACCTTGTGGAGACCCTCTGTGAGAGAAACTCGGGATCATTGGAAACCTTATTCCTTAGCCTCGTGGATATGGGTTAGATTCTAATATTTATGTGCAATGCGCTAAAAAATATAATGTGGAGTTGGTCTATGGTCTAGTGGTCCATAGGAAGCCTTTTTATGTGCAATGAACTTAAGTGGTTAGATTAATCCCCTAAATATGCACTTGACTTGTCTAAAAGCTAAAACTTGTTAGTCCTTGGTAAGACACGTTTATACATCCTTCACGGAATTATTACACCTCCACACGATTAGATATTAGCCGGACTCGTGTAATATTCCATATGGTTAGCAATCATGTCCTATAGAGGTGTCGAGCAAATGTTTCGGTGCATTATCACCCGGCAAAGTGTCCTTGGATTAATGTGTAACAAATGTCTTATTTGTTGAGTTTACTAGTGAGACTAGTAGAGCGTTGTGAGCTAATGAAACATATGTCTATTATGATTGTTTGACCTTCCTTGACCACCATAAACCAATACTAGATACTTATAATCTTATTGATATTCCTTGTCATATAACACGACTCGACACAACGTAATTAACCTCCCCAATTATAGTCTTTATCGTTTGGACCTAGATAATTTATATAACAAACCGAACTTATTAACTCGTCAATCCGTTTGTATCTATCTTAGATTGGCTACGGGAGTCATCCTCTTTAACTTGACTTAGCACCGGTAAGTCACTAAATCACTGTGGTATTGTTACGTGACTTCGCCTTTTGGTGCCTCCATCTCATATAACTCACACGCTTACGACTCTAAGGATGCCGATATTAACCGTACACCTCGTCCAGGCAACATTCCTATGGTCTCATGCTAATCTACGACGTATGTATAATCAGGTGCTAGCAATCCCCAAATATAAACCTACCTAGATAACGCTGAACGTCCGAAGATCAATTCATAAGCCTACCTAAGAGTTTTATATTGGTATTTCCTTTTTACACATTTTAATTAAACTAAGCGAGTAACGTAGCCATAGCCATACCTACTGAGATAATAAATTCTATTAAGTTAACCTAACCATAAAGACGTGGCTATTTAACGGATAAAACAGGGGCTCGGTCGACCGAATAGGTGGGCTCGGTCGACCGAGTGAACTCATTCGGTCACCCGAATCAATTTCGTCCCCAGATTACATCCCCGAACGTATCTCTCGGCGTTTCATCATATACAACGGATTAAACGAAATTCGTAAAGCATTCATATAAACTAACATAGATACGCATTAATTAAATCAAGTAGATTCATGAATAGAAACTAAGTAGATGACGTAGGTTATGGGATCCTCATAGACAAGGCTTCGCCACATCCATAACGACATAACCTAGATCTACATCTTCTAGCTATGAATTAACTAACTCAAACAATAAAGCATAATTGGGGGGAATTAATTACTTAAAAGAAAAGAAACAGAAAATAAACGCTTACATAATGCAGCCCTTAAATTGCTAGAAACACCCTCAATAAACTACATTGAATCAAGATATGAATAGAGTGATTTTATTGAATGATATTCTAAGGTATATTTTTGGTGTGTTTTACAATTCCTCGTAGCTGCTGCTTATATAGGAGTTTTTGCCGACTTAGGGTGGTTCTAGAAGGTAAACACGACAAAAGCCCTAAACCGCCCCGAAGCTGACACTCGGTCAACCGAAAGATGACACTCGGTCGACCGAGCCTAATGGTTCGGTCGACCGAACCTATATTTTCCATGTTCTACACGTTTTCTTCGTTTGCCTTGCTCCCCACTGCACGTTTGCATGTCGATCCGATTACTCTCTCATTTAATGCTCCGATTTCCTTCCTTCCTTATCTTGAGATAATTGATTGAATGACACTAATCTTCTCGATTTGTAATGATTTGTAAAATCAACATTAATCGCACAATAAATCGGATAAAAACGAGTAAATACCAATTTACATAATATAAATCACATAACATTAAATATTAAATATAAACGTGTGATTTAATATAAAATGCGTATTATTAATCTCGATTTAAGGTCAATGTTGGTGACTTTTACGGGTATAATTTGACCGTCATCAACTACCCCCCACTTAGACTTTGATCGTCCCGAACAAAGCATCAATAAGTCATTCCCCAAGACAACATTTTCTATGGTCAAATCATACTTACACAAGAAACTCAAGTCAACTCATACTAGTCATGCTCATAAGATATCCATTATTCACTACTGACTATGAATCGAAGTGATGTGTGCATGTGCATTTAGTTTTATATAAATGTGGCAAGATTAGAGTTTATGCTAACTTCGCAATCTCAACCTACCAACCTCAGCATTCATACTTCTCAAGCCTTTAAATTTTTGAAGCACTAGAGCAATAAGCAAGAGCGTATCTATAGGGTTTTTGGACTTGGAGACCGAGTACTACTCAAAGCCTCTTAAAGAGTTGAATATTTTTTCATATCTTCATATTTTTCAAATACTATCAATCTCAAGGAAGAAAACTTTTTAGAGTATCCCCCTATCTTAGATCATGTATAGCATCGAATATTACCACAAGCGCGGGGCTACTTTGGTAATGTTACTACAAGCCCGAAGGTCTAACATTTTGCTAAAACACAGTACGTCTCAAGCTTATTACTCCGCTTTTGTTGGCAAGAAGATAAGAATACATCAGTCAATAAGTATCGACACTAAGTCTACATAACCAATCATCTATGCAATGTACACAATATTTTCAATTTTTTTATAAATTGCGCGGTATAACTCGATTCATTTATTGAGTAATTGAATAATAAATAACTACTTGCAAAAACCGGCATGAATATCCTTAAATTTACTTAGCATAAGTATAAAATGATCACGTACTCATGAAACTTGGTTCCTTTCCTATCAATTCTTAGCTAGGAACTCACAATTCTAAGGGTACGAGATAAATAATGTGGCATTTATTCAATTTTTTTCAATCCTTCAATTATTCTACCGTTTCATTCAAATTTCAATCATAACATAACATAGCTAAGTCTCCTACCCCCCACTTAAACGTGGCATTGTCCTCAATGACAAAAATAAATGAGAATTTAAGAAAAAGACTTAGCTCTGGAAACGGCTCTCAAGTAGATGCAGAACATCGGAGTAATCCTCAGCACGTCGTGGAGAGACAGACACATCCTGCATAAGCAGACAAACTCCACGAAACCTAAAAAAAATTTCATGTCTATGGAAGTTATAAAATAATGTGGCAGTAATGAGGTATAAATACCTAAAAACAGTTTAAGCCACTTTATTTTATACAACCAATGACAAGGAAAAATACTAAATAGAAAGAAAAATAAACAAGCAACTAAAGATGGTAGTCTTCATCTAAAAACCGGTGGATAAGACAAAGATCAAAAAGCATTACCCCATGTGGGAAAACACGAGGGTGACTGGGTCACTATGTATTCAGTCCAGTATAAAAGAGAAACTTGGTAAGGTATAATAGATGCAATGCGACCTAGAGGATAACGATAAAATCAAATACTTAGCGCAGACGCTTCTCGCTTGCATTGGATATCAACAGCTTAGGGAGATGTAGCTACTCCTCGAAATTACTAATAACCCAATGTATCACGTAAAAGTCATAACCGTCATCAACAAGGCCAGATCGGTGTGATAGTTCAGAACAAAACTTATCATCTAGAAATGCCGGAATAGACGGAAAAAATGTGAAATTTAAAACTTCCGGTAGAAAGATAAGTCGTACTTTGATCGAACCAAAAACTCTTGAAATCTAGCTAGGGTCAGAGCTACACTTACCCAACTAGTATCATGAAAATCAAAATGATAAAAAAATTATCATTAAAGCTTAGCAATATTTCAAATTCCGCAACACAAAGGTATTTTGTAAACAAAATGGAGGTTGAGAGTATGATGGGTTTAGAAAAAGATACACATAAGGATGGGAAGAAAAGATAAAGGGTGGGTAAGAAATTGTGTTTTTGGGATTGAGAATTGTTTAAAGGAATGGGATTGGGTGGGAGAGTGAAACGGATGGAAAGAAAGAGAGGCGATGAAAGAATGGTTAGAAATGTGAACTGTTGGGGAAGATTGGTGAGAGAATCGAAAAGGTTGAAGGGTGAAAAGGTATAAATGAAAGGATAAGGGTGGTTGCAGAATGAATTGCGCACCACTTTGAATTTTCACTTGGATCACCATTCTAAAAGATGTTGGAAGTTGACCAAAATTGTTCTTGTTCGCACCAATCATTCTCTGTTACATTTTCAGTAATTCTCAAGCTCTCTTAATGCTTCCATCTTAAGATTGATTGCTAAATTTCCTTTTCTTTAGCAATTTCTCGACTCTCCTACGGAACTCTATTTCACGTGGCCTATATTGAGTAAAAAAGTTTTGCACATCCTTAGCCCAATGGCCATCGGAACACGGCAAAATAAAAAACCTCAACATATGTCACGTTACTCTTATTGGACTCAAAGAAAGAAAAACCTAAAATCCTAAAAAGAAATCCTAAGGGTTTTAAAGAAGTAGTTCTGAGTTTAAAGTCCTCAGCTCGACTTTCCAAAAAATTATCCTTGTCAGTTGTCATTCTTGGATCGCCAGACTTTGACCCCTCGAGCACTATATGAGGTGGGCTCGTCGCTTTTGCGGATTAATACCCTTCCCTTGGTTGTGAGACCTAGGAAACGACATTTATCCATACCATTTATCCAAAGCTCTTACCTCGGCTCTCGTTTTAGGAATTAGTGAATTCTAAGAAACTCGGTTAAAATTACGGTTTTGACCTTGACAATAAGAAACAATGAATCAAAGTACTCCGAATAAGGTCGGTTATGTAGGCAAGCCTACGCCGTCTTATTCGTTGGAACATATGTGACGGTTCGGGCCAATCCGTCAAGATTAAGCCCCGTTTAGCCCGAAGGCTTATCGGCTATGCTAAGTCTTGTCGAACCGCTTTGTAACGTACATCACACGTGGAGGGGAGTCGATTGAGCCGAAGCTCGGTTGAACTCGCCCGGCCATGGTTAGACCATTTCCGAACCCATGTACTAAGAGTCTCCGATTTCTAAATTGTCACCCAAAGCGTAATCTCGTTTCGTTTAAGGTGGGTTCACCGAGAAGCCATCACCATAAAACTCAACGAAAGCGAGAAGATGGTGTTCTCTCAAAACTCAACGTCTTCTTTAGATTGTGAATGCTTAAACTACACAATTTGTTGCTCCCCCGGCCGTAGAAGCAATCTCATGCATAGGACAAAGAGATTTTAACAGAACTACGAGGAACTCTTTATTCACTGCTTCCTTTCAACGACTACATCTTTCCTTACACCCTCTAGATGAGACAAATATGGGGCAGAACCTTCCACACTAATAGAATTAATCTTACAAACCAACTCCGGGCTAAGCTTCATACTTAGGTTCATGTATAGGCTAACTTATGCTCAAAAAACCAAAAGGTAGTAAAACATAAGCAAAAAAAAGGTAGTACCTTGCCTTCAACATTGTACCACGAAGAATTTAGGCCTTTAAAAAGTTTTCGGAGCCATCTTTGTGCTTTAAAGGTATAGCTTCCATCGCTTTTCCCATCTTAGATTCGTAGCTCCACATGTTTGCTGGGTTATTTTCTCAGCGCCCGCGAAAAATTACTGACTCAGATTATTGCTTCCCTGGTTTCTGCAAACAGAAGAAAAACAAAATAGATCGTAGACTGATTTTAACATGGTCTCCCATGCTGCTATCAGACTTACGGATTAAACATACGGGGATAAACAGACACGCGAAATTCCAGACTCGAAAAACACAAATCAGAAACCTTGTAAACAGAACAGAACAAGAACAAAACAAAAAAAATTATAAATTCTCGGTCGACCGAATGAGGTCTCTCGGTCGACCGAATAAATTTATTTATATATATATATATATATATATATATATATATATATATATATATATATATAATTTTTTTTTTCCATAAAGAATCTAGAATTTTCGGATAGAGCGGACAACCGTAGGGACTCAAAAACGTAAAAACAGACTCTAAAACAGAAAACTCGACATGAATAAAAAAATTATTTATATATAAAATTGACCGTTGGTTCCCCGGCAACGGCGCCAAAAACTTGATCGGGGTCAATCAGGTTATAAAATACTTGACCACCATAAACCAATACTAGCAAGAGGACTAGGCCCATCGTAGTATAGCTATAGTGAATCAAGGTCGATCCCACAGGGAACCAATTGTGGATTATCTTATATACAAACAATTAGTTAAACATGTCAAGGACATAGAGGCGGTCTACGACCAACATAAAACAAGAAAGGTAAAGACACGACTCGACACAACGTAATTAACCTCCCCAATTATAGTCTTTATCGTTTGGACTTAGATAATTTATATAACAAACCGAACTTATTAACTCGTCAATCCGTTTGTATCTATCTTAGATTGGCTACGGGAGTCATCCTCTTTAACTTGACTTAGCACCGGTAAGTCACTAAATCACCGTGGTATTGTTACGTGACTTCGCCTTTTGGTGCCTCCATCTCATATAACTCACACGCTTACGACTCTAAGGATGCCGATATTAACCGTACACCTCGTCCGAGGCAACATTCCTATGGTTAGGCGTACTTCCTAAACGATTACTCAAGCTCTCGTCCAACTAGCAATTACCAAGTTATAGTCTCATGCTAATATACGACGTATGTATAATCGAGTGCTAGCAATCCCCAAATATAAACCTACCTAGATAACGCTGAACGTCCGAAGATCAATTCATAAGCCTACCTAAGAGTTTTATATTGGTATTTCCTTTTTACACATTTTAATTAAACTAAGCGAGTAACGTAGCTATAGCCATACCTACTGAGATAATAAATTCTATTAAGTTAACCTAACCATAAAGACGTGGCTATTTAACGGATAAAACAGGGCTCGGTCGACCGAATAGGTGGGCTCGGTCGACCGAGTGAACTCATTCGGTCACCCGAATCAATTTCGTCCCCGCATTACATCCCCGAACGTATCTCTCGGCGATTCATCATACACAACGGATTAAACAAGAATTCGTAAAGCATTCATATAAACTAACATAGATACGCATTAATTAAATCAAGTAGATTCATGAATAGAAACTAAGTAGATGACGTAGGTTATGGGATCCTCATAGACAAGGCTTCGCCACATCCATAACGACATAACCTAGATCTACATCATCTAGCTATGAATTAACTAACTCAAACAATAAAGCATAATTGGGGGGAATTAATTACTTAAAAGAAAAGAAACAGAAAATAAAGGCTTACATAATGCAGCCCTTAAATTGCTGGAAACACCCTCAATAAACTACATTGAATCAAGATATGAATAGAGTGATTTTATTGAATGATATTCTAAGGTATATTTTTGGTGTGTTTTACAATTCCTCGTAGCTGCTGCTTATATAGGAGTTTCTGCCGACTTAGGGTGGTTCTAGAAGGTAAACACGACAAAAGCCCTAAACCGCCCCGAAGCCGACACTCGGTCAACCGAAAGATGACACTCGGTCGACCGAGCCTAATGGTTCGGCCGACCGAACCTATATTTTCCATGTTCTACACGTTTTCTTCGTTTGCCTTGCTCCCCACGCACGTTTGCATGTCGATCCGATTACTCTCTCATTTAATGCTCCGATTTCCTTCCTTCCTTATCTTGAGATAATTGATTGAATGACACTAATCTTCTCGATTTGTAATGATCTCGTAAAATCAACATTAATCGCACGGTAAATCGGATAAAAACGAGTAAATACCAATTTACATAATATAAATCACATAACATTAAATATTAAATATAAACGTGTGATTTAATATAAAATGCGTATTATTAATCTCGATTTAAGGTGTGTAGATTCGGTGCTTCTACCATTTACTGAGTACGTTTGTACTTATCCCGTTATTATGTTGTTCCATACCTCGAGAAGGTGGTTTTGTTGTAGGTTTAGTTCGAGATCGCTTAATAGTGCGTCCCGAAAATGCAATTGTTGAAGCTTGTCCTTTTTTTTGTTGGTATTAATGGTATGTAACATTCCCTTTTCCTTTTGTAATAGTTTGAGATAGTTGTACTATGGATTGTAAAGAAATGATTGTTATAGTTTATTGGATATTCAATCTTATGTAATATGTTTTGGGATGTTGTTTTAGTTGCAGTCTGTGTTACTTGTCGATCGTTGTAGATATCTTTAAAACTCCCCGAGCCTATGTTTTCATTGTCCGCTTGTTCTCTGGTGTTGATGATGTCATGCTTACGTATATAATCGATTAATTTTAATTATATACGTGTCGGACGTCATTTTTCGGTTAAGGACTCGGTATCCGGATCAAGATCGTCATGTATTCTTTTTGGTGTAAGATGATTGAAGAAGAATGGTGTAACTTATACACCATTTTGGTGTAAAAAACGGTTTGCATCATTGGAGATGCCCTAAGGTTTTGTTTATTACTTTCTTTGGCACATGAGTATTTGGTTTTGTTTCTTTGTTTTTTTTAGGTTAATAGTTTTTACGTTTCTAAAAAAAAAGGTTATGTTATAAATATACTCGTATTATGTGGATATCCATTAGATATTTCATCTCCTCTGTAAAAAATACTAGCCTGCAGCTAGTTACTTAATGGTTAAGTCTTGACATAAATATATGATGTAATCGATGGATTCGTTACACTATAAAATCACATGTAATATGTCATGTTTTTATTAAACGGTACCACGTTAGATAATTATCCGGGATAATTATCGGTTCCCATCACATGGTAACCTTTGGTCAACCTCCTTGTATCACATGCATAGCGGCCATTTTTTAGGTCGGCAATATCCTAGCTAGTTTGTATATATAAATAGGGCATTGTTAATGGCACCATACCCAATATATTCGGGCACCACATCTATGCAAAATTCGACATTTTAGAGGTCGAAATGTGTTATTTCAACTCCCGAAAAATCGAATTTTACACAGGTGTGGTGCCCAAGTATATTGAGTGTGGTGCCATTAACATTACCCTATAAATATCATATGTATCAAACCAAAAATGGGATAAGTAAGATAAAAGCAACATTGTTCCTAGCTGCTGAATATTATTAGCAGATTACTTTGGCACTTATATTTTCCTCTTTGATATCTTACTTTTGTACTAAGAATAGTACTAGCTTTCTACTTGAGTACTTCAACTACATACTATATTTTATAACACGTTATCAGCACGAGTTTTTATCGATTGAGCAATATCGAAAAATCCTCTCCGATAAGCTTTAAGAAAGCTGAAACTAAAGTGGAAGAAAATAGTTTTCTTGCACCGGATAAGGGCGAGCACCATGCGGTGATAAAAGCAAAGTGAAGAAAGGACCAAGGACTCCAAGCTTATTTCTTTCATTCATAATCATGGACAACCTAACTGGCGAGAACTGTTGGAATAATTATAGTAGTGTATCGGTTTGCTAATATGCTGAGAGATGAGCAACATGATTTTGTAGAAACATAAATCATAAAGATGAACACATAGCATGAAAACTTTATTCATATATTCATGATACTACAACACATAGAACAAAATATGCAGAAAGCAAAATATAAACGCGAAAACTTATTGTGACTGAGGCGAGTTTAGAACTCTGTCCTTAAGACATAATTGCCCCGCCTATGGTGCACACGGTTTATAGCAATACGTCTCCCAAGATGCAACAGTCTACCTTTCCGGGTTCTTGCACTTGAATGAGGAAAGCATCGAACTGATAGGGCCTTTGATTATCTCTCGACAATGCAAGTGTTTGTGTTTATTTCTGCAGAGTAATGGTATGAAAAAATGCTTTGTATTTTTCATTCAGGATTGTTCTTTATATATGCGTCCAAAAAGCTTAAAACTTCAAAACCTGAGATGGAATCGACCAGTCGGTCTATTCGGGGAAGCTGATATGGATCTTTCAGACAGGCTTTGTTTATATCTGTAAAATCGACACACATTCTCCACTTGCCATTGTGCTTTTTTTTACCATAACTACGTTCGCCAGCCATGCCTTTATGATTCCTGCTTGAAGAAGCTTTCCGACCTCTATCTTTACCGAAGCCTCTTTTTCGTTTGTAAACTGTCGTGCTCGCTGTTGTATTGGCTTGAAGGTGGGGTCAACATCCAGGTGATGAAGGGCGATGTTGGCCTCTACTCCTCTCATATCAGTAACTACCCAGGCAAACGCATCAAGGTTCTCCTTTAGAAATTTGATCATATCTTCTTTCTCTGAGGGACTCAGCCGAGCCCCAATCTTGATTTTATGATCAGGATAGTCGTTGTTAACGACCACCTCGATTAGCTCATCCTCCGCTGTAAAGCCGGGCTCATCCCTGACTTGCAAAGTTTCACATTCAACTTTGGTAGACTCGGAATCGCCCACTACATTGACCATGTTGATGTTTTCCATGTCCTTGGGTTGCTCTTTGCGAGCTCTCTTGTTTCCAACTCTCATGTCATGGATATATGTGAGGACTGCGGCGGGCTCGCTGATCGACGTTCCGATCCTATCCCCGACGTAAAATTTCGCTCGCTGATGCGGGACGGACGTGACCATCTGAAACTGTTTCAAGGCTGGTGTTCCAATTATCATGTTGTAATTTGACTGAAGGTCGACCATAAGGAAAGTTACCTTTTCTGTTCGAAAAGGTGCATAATCCCACATCTGTACATCCAGGTCGATGGCCCCCTTGACCTGTATCCTGTGATTGGTGAAGCCCTCAAGGGTGCCGTTATACGGCCTTAGGTTGGAGTCTCCGAATCCTAACTCTTTGAAGAAATTGTAATATAAAATGTCTCGACATGCTCCCATTTCAATCATTACCCGGTTGACGCATGCCCGGTTGATCACCACCGACACGCAAAGACACATGTCCTCTGAATTGACGGAAGTCACCAGCTCGCTTCGGGTAAAAGCAAGAGGTTGCTCGTTCCCATGCAGGATAGATGGCGCCTTTCGTCAACATGCCTACTTTGTTGATTGAGCCGATACGTTACAAAAGCGTATATTGTTGCCAAGCACTACCTCGGAGTTGATTGAGCTTATGACCCGAATGTTCACTAGCTTAAGCTTTCGTCCGTGGACAAAAAAGGCGAGAAAAACTCAAAGACTAACGGACAATCCGCCGCCTAAAATTATGTCCGCCACAAAGAATAAATTTAGGTGGGTTCCACATAAATCATCCAACATTAAACCAGTTCAAGCGGCGCGAGTATTGAAAATCAATCCACTTTTCTCGTTTTGAAGAAAGCTTTCTTTACTTCTCCACCGATTTAACGCGATTTTCTAATCCCGGCTGTCAAACAACAAATTCCAACAAATAAATGATAAATAAACCATAATTCAACAACTAAAGTCCACATCGCTAAAATCGAAACCTTTAAACAAAATTGGGCAAAAGCTCATACAGAGATATACATATACACGGAGAATAAGCGAAACGAAGCATTAAAAAAATCGACATCGGATTCGACCTAAATCGACATTTTTCCCGACCATAGCTTCTCCGGAAGGTTTTGCGGGGGTGGTGCCTTCACCATCATTTGCACCGGGAGAGCAACTTGATTTTGAAGTGAACTCGTAATTGGCTTTTTCTTCGATTTTTTTGCAAAGGAAAGAGATTGAAACAAGATTGAAAGAGAAATCGCGACGGGAACACATTGAAGAGCTTGAGTTCGAAGAATGAACTATGGTGAATCGCCATCGCCATTTGAGAGCGGGGAGCTTTTGGATTCATTTGGAATTTTGGAAGTTGGATCCCGTACTTTTAATAACCAGATTTTGACCCCTTATTAAATTCCCTTTATAATAGACAAGTTTTCTTGTAGTGGACTCTTAACTCCTTCGCTCTATAACGATCCGGTTGATAGTCCTTCAAATCGATCGCTCGATAACGAACCACGACCGTTAACTCATTCGCTCGATAACGATCGATCGAGCAATAGTAGATAGTACTATCACAATGATCGATAATGATTTAACTCATTCGCTCGATAACGAACCCCGAGATTCAAATCGATCTCTTAATAACGATCCCCGGCTCTTAACTCCCGCTCGATAACGATCGATCGAGACAATGATCGATAATGATCTTATAATGAACCCCGAGATTCAAATCAATCTCTTAATAACGATCCCCGACTCTTAACTCCTTCGCTCGATAACGATCCATCGAGACATAGTTGATAGTACTTTCACAACGATCGATAACGATGTAACTCAATCGCTCGATAACGAATCCGGAGATTCAAATCGATTGCTCGATAACGAACCACGACTGTTAACTCATTCGCTCGATAACGATCGATCGAGCCATAGTAGATAGTAATATCACAATTATCGATAACGATTTAACTCATTCATTCGATAACGAACCCCGAGATTCAAATCGATCTCTTAATAATGATCCCCGACGCTTAACTCCTTCGCTCGATAACGATCCATCGAGACAATGATCGATAACGATATGATGTAACTCATTCGCTCGATCGATCTCTTACTAACGATCCCCAACTCTTAACTCCTTCGCTCGATAACGATCAATCGAGACATAGTTGATAGTACTATCACAATGATCGATAACGATGTAACTAATTCGCTCGATAACGAATCCTTAGATTCAAATCGATCGCTCGATAACGAACCACGATCGTTAACTCATTCGCTCGATAACGATCGATCAAGCCATAGTAGATAGTACTATCTCAATGATCGATAACGATGTCGGATCTCACTCGATAACGATGTCGGATCTCACTAGACAATCTATAGATCATGATTACCGCGGGTGAGTAGCTTCTCGATTGCTAGCTTGAATTATATGCATTCATCTGTAGTTTGACCTTTGTCCCTGTGATACCCGCAATATTTTGTAGTATCGCGGCGTGCGTCCGGAACCATAGGATAAGGCTCAGGAAGTTCGTCCCTTACTTCGTTTAGCATTTGAGGGGCGTGAAATGCTCTTCCTTAAACCTCTCGGGTCTTTTAACATCTTTATCTCGATTTCTGCGGCTATCTCTGGGCGGACTGCGCTCAGTCCTTTGTTTGCCCTTGTTGGACGAAGACGCTCCTTCGTTTCCCGCATTTACGACATATTTTCTCATCAAACTAAGCATCTCTTGTAAGTTCGCAGGCGGAGTCAGAGCAAAATAGGATTTCAGATAACCAGGATTCAGTCCTGTTTCAAAGCTACTCATCACCACATTGTCCGCTAGGCCTCTCGTCAGCTTATATACTTTATAAAAAAGTTCATAATAGCTTCGTGTCCCTTCATTTTCCCCTTGTCGGACCTCATGCAAGTCGATGTCAGTCTTTTTTGGTCCTCCAATTGACTTGAACCCCAATATGAATTTGTTGATCAGATCATCCCAAGATAAGATTGAGCCCGGAGGAAGGCCGCGGATCCATGATGCAGCCCTATCTTGCATCAATCCCACAAATGCTATGCACCATGCCTCACTGCTAGGCGTACACAAACAGATCCTACTTTGGAAAGCCGATAGTCAGTTTAAAAGGTCTGTATCTCCATGGTAGTTGGTGAAATTCGGGTAATGTGTGCCCTCTCTCGGAGCCGCTTTCAAGATGTTGGGGTGGAGGACACAAGTACCCCAAGTCAGGTTAACATTTGCTCCCGCAACGCTTCTCTGTAATTCCCCTTTCTGCAGCTCCTCTATTTGTTTTTTCATTATGCTCATGTCCGCCTGGTTTTCTGGGATAGGCGGGAGCGGGGTGTAACTTTCTTCGGCCATTGACTCTCCCTGCCCTTCTACACGGGTGCGAACTTGCCTAGGGTATCTAGGTCGTCCCGGGGCTGCACCGTGATCGTCAACCACGGGCCCCAGACGGACTAAAGCCGATTTTCTTCCCACCTTAGGTTGTGAGGTTGCATGACTGCTTTCTTCCCTTTCGGTCCGCTGAGGTTGGTTCATTTTTTGTGGATGTAGCGAGGGTTGTATCTCTGTTGGTGCGGGCAGAGGGGAGATAAATTTTCGGATAGGTTGGGGAGGAAGACCTTCCGCAATGAGTATCATGTTATCCACCCGTATTTCTTCAACATACTCCATATGGGATTGGAGAGCTATTGAATGAGAACTTTGCTGTGGGGGCGCTCCCCCTCCTGAAACAGCATTTTGTTCGTTGTTTGGTAAGGCGTCACCAGCGATGCCTTTTCCCCTGCTTTTTCTAACCGCTGCTTCATGTATTTCACGGACTCTAGTCCTTTCTCTTATGTAAGCTCGCATATCGGGCATGATGTCCTGCCCGGCATCAGCCCCTACAGATAACACTCTTCTGCTCGGCTTCCCACGCTGCGTGTTCGCATGCCGCGAGTTGCCCTGGTTACCCCATTTGCTCGGAGTAACGGGGTTAAAGTGTTTTGAACCCTCCATATCTGACTAAGATCTTTTTGGAGATATTTTGGTGAGATATTTTGGCTAGTGACTAGATATTTTTTCCAACTCAAAATATCGAAATGCAGGGGGTGTTTATGAGGGTTATTTTCCGAGTGACTTTGCCAAGTATTCAAATTCCTTATTACTTGAAGATCTGAAACTGTCAAAAGGCGTACAAACCAACCTGGGTATTTAAAGATGGACTCGTGTGCGAGTTTGTAGATACTTCTTCAGAATGAGGCGGTTTGCACTGAATTTGGTGATCACTGTTCCGTGTATGTTGTTGAGGGGTGAAAAACGATGATTTCTGGGCTGGATTATCCCAGGAGATCAAAGTTTTGTTGATCAGAGAGTCGAGAGGAGCGGCGTCCTTGTCGGAGACACAGTGGAATCGTCTTGGCGGTGGAGCAAATGCCCTCTAAAAGCTGAATGATGATGATTTTCCCTATAACGGAGCCAACTGATATTGCGCAGAATATCAGGTTTGCGGTAACAGTGTTTATCTTGAAGATATGAGGCTTTATATATGTGATTTTTCCGGAGAGAGTACGGTGGTGGGCAAGAACAAGGCTGTCGGATAATGCTTACGAGAGTATACACAAGAGAATCGACAAATTGGAAGAGTAGCTCTGCTTGTATTAGTTCTTGGATCCTTTTCTATTACATTGTGATCCCATATATATAGGCAAAGACTATGTCGGTTTACTTTTCATGACAAGACAATTAAGAGTACATAATTAAAGATAATCATGCATACAATACAAGTGGACTAGCCATGTCTGGGCTAGCCAGCTGGAGCGATAAGTATGCGAGCAGCGAACAGCGGACTCGTATTTGCCTTGTCTTGATATTAGTTTGACCATATGGGTAGAAATCACACGGAGAGGATGAGTCCGGCGTATGACCAGCGGACAGGACCCGCTTACTGTTGGCGGTTTGGACCCAGCTTACGAACGGCGGGCAGGATCCGGCTTATGAATGCGGACAGAGGGGATAGAGGACCCGTATCTTCGTTTATGGTCTATGATAATGGGCCCAATCAAGATGAACATGGCCCCATTCCGGTTTGGGTATATCATATGGTATTCTGGTATTATGATTTGAGGTATTCCGGTATTCTAGCATTCGATTTATGGAGTTTATCTATTATATCGGGTATTCTGGATTTATATTATTTAATCATCAATTGATGATTATATCTTATTGACGGTGATCTATTATATTGGGTATTCTGGATATTCTATGGATCCATCTTTTATATATATATGCGCGTGTGTGTGTGTAGTTGTCTATTATTAACTGATCGGAGTCAATAATATATAATGGTGACTAGATTCTATATATGAGGTAAAATAGGTAAAATTTAATTTTGTTTCAATATATTTATTATGATCGATATAATCATATTGTAATATTATTATATATCGCAATATATCGATGATAAATTTGATGCAGTAATATTCTATGATGTGAATGTGTTCAAACTATAAGTTTGTTGCGTCAAATTATATGGATCCGTTTCCAGAAGTGAACGTGACTGAATTATATATTTAAGATGTGTCGGTTGACACAAATCCATTCCCAAAAATGAATGAGACAAAATAAAATATTCGAGGTGTATCGAATTACCCAAGTCCATTCCTAGAAGTGAATATGACGACTTTATGAAATATATAAGTTACATCAAATTTTATAGATTCATTCCCGGTAGTGAATGTGACTAAATATTTGAGATATATTGAATTACACAAGTTAGTTTCCAGAAGTGAACGTGGCCAAATTATAAAAATATTAAAGATACTTCAAAATACATGGACTTATTTCCAGAAGTGAATGTGAGAAAATTTAATATTTATGATGTATCAGATTACGCATGTCAATCCCTAGAAGTGGATGTGACTATACTTAAAATTTATGATGTGTCCGTTCCTCGAGTGAACGTGGACTGTTAAAAATTCTAGATTTATTGATATACATAAGTCTGTTCCCAGAAGTGAACGTGACAAAATCTAAATTTTCTATACGGCTATTTAAAGATGTATCGAATCATGTCAGTTAGTTTCCTGAAGTGAACTTGACATATATATAAGACTACGATTTTAAAATCTTCATACTAAATCTCACCAGAAGTGAGTTAATGACACTAGTGTGAAAATGATACATCTGTAGAACCCGGTATTGAATGAGTTCATTTTATATTTTATTATATATTATATATACATATATATTTATTTATTTATGTATTTACTTTTGGATCGCTTAGATTGAGTCCTGAAGAACTGAATCTAACATAAAAGATCAATTTGTCTTGTAGACAAATTTGATTTAAAGATTTGATCACCTGTAAAGATCATTCTTTAAAAATATATATAGATGGACTTGGAGTTCATCAGAAGCACTTGTATGCTCATAAAAGTGAATATAAATTCACATAAATAAATACGGGCTCGAAGTCCATATGGAATGGAATGATGTTCCAACGAATGACCTGAAGTCTAAAGATAAGAAAATTTGATCAGTAAGAACATCGTGACAATTTTAATCCTCGTAAAAGGATTGCATTTATCGTTGCAATAATATGCTCCTATAGTAGGAATATTGAAGGAAGTGGTTTATGTTCAACAAGATGATTATCATAGAATAATCATGAAACCCGATCCATTTGGTCCAGTACATTTCCTGAAGTGAATGTCACTAGATTCGTGATACTAAAATGGATCAAAGACTTTGTGTAATAGTAGTAGTATAAATTTCTTGTGTAATTTCTTTTCCTTTGTATAATAGGATATAGATAGCATACGAGAAATATTTTATTTTTGTTGTTTAATTTACTTTATAAATGTGTCTGCATTCATAGAAAAAAAAACCATGGTTACTATTTTCCTTACGGTTATTACAAACGTTTGTTTCCTTGGAGGGGAAGAAGTGTCCACCAGAAGTGGAACAAAACGATATTAAATTCTGGATGAATAATGAAAATCGATTTTCATACTGTGGTATTGGAAGTCCATTGATTGCGTACTTGGAGTACGGTGAATTGATTTTCACGATGTGGTATTAAAAGGCCACTGGTCGCGTACTTGTCGTTCGGAGAAACATCTGGTTGAGAACAATGAAGCTTCAAAATTTTGAGTAAAGGCAATATCATGACACAAATACTATATATTACGGTTATCCTGAAGATGATCTGGATATGATAAAACTTGTTTATCATTTTTTTTCAAAGTCTCAAACGTAGTATGTTGTGCGGATATCCCGTGATGTGGATATTAAATTGAGACATCGGAAGAATTTAAAAAGATATAAATCTCTCGAAGAGATAATACACTTCCTCCTGAAGTAAATAGCTCGTAATATTTGTTGATACTCATATAAATGAATACACATTGACATTTAAAATCCCAAATAGGGTATCAAATCGAAATGCTGAATCCCACAAAGGGTATTGTAAACTTACGTAGATATGACTTGTAATGAAATGTTTTCCCGAGATTAGGGAGAGGAAAGTAAACTTGAAGTTTATAAATCTCGTGGAATAACATTATACTAACGCACATTTTATCACCGGATGCATTTAATTACTCTTGATGAGTGAGCAGCTGCAAATGCTCTGGTTAGAATAAATGTTGCACAAATGTTTATCCTATGAGGATAATGTTTCTCCCAAAAGGGAAAAGGTCCCAGTAAGACATGATATGATACGTATCAGTTAATGAATATAACGCTATAAGCATTAAAGACCAATTGGCTCGATAATTAAAATTCCTCAAAAGAGTTATGACTATATTATTTATGAGAACTCCGAAAGAGTAAGTATATGCTCGAGTAGAAAATAATATAGTCTACGAAGCTCCGGAAGAGCAATGACGTACTCTATATGAGTAACGAAATCATAATCCTTGACGAGGTCAATACTGGAAAATGTCAACAAATGTTGATAAATAATATGTGGAACAAATAATATGCAATTGTCATACATACATGAGGTGGGATAAAACGAACCTGGAGTTCAATCCCTCGTGTTATTTTCTTGTTACCCCCCGAGGAAAAGTAAAGATTCTTGGAGAATCTGAAATTACATATTGCTATATTATTAATTTTGTTCAACGCTTGGAGCGTGAGAAACATATATGTTCCAAAAAATATAAATCTCATAATGTTGACAATGAATTAGCGTTATCATCCTTTGAATAATGAGATACGATAACGAATACAACACTTGGCTTTTGAACGAGGTTCATAAAAGAGGCAAACATGTTTTGAAATATCGAAACCGCCTGAAGCGAATATAGTGCATAAAGCACATAACATGCTAGAAGCATACAAAGTGTGTGAAATACACAATATATATTGCATAAAGTACCCCATAAGGGGTTTGGATATGTAATTAAACTCCGGTAGAGTTAAAAAAGATGATAAGGTATGAGTAATTGACTTATACTATTAAGATCCATTACATGCACATGAAAGATGTCATTTGGTCCCGAAGATCAATGATTGTACTCTTTTTCCCTTTAACAAATTTTTCCCACTGGGTTTTCTTAGTTAATGATTTTTAACGAGGCAATCAGTGCACAAGAGCGCATATCTCATTAATCTTTTTCCCTTGACTGGATTTTTTCCCACTGAGTTTTTCCAAGCAAGGTTTTTGGTACATGCCATATATGTTATATAAAAATCAGATCAAATGAGAAGCAAGTCGAGGACTTGTTAGTTATGCGGTTGATGGATGTTTATCGACCCCCCCAAAGTCAAGGCCTCGAATTGGTTGTTCATTCACTAGTGGAGGTACATCGATTTCATGGCGCTGGGCTTAGCGAATTTAGGTCGCAACATCTTCGAATCATGGCGAAATAATAGCTATTCATAAAGCAAGCCGAAAATATGTTTCGTTCGGATCATTGGTGCATTAGATCCAAGAGACTTGTGATTTATTCATCAAAAAATATAAGGCGGCTTGATTATATGAAGATAGTGCGACATGTATAGCTCAGTTAAATGGTAGCCATGTAAAAGGCGATCTGATAAAGCATATTTCATCAATATTGTTTGCCACACACAATCTTCAGCAGAATCAGATCAAGTGATAATCCAGAAGATATGTTCACTAATGTATTGAATACCGGAATGTTCAAGAGTTTGATCTAGAAGATCGGGACGCACCAACTTAAAGATCTGAAGAGATGTTAAAATCAGGAGGAGTAAAACACAAATGAAGGTTGTACTCTTTTTTCTTCATTATGATTTTTTCCCATAGGGTTTTTCCATAATGAAGGTTTTAACGAGGCAGATTCTTTGTGGATGGACATCCAAGAAGGAGTGTTATAAATATACTCGTATTATATGGATGTCCATTAGATATAATAGCTATCTCCTCTGTCAAAAGTACTATCCTACAGCTAGTTACTTAATGGTTAAGTCTTGACACAAATATATGATGTAATCGATGGATTCGTTACACTATAAAGTCACATGTAATATGTCATGTCTTTATTAATGGTACCGCGTTAGATAATAATCCAGGATAATTATCGGTTCCTGCCACGTGATTATCACATGGTAACCTTTGGTTACCCTCCTTGGATCACATGCATAGCCGCCATTTTTTAAGGTGGCAATATCCTAGCCTATTGCCGGGGGCGGAGCTAGGATTGTTGTTTAGGGGGGGGGGGGCGAAATTCTAAAATTAAATTGTCGTGGAAAAAGTGTTTTAAAAAAATTACCATAGTTACAAATAAGGAAATTGATGTGATTTATATAATAAAAATATATTTACTATATTGTTTTTTATATATTAATAATTGACATGAATATTAATAAATGACTATAAAAAAACTGAAGTTTAATATAGTAAATAAATTCGAAAATTTTGGATTGTCATTTTTCCAACAACAGACCAAACACGCAACTCTTATTTTAATAGAACTTATAATCTATATTACATTATTTTAAACATATTACCGAATAGGAAGGGTATTTTAGTAATTTCTTAGAAAATTTAAGGAGGGGCACGAGCCCCCTTTGCCCCTCTATAATTCAGCCCCTGATCCTAGCTATTTTTCCTACTTGCTGAATATTATTAGCAGAGTACTTTGGCACTTACATTTTCCTCTTTTTGATTTCTTACTTTTGTACTAAGAATAATAGTACTAGCTTTCTACTTGAGTACTTCAACTACATACTATATTTTATAACAGGTTAACATTTTTTACGCCATGAATTTTTATTCATTGGGTGCTTTTAGTTACAAAAATAGTTTTCGTCAAAAAAAAAAAAAAAAGTTACAAAAATAGTTAAATTCATTTTCAATTTGATGGTAAGATTTATTGTTATGAACACATCACATACTAAGGAACACATGACCATCTATCTTTTTTAAAATTTAAAAAAAAATACGCATCAAATATGCATTATAAATTGTAACCGATATTTGAATATTTATGTTCACAAAATTTATGTACTACAAAAACCAAAATAAAACAAGCCGATAACTGATAAGGCATGCATTACTCTTAGGGTGCGTTTGGATTGATGAAATATAACGATGAATGGAATGAAACTGATGGAATGGAATGCAATGGAATAGAATGAAACCGATTCCATTCCTATGTTTGGCATGCAATGGAATGAAATATGCAAGATTGTATTAGATGCGATAAGTAATACGGTGGGTGATGAGCGTACATGATAACGATTGTAGCAAGCAGTGGTGGGTGGCGGAGGATGATGTGAGGTGTGTGATAGTAGTGGTTGTGGTGGTGGTGATGGTGGTGGTTGTGGTGTGTGATAGTGGTGTTTGAGGTGGTGGTGATGGTGGTGGTGGTGGTTGTGGTGTGTGGTGGATGTGGTGGTGGTGATGGTGGTGGTTGTGGTGTGGGATACCATTGATTGTTATGACGTCGGCGGTGGTAGTGGTGGGTTGTGATGGTTGTGGGTTGGGTTATGATGGGGGATGGTGACGAGTTGTGATGAGGGTGGTGATAGGGTAGGCGGCGATGGTGGAGGGTGGTGATTGTTGAATATAATGAGGTTTGAATAACAACAACAATGTCGAAAACGCAGGAAAAACTAAAACCGCAGAAATTTGGTTTGCTTGATATGAACGTAGAATCGTGTAAACACTTTCCTACAAAAGTTATTTGCCCTTACTGAATGCCTAGGGTGTCACAAATACTTTTGTGAGATAAGACTACGTTTTCCCTTCAAATTTAGGCACAAAAGATGAAGAATACTCTTGGAGATAGTTTGCAAGATGTTTATTCTCTCAAAGATGAATGTGCTATTTTTTATCTCTTAAAGCACTCAAAAATGATCATCTATATTGGTGGAAAACCGACCTCTTATGTATGCAACCCTTGGAAATAAGTTACATATATAAATCAGTTGAAAAGGATGAAAAGACACACCATTTCAGAATTTCGGGCACCAAAAAATCGACCAAACTTTCTGATCAACTTTCTGCACAATTTTTTCCCACAGGCGGGCGCCTATGGTGACAGGCGGCCGCCTGTCACCTGTTTCTCCGAATTCTGAATTTTGGTCCTTTAAGTGGATTTTCAGTCCTTTAAGTGATTTTCCCGAAGTATACTTGATCATTTTAAATCCGTAAACTCGTAAATACTTATATGAGC
Source organism: Gentiana straminea (assembly GCA_036785695.1). Lineage (NCBI taxonomy): Eukaryota > Viridiplantae > Streptophyta > Magnoliopsida > Gentianales > Gentianaceae > Gentiana > Gentiana straminea. Next base: position 14,474,176 of record JAVUPR010000223.1, on the reverse strand, counting down.
GTACACTCCGTACCTCCAAACTCATATTATAGCATTCCGAGTTCACCCATCTTTGTACCAAACCCCGATTACATAAATGAACATGGTAACACTTAAATTACCAACAATCCTCCCCCATTTAAGTGTAATCCTTGGTTTAGCTGACGAACAGTCAAAACATAACAAATCATGCATCAATGATAATGTCACGAAGATTGAATTATCACCTAGTAATATTACACATTTCAAATATTCGAGTATTGGGGTGTGTCTAAGCATTGAACCCCTTTACACGTTTTGAATACATGAAGATAACATACACACGAGTTAATATAACTCCAAAAGCTTATTCTTGACACTAATTATTCAAGCCTTGTGTCCATATCCATTCATGAGCATATAGAAATCCAACTCTCGAACTTCCTTGAAGCGGCCAAACTTCATACTTATATAGGTGAGCCTTTATATAATCGTGCACCTGCAATAGCACTTTATCAAAGACTCATTAAGAAGAATCCCTTCATCCTTAACTTACAGGTAATAGCACATACCTCGGGATAATATCATGTGCTCAAATCTAGATAATAGGCCTTCCACATTGAATTCTGCCTCTAACATTGTATTAGAAGGGAATTGGGTATCCTATCACCAAGATTCAAATGAGTTGTGTAGAAATATTACTCAAAGATACCGAGTTGAGTCCGCCGAGGTTTCAAGCAGGTGCTCGCGACTCGCCGAGCCTCGATTTCGTACATAATATTTTGTACACCTTATTTAATTGTAAAAGACATATTAATTGTGATATTAATTGTGATTCATATAAACAATTAATATGTCAAACTCTATTTACTTTATGTCATAGACATAACTTTTACTTTTTACTTTTGCATGCTTGCCGCCCACATCTACATACTCAAGTGGCCGCCCAAGCTAGCTAGCTAGTCTCTCTATCTCAATTGTATCTATTTATACATCTCTTTACTCAATGAATAAAACTAAGTTGAAGTTTACTCTTGTGTTAACACATTCTCAAACTCTCTTCATGGTATCAGAGCCATTTGTGTTCTAACTTTTTCCGCTGCAAAACTCATATTTCTGAAGAATGTCTTCCACATCCGACATTACTTCAACCTCACCAGACTCTCAGCAGCCTCAGATGACTGGGAGTACTGACAACTCCTCTTCTTATACAAACCATAGACTTGATGGTAACAACTATCTGTTATGGTCAAGGTCTATGAAAATGTACATTTCGGACAAAGTAAGATGGGATACTTGTCCGGAACAAAACCCGCACTCCGCTCGAAACCGATCCCGCTTTTGAAGCATGGGACACAACAAATAATCAACTCATGACCATCCTCACGAGGTCAATGACAAAAGAGATAAGTGAAAACTTTATGATGTATGATACTGCCAAAGAAATCTGGGATAATGCCAGAGATCTTTACTCCAAGAAGGATAATACATCTGAGGTATATGAACTAGAAGCTCAGATTCAAACTTGCAGGCAAGGGGATATGTCTGTAACTCAATATTTCAATCAACTATCTAAGGCTTGGCAACACTTAGATATGTTAGAAACTCACTCTTGGAATGATGTCAAGGATGCTGCTCTTTATAAAGACATCATAGAAAAGAAGAGAGTATTCGTGTTCCTCACCGGACCGAATCCTACTCTTGATGATGTTAGAGGAAGAATTCTTGCCACCAAACCTCTTCCAAATCTCAAATCCATGTTTGCCGAGGTCAAACATGAAGAAAGTAGAGAAAAGTCATGCTTCGAAATCCCCTACCGACAACCCTACCGAAGGTGCCGCCCCGTCGACCGTCGTAAGGCCGCCGAGGTTGCCGAGACATACAAGAAGCCTACCGAGAAAACCGGAAAACTGTTCGTGATCACCGAAAACGCACAAATCACACCAAGGACAACCGCCGGAAGCTCCATGGCAAGCCTAACTCCTCAAAAACCTCAAAACCTATCGGGGAAAGTCAAGGCGTACACATCGGTGAGGAGGAGAATGACAACCAGATGAATGCTCGCCTTGTCGCATTCAAAGCCTTCCCGAATCAACAAAAGGAAGGTAGTCACTCTACCGATGTTGCTACTCATACTCATACAAAAAATTCTACTCTTCCCTTAGCAATGAAACATGGATTGTTGATTCTCGGGGCATCCTCCCATATGACCGGTAATAAAAACCTTATAACCAACTATATGCCTTGTCACCAAATTCATAACATTAAAACCGCCGATGGATCTATCTCTCGTGTAAAAGGTGTTGGAAATGTTAAACTCACTAATAAGATATGCCTACAGGATGTCCTATTTGTTCCAAACTTAGACCGCAATCTTATATCCGTCGTTAGACTCACTAAAGATTTGAATTGGACCGTTGTTTTTAAGGAAAATCAAGCAATGCACATTCCAGATCCTACTTCACAGAAGTGATTGGGAAGGCTAAACCTTGCGCCGGATTGTTTCGGTCAACCCCGTCGAAGACAAGACCGAAGACCGAATCGCCTCGCCACTCGCTCCCGTACTTTAGACAATATCATGTTATGGCATTATAGATTAGGACATCCAAGTTTTGGTTACTTAAAATCTTTAACTCCTGAATTGTTTAAAGGATGTAATCTGAATGACCTTCAATGTGATATTTGTCAATTTGCTAAACTTACAAAATCTCGTGTATGCTAAGTTACCTCATTTGCATTCCTCACCCTTCACCTTAATACACAGTGATGTGTGGGGACCCTCTAGGGTGAAAAGTATAACAGGGAAAAGGTGGTTCGTCACCTTTATTGATGATCATACCAGGAACACTTGGGTTTTTTTAATGAAAGACAAATCAAGTTGGCCCTATCTTTCAAGAATTTTATCATATGGTCTCCACTCAATTTGATACTAAGGTCAAGATCTTAAAGACCGATAATGCTCTAGAATACTATGAGTCTAATCTCGCACCTTCTTGACAGACAGAGGAATTGTTCATATCGTAGTTGTGTGGAAACACCTCAAACGAATGGGGTTGCCGAGAGAAAGAACAGCACTCGCCGGAAATGGCCGTATCAATCATGTTCACCACACATGTTCCTAAATATATGTGGGGTGAAGCTATACCGACCGCAACTTATTTACTCAACGTACTTCCCACAGAGTGTTAGGTTTCAAAACTCCACTCCAAACCCTACCGACCACACACTCCCGCCATCATCTTGTTTCCCGCTTGCCTCCAAAGATCTTTGGTTGTACCGTGTTTGTGTATATCCATGCTCAACACGTAAGTAAACTTGATCCTAAAGCTCACAAGTGCATTTTCCTAGGTTATGCAAAGGACGAAAAAGGTTACAAATGTTATTCCCCTATCGAAAAGAAATTTTACAATTCTATGGATGTAAAATTCTTTGAAAGAACCCCTTATTACAAAGAAACCTACCGAGCCATTCACCGATGGAAACCCGATTGAAATTGACCTAAACCCCTTCCCTCAAAACTCTTAACCCTCAAAGAACCTCATCGCTCCTCGCCAGACCGAACTTCGCACCCTACCGACTCTCTACAACCTAATACTCCTCAAAGAACCTCCCCGAACAAGAGTCTACCGACCCGCAGCCCGCCGATCCCGAGCCTACCGACACTCGAATCTACGCATCCTCGCACCGCCGACATTGATGATAGGCCTATTGCTCTTAGGAAGGGAAAGAGATCATGCACCGATCACTCTATTCATTCTTATTTATCTTATGATAAGTTATCTCCTCGCCTTTGCCATGTTTTCACAGACCCGGACTCTCACTCTATTCCTAAAAATATTCGTGAGGCCCTTCAAAATGATAAATGGAAGGTCGCTTCGTTAAAACAGAGATGACAAGACTTCGGATAATCATACTTGGGATTTGACACCTCTCCCACAAGGCAAGAAGACAAATGCTTGCGTATGGTTATTCACTATCAAATACAATGCTGATGGCACTATTGACAAGTACAAAGCTAGATTGGTAGCCAGGGGATTCACTCAAACTTATGGCATTGACTATAAGGAAACTTTTGCACCAAAGGCAAAACTCAACACCGTCGTGTTCTCGATCTCTCTAGCCGTCCAACTTGACCGGCCTCTTCACCAATTGGACATCAAAAATGCTTTTCTAAATGGGGACCTTACCGAGGAGGTTTATATGAATGTACCTCCCGGTTTTGTCAATCCTCATACTCAAGGCAAGGTGTGCAACCGAGGAAATCTCTATATGGCTCCGAAGCAATCACCAAGGGCATGGTTTGGAAAGTTAACAACCGTGGTCAAAGCCGCCGGATATCACCAATGCAATTCGATCACACTATGTTCATCAAGACAACCAACCGTAAGAGGTCTATTATTATTGTCTATGTGGATGATATCATCCTCACCGGAGATGACTCTACCGAGATCCAACATTTGAAGACTCTCGCCGGCAAAGGTGTTTCGTGTGAAAGACTTGGGTTTTCTCAAATATTTTCTTGGTATGGAAGTAGCAAGAAACAAAGAAAGGCATTTATGTCTCCCAAAGGAAATATGTACTGGATCTGCTGAAGGAAACTGGCATGCTGGGGTGCAAACCTGCTATATCCCCTGTAGACCCCGCCATACCCCTCGCTACATGGTGACATTGTCGTCGAAAGAACAATATCAAAGGCTTGTAGGAAACTCATCTACCTCTCCCATACAAGACCCGATATTGCATATGGGTCGGGCCGTCGCCAATTCATGCATTGCCCTACCGAGCAACATTGGGATGCAAATGAATAGGATACCGAGGTATTTAAAATCCACACCGGCCAAGGCCTCGCACTTCACAAAGTCTACCGATAGATCAATCAAGGTCTACACCGATGCCGATTGGCCGGATGTCACATTGACAGAGGTCTACCACAAAGCTATTGCTCATATATATGGGGAACCTTGGTTACTTGGAGGAGCAAGAAACAACCTACCGTGTCAAGAAGCAAGCAAAGTCAAGCCGAACTAAGGGCACTTGTACTTGGCATTTGTGAAGCTCTATGGCTAAAAAGTGTACTTACCGAACTTCAAAGAACCGTATCAAAGAACCTATCACAATCGTCAGATAATAATTCAAAGACTTATGCATGGCAGATCCACCCATCATGATAAAACCAAGCATGTGGACATTGACAGACACTTTCCTAAGGAGAAGATTGATGCCAAGATTATTCAACTCCGCATGTTCCCTCACAGATCGAATGCGATATTCTTACCAAGGCTATTCCACCTCTTATGTTCAAAGATTAAGTAGCAAACTTGGCCGCATCAACATATACAAACTGACCCGCCTTGAGGGGGGGTGTAGAAATTACTCAAGATACCGAGTTGAGTCCGCCGAGGTTTCAAGGGGTGCTCGACTCGCCGAGCCTCGTGATTTCGTACATAATATTTTGTACACCTTATTTAATTGTAAAAGACATATTAATTGTGATATTAATTGTGATTCATATAAACAATTAATATGTCAAACTCTAGTTTACTTTATGTCATAGACATAACTTTTACTTTTTACTTTTGCATGCTTGCCGCCCACATCTACATACTCAAGTGGCCGCCCAAGCTAGCTAGCTAGTCTCTCTATCTCAATTGTATCTATTTATACATCTCTTTACTCAATGAATAAAACTAAGTTGAAGTTTACTCTTGTGTTAACACATTCTCAAACTCTCTTCAAGTTGTAAACCCATCCCGATTACAGACTTTTGTACCAAGTCTCTAGCCAATCCTTTGGTTAAGTGATCGGCTAAATTATGTTGAGATCTCACAAAGACAACCGAAATCACCCCATGAGTGATCAACTCACGTACCGCGCTATGTCTAACGCCCAGGTGTCGCGACTTACCATTATACACTTGACTATATGCTTTAGACAAGGTAGAAGCACTATCACAATGGATAGAAATGGGTGAAATTGGTTTTGGCCATAACGGAATTTCATATATCAAATTCCTAAGCCATTCCGCCTCTTTTCCGGCTGCTGCCAAGGCAACAAATTCCGACTCCATAGTAGATCCAGTAATACATGTTTGCTTTTTGGAAGCCCATGAAATGGCACCTCCTCCAAGTAAAAACACCCAACCACTAGTAGAAGAATGATCCTCTACATTGGATATCCAACTAGCATCTGAATATCCTTCTATTACTGAAGGATGTCCAACATAAGTCAAGCCAAAATCCTTGGTCAACTTAAGATACCTTAGTACACGAGTTACCGCACGCCAATGATGACTACTCGGATTACTCGTAAACCCGCTTAGCTTTCCAACCGCATAAGCAATATCCGGACGTGTGCTAGTCATATCATACATCAAACATCCTATCACCCGAGAATACTCAAGTTGTAATATCGGATTTCCTGTATTAGGCATGAGTTTCTTATTAGGATCCATGGGAGTATTAGCTGGAGTAGAATTTTCACAATTGAATTTCTTTAACACTTTCTCAATATAATGAGATTGTGTCAAAGAGATCCCTTTGTCACTCCGTTTGATCTTGATTCCAAGAATCACATCCGCCTCCCCCATGTCTTTCATAGAGAAACTTGATGACAAGAAGGCCTTACAAAGGTCAACTTGTTCTTGGTTAGTTCCAAAGATTAACATGTCATCAACATATAAGCAAATGATCACACCATTACCGGTATTGTCAAATTTGCTATATAAACACTTGTCTGATTGGTTAAGCTTAAAACCATTAGACAAGACAACTTCATCAAATTTATGATGCCATTGTTTAGGTGCTTGTTTAAGCCCGTACAATGATTTAATAAGCTTACATACCTTATGCTCATTTCCAGGCATAACAAACCCTTCCGGTTGTTTCATATAAATTTCTTCTTCTAAATCTCCATTTAAGAAGGCCGTTTTAACATCCATTTGATGGATCACCAGATTGTCAATAGCAGCTAGGGCAATCAACAATCTAACTGTGGAGATTCTAGCAACCGGTGCATAGGTATCAAAATAATCAATACCTTTATTTTGTCTAAATCCTTGAATTACCAATCTGGCTTTATACCTGTCGACAGTGCCGTCAACTTTCATCTTTCTTTTAAAGATCCACTTACAACCCAAAGGTTTGCAACCACGCGGAAGATCCGCAAGGATCCACGTGTTATTTCCCATTATGGAATCCATCTCATCATTGACGGCTTCTTTCCAAAATGACATGTCTCGAGACTCCATAGCCTCCTTAAAAGTCTTAGGATCCTCATCAATATTATAACAATATGAATATTGGAATCCTACTTCATCTCTTGTTCCTTCTACCAAATAAGTTTGATAGTCGGATCCAAAAGACTTTGCTTTCCTAGCCCTTTTGCTTCTACGAAGCTTCAAATGCTCATCTTGAGAATTAATATCATTATTGTTCTCCACTCCAACATTAATAGGAATTATATCCTTCGGTCTTTGTATAGATGAAAACCGATTTTCATCAAAGATAGCATCTCTTGATTCAATCACAGAATGAATAGCAACTGAATCATTAGGCTCTATAACATAGAACCTATAAGAATTGGAATGCATAGCATATCCAATAAATATACAATCAATGCCTCTCTCACCCAAGGTTTTAATCTTAGGCATGGTGAGCCTTACAACAAATGACCCTACATCCCCAAACTCGTAGATAACTCAAGTTTGGCTTCTTTTGAACCAAAGTTCATATGGGGTAATAGGATTCCTTTTATTAGGAACTCTATTCAAAGCAAATAACAAGCCGTTAACATGGCTTCTTCCCAAAATCCCTCACTCAAGCCTCGAGTAAGATAGCATGGAATTAACCATCTCTTTAAGAGTACGGTTTTTCCTTTCCGCTATACCGTTTTTTGCCGTGGTGTGTAAGGCGCCGTAACCTCATGTATAATCCCACATGACCCGAAAAAGGTTGGATCAAAGTATTCACCACCTCGATCGGTACGCAACTTTTTAATTTTAGAGGTTAATTGCAACTCAACTTCACTTTTATAGATTTTGAATTTATCGATTGCCTCATCTTTAGAATGAAGTAAAACACATAACAGAACCGAGTGCAATCATCTATAAAAGTCACTACATATCTTTTGTTGCCAAAAGAAGGTGTAGCACAAAAGTCACATAGATCACTATGGACAAGATCCAAAACTGAAGACGACCTTTCAACACTATGAAAAGGTTGTCTAACAATTTTGTTCAACATACATGTATCACATTTATTTACATTCATATCAAAAGATGGAATCAAATCATGTTTAGACATTAATAACATGCGTTTGTAATGAACATGTCCTAACCGAGCATGCCATAAAACAGAAACATTAACATCATGATTCATACAAACATTATTCACAACATCATGCTGGATGTTAAGCATAAACATACCATTACAAAGATAACCAAATCCTATGAATACACCAAATTTACTTAAAATGTATTTGTCAGACTCAAAGACTTGTTTAAAGCCATCTTTACATAACAAACTTCCTGAAACCAAGTTTTTCCGGATCCCCGGAACAAATAGTACATGTTTTAAAGTTACAAATTTGCTAGAACTAAAAGGTAAATTAACAGTTCCTCTTCCACGAATGGCGGCCTTTGACTCGTTTCCCATAAAAAGCATGGATCCATCGTTAACAGGTTCATAATCTTTAAACCAACGTTGATCCTTGCAGACATGCCTTGTCGCACCCGAGTCAATCCACCAAGCAACATCATCATCCTGCACATAAAATGCCTCAGAAATTAGTGGTACATAATTCATATCAAAATTAAATCCACAAACAATATTCTGACCTTGATGTTTAGGAGCACCTTGGTCCTTAGACCCTTGCCCCGAACTGTTGTTTGGCCCTTTCTGATTTTTGCCAAATCGACAATCAACCTTAAAATGCCCAACTTTCCCGCAAACCCAACAAGCACCTTTCGGTTTCTTGTTGGCATCTTTGCCGTTGTTTTTAGAGGATTGCCCTTTTCTTTTCTTCTGGTTCTTTTGAGAACTTTCCCCGGTTTCCACCATATTTATGGAAGTCGAATCCATTACCTCTTTACCCTTGGTTTTATCGTTCTCTTGCGCCCTGTAGAGATTCCTCTATACGCAAGTGACTACCAAGTTCTACCAGAGATAATTCTTCTTTCTTATGTTTCAGAAAATGTTTAAAATATTTCCAAGATGGTGGCAATTTATCAATTATACTTGAAACATAAATAGACTCATCCATTTCCATTTTATGCTGTGCAAATTGACCCAAAATGCGAAGAAGTTCATTGTACTGTTCCATTACCGAACGTGAATCCACCATATTATATTTCATGAAGTTTCCAACCAAGAACTTTTTACTGGATGCATCTTCATCCATGTATTTTGATTCTAAAGAATCCCAAAGTTCTTTGCGTATTCAACGTTTTGGTAAATATCGAACGAGCATCGGACATACCGTTCAAAATGTGGCCTCGGCATATGTAATCGTCATTCTCCCACTTGTTTTTCTTCCTCAGTTCCTCCAACGGTCCGTCATCCATCACTTCAGGCATCGGTGTACTCAACACATACACCACCTTCAAAGTCGTCAACAGAAAATGCATTTTTCTTTGCCATCTTCGAAAGTTCACTCCTTCGAACTTTTCCAACTTTCCGAAATTTGCAGTCATCTCCTTGACACTTGACATTGTTAAAACTAAATAACTTTTGTAGAATGTTGAATATAATGAGGTTTGAATAACAACAACAATGTCGAAAACGCAGGAAAAACTAAAACCGCAGAAATTTGGTTTGCTTGATATGAACGTAGAATCGTGTAAACACTTTCCTACAAAAGTTATTTGCCCCTTACTGAATGCCTAGGGTGTCACAAATACTTTTGTGAGATAAGACTACGTTTTCCCTTCAAATTTAGGCACAAAAGATGAAGAATACTCTTGGAGATAGTTTGCAAGATGTTTATTCTCTCAAAGATGAATGTGCTCTTTTTTATCTCTTAAAGCACTCAAAAATGATCATCTATATTGGTGGAAACCGACCTCTTATGTATGCAACCCTTGGAAATAAGTTACATATATAAATCAGTTGAAAAGGATGAAAAGACACACCATTTCAGAATTTCGGGCCACAGGCGGGCGCCTGTGGCCAGCCTGTGAAACCAAAAAATCGACCAAACTTTCTGATCAACTTTCTGCACAATTTTTTCCCACAGGCGGGCGCCTATGGTGACAGGCGGCCGCCTGTCACCTGTTTCTCCGAATTCTGAATTTTGGTCCTTTAAGTGGATTTTCAGTCCTTTAAGTGATTTTCCCGAAGTATACTTGATCATTTTAAATCCGTAAACTCGTAAATACTTATATGAGCGTACACTCCGTACCTCCAAACTCATATTATAGCATTCCGAGTTCACCCATCTTTGTACCAAACCCCGATTACATAAATGAACATGGTAACACTTAAATTACCAACAATGATGCGGTGGAGGGTGGTGGTGGTGGATTGCGGTGGGGTAGGCAGGTGCCACGGGAGGTTGCGGGCGGGCGAGCGGTGGGCGGTGGTGGTTGATTTTTTAGCACTAGGTTATGTTTACATTTCATTCCATCAAACCATTCCGTCCATTCCATCCATTTTTTGATGGAATGAAAATTGTAAAAAATCATTCCAATGGAATGAAAACCCATTTCATTCACTCGCAACCAAACACGCTAAAATGATGGAATTGAATTAAGAAAACATTCCATTCCATTCCATTCAAGCAATCCAAACGTACGTACCCTTATGGTAAAAGCTTATGCGCATTATAAATTGTAACTAGTACGAGTATTTGAGCATACGGCTCATCCCAGTGGTTAGTGCCCGGGCCGTTGGGAGGACCAGGGTTCGAATAAATTCCCTCCTTTCGTATCCGGAAAAAAAAAAAAAAAAAAAAAAAAAACTAGTACGAGTATTTGAATATTTATGTTCACAAAACATATATACTTCAAAAACCAAAATAAAACAAGCCCCGGTCGAAGCTGAGGCGCATTATAAACTGTACCTGAATTTGATATTTATGTTCACAAAAGTTATATATTTCAAAAACAAAATAAAACAAGGCCATGAAGGCATCACTATAATGTTAAAAACTGTAAAAAAAAAAAAAAAAAAAAAAGGCATATGCGTTTATAATTGTGACTTCATGTCCGTAAAAAAAACTGTAAAAATAAAAAAAAAAAAAAAAAAAACAAAAAACAAGGCTAATAACTTTATTTTTCTTTTAAAATATAACCCCCTTTTTTTTTACCGCAACGAAAATGATATTATCAAAAATACCGGACTAACGCCGAAAATTACAACAACTAAATATAAGACTGAAATTACTCCGGACCACCGCCGGGACTCCACCCTAGACTACCGCTAGGACTAACCTCTGGATCACATCCTGACGATTCAAAAATCGTCAAGGTAATCCTCTAAGCTCGTTTCCTTGATTATAACCTATGGATGCTTCAAAGACCCAGAAAAACGATGATGGAGGGGATGATTTGATTTGTTTTTAGACTGCACTTGATGATGATCAAGCTGCCTACATATCCAATGGTTCAATTGGAATCAAGTCTTCGTAGTTCCTTAGGGACAGTTTATATAGAGGGGCCCATGCCCTAGGGTTGGATGCGGTGTGTCTGTGATTGACACTGATTAACGTATTCCCTAAGGAAAAAGATTATGATTGAGTGATCTCCTTGATTATAGGAGATAATTATGGTATTCAAATATTAGCATTAAGTGATAAGGGTTCGAGTCTTTATTGCTCAGGATTCAATAATAGTTATCTGGTTATTATGCACGTGAAGAATAAGATTGGAGATAGGCTCTGTCCAAAATGCACTGGGGCGGCGGAGCCGGCCCACAGAGGTCAGGGGCGTTGACCGATCCCCTACTGCTACGGAATTATACAAGTCTGAGGACCTAGTCCGATCGAGGAGGTCGACACTGATCGCACTACCGATCGTCAGAAGCTCGGTGCAAGATTCCTCTCCGACCTGTTAGAGACTGAGACTATCCGATCCAACGGCGGTCGGACATACGAAGGATCATGGTGACGAAACGGGGAGCCGAGCCCCTGGTCTCGTCACAAGGAGTGGTTTTTCTCCCTGAGCCAAATGTTGAGCCCCAAAGAGGTGCCACGTGGGTAAGCCCATTTTTTGGCAGCATCATAAGCCCTTTAGATCCAGCCGACCCTGGGTTGGTCGGTTCGGATCTACCGAGGCGGTGGCTCGACAAAAATGTTTTAATTTTGTAAACTTTTGAAATTACACTGGGAATTGCCAGGTGGCAAAGCTAGTTATGACGCAATTACAGCTATCCCAGGAAACGAGGCGTTGCTACCCACTAATATTTACATATGCCGTTTATCGAGGTAAGTGGGGAGGTTATAAGCCCGTCAGATCAATCGTTTCACAAATACGTGGGCTATTAAAACAGAAGATTTGCTGCCGATTGCCATTCTCCGCTTCTTCCTTAAATTTGACTTCACAAGTAAGCGTTTCTCCTTTCTCGTTTTGATTTCATAATCTTGACTGCTTTAGGTAAAAGCTTGCTCCCCGGGATCCTAAATTCGATTTTCTTGAGATGGCCATAGCTGATAGCAGAGACGTTGGGTCGATTTTGAAACAGAAAGACGTAGATGAAATCCGCGAGAAGTATGGGATTGATAGGGCTAGGCCCCCCAGTTGCCGTCGGGGGGGCACCCTTCTGCCCTGGATCCGCCGGAGGGTTTCTGTTCCGTCCACCGGGAATATTTCGAGGTGGGGTTAAGTCTTTTAGCATCCCCATCCTTCCATCCGGTCGGGACTCCTTCAAGCGATGGAAGGAGATGTTTTTCTATATGCGAAACGATGGTCACACCGAGCTCAGTGTGTGGAACATAGCGGATCTGGATGGGGATGAGCGTCCGGATCTGCCGGAGTCTTGGGTGAAGAAGATTCAGGAGTCGGGGTACTTCATTGAGTGGCAGAATTTATATGACCACCTAATTGCCGCTGCTCGACTGGAAGATGCTGGCCCCGCCCCCTACGTGAAGTTTACTAAAGTCGAGTGGCAGCGCTGTAGGGTTTACTCCTTATGTTGTATCTTATCTTTGCGAACGTATATACGTTTTTTTTTATCTGATTAATCTTCTTGTTGGTGTGTGCAGTGGCTGACTTTGCCAATCTAATGGCTGGAGCAGAAAGAGAAATGGCGGTTCGCCAAACTGTGCCGACTCCAGCGGTCCGAGAGATACCTGTGGAGGATCCGACTACTGAAGGTGCGGATGCCTCCGCCTTGGTTCCTCCCCCCAAAACGGCCAGGGCGTAAGCCCTCGGAGAGGTTACGGAGAGGGGGTTGGTCCCCAGGAAACCAACTCGTCAAAGGCCGACCTCTCACGAGGGTCGATCTTCAAAGAGAAGCAAGTCGAAGGCCCCTGAGGAAATTCAGGAGGAGGGGGCCTTCGAGCAGGAGCGGGTTGCCAGCATGTCCGACGAGGAGCTGGCAATCCTTGGTTGCAAAACAGTAGAGCTGGTAAGTGTAGCCTATTTCTTTCTTTTTGGTGGTTTAATTACCGATTGTCCTGATGTTCTATGTTTGTTCAGGGTGGCACGATTGGCCAGGAAGTTTTTAGGAGGTCAGGCAAGGCATCAGTAGACTTGGCTGCCCAATCGGACAAGACTGCCGAGCTGCGGAAGACGAGGGATGAACTTAGGGCAACCATCCGCCTTAAGGACACAAGGATGAAAGCCTTACAAGCTCAGCTCCATGCTCAGGAGAAAGAGTTGAAGTCAGTGGAGGGTGAGCTGGCAGAGGAGAAAAAGGCAAAGGAGCAGGAGGTAGGGGACCTCAGGGCGAAAGTAGCCGATCTGGAGGCTACTACTGCGGCTCGGTGCACCGAGGCCGTTCGGGAATACAAGGGTTCGGGTGACTTCGCCGAGGCCCTTTAAAGTGCTGCTGATCCCCATTCTTAATCATGGGTATACCTTGGGGGTGGATGAGGCAAGGGCTCAGTTTCCCGCGCTTGCTTTGGATGACCTCCCAAAGAAGGCTTACTATAAGCCAGGGATGGACACGGTTTATACTGAACGCGTTCAAGACTTTCGAGCGGGGGTGGACATAGTGGATAAGTATGTCATCCAACCGCCTGCCGCGTCCGGGTTGGCTCCCCCGTCTCAGCCTCAGAAGAGTCCTGCTCCTGACTCTTAGAGTTTATTTTTGTTTTAAAAAGGCAGTTTTTGTACTATGACTTTGTCCGTGATTAATGAAGAATTTTGTTTTTGTGAGTTTTGAATTATGTGTATGTTGCCCCCGGTATGTTATTCACTATTCTTGTTTTATGAATGACATATTCTTTTAGTTTAGTGTTGTCGTTCGATTTACTCAGGTTATAGTCGGTAATGTCAATTTGGGTTTGTACCTGCTATTTTTATACAAATTTAATAAGATTATGGATGAGAGGATTCAGGACTCAGCTAGCCGGGCTAGATCTGATTGCCCCGATCAAGAGAAATTATAAGGGCTAGAGGATCTAGAGCTCGTAGAGTGGCTAGATCCGATCACATTTACTAAGAATGTAAAGTTATAAGGGCGAGTGGATATAATGCTCGGAGAACAGAGCCATATCTGATTGATTAAGTTCAGAAAGAAATCATAACGGCGAGAGGACCTAGAGCTCGGAGAGAAGAGCTAGATCCGATCGTTTAAGTTAAGAATGTAAAATGATAACGGCGAGAGGTCTAGAGCTCGGAGAGTACACCTAGATCTGATTGCTTAAGTTGAGAATGTAAAATAATAACGGCGAAAGGATCTAGAGCTCGGAGAGCAGAGCTAGATCCGATCGCTTAAGTTAAGAATGTAAAATGATAACGGCGAGAGGATCTAGAGCTCGGAGAGCAGACCTAGATCCGATCGCTTAAGTTAAGAATGTAAAATGATAACGGCGGCAGGATCTAGAGCTCGGAGAGCAGAGCTAGATCCGATCGCTTAAGTTAAGAATGTAAAATGATAACGGTGAAAGGATCTAGAGCTCGGAGAGCAGAGCTAGATCCGATCGCTTAAGTTAAGAATGTAAAATGATAACGGCGAGAGGATCTAGAGCTCGGAGAGCAGACCTAGATCCGATCGCTTAAGTTAAGAATGTAAAATGATAACGGCGAGAGGATCTAGAGCTCGGAGAGCAGAGCTAGATCCGATCGCTTAAGTTAATAGTGTACGGTTGATCCCGAACTCTAGGATCCATAGACTAGATATTACACTTGGGTGAGTTGGGGTAGCTTTATCCATACATCAACTTAAAGTAAATCGTACCAAATCAAATTGCCCTAACTGAGCATGTTTAGGTGACCTATATTTGACATTATGAATCACCGATTTATGCGAAGTTTCGAAGACGAACAGGGCCAGGCTTGCACGGACTTCTCGATTAAAAGCGTGGCGAGCCGGGCCAGGTCGGACTGACTTCTCGCGTGAGGTTTTACTCGACGAGCAGGGCCAGGCTAGTGCTGACTTCTCGTTTAAAAGCGTGGCAAGCCGGGTCAGGTCGGACTGACTTCTCGCATGAGGTTTTACTGGACGAGCAGGGCCAGGCTAGTGCTGACTTCTCGTTTAAAAGCGTGGCGAGCCGGGTCAGGTCGGACTGACTTCTCGCATGAGGTTTTACTGGACGAGCAGGGCCATGCTAGTGCTGACTTCTCGTTTAAAAGCGTGGCGAGCCGGGTCAGGTCGGACTAACTTCTCGCTTGAGGTTTTACAGGACGAGCAGGGCCAGGCTAGTGCTGACTTCTCGTTTAAAATCGTGGCGAGCCGGGCCAGGTCAGACTGACTTCTCGCGTGAGGTTTTACTGCGTAGTATGTGTTAGGTGAAACTTATAAAGTGAAACATAACAGACACCAATATCAATCAAAGTGCGATTAATCGAAATGAAATTACGTGGAGCTGGTATGGAATAATGGGGCAAAATCAAAGTACAGGAACAAATTGATAATAATAAAGAAGTGCGAACAAGAATTAAAGTGCGGAACTTAAAGATAGTTTGAAAAAACGATAACCAGTAAAGACTTGCCGAACTTGTCAGGCAAAAAGGATTCCTTTGCCCTTGATGGTAGCCGCATAGCAACTTCGAGCGACCTCCAGGTCTCCTTTGATTTCGACCGACCCTCTGGCGGTCGGAAACTTCAGACTAATGTGTGCTGGGGAGATTATAGCTCGGAGATCGATCAGGGCAGGCCTTCCCAAAATAATGTGGTAAGCTGATGAAGATTTGACCACCACATAGTTGACCATGAGCGTCCTTCCCGACGAATCCTTTCCGAACATCGTAGCGAGCCGAACCATGCCTAGTGGATGAACAGGAGGGCCGGCAAATCCAAACAAGGGTGCCGAGACCGGAATGAGTTCGGATTCTTTGAGACCCATTGCCTGAAAAGATGTAAAGTAAAGAACGTTAACCGCGCTGCCGGTGTCCACGCAAACTCTCTTAACCAGATTCTTGTTGACCACTACTTCAATGACCAACCCTTCATTGTTTGGGACCAAATGAAGTGAATCTTTTGGCCCATAGCCTACTTCCTGAAACGGAATTTGACTTCTCTTGTTCTCTTGCACGCCCTCCACCCGGGCGCTTAAGTTACCAACCTCAAAGGCACTGCCAGGGCCTCCCACAATGGTGTTGATGGTATTGATCGGATGATTGTCTATTGGTTGACCCTTATCGGGAGACTGATCTCTTCTTCGCTGGGGCTCGCCTTGTCGGTTGCGATCACGATTATAGTTTCTCTGCTGGTAATCCCGCTGCCCTAGGCGTTCGCCATAGGGGGCCGATCTAAGACTTCGTCTAGCTTTCCTTCTGCAATCGCAGCGTCCATGTCGCGCTGAAAGTCTCTACAATTGTCCAATTCATGCCCGGTGTCTTGATGGTAGGTGCAGAACTTACTCTGGTCCCTTCTTTCTAATGGATTTCGCAGGGGTGTGGGAGTTTTCGCCAAACCTTTTCTCTCCATGATCGCCAACACTTGTTCCTAAGGCCGGTTTAGCGCCGGGAAGTCTCACGGTTGCAAGACGTTTCTCTTTTCAGGTCGGCCCGTGGCCGAACCGCTTGCACGATCTCCATACGACTTTCTCTTCTTGTCGGATGTGTCTTCGAGCTTGTCCTTCTTGGGGTCGGACTTCTCCACTTCTCGTTTCACGCGATTAGCTTCTTCTCCTTGACAATGTTTGAATGCGACCTCCAAACATTCTTCCATAGACGCAGGGAGCCTGCTGCTCAGTTTGGCATATAATCTGCCTTCACATAACCCCGCGAAGGACGCGATCCGAACTTGGTCATCGGCGTCTCGAACTTGTAATGATTCCTCACTGAACCGCTTATGGTACTGCAACGCGGTTTCGTCTTTCTTTTGTTTGATTGCGAACAAATGGGTAGCATTCTTCTGGAACGGCTTCGCCGTCATGAACGCATTGAGGAACATCTTTCCCAGAGTGTCGAAGTTGTAGAACGTGTATTTTCTTGAACCATTCCCGAGCCCGACCAGTGAGTAGTGCTGGGAATGCTTTGCACTTCATCTCCTCTGGGGCACAGTCGAGGTTCATGTGCGTGAGATACTGGAACAGGTGATCCCGAGGGTCTTTAGTTCCATCGTAGGGCTCCAATTTGGGGATCTTGAACCTGGCTGGCCGAGGTAATTATCGATCTGCTCAGAGAAAGGGGACTCGAGCGCTAGGAGCATTGACTTTCTCCCGGCTATCGCATCTAGCTCGGCGCGAGCTGCCTCCATGGCTTGAGGGACGACCAACTGCCTTTGCAGGTTTGAGGATGACGACCGGTTCTCTCTTCTGCTATTTTTATGCCTTGTGGGAGGTGTCGGTTGCCATGACCCATCGTTGGGATCGTCTTCTTCCTCCGGCTCTGGACTCTGGGAATTTTCCCCAGATGAGCCTCCCTTCGAATGATTCACATCTTGCGAGTTTTCGTTGAGGGAGCCTTCTTCTTCCAGACCTTCCCAATCCTCATCTTCTTCATCCTCTTCTGCCAAGACGGCATTGAGAATAGCTGCTTTCATGGCTTCATCCAAAGCCATAAGTTGATCAACCATCGTTTGATAGGTTGAGTTAAGAGAGACATTTTCCTGCTGCGGCTGATTCTGGTTGTTGGCGTCTGACTCTGATGCATTGTTGGCACCATTACCATTAGCAACTTGTTGTTGTGTGGTCACCATGGTTGTCCTGAAGCTTTTCCGGAGGTTATCAATCAAAAAGAAGGCCCTCCTTCTAGCGCCAATTGACGATTCAAAAATCGTCAAGGTAATCCTCTAAGCTCGTCCTTGATTATAACCTATGGATGCTTCAAGGACCCAGAAAAACGATGATGGAGGGGATGATTTGATTTTTTTTATACTGCAATCAAGCTGCCTACGTATCCAATGGTTCAATTGGAATCAAGTCTTCGTAGTTCGCTTAGGACCGCTTTATATAGAGGGGCCCATGCCCTAGGGTTGGATGCGGTGTGTCTGTGATTGACACTGATTAACGTATTCCCTAAGGAAAAAGATTATGATTGAGTGATCTCCTTGATTATAGGAGATAATTATGGTATTCAAATATTAGCATTAAGTGATAAGGGTTCGAGCCTTTATTGCTCAGGATTCTAAAATAGTTATCTGGTTATTATGCACGTGAAGAATAAGATTGGAGATAGGCTCTGTCCAAATTGCACTGGGGCGGCGGAGTCGGCCCACAGAGGTCAGGGGCGATGACCGATCCCCTACTGCTACGGAATTATACAAGTCTGAGGACCTAGTCCGTTCGAGGAGGTCGACACTGATCGCACTACCGATTGTCGGAAGCTCGGTGCACGAATCCTCTCCGACCTGTTAGAGACTATCCGATCCAACGGCGGTCGGACATACGAGGGATCGTGGTGACGAAACGGGGAGCCGAGCCCCCATGGTCTCGTCACAAGGAGTGGTTTTTCTCCCTGAGCCGAATGTTGAGCCCCAAAGAGGTGCCACGTGGGTAAGCCCATTTTCTGCCAGCATCACCTCCAGGACTAACAACGGGATAACCCGACTACATAAACTAAAAATGGAAAAAAAAAACACAAGAAAGGGACAACCCTTTCGCCCAAACTCCGGCCTATCTAGTAGGAATTGGTTTGGGAAGCAAAAACTACTTCCAGAATACACCTGGAAGAAAAAAGACAGGCTCCTAGAAGCCAAGTCAACCAACAAACTGAAGTCGGTAAACCGCCATCACCGGCTAACGACCAGAGGTTCATCCGAGCAGAAAGATGGAGCGATCCTAGCAGCGTTAACGGAGCAATACAGCCACCACCAAACCCCATGCCACCCCAAAAACAACTTTCCGTCCTGCTTGCTCACTCGTCAAGTGTTGAAACAGAGATCCGGAGAAGCAAAGAACGGTAGATCCGGTAGCCATAAACCCAAAAACATCAGCGGGAACCTCCCTACAATCCAAAGGTTGTGCAAAAGATCTTCTTCCATCTGGCGCAAGGAAAGACAGGAGACAAGATCCGGCAAACCCCGTCGCCCAAATCGGAAATTTACAAGAAGAAACTATAGATCTAACGAATTTGGAGACGGAAAGGGACAAAATGACGGTAGATCTGTGCAAAGGAGACACGAAAACAACAAAAATACAAAAGAAAACAAAAGAAGCTACAAAGGAAAATACCCCATTTCTTTTGAAAGATGAAATATATTCATTCAAATTTGTATGCCCAAAAATAATTAATGTCGATAATTGCTAGAATAAATATCGCTGACGAACCGGATAAAGACTAGTGATACAACTAGTGATACATGATATTGCAAGTTCTCGTGAAAACCACGGTTCAATGTCATCTTCACACTCGATACAAAAAAAAATCTCCTTATGCAATTAAAAAAAAATCTCCTCCACCTCCAATAAAAAAATAATCTTCTTCCCCATTCCCAAATTAAAAAAAATGTCACTCTTTCGTCATATTCACGTCCTTGGCATGTTGAAGCATAACTTTAAAACAAAAAAATGAAATCAACAATTGTACAGACATATCATACCAAAAAATTATACAACCTAAACAACACGTACGATATCTAAATTAAAATTCTTATATTTTCTAAATCAGAGATTTATATTTTCTAAATCAATAAATGTCTGAAATTTATTTAACAACATGGACTCAATTCTTTGCCATTTCCGTCTTTTCTTGTAATATTTCCAGTCTTAGCTTTTTCATCTCTCCTTACCAATTTCATTCTATTTATGGATCAAGGATGTCAATCTAACTTTTTAAGGTACAACATATTGTTCAATGGATATTGCAAGAAAGGGAATGTAAATGACGCTCTTGATTTGTTCAAAATAAGTTCCACTAAAGGCATCAAAGATTTTTTTACAATGTTGTTATGTTCATCGCCATAGTACAAAAATCACATAAACATGATTTATGTGCTACTTCGGCTCCATTGCACACATGTAGTAACAATTGTACCATGGTGTTTGAAAATAACAACATTACGTTTGATGTCTTTACTGGAAATTATTTTGAACAAGACAAGAGCATCATCTACATTCCCTGCCTTGCAATATCCATTGAACAATATGCTGTAGCTTTTAAATGTTAGCTTGACATCCTTGATCCACAATAAATACCCAAAGGTATGTCGTCGATTGATTCTAATGCAATGCCCGAAACGCCCCGAATCCTGCTACAGTAGAGTCGTCAAGCCTGATCATAACACATTAAACAACCAGGATTAATGTTAGAAAATAGAAATACATCGAAAAGAACACATTATATCACAAGAGGAGTTTAGTGGAATTGACCCATTCAATGGAAATGCATCAGAAAGAACACACTTTATCAAATTACCCAGCAAAATACCACAGGTTTAACATGTTCTAGAAAGAAGCCTTAATGTCAGATGTAAATAAAAAAATAAAAAAAAAAAAAAAATTTAGTAACAAGGACAAGTTGAATAATCCTCTGTCAGATGTAAAACAGAAATAGCAATGTTTAATAACCAAGAAAATAATCCTGTATCAGAAGGAAAACAAAAATAGCAATGTTTAGTTAGATCCCATAGGCCATAAGTATCAAATCCGAGAATAGATCTGAAAAGCTGCAAAAGTATCAAATCCCAGAATAGAATAGATCTGAAACGCTGCAAAATAGATCTAAAAGTGCGGATCTGGGAACTTGGCATCAACATCAACATAAGATCCCTTTGGAATGGATAATGGGTAAAATTCAGACATCTTTCGATCCATATTTATGACTTATTCCACACACATCTTACACACCTTAGAAGATTATTATTATTTTTTCTCTAAACGAAATATTAAATTACAACCGGAATTGCATTATCAATTAGATGAACTAGTATATAGGCTAGCTATAATCTTTATTAAACGTGGCTAACCTGAAAAAGATTAGTGTGGCAAGCAATGGGTGCGGTGCATCTGGATCCGGCGACGGCGAAGAGCTGAGGCAGGGTGCCAATTGATTAAAGAGTGTTGTTGCGCATACTTCCTTGTACCGCCGTCAACCACACCGCCCCAGCCCGGCCAGACGACACTCCGACCCTTCTTCGATCGATATTTGCTCCCTCCCTTTGTTTTGTCGCCGTTCTTTCTCCCTGTGCGCTAATAAATTTACTCAGAGAGCGCCGACGAAAATAAATTTACTCAGAGAGCGCCGACGAAAATGAGTGAACAAGAAATCTACACGTGATACGAAAACCCCTGTGAGAAAGTTCAAGAGACGAGGGGGCGATTGAAAATAACCCTAATAATCATGTTGTCGGATTGAGTTTACGCTATTTATAGAAGACAACTAATGAAAGTAGTCTAAAGTCTTTAACCTAAGAGGACAGGACCCAGTATCAGGAATTTTTTTCGATGGAGGCCAAATTCAAAAAACAATGTTAAAAAACATGCGTTAGTCGGGTTTTGAACAAGTGACATGATGTATAATTATAATACTTCTAACCAGTTGAACTAAATAAGCAATTACACTAGAATTTGTTTAAAATAATATACATATATGATCTTTAATATTATTAGAGGGATATATTAGTAACTTCACAAGAAAAGTTGAGTGGGGGCCGTGCACCCCCCCTCCATACACTAGGTCCGTCCCTGACAGGACCTACCCTCAAAAAAAAGAAAAAAACAAAAAAACGATACTTTGTAATATCCCTGTGACTATGTGTTGGCATGCTTGGATATGGGCTGTTCAGAACCGGACCCAAGCTCGGACCGGTTCAGGCAGTTTGTAATTTGACCTGGCCTGACCCGGATTTTTTATTTCAAATTTTCTAGATATATATATATATATATTTTGGAACTTTTCACCGTCATTCAACTTATCAAACTATATATAATCATTTCATACATTTTCCCTTACACTTTCTCTTCCCGAAAGATTTTATGGTGCAACGGTTGTAGGAATGTTATACCAAGTGGCATACATTAAAACCTCTTATTTTTACTCTCTTTCGCATAATACACTTTTATCGTGTGTGAGAAGTTAAAAATGAGTGGCTGTAATATATGTCATTTGGTAAAACCTTCGGAAAACAGTTGTATTTTAAAATTTCACTCTCTTCCCTACACTTTCTCTTCTCTCACATTTATCTTCTAAACCTCACATTACCATTATACCGTCTCCGTCCCAATCCATTTTGATTAACCAAGATAGTATTTATTACATTTTCTTTCTTTTACCATAGTTTATTATACATTTACATACGTTACAATTATTACATTATTGAGGTCAAAGCAATGGTGTTTTAGACTTTTACTATCAAAATTAATGACACTTACCCACTCTTTTAATTTGTGTGAAATTTTTACAAACTTACATTTTGGAACAGATGTAGTAATATATTTCTGATCGTGATTTGAAGTTGATCTGAATTAATTCGTGTACCGTATCAGATTTGAAATATATATTTTTACAATGGCAACTTGAAATATTTTTACTACATTTTTTCGTTTGGAAAAAACATATTTTTACAATGGCAACTTGAAATATGTTTACTACATTTATTTCGTTTGGAAAAAACATATTAATGAAATTACCGGGATAGTGTATTATTCAAAACTAGAGCTATTTGTCATATTTGACATCGAAAGTATATATATCAGCATCGAAAGTCTAAAACGATCATTATAAACAAATAACCATTTTTTTTAATTTTAAAAAAATAATAAAAAAAAGGTCTTTTTGGACGACACGTCATCACAAAAGAACAATATTTATTTTTTATTTAAAATAATAATAAAAATATATTTTGGGAGACATTATTTAATATTTTTTAAATAAAAAATTAATTTTGTTCTTTTGTGACGACGTGTCGTCGAAAAAGTCGTTTACTTTTAATTTTTTTCTTAAATTAAAAAATGGTTATTTGTTTATAAACCACTTTGAGACTTAATGAAAATAAATACGGAACATTAGGGGATACTTCATTTCTCAGGCGTATTTTTGGTGTTTACTGATTGATGGCATTATCTCCTGAAATACTCGTTTCCGGCGGTCGCTAACTGAGAGTTGCAGAGGAACAAGAATATTCCTGTCAGAGAATAGCTCGTCATCCGGAAGCATTCTAACGTCGGCGCCTTCGAGCTGAAACTCAAACTCACCGGCAACCACCCGATCTGAATCATTTGATTCCTTATACTCCTCATCACTACCAGATGAAACAGGATTTTTCGGTTCCAGATCCTTTTCAACAGATTTTTCCAACACATTTACATCTCATTTCAAACATCTCAATTCTTCATTCCGCTTTGCTATGTCCGTCTTTTCTTGTAATATTTTCAGTCTTAGCTCTTCATCCCTTCGCCATCGCTATTTTAACTTGTTCGAATTATTTTTCATATTTATTATGGATCAAGGATGTCAACCTAACTTTTCAACTTACAACATATTGATCAATGGATATTGCAAGAAAGGGAATGTAAATGATGCTCTTGATTTGTTTAAAATAAGTTCAACTAAAGGCGCTAACGAAATACAATGTTGTTATTTTCATCGCCATAGTACAAAAATCATTTAAAAACATGATTGATGTGCTACTTTGGCTCCATTGCACAAGCACATGTAGTGACAATTGTACCATGGTGTTTGAAAATAACAGCATTACATTATTTTATGTCTTTAAGGAAAATTATGTTGAACAAGCCAAGAGAATCATCTAAATTCCCTGTCTTGCAATATACATTGAGCAATATGTTGTAGCTTTAAATGTTAGCTTGACATCCTTGATCAACAATAAATACCTGAAAAGTGTCGGCGATTAATCTACACACCGAATGATGGTGCAATCTGAAAACACTCCGACAAAGAAGGCTTCCGGCTACGGTGGAGTCATCAAGCCTGATCATAACATTAAACAACCGGATTAGAAAATGAAAATGCATCGAAATCACGAGAAAGAGTTTAGTGGAAACGACCCATTCAATGGAAATGCATCGGAAAGAACACAATTTATCAAATTACACATGAAAATACCACCTAGAAAAAAACCACATGTTTAACATTTTCTAGAATTTTGGCCTAAAATGTTGGAGAAAAACTGATTTAATGGTTTGGCGAACGGTGAAACAGTCAACTTTAGAGATAATTTCGGATACGCTCCGATTTATATCATCGAGAGTTAATTATATCGTTAAATACTACTCACGAAGTAGACGATAATGGGCTCTCCAATCACTCGATTCAGATATCTGGTGAAACAGAAATTAATGCTCACAGTTTGGGTAAAATACGTGTGAACGGGAAAACCGAATCGACTTTACACATGTGAATTAAACCGACCTAATAAGGTCGGCTGAAATAATGTGTCATTCAGTCACTAAGAATCGAGTGTTGACTAATCCTCTCTCAGTGAAGGAGAATTGACATTGAATTTCTCCTATACTACATAAAAATTCATTCCGCACTCATTGAGTTTGGTGTGTTGAAGAAAAATTCATTCTGCACTCATTGAGTTTGGTGTGTCGAAGAAAAGTCGGAACATCTAGTAGTTCACCGGAGCTCGAGTTTTTGAAATGCCACTAAACTTGAGACGTGAACCGTTATATCTTGGAAAACAATTCCAACCACTGTGGACACGTGAGGATAGAGTGAATACACTCAACTCTATTCGATCTCTTTCGTCTGTTTTATTTAATTTTGAGTCGTTTGATATTGGTTTTGCATATTTATGGTAGTTATTTTCGTAATTTGCAAACTCTGAAGGAGTGAGCCTACAGGGAGTTGCCTACGTGGCATCATCTGGACCACACAGTGCAATAAAACTGTGTGGTCCAGGGATGATGCCACGTAAACAACTCCTTACATAGGGAGTCCCTACCATAGAATGACCCACTATGAATAGAATGACCCACTATGAAGTGTGTACACCGTAATCCCCGCCGGTATTTACAGAATGGTTTGTAAATCAGTAATCACTCCACACGATACATTTTAGAGAACGCCATAATGATTGTAACTAAGAAAGCTGCACAATGTAGTCCTTCAAAGTTTTGCACAAATGGTACTTTATAGTAGATTTCTAATGTCAGATTTAATAAAATAAAAAATAAAAAATAATTTAGTAACCAGGAAAAGTTGAATAATCCTCTGTCAGATGTTAAACAAAAAAAAAAAAAGCAATTTTTAGCAACAAACAAATTAAAATAGCAATGTTTAGTTAGGTCCCATTAGCCTTATTCAGTAATTGTAACTGCAAGTATCAAATCCAGGAATAGATCTGTAAAGCTGCAAAATAGATCTAAAAGCTTAGGTGCGGATTTTGGAAAATTTGGCTTCAACATCAGATCCCCTGTCAAAGTTTCAGAGATATTTCGATCCACATTCATGACTTATTTAGGTATATATACCACACGCATCTTATTATTAAAGAAATGTTTGAAATTACAACCGGAATTGCATTATAAATTAGATGAACTATTATATAGACTAGCTATAATCTTTATTAAACGTGGCTAACCTGAAAAAGGATAGTGTGGCAAGCAATGGGTGCAGTGAATCTGGATCCGGCGACGGCGACGGCGACGGCGACGGGGACGGCGAAGAGCAGAGGCAGGGTGCCAATTGATTAAAGAGCGTTGATGCGCATACTTCCTTTGCACCACCGTCAACCACACACCGCCCAGCCCAGACACTCCGACCCTTGGTTGATGGATATTTGCTCCCCCACTCTATTATATGTCGCCTTCTTTCTCCCTGTGCGCTAATAAATTTTGTCAGAGAGCGCCGACGAATAATTTTCTGAGAGTCACTATGAGAAAGTAGAAGAGGAGGCGATTGACAAGACACTTCCAAACCCTAATAATCATGTTGTCGAATTGAGTTTACATAATTTATAGAGGACAACTGATGAAAGTCTCCCTTTATTACAAAGAAAATGAAAAATGTTATAGTCACCGAAAGATAAATAATTTATAATAAAAACTAGCCAAAACTAGACTATAGACACAATCATACGTCGTATTACAACACGGTCTAATGTTACACTACAATCCGGCTTAACATCGGACTAACAAACCAACACAAACAAACCTACACAAATCGAGATTACAACAAAACGAAACCGAGTGATAGATGGGAAGATGGTGCTGAACATGCAAACGAGAATGAGAAACACGAAGAAAGGTGGTTTTACAGTTAAAGAGAATGAGAAACACGAATGGATTCCTACAAGGGAAGTGACCGGTTATCGCATGTGTATTGATTTTCGAAAACTGAATGAGCATACAAGGAAGGATCACTATCCACTACCGTACATTGTCCAAATGTTGGAGCGGTTGTGTGGACACAAATTCTATTGTTTCCTTGATGGTTATTCGGGATATTTACAGATTTTCATTGCTGCCGGTGATCGAGAAAAGACAACATTTACTTGCCCGTATGGAACATTTGCTTATAAAAGAATGTCTTTCGGGTTATGCAACGCTCCAGCCATCTTTCAAAGATGCATGATGGCAATCTTCTCTGATATGGTTGAGAAATTTTTGGAAATATTTATGGACGATTTTAGTATCTTCGGAGATTCCTTTGATCAATGCTTATCTCATTTGGAACGTGTTCTACAACGTTGTGAAGATGAGAATTTGGTTCTAAATTGGAAAAGGTGTCACTTGATGGTATCCGATGGTATTGTTCTAGGCCATAGAATTTCAGAAGACGGTATCGAAGTCGACAAAGCAAAGATTGAGGTGATTGAAAAGCTACCACCACCGGTAAACTTGAAGACCTTAAGAGGATTTCTTGGACATGCCGGATTTTATCAAGTCGTTTTATTGCGGATTTCTCAAAAATTGCTAAACCCTTAAGCCATCTACTCGAGAAAGAAGTACATTTCAACTTTGATGAGAAATGTATGGAAGCATTTGAAACCTTAAAGAAGAGATTGGTAAGTGCACCCGTCTTAGTAGCCCCGGATTGGACTTTGCCATTTGAATTGATGTGTGATGCAAGTGATCTAGCAGTTGGGGCCGTGTTAGGACAACGTCATGATAAGGTTCTAAAGGCGATCTACTATGCATCTTACACCTTGAATGCGGCACAAATCAATTATGCTACGACAGAGAATGAACTTTTAGCGGTTATCCTCGCTTTGGATAAATTTCGTTCATATCTTATCGGTTCTAAGGTTATTGTCCACACCGACCATGCGGCACTACGACATCTATTAAACAAGAAAGATGCAAAGCCAAGACTTTTACGATGGATTCTACTTCTTCAAGAATTCGATGTGGAAATTAAGGACAAGAAAGGTAAGGACAATGTAGTAGCGGATCATTTGAGTAGACTAGAGATTGTTGAAGAGTAAGGAAAAAAAAAGAGATACAAGATTCATTCCCGGATGAACAACTCATGGTGATCGATGAACCTCTATCCATGCAACTTATTGGAAACAACCCGATGCAAAAAGAGGATTCACCATGGTTTGGTAACATTGTTAATTATTTTACCCATGGTTATATTCCACCTCATTGGACATGTCAAAAGAAAAAGAAGTTTTTCCATGATTTGAAATTCTATTATTGGGAGAAACCGGACCTTTTTCGGAGGTGTTCGGATGGCATCATTAGGAGATGTGTTCCTAATAATGAAATTTCAAGTCTACTATCCTTTTGTCATGGACGTGAAGTTGGAGGCCACCACGGCGGATGGAAAACCGCTTATAAGGTTTTACAATGTGGTTTTTATTGGCCTACGTTGTATAGAGATGCACATCATTATGCTAAATCTTGTGAGTCATGCCAGAAATGGGGAAATGTATCTAAGAAACATGAAATGCCTCTCCACCCTATTCTAGAGTGTGAGTTGTTTGATGTTTGGGGCATCGATTTTATGGGCCCATTTCCTCCATCGTTTGGTAATAAGTTTATTTTGGTAATGGTTGATTATGTGTCCAAATGGGTTGAAGCCCAAGCTCTTCCCACCAATGATGCCAGAGTAGTGATGAAGTTCCTTAAAAAGAACATCTTTACACGATTTGGCACTCCTCGGGCCATCATTAGTGATAGAGGATCTCATTTTTGTAATCAACCATTCACAAAATTGCTTGAAAAGTATGGTGTGAAGCACAAGATAGGTACACTGTATCACCCACACACTAGTGGCCAAGTGGAAGTGTCTAACCGAGAAGTGAAAAGAATCATTGAAAAACGGTAGACACTAACCACAAGAATTGGTCGGTGAAACTTGATGATGCATTGTGGGCATATAGAACGGCTTTTGAACACGTATTGGTTGCTCTCCCTATAAGTTAGTCTTTGGGAAATCTTGTCATCTTCCGGTTGAGTTAGAGCACCGCGCATTTTGGGTTATCAAGGTTCTTAACTTTGATCCCCAGTCCGTAGGTGACCATAGGTTGCTCCAACTCACGGAACTTGAAGAATTTCGTTTAGATGCTTATGAAAACGCCGGTATCTACAGGGAACGCATGAAGTCCTTTCACGATAAAAAGATTTTTCGTCGTGAGTTCCATGTAAGTGACGAGGTGCTTTTGTATAATTCACGTTTGGAGTTGTTTCCAGGAAAGTTGAGATCGAGATGGACAGGCCCCTTTAAAGTAACTAAGGTATATGCATCCGGAGCAGTGAAACTCACTGACGAGAAAACCTCATTTTTAGCCAATGGGCACCGAGTGAAATTGTTCGTCAAGGAGGAAGGAATCCCTCAAACTGAGGAGGTGATGTTCCTCACCTTTTGACTAATAAAGAGTCATAGTCTAGCTATAGACTATAAACTTAGCAACCCCGGGTACTCTTTATCTTTTTACCGTTTATGCATCACTTTGGTAGGTTTATGTGCTTATGTGCTATTTGTTTAAATGGTATTAGTTGGTAGTATACCCCCCACGATTAATCTGTATAAGTTCATTAATTCTACCGTATAATCTCATCGAGCCAACGACGTTAAATAAAAGCGCTCCTGGGAGGCAACCCGTAAAACCGTATAAATTTACATTCTCAAGTTCAGCACTTCCCTTAATATGTTTGATGTGTTTTGGTGTGGTAGAAATTTTTCCAAGTATGGAAAAAGTGGTTTGCTCTCTGTATGTGAATAGTAGAATTCGAATTAATAGCAGATCAATTTGGCGTGCACCATGACGATGTCATGGCACGCGCCGAATTATATTCCATAATTTTGGATTAATTACTCATGGCGCACACCCTGAGAAGTCTCGCCGATTTAAATCCCTAATTTCAATTTAATTTAACTTCGGCATGCGCCGTGACATGCCATGGCATGCGCCGAAATATCATGCGGCGTGCACCATGCCTTTTTATTTTCCTTATTTTATCTGCATATTTCTCTCACGACTCCATTTATTAACCATTACTATAATTGATTTAGTGCTCTTCCCGCCTACTACTTCTATCCTTCCTAGTCATTGAGGACAATGCTAGATCGTAAGTGGGGAGTGGAACTGTAGTCGGGAAACCAAAGAATATATTCACTTTATACTTATGAACACTTAACTTTTAGTCGAACTAGAACATTTAAGTGGACAAAATAAATTTTGGTATGAGTTAAGATATGTGATTAAGAGAATAGATGTTTTAACAAAGTGAGTAACTTTAATAAATTATAAATGCATTCTATCGTGATTCCGGGATTATAGTGTGAACTCTTAGAGTACGTATATTTCAATTTTTGTTAACAAGTAAACTTTTATGTGATCATGCAAGCATGTCCCTTTAGCAACTAGAACTTAGTTTTGATATCCTTTCGAGACGAAATAGAAAGGTATTTAGAGTCGGAGATAGGGATGACGGTCCTGGACATTTCTTTGATTTAGCTAGAGCCAAATGGTCTACCCGAACATAAAATTCCACCTATCCCCATCTCAGCCTTGTAGAGTGCCGAGACCCTACTCGAAACAACCATTCATGATTAACCTCTTTATGACCCGACCCTTAACCGAATTCTGGTCTACATTCCTTCTTATCCCGCAAGTATAGTAAGTTCCTATGGATTGTGCGGTGACGATTTAGAGAGTTAAGAGTTGGATGACATTCGTGGCACATTGTTGAGATGTTATTTTATCAAGTTCGGAGCCATTGTATATATACATCATTCAAAAAAAACGTTTTTATTTATAGTGTAAATTTGATCAAATAATGGTTGTAGTTCAAAGAAAAATGCGGAAGGATAGATTTCAAGATCAAGTAATATGGGTTGGGAAGTTAGTTAAATTGTTGGGGTACGTTTATTCTCGTGTTGGTTATAAGGGAGACGTCTTTAGTAGCTATATGAGAGTAGAAGTACGGGTTCATATTTCATTGGAGTCGAAGGTGTAGAATGATTACTATCTTGCCCATTTTCTTTTGATATATCGTTTTATTCCTTCGATAAGCCTATTCCCGAGCCTAACGTTACAAGGTTACAAGTCTTACATGATCTATCTCCTTGACTCTGAATGCCTCGATTAGTGGAGATTGGTATCATTCCTAAGCCTATGGATTGCATTTTATGAGTTTGCATGCATGATCTTCATATTTTGATTGCCTGATAACAAATCTGAGAAATATTCACACACACACACACTCCGCTATCGTCTTGGATCACGGTAAACGTACATTTATAATTTTTGATTGGTTACATCACCTAGTTGACATCCAATTCCCGACATTGCATTATCTTAGCGGTAACTCTAGTTATTTTATCGCTTGTCTGCTCGAGGGCGAGCAAAAGCTAAGTGGGGAGTGGTTGATGTATGGAAACCGGATGATAAATTTCCATAATGTTTTATCCCAATTCTCTAGTATAAGGTGATAATTTGCATCAATTATAGTCAATTTAATAATAAATCAAATCGTTGTTAATTCATGTAGGCACAACCAATTTCTGATGTTTTGTCAATCTTTTAGAGTTATCTATTATAATATATTATCAGAATTACTCGTGCTACGTTTGTTTTGATACTTTGTAGTGATAGCGGGAGTGTGAATTATAAAAGATCGAAGCCGGAACAAACCATCTAGTAGGAAAAGGAAAATGGGGAGTTCTCGGCTCATTTCATGCAAATTTCAGAATTGGTGATGTCTCGGCGCAGGCCGAGACATCAAAGAGCTTAACAACATATGCATTAAATGGATGTCAAATCTCAACAACTTCTGTCACGCTCGGCGCGCACCGAGGACACCATGGCGCGCGCCGAATTACTCAAAAATGCGAGTTTTGCAATTTAACTATTGCATAACAGAGACAAAAGAGAGAGTGTGGTGAAAAAAAGAGAGTTTTGGGAAGAAACTTGCAGGCAACTACACTCCAAGGCTCTTTTAGCCAAAAATCCAACCATTTTAACACTTGAATCATTGTAAACATTTTGGGATCATCACTTTGGAACTCAAAGCTTTCAATGGATGTAGGAAACAACTAGCATGTGTTCTATCTTCATCAAAACTTGAAGTGGATGAACTCCATTTTCGGATTCATCACTCAATTTGGTATTCTATCAACTTTTACCTTGATCTAATTGTTCTTATTATTATGAATGCTAGCTTTAACTTGTTAGTAGTTATAATTATGAGTGGCTAGTTCTTTGTATTTTGCTAAGATGATATAGTAATGATAGTTAATCCTTTTGTTGTTTGGAATCGATCGTTTTTGTTGCTAGCTTTTATTGTGTTGGAAATCCTCTTGCTTTCCTTGATTGATAATATGTATATTGGAGTAATTAACCAATGTATGTAGCCACACAACTAGTAGACACCGAACGGAGACGTTAGTTGTGAGACGAGGGCAAGAGGGACGGAAGGTAGAATCGACCTTAACGGAATTCGGTTCCTTATCCGTGGAGTATTGCATTCAAGTGTTCATCATGTCAAGTCATTAGGTTTAAGGTGCTTAAACCAAGGATAAGGCATAGTGCAATTTTATACGCTAGTATGAGGGAAAATTGCATGTTTAGGAATACACCATTCACGCAATAGAACATCAATGGAAGGCGGAATGTTGATCAATTCCAATCAATTTAAGGGAGATAACTTGAACTATAGATCATCTTAGTTGATTTCTTTTATCGTTTGAACAACTTTGTAGCTAGTTATTCATTTATTAAAACAAAAACTGTGATTCGGATCAAGATAATAACAACTAATTAGTGTTTAACCTCACAATTCCCTTGGGATACGACCTTGACCACCGTACTAGACTACAATTGACCCGGTACACTGTTGGTGAGATTGGAACCCTAGGAAGTTTGCATCAATGTGGTAGATTGGAAGACAACAAAAGCATAAACATGTGTGCTTGTCAAAATAAGCAATCAACCAGCTAGATTTGGCATACAAGATTGAACCATCTCAACTTCAAGACCATAAAAAATTTGTCAAAGAACAAGTTAGTTGGAGGCCTACCACATATCACATTCAAGAAGGAAAATCTTTGTGATGCATGTCAAAAAGGAAAGCAGATCAAAAGCTCCTTCAAGTCAAAGCCTTATTAATCTACAACAAGAATTTTACATCTATTGCATATGGATCTTTTTGGACCAGTCACACCAGTAAGTGTAAGTGGAAAGAAGTACGCTCTAGTGGTGGTGGATGACTTTTCCAAATTCACATTGACCATATTCATGAACAAGAAAAGGGAGACACTCAAGAAGCTACCAGATTTTCTAAGAAGAATACAAAATGAAAAGGAATTGAAGATTATCATGACCAGATCAGATAGAGGCACATAATTTCTAAATGAAATTATCAGAACCTACTGTGAAGAGAATAGAGTACTACATCAACTATCAGTAGTAGAGACTCCACAATAAAATGGTGTAGCAGAAAGAAGAAACATGACAAGTAGTCAGAACAATGATTGCAGAAGCATGCTTACCAAAGAGATTTTGGGCTGAAGCAGCAAATACAGCATGCTATACTCAAAATAGATCAATCATCAACAAACATCATGGAAAAACACAATATGAAATATGGAATGGAAGAAAACCTAATATCTCACATTTACATATGTTTGGATCTAAATGTTTTGTTTTGAACAGAATCAGTTACATACTTTTGATGAAAAAGTTGATGAAGCAATCTTTATGGGATACTCAGACACAAGCAAAGCCTTCAGAGTACTCAACAAAAGAATTTTGGTGATTGAAGAATCAATTCATGTAGTCTTTGATGAACCAAACACAAATGGTGAAGGTCTACAAGAACTTGAAGAAGAAGATGCACAAAGACAAGTTTATATAAATACAACAGTACAAGCTACTAATCTGGATCACACCTTTGGCAATCAAGATGATGCACCAGTCAACACTACACAAGAGGCACCAACTCAAGAACATGAAGTTGATGCACAAGCTGAAGTTATGGAAGAACCAACTCAATAGCAACTTCAACCTGACCTGAACTGGCTTGAGAGATCAACCTAAAGAACAAGTCATTGGAGATATTCATACATGAGTTAGAACCAGAAGACAACTGGAAAGAATGTTAACTTGTTTTCTATCACAGGTGAAACCCAAAACAATAGATGATGCAATTCAAGATGCTGATTGGATTACAGCCACACAAGAAGAGCTAAGTGAATTTGAGAGAAATAAGGTCTGGGAACTTTTTGATAGACCATACATGGCCAACATCATTGGAACAAAATGGGTATTCAAAAACAAGATGGATGAACAAGGGACATTTGTCAGAAACAAAGCAAGGTTAGTTGCAAAAGGCTACTCTCAAGCAGAAGAAACTGAGTCTCCAGCACATGGAGAAGAAGGACAGTCCCCACAAGGACTAAGAAATTCAAGTGACCTTCAACATTCTCTTTCTAATCATGAGATTGCTGAAGAAGCAGAAGAAAAAGAAAAATAAAAAGAACATAAAGAAGAAGAAGAAGAAGGAAGAAGAGCAAGCTGATGCACCTGCACCAGCAGAGGAAGATCCAGATAGAATTTTCAATCTGGATATTCAACCCCTGATAGTGGATATGGAGAGGCAGTACATAAGCAGGCAAAATCTCAAAACTACCATAAGGAGTGATGCAACCTCCTTTAATCACAAGATTGAGGCCCTTATCAGTCACATCAAAGTTCAAGATGAGGTCATGGAGAGGCAAGGAAATCTACTCTGCAATATAATTATCATGTCCAAACTAATCTTGAGTTTCTAGCTGACAAAATTGATGGAAACCTCAAACCATTGGTGGATACTTTGAATGCTCATACACAACAAATTCACCATCTAGATGAGATTATGGACTACTCTGGACAGCAACTAAACACCCTACTCAATGTCACTGGAGCGACAAATAAAATTCTGGAGAAAAATTTTGGTCATGCACCAGAATCTGAAGCAACCCACAAGATTCTGGAAGAAAGGTTTGGTGCTGCCAAAAAGGGGGAAGGAAGCAGCAAAACTGAAAGCATCAGTGGGAAGAAGGACATCCCAAATGACAAGGGCAAGGGCATCACACGCAAGGGCATCAGGTTTGAAGAAAAAAGGCAGTTGCCTTTTTAATAATTTTTGTCTTTGAATAAATTTAAACTTCAATGAACTATTTTATTGCCCTTTATGGATGAATAAAAATTTTCGAGTTTTATTCTGTTACTATTATGAAATTTCTTACTTAAGTTCAGGCTTGTGAGGGTTTTGGCATCAAAAAGGGGGAAATTGTTGGGAACATTTTATTGTGTTTTGATGATGATCATACTAGCTGTTATAGCAAGCTTGAAATAAGTTAGAAATCTCAGTATAAGTCTTTACTTAGAATCTGACATATTGTATAAGTTGAGTCAGACAAGTATTGTACTAGTTGGTAGGATGGACAAGCAAAATAAAAATCCAACAGAGTGAAAGCAGCCAAGTACCAGCAGAGAAGCATGAAGACATTACGGTCTGACTTATAACCGAGGAAGTCTGAGATGACATTGGATAAGTCTAAGTTATATCTCAAGTGATGAAATTCATTGTTAAATATGGTGTACACTGATCTCACACATATCAAGAATCAGTGAAGTACAAGGACTCTTGTAAACTCAAAGAAATCAAGAAAGCAGTGAACCGGCAAAGTAAACTGTCTATCGGCTGAGTAAAAACGAAGCATTGAAGGAAGATCTAAAACACTCAACTGTTCAAGTAACAACCAAGTGAAGAGACATCGGAGTAAACTACACTTGTTCAGATTATGAAAAATAAGAAAGATTCAGAGGATCAAGCATTCAATGCACAATCAATCAAGAATCAATCAATGACGGAATTTATGATATACGTTTGAAGAAAATCTGATCACAGAAATCATGGAGAATATAATTGAGGGATAATCAAGAATTAAATCAAGGATTATTCCCCACATTAAATAGCCAACGGACGGAAATTCAAATCAAGGATTATCAAGGATATAAATAGAAGGCATTGACAGACACGAAAAAACGATTGAACTGATAAGAAACAAGCAGAAACTCTGTCAATTTGAAAAGCTCTCTATCTGAACTTAAAGGATACATCTAGAGATAAACTCAGCAACTAGAACTTCAATTCCATATCAAGCACTGAGATTGATCACAAATCTGTGAATCCAATTCACATAAAAATGAAGCAATTGAATCAGAGGAATCTGAGAAGGAGTTGCAACCTTTGTGATAGCTGCTTAAAGATTTGTTCTCATGGATCAGTGATAGAGACTGATTCACTGATGCTTTTTTAGCCAGGGAGTGATAGTGTTGACGATTGTGAAGCTTGTGTAGCCAAGGACAATCTAACTATTGTATCTGTGAAAACAATAGTGAATTCCTCCAATCATCACATGAGAAGAGTGGATTAAGGGATTACACCACCCTAAACCACTATAAACCTTTGTGTCTATTTACTTTCAGCAATTTACTTTACATCAATTTATTTCATTGCATATTATATCTGTGATAGTCCAATCTATTTTGAACCAACATTTAAAAAAAGGACTTATCCGCTGCCCAAAAGCTTTTAAATATAAGAAAAGTTTTGAAACTCCACTATAGTCATTCACCCCCTCTGACTATAGTTTTACCCTTCTCTGGGACCAATAGCCAGATTCATTAATGTTATTGATGCAGTTAAAAAGCCTAAGACCTACAATCAAGCTATCAAACATGTTGAATGGAAGGAGGCCATGAACAAAGAACTTGAAGCTTTACAGAAGACTCACACTTGGGAGATAGTTGATTTGGCCCCAGGCAAGAAACCAATAGGGTGCAAATGGGTATACAAAATCAAACATAATCCTGATGGGTCAGTAGAGAGATACAAAGCAAGATTAGTAGCAAAAGGCTACATCAGGCATATGGGATTGATTATCAAGAAACCTTTTCCCCTGTTGTCAAGATTACTACAGTCAGAACCTTACTTGCAACAGCAACAACTAACAACTAGCATTTACATCAAATGGAAGTCAACACTGCCTTTCTACGTGGAGATCTACATGAAGAAGTATACATGCAGTTACCATCAGGATGTGCAGGAACTAAACCTAACCAAGTTTGCAAACTCACCAAATCACTATATGGTCTTAAACAAGCCAGCAGACAGTGGAATTGCAAGTTAACTGAATCATTGGAGGCTTAAGGATTCATTCAATCCAAACATGACCATAGTTTATTCACAAAAGGGTCATGACAGTCATTTATTGCCTTACTGGTATATGTGGATGACATTATAGTTGCTAGTGAAGAGTTGATTCAGAAAGTGAAGGATACTTTACATCAGCAGTTCACAATCAAAGATCTTGGAAAATTGAGATATTTCTTAGGTTCCATGTTAAGATCAAGCGTTTGCCGTTCTACTAAAACCAATTGGTGCCAGTAAAGGCGCTACTATATTTCTTATACATTAAGTGTGGACAATCTGTCCCAACACCCCCTCAAGTGTTGACAATCTGTCCAACACTTGCACAATTTTCATTCAAGAGTGCGGGCAAACTGTCCCAACACCCCCATCAAGGGTGGCAATCTCTCCCAACACTTGCACAATTTCTTTTTCTTTTTTTAACTATTGTTCCAACCAGGGTTCGATCTCGTGACCTCTGGATCTGATACCATGTTAAGATCAAGCGCTTACCGTTCTACTAAAACCAATTGGTGCCAGTAAAGGCGCTACTATATTTCTTATACATTAAGAGTGTGGACAATCTGTCCCAACAGCATTGAAGCTGCTAGATGTCCAAAAGGCATATCCATCTCACAAAGAAAATATACACTTAACCTCCTAAAAGAATATGAATTTTTGGGAGCCAAACCTGCTAAGACACCTATGGAGTCCAAGCAGACTTTACAACATGGTGATTCACCATTTTTACAAGATAACACTGCATACAGATCTTTAATAGGTAAACTGATTTCCTCACCTTTACCAGACCAGATATTGCCTTTACAGTACAACAACTAAGTCAATTTATAGACACTCTTACTGAAAATCACATGAAGGCAGCTTATACACTGCTGAGGTACTTGAACCAATCCTGGCCAAGGAATCTTCATCCCAGCAGACAATAATCTTGTACTTAGGGGTTTTACAGATAGTGATTGGGCTGGTTGTCCTGAAACAAGAAGATCAGTGTCAGGTTATATGATGTTCCTATGAGATACTCCAATCTCCTGGAAGGCAAAGAAACAAACAAAAATTGCTAGAAGCTCATCAGAGGCTGAGTACAGGGCCATGGCAAATGCAGTTTATGAAATTCAGTGGCTCATCTATATACCACAGGATTTACAAATTCCAGTCCAGTTGCATGTTGTCTTATTTTGTGACAGTGCTAGTGCAATGCACATTGCTAACAATCATGTCTTCTATGAAAGAACCAAACATATTGAAATTGACTGCCATGTTGTGAGAGACAAAGTCAAATCGGGGCCTATCAACTTCCTTCCAGTCAATACAAAAGTACAAATAGCTGACATCCTCACCAAGACCTTGGATGCACCTCTTTTCTTTTATCTACTAGATAAATTAGGAGCTTCAAAGATCTTCTAAACTTCAAGTGGCTGAAAGGAATGCTGAGTGCAAGCTGTTCATGTACCACTCTCAACTTGAGGGGGAGTGTTACAGTATATAGGCTGAAAGGAATGCTGAGTGCACAAGCTACTGATGATATGAAGACACCAACAGCATGCTGACAGTATGGAAGCCTTAGCATCCTGCTGATCCCTTGCAATACGATGTAAACTAGAAAGCGGTTATTCTATTATAATTTGTTATAACCGTTTGTAACTTACTTCTGACTGATTCATGAGGTGTATGAAGCTATAAATACCCCATGATCAGCTGCATTGTAATCAACTTTGTATCTTTTACTTGATCAATATTAATTCCGCATTTTATTTTGTTTGTTTGTAATTCTACAAACTTCATCAATGGACGCCCTTGATCAATGTGGGTCCGCCCCTGAATCCAACTCCAAACCCCATCAGGGAAAGAACAACACAAGAGAAGGAGAAATAGAGAACAAGAAAATGAAAGAAAAAACCGGAAAAAACCACCTTCGACGAGGCGCCGGAGGGGCGGTTGAGGACCAATTTGAGACCTAATTAGGTATTTATGATATAAAAAAACATCTTTAATAAGGAAATATTTTTCCTAACTTTCTTAAATTGCCCTTGTTTTACAAATGCAAAAATCATTTCTCAAAGATCAAATGAGATACCGATTCTAGATCGAGAGATGTTTCTTAAGCAACTGCTCATCGGTGCAGTCCTTCTATGGGACTGTAAGACCACTGTCATTAGCTCAAATGAGAAACTGATTGATCCTTTCATGGCCCTCTCAGCCTTATTGCAAACCATAACCTCCTAAATTTAAGGTGATTTCATAGACCTTTTGCCAGCATGGAGGCAGAGATAAACGTGAATCTAAAGACAAATAAGCGGCTGATGGAGGAGGTGGAGACCTTGAGATATGAGTGAGTTGAGCATGACAGGGAGCTCAATACAACTACCTAAAGGGTAAAGGATCGAAGGCCTGCCTTTGTGTCATCCAGCACAAGCCAGAGACCTTGAGACAACTCAAGAGCCCTTCTAAGTGGAAATTGGAAAATCAGGCTCGGTCAGGCCCTCTACTTGTAAAGAAAGTTTACTTTTTCAAAACTTGTTTTTAGGTATTACGACGATAATATTGTCGTAAAATGTATTTTTACTCCAATAATATTGTCGTAAAACCATCCCAAAAGTTGCCTTGCATAAATTGTTATTATTGGTGCAACGAGCAACGTTTTACTCCAATATTATTGGTGTAAAATGTGTTTTACTCCAATAATATTGGAGTAAAACACTATTTAACGCCATTTACAATGAATCTTTCCAAATATTGACGTAAATTCATCATGTTCATCATATTCATCATGTTTTTCTTGAAATTCAAAACAACAATGGCGAAAATCAAATCAATCTACACAAATTTGTTGAAATCATAAACTTAAGATTCATCTTGCTCATGGATTGTATGGAATATTGAAGATTCAATTGATAAGCTTTTTCCTTGTCTTTGTACTTTAAGTTTATTTTTGTAAGGATATATTAGGTTCCAATATTTGAAAAGATTCGTTGTTGTTGGCGTAAAATGTGTTTTTACTCCAATATTATTGGCGTAAAATTTGGTTTACTCCAATGATATTGGATTAAAACACATTTTACTTCAATAATGCTGGAGTAAAACATTGCTCGTTACGCCAATAATGACTACTTATGCAAGGTGACTTTTGAGGTGGTTTTACGACAATATTATTGGACTAAAAACATGGGCGGACCCACCCTTTAGGTGGGGTGGTCTCAAGACCACCCCAAAATTTGAAAAAAAAATAAAATTGAATTAGTGTTATTATTAGTATATTTAATTAATTCTTCTTAATTTCAAAACAATGCTATGTTGGCCTAGTGGAATAAGTTCCGTACATTTTGCCTTACTTATCCCACGGTCATGGGTTCAAGGCATGACACAAGCATTTTTTTGTTTTTTACTTATACCACTGAAATACTTAGCATTTTTTCCTTAATTTATACGATCTAAATCTAATATTTTTTCCTTTACCATAGACTTTTTAAATCAACATTATTTTTTTTCCTACGTTATACCATCTAAATCTAATCAATTTGGTACATTATACCACTGAAACACTTATAGCATTTTTCGTTACCTTATACGATCTGCATCTAATATTTTTCCCCTTTTACCATAGACCTTTTTTTGGTACATTATACCACTGAAATACTTATAGCGTTTTTCCTTAACTTATGCGATCTAAATCTAATATTTTATTCCCTTTACCTTAGACTTTTGAAATGAACATTGTTTTCAACCTTATACAATCTAAATCTAATCATGTTCGTAACTTGATGTACGATGAATGTAATTTTTTAGCATTGGGATTTTGTTCGGGATATGTATATTAGTGTCAACCAAGACCACTCCAAAAAAATCATGGTTCCGCCACTGACTAAAAATATATTTTACGACGATTTATCCCACGGTCATGGGTTTAAGACATGACACAAGCATTTTATTTATTTATTTTTTACTTATACCACTGAAATACTTAGCATTTTTTCCTTAATTTATACGATCTAAATCTAATATTTTTTCCTTTACCATAGACTTTTTAAATCAACATTATTTTTTTCCTACGTTATACCATCTAAATCTAATCAATTTGATACATTATACCACTGAAATACTTATAGCATTTTTCGTTACCTTATACGATCTGCATCTAAAATGGACCCCATAAAATACACAACACATTTTTTACCGTTGATTATAACGTAAAACATATTAATTATGTAAAAATATTATGTGAGTGTGTGACACTTTGTTGTACCATTTTATTATGGCATAAACATTTTTCTTTGGTAGGGAAACAAACATTTACCCTTACCCAAATTATAAATACAGTAATTTCAAAAAAAAGAAGATGATATAAATACAGTAGCTAGACCACAAACCAGCAAATTAAATATGCATGCAGAACAGTAACTTTATACTTCATTGAGACATTT
This sequence comes from Gentiana straminea, assembly GCA_036785695.1. NCBI lineage: Eukaryota > Viridiplantae > Streptophyta > Magnoliopsida > Gentianales > Gentianaceae > Gentiana > Gentiana straminea. The sequence goes on along the minus strand of JAVUPR010000223.1, from coordinate 14,432,702 downwards.
TTTTTTCCCTTTTACCTTAGACATTTTTTTTTACATTATACCACTGAAATACTTATAGCGTTTTTCCTTAACTTATGCGATCTAAATCTAATATTTTATTCCCTTTACCTTAGACTTTTGAAATGAACATTGTTTTCAACCTTATACAATCTAAATCTAATCATGTTCATAACTTGCTGTACGATGAATGTAATTTTTTAGCATTGGATTTTGTTCGGGATATGTATATTAGTGACAACCAATACCACTTCAAGAAAAATTCCTGGTTCCGCCACAGACTAAAAGTATATTTTACGACGATATTATCGTCGTAATACCTAAAAACGATTTTTCGAAAAAGTAAACTTTTTTTTACTAATGGATTTTCTGACCGAGCATGATTTGCCAATTTCCCGCCCTTCTACCTTCGGACTGAGAAAGACCATTTTCTTTTTCTCCCATCTTTTTCGGTAATGTTTGAGTCCTACCCCTTCCTTTTTAAGGGAACCCCCAATTTTTTCCTCATTCATGTTTTAGCTCCCAATATTTGCAAATTTGTGCAATTATCGACAAAGCAAAAATCATAATACGGCAAATAGCGGAGTCAACAAGATGCTATCTCGCTCATGGAACCCTAAGGTGGTTAATTGTGGGTGTTATTATTTACACTCCATCTAATCTACTCATACACTACTATACACACTACACCACATCTAATAATCAAATCTACTTTTGCACAACATTTAAATTGCCACATATTTATTTATTTATTTACACTACATGCTTAATTACAATTTTACTATAGCTACTTACACACATCATTTTCATACTATTTCCAATAAAAAAATTATTACAAAAAAGGTCCCTAGCTTTTTATATTATCTTTACTTCTTTTTTATATTATCTTTACATTATCTTCATCATTTTCATCTATGAATTTTTCCATCCTCTTTCCTTCATTCATCAAACCCTACATTTCATCATCTCTATACCTTTCACATCACCTCTTTAATTATCCACTCCATCATTCTCAAACCCTTACTCTTGTTCATCTTCCTAATATTTCATCATCATCATCTTCACTAATCTAAAACCCTCAAATTTTTAATAAAGACAATCCTGCTAATTTTTCTCCATCGTCATCATCCTGCTAATTTTTCATCATCATCATTTTCATATCATATAATCGTATAAGCTTGACTTTCATCTCTGCTAATGAATTTTCATTTTGGATATACATAGATAAATAATGGATAATTTACATGATATTGTGCAGGTTCTAGCGCAATTTTCTAATTTGACAAGCAGATATGCTGAAGAAATCAAATCGGTGAGTTGAGCCTATGCCGAAGAAATCAAATCGCAATTTTTTGATAAAAAGTCGATCTTCTTCTTCACCTATGGGGCATAGCAGTTGTCAAAAGTAGGAAGAACAAAAGTAGCAGTAGCCGATTAAATGAAATGGGGGAGGGGGCGGTGGTAGATGGGATGGGAGGGTTGATAATTTATTTTAAGAACATCTGGGTGTTATTAGAATTTTGAAAACATGGCAATAGTAAAATTTTCTAGGTAAAAGTGTTTTTTCTTTTTACTTCATATTAGACATGGGGTGTATAGATAGAATGTGGGACCCAAAACATAATAGATGTGTGTATCGAAAGCTTTTTTTATTTACAATACATGGGGTGTACGAATAGAATTATCGGGGTGTACATAAAGGAGGCCTTAATTGTTAGTCATGATACAGGAAAAAGCAATAATATATTGTTTTATTAGTAAAATAAAATGACTTTTCTTATATAATTCTACTATTTGCATAATAGAATTCATTTAAATGAACATCATTGATTATCTCAAGGAATTTGTAATATGACTATAATACTTATTGCCTAAGAGATATGTACAAAAGTATTGAGTTTATGGTGATATATACTCGTTGAATCATAAGTTAGTGGTGAATTTGACTAAAATTTGAAATCTTACAATCAAACCACTATTAGTTCCCATAACACTTGGAGTGTGACCATCTTAAATGGGTCATCGATGTTTGACATCTTACTGGCAACATTTGTATGTGACCGGATCACATTAGACTTAGACTGATTTAATAGATGATATGATTTTGTTGTAATTTTGTGATGAGAGGTTCAAATGAAATTATATATAAGATAACCATTTGTGGGTATAATATTATTTGATATACCTGAACCGTAAAATGAGTCCGCGGATCCATATTCGGATTCGCCCGGCAATTCAAACAATGGACAAGGCCGGCGGCCTCTATAGTCCGCATACTTACAAACCAAAATGGGACCGCGAGTCCACGGCCCCGCTACAAGCTATCTAACGCCCTCCGCGGCGCCAAGAAAGGCTAGGGACCGGCCCGTTGATCCCTATCAGGCCCGCCAGCGACCAGAGCTCGCAATGTAAAAAGAGCAAGCTACGACCCAAAGGAAACAAGACAAAGACAACGAACGGCTAAGTGTTGGGACCGCTCCACATCAGTCCGCTAGATAGATGTTAGCTTAGTCAGCACCGCATTGTACTTAATTATGTCTGATTGCCATTAGTTAAACCTCAATTTATAGATTGCCTATAAATAGAGGCTCAATGTAACCATTTAAAATGGGCACAATATATGAAAGATAGACAAACTCTGCCAAATTCTCTCTTTCATTTGCACCACCACTTTTATTTCCGACCACCGTGTTTACTACTTCTCAGCCGTGCACCACCGACTTTTGTTCACTTTCACAGCCAGATATCCACCATAAACCACCGCTAATCTTACCGTGATAATTTCAACATTATCATTATTCATAATATGATTATAAACTAATGCCTTTATAGGGTGGTGTTTGATGTGGTGTTGAAGTTGGTTTAGTGAAGTTTTCCCATTAATTTCCATGTTGGCGTTATTTAAGGATCGGTAGTCAGGAATGTAATTGACAAAGATCGAACTCATTCCTTCCTGCATGAGGAATAAAGATGGTTCTTTTTTTTTGTTCTAGTTTGATCGACTAGCCGAATTTATGATCATGATCATGAATATAGACGTTATGAAGAGATCGTACATACAATGTCTTGCTCCATATACAAATCGTGTATTATGTGTTGTACATAAGTAAGAGTTATATTGGTGGGCATTCGGTAACTATATGCATAGTGGAGTAAGACGTTTCATAGCTGAAAGAGTACGTTCTTGGATTTATGGTGGTATAACACCAGAATGAATAAAAAAAGGCAATTCAATTTAAAAGTCCTTTCATTACTCAATTTATTGCTGATTATAGGCCGATAGACCTCAGTCTGGCCCCTAGAAAATGCTTTGAAACCCATTTATGATAATATAATGATTGTGTGGGACTATTTTTCTATCTAATGAATTATGTCATTTTGTTATTTATAATTTAAATAAGGTATTCAATTAAAAACGACTTTCAGTTTAATGAAATATGCTTAGTAATACTGTAATCACAATAAGTGACTCACAATTTTACAAAATTGATAAATTGAACACATGATATCAATGAGACATTAGGAGTGGGGAGTCTCCTCTAGTGGGAGTGTTTTCTCTCGTTCAGTCCGAGAGTCTCTTTTCTTCTTCTTCTTCAGCTTGCTCTTGCCTCCTCAATCTTCTCTCCTTTGCATGTCCATCCTCTAGCCATCATATCCACTATCCGTCACATTTTTCTGTTCCCTCTCACCTTCCTCTTTCCTCTACGTCATGATGATGATCTGGAAGCACGGTTCAAAAACTTCAGTTTCTTGGAGATGGAGTCTTGCGGTGTAGTTTTGCCTAGGGAAGTCACAAAAAATGCAGAAGATGAATGTCTCAAAAGTGTGGTAATTAAAATCTACTCAGATAAACCAGTCAAGTACAAAGGCCTGTAAAACATCTTGAAGCTGATTTGGGTTTTTACTAAAGGTTTCAGAATCATAGGCTTATGGGCAAATAAATTTCAAGTTTTTTTCAATTGCATGGAAGATGTCGACAGTGTGTTAGCTGGTTGCCCGTGGTACTATGAGAATTTCCTAATGGTTATTAAGCAAGGCATGAGGGGAATTGAAATTGACAGTCAAGCCTTCAGCTCAGGACCCTTGTGGATTCAGATTTGGGACCACCCACCAGATTGTTTCTTCAAAGAAGTAGGCTTTTACAACTGCACGTCATTTGGTAAGGTTCTATCAACTAAAATTTCACATTCTAGAAGCATGCAACCTCACAAAACCTCTTCTTAGAGGAATGTTTATGAACAGAGAAATGGACGGAATCTGGGTTAATTTCAATTATGAGAATTTGGCTTTTTTATGCTTCTACTGTGGTATTGTGGGCCATGCATCAAGGTCCTATTACAACAGAGGATTGGACTTAAGGAGAGACATTGATAAGGATGAGTAGTTTGGGATCTGGATGAAGGCTCCTACTGGGAAAGATTCTGGACAGAAAATAGATCAAAAAATGATGCTGCTAAAAATGCAAACCAAACAACTACTGATGGGCAAAGTGTGAAGACTCTACAACACTCAAGGTTTGAAAATGGACAAACTTCTGGGGTAAAATATGATTTTGGCCCTGCATATAAACTGGAAGTCTCTGATCTTCTAATGGATGCTTTGAAAAAGGGATATCTTTTCCAGGACTGGAATGCTGCTCATCTCCCATAGACAGTGGTACCCCCTCCTTTACTTTTGGAATGGCCCACTGAAAATAGAACAAGCAATACAGAAAGGGTTGGTCCTATCATAGAAATGAATGAGGGCCCATCAGTTGAATCTCAGCCCATGTTGGTAGCCCAAAGCCAATCCACAATCATTGAAATTGTTGAAGAATTATCTGCTAACTCACAGCCATGGGGATAGTTCATACTCAGTCCCCGGAATCACAAATTAATGAAAATGCTACCCTTACTAGTGACACAGCTGAGATGATGGAATTGGGGGATGCCACTCAATCTAACATCTCTATTTCTGAGGCTATTTCTTCTCATAATTCAGGTGCACAATCTTCTATAGCCGAAGGACAAGATGGATTTCATGTCAACTACCCCCAAGACGAATATGTTTTTGCTAGACATTTTTTGTCCTAGATGAAGCTATCTAACCTGAGCTGTTTTAGTATGGACACCTCTATTGAACCTGACTTAAAGAAACTGTGCATTGTTGATAGGGTGGAGGCAGCCAGCCCTGAGTGTCTCCCACCTTCACCATGAGGACATTGGTATGGAATTGTCAAGGGTTGGGAGGATCCTTGGCAATTTCCCAACGTGAGGAGGCTTGCAACCTCCACTCCCCAGACATTGTGTTCTTTTGTGAAACAAAAAACAAGTCCCGCATTATTTGAAATGTGTGTAATAGGATTAAGCTTGCTAGCTAACTTCTACATTGTGGAGCCTATTGGCCTTTCTGGTGGTATGGAAATGATCTGGCAGCAGGGCATTTCTATCTCCACCATCCTATCTACATTTTGTTCCATTGCGATGCAAATCTGGGATTCTAGCAGCAATACTTCATGGTGGCTTGTGGGGGTTTATGCCAGCTCAAATCCTAGTGATAGAAGACATTGTTGGTCTCTTTTATCAAACATAATGGCTATTTGAGGCAGTTTTTTTGCTCTTACTGGGGACTTCAATGATCTTCTCTCTTCAAATGAAAAGTTGGGTGGAAATCTGAGATCTGGTAGCTCTCTTAGAGACTTCAGAAATTTTGTGGCCAATAATAATCTTTTTGATCTTGGCTATAATGGCCAAATTTGGACTTGGAAAAAAAACTAATGGGGGAGCTATTACTACTTTGGAAAGGTGACTTTGCTCAACTAGACAATCATTTTGGCAGGCCCAATAAGAAGGTTTCTAGAAGAATGAATCAAACCCTTATGCTTCCCATCACTGAAAATAAGGTCATAAGGGTAGTTTTTGGCATGAAAACCCACTCAGCTCCTGGCCCTGATGATGCTGCTTGGACAAGTGCTACTTTGCCTGCTGGTGGGGCAGTTGCTATCCATGACAAAAACTACAATCTGATAGAAATTTGGAGCCGGTCTTTTGCTAATTTTGGCTCAGCACTAAGGTCGGAGGTTGAAGTGGTGCGTTGGGCTATGTTACAAGCAATGAACAGAGGGTGGAGTGGTATTTTGATCAAGACTGATTTCCTTCAGTTGGTTCAGATGATTGGAGGTAAATCCCAATCGCATCCCGATCTACTTGTGATTTGCTGATATTAGATACCTTTTGGACTCCCTTGGATCTTGTCAAGTTTGTTATTTTAGCAGAAATTGTAATACAGTAAGTCATAGAGTAGCTTTTTTTGCTAAGAAACTAGATAATTCAGCTACTGGTCTGGATTTTTTTCCATCTTGGATTCTCAGGGCTAAAGAAGATGAAGAGATGGCTGGGAAAATGTTGTAAAAACCTTTTTGCTAAATGAAAGTTCTCGTTTCAGGAAAAAGAAATGAAGAGAACACATGATATCAATCAATATGCACTAAATTTATGACATAATTGTGTAATATAAAAGAGTATTGTTTCATTTGTTACGGTAGATTTGTACTCTTTAACATCAGCTTTGTCTGCTTATGCCGACATAACTCCCTAGTTATAATACTTGAATTAAGAATTATCACAACAACTCGACACCGATTAGTTGTTAATTTGTCTCTTCTTAAGAATCCTTCACAAAAACCTCAACAAATATATGACCAGAAATAAAATCCTCAACCAATAACCAGAATTTTAATTATATAAGACCGTGCGACTTAACTTTGCTAAATAATACTATAATAAGGCAATATCTTTAGTCGTTACATATCCAGGACCTCTAACACAAATAGATGCGTCACAAGTTCCATATAAATTATTTTTTAATACAATTTCTTTCAAATTCATTAAAATTTCATTTACTGATTCTTGATTTCCCAACAACATTGAGTTTATGGCATTGCTTATATATAATGGGCTATATATGAGATACTGCTCCCACTGCAGCTTTCTTTTCAACATTCTTATAGGAATATCTGCGTGCAACAAAGATGTAGATGCCCAAGTTCACTGCATTCATCGCAGCTAGAAACCAAAAGAAATTGTCGAGACGGCTACCATTCAAATCTTTCCCAAACCAACTCTTCTTTTCACCGCAATTTTTACTCGCATGATCCACAATTGTTATCAAGACATTGCTAAGGAAATTCGCTGTACCGAGTACACTAAGGTACAGTGCGATCCCTAAGCTTCTCATGGAATCCGGAACTTGATCGTAGAAGTATTCTTGCAACCCGACTAGTGTAAACCCGTCTCCAAACCCGAGAATAAAGAACTGTGGTGCAAGCCAGAATACGCTCATTGAATTCGAACCTTTTAATGCGTTTTTTCCCACCAGATCGAGTCTTTTCCGTTCCACGATGGCTGCAACTGCCATTGAAATGATACTGAAGATCATCCCGAATCCGATTCTTTGAAGAATCTTGATGCCTCGATCGTGTCCGGTTAGTCTTCGTGACAGAGGTGTGAGGATTTTCTCGTATAATGTGACTGAAATTATCATACCAATAGCTGCAAGGCCATAGATTGAGGCGGGCGGGATAAGGAAACTGCCGTGGAAGATCTTACGGTCCAATGTTGTGCCTTGTTTGATGAAAAAGGTTGAAGCTTGTGAGACACAAATGCCGAATGGTAGAGTTGTTAGCCATATTGGAATCATGTTGATGATTAGCTTTAGTTCCTCAACCTGGGTAATTGTTGATAGTCTCCATGGATTTTGTACGTTGTTTTCCATATCTTCATTGATCTCCACAGGAATTGCAGCTTTGTCCAAGAATCTACAAACCCAAAAACCGTTAAACATGGTATCATAGTGACAAAGCTAAGAAAGAAAAGTATTGATTTCCATCATTTGTTTGGTTATACAGGAAAAGAAATCACAAGAATATGCTTGGAAGAAGGTAGGGTGGGTGGGTGAGAACACGTGATGACAGGTTGGGAGATGAGTGTGGGTGAGGTAAATAGTCTCATAAGTTGTTTTTTCTTGGCATACTAAGGATTTTAGTCCTGCTTCTGCTCCTACTCCGGTGAGGTAAATGATCTCCTAAGTTGTTTTTTGTTTTAAAAAATAGTTATAATTGCTGGAAATAGCTGACTGGGCACCGAAATATTTTAAAAACGCTTACGTGGCTGCCACTGCAAGAGAGATTCGAACCCATGAACTTATAAAAGAGGTCCAAGCACTTTGACATCCGAGCTAAAGATCCAATATGTGTACTATGACACAACTTATTACTTATTGTGGTCTATAGATTCCTAAACGTAATATGTGTGCTTTGAATATATATCTTCAAAACATATATCTTTGATATATGTACATGATTAGTTCTTCTGATTTTCTGTAATCTCATTGTCAATGTATTTACACATATTTCTTCTTATTTATAACTATTTATCAAGAACCGATCAAATTGTTGTTTTCTATACAAAGTCCGGGGGATGGGTTGTGTGTGGATATATATTTTAAAAAGATACATGAGGAGCTTTCATTGAGAAAATTACTAGACTATATAAATATACTATAATATATTAAATTCAATTTATCTACCAACCATGTGAATCTTTGTAGTATAGTAGTATTAATATTTTCGTGACTCGTGAAAATAATAATATTGAGAGTAGCATATATATAGTAGTATGTAATATTAATGGAGACAAAGTGCAGAGAAGTCGTGAATCGCATTAAAACATTTATATTAGGGTATATGTCACGGAGTAATACACACGGCACGTTATGTTATGTACAATATATGCAATGCTTTGCGTTGTGTGACCACTTGCCACATTCCCCAATCAAAGCATACAAATAGTACCATTTTTTTGGTTTAAAAGGCTTCTATGATATGTTTGATTTTGAATATAATACAATGGGATGGAAATATGTTGCATAAGTAATAATTTGTGTTATATATACAAATTAAAGCATTAGCTCAAATGACAAAGTGCTTGGACCTCTACTATAAGGTCATGGTTCGTTTCTCTCTCGCGTCGATAATTTTTTTTAAGAAAATGGAGGAGAAATGGGACCCACATCCACATAGGATCCAACTTGGCAACCTAGTGGAAACCACATAAGCATTTTTAAAAAATTCCGGTGCCCAGTCAGCTATATATTTCCGGCGATTAGGACCAAATTTTAAATAAAAAACAACTTAAAGAACCATTTTCCTCTCCGGAGCGAATTCATGACTAAAATCCTTAGTAGGTCAAGTTACATGACCATTTTTCTAATTGCAGGGTGGGTGTGGTCAAGTAATGGCAGAGTTAATGGGAGCCTGTAGTGGAAGGTTGTGTATGCAGGTAGGGCAGCCAGTGATGGGCAAGGTGTCGGTGGAAGAGGGGTTGGTGGGTGAGTTTGTAGAGGTGAGCGGTTTGGGGTAGATCGGTAACTAGGGATGGGGGTTTGTAAAAATGTGGGTCGGGTGAGGCATGAGTCACTACAAAAAAACAGCAGTTTTGCGACGGAGATTTTGCGACGGACCTTATTTCCGTCGCAAATTTACGTTTGCGACGGATGTTTTAATGTTTGCGACGGGACACTTGGCGGGACCGATTTTTCCACTTGGCGGGCAATTTTGCGACGGAATTTTTATTATTTTGCGACGGAATATTCAATAAAATTTTATAAAATTATTTTATTATTCTGAATGCAGATAAAATTTGCGACGGAAATTAAATTCCGTCGCAAAATGCCTTTTTGCGACGGCATTATTATTAATTTGCGACGGAATATTTAATACATTTTTATTAATTATTTTATTATTCTGAATTTATATGTTTGCGACGGAATTAGGTTTATTTTGCGACGGACATTAAATTCCGTCGCAAAACGGCGGATATCGGTCGCATAATCCCTTTTCTTCCTCGTTTCTCTTCTTCTCTCCCTCTTCTCTCCCGCCCCCCCCCCCCCCCCCTGCGAACTGTTTCCGGCGCCACCTCCTCTCCGTCTTCGTCGGTAGCGAAGGCTGCGCAACGAGCTCCTCGCCGTCCGGTAAGCAGCAGCCGTAGCATTATTGTGTTTTATTTTTTTTTAATTTTTTAATCAGTATATGAGCTCACTTTGTATAGATAATCGAGGAATGTAAGATCCTTTTTTCGATTATTCGAGCTTAAAAAATCTAATTATTGCGGGGAAAATGTTATGACAATGGGAAATTCGATTCATTTTTTCTTTCTTGTTCTATTGCATCTCTCTTGTAAACATAAAGATTTCATTTTTATTGTTTTTCGACATGGTAATTTGCATATGATGTTAAGAGCTTACGTATACGCAACATTTTCTGCTTGTGAGTCCACTTTGATCGATTTGTTTAGTTTTGTTTGTGTATTAATTAGTAAATGGAGTATTGGTAAAAAAAAGTTTGTTTTATGCACTTAAGTTTAGTTCTTTCAGATTGTTCTATCAAGTAAATTGTGTTGGTGAGTGCATTTGAAAGCTTTTTATTTATAGAGATGATATATATAGCACCATTTGGTGGACTAAACACGAATACGATTATAAAGACTACAACTTTTATCTCTTGAATTGCATACATTTGGGCTAAGTGGCTCGGTCTTATGTACGATGTAGTATAGACCGTATGCTTCCATACATCGGTGCACATTTTTACTTTTTAGTTGCAAGAAATTTGAAAAATGCAACTTCAATGATTTTTTACTTTTGTTCTTGATTAAGGTATCTACTCGTAGTCAAACCATGGCTTGATATTCCTAACATTGTTTGTGTTTTAACTTGTTCTTAATAGATGTATGGAAAAATGCACAATGCGCAAGTGTCGGACATGTATTAACTTGTAAAATTCGGCACTTTAGCTAGTGCTTCTTGTTACTAGAAACTTGTAGTCATCCCGTGTTAAAAAGTTAAATGTATGATTTATTCTTTTAGAATATAACTTTGGTTTATCTAAATCATTACAAAGTTATTATAACTATATTTTGGATTTGTGGGACAACAATGTAGTCAATCATAAGACTACGGGATTTATGATCATCATTTTGGTATCACTTTATCTTAGCTTAGTTTCACCTTTGGAATCTCAAGTGCATCTACTTTATCTTAGCTTAGTTTCACCTTTAGATTCCTGCCACCTTTGTTTGATTGACATATGATACTCGGTGTGCGGCTATACTTACCTAACTTATTTTTTTGGCGAGTCCACTTACTTTCTTTGCACTTTTTTACGAGTTTCCGAAGAAGGTGTTGTAGTTACTCGGCTTAGCAAACAAAGAAATTGCTTGAGGTCGGTGTAGTTAGAGGTCTTCTTGCAAATCTCAATAGTTAGGGGATCTATTGCAAACCCCGTAGTTACGAGATCTACGAGAAAATCTCGCTTTCCTTGCACGTATTATTAATTAGTATAAACGCCTTTTTATTATAATTGCATTTAGATTAGTATAAACGTCATTTTACGTGTCAAATAGATGTCGGGTAGAGGTAGAGGTAGAGGTAGAGGTAGACGCGGTAGGGGTAGTTCCTTGCACCTTGGATTGCCGGTTTTTATAGTTATTTTTTTTTATATTTTTTTATATAGTGTATCATATGTAGTATATATTTATAGATATATATGTGTTGTAATTATAAGTTAGGAAAATGCTTACTTATGTGTATTAGTTAGATAAGTTAGGAAAATGCTTAAGTATGTGCAAAGCCGGATGTTGGTTGAATTGGTTGAATTGGTTTGTTGAATGCTTAAGTATGTGCAAAGCCGGATGTTGGTTGAAAATGCTTAGTTTAGAAACCGGATGTTGGTTGAATTGGTTTGTTGAATTTGGATTGAAATGATGATAAGTATGTGGTTGAATTGGTTTGTTGAAAAGGGTCTTTGTTCTACCCGTTTGGAAAATGGTGCGGGGGTACTTTGTTATACGGCAAAGCCTCCGAATTATTTTGACGTCGAACCTTTGACCATGAATTAAAAATTTAGGTTAAAGTGTTGTTAGTTTCATAGTAAGTTGAGTAAAACCTGAGTTTGCAAAAGTGTTGAGACAACCTTCAAAGACTATTGTTAGTCTCATTTTTTGTATGATATGATGTGTAGGATTGAAAATGAAGAGAATAGAACGTAGTTGGATGTACGAGAGGTTGGATGCTAACAAGAAATTTAACCCGGTATTTGTGAATGGTGTGGAGGAATTCATAAAACATGCAAAGCGATTAGATTCGTTTCGGGCAAATAATGGAATGATGAAGTGTCCATGTAGTAAGTGTAAGAACACTAAATTTTCGATCGAACATGACGTTAGATTACATTTAACTAAATATGGGTTTTGCGCAAACTACTATGATTGGGTGTGTCATGGTGAAGAGTTTCCCATTCCGATCAACGTTCAGCAACAACGGAATGTGAACCCTTATCAGGACATGGTTAATGACGCATTACGTGATAGGATTGATCACGTAAGAGAAGAATTTCTTAACCAAGAGGAGAACAATGAGACACCAAACCACGAAGTTGCGGCGTTTTTTGAAATCTTTGAAAAACGCGAGAGGAACACGTATGTGATGGAAGTAGTGTCTCCGTGCGCAAGCGGCTTCTAGGTTGCTCACTTTGAAATGTGATCACAACCTCTCTCACAAATGCGTTGACGGGGTTACCGGTTTGATAGGAGATATTCTTCCGAAGAATAACTTAATGACCTCGAACTTCTATCAAACCAAAAAGTTGTTAAAGGCATTAGAGCTACCCCGTGAGAAAATACACGTGTGTCCCGCGGGGTGTATGTTATTTTGGGAGGAGGACGCGAATCGGACAAGTGTCGGAAGTGTGACCATGATCGATATAAACCGAAAACGAACGCAAGAGGTCAACGTGTGCCTAACAAAGTGATGACTTATTTCCCGATTGGACTGACTCCAAAGGTTGTACGCCACGAAACACGTAGGCAAGGAAATGAGGTGGCACGCGGAAAACCCCGGGACAAGCGGTATAATGGCCCACCCAAGTGACGGCGAAGCTTGGAAGCATTTTGACCAAATGCACCACGAGTTTGCTAAGGAGCCTAGAAATGTGCGGTTAGGACTTTGCACGGACGGTTTTGCACCTTTTGGTAATTTTGGGAAGAACTACTCTTGCGGCGGTCATGGTTACACCATACAATCTTCCGCCCTGGTTGTGCATGAAAAGACGGTTTATATTCTTATCGGTGCTTGTACCGGGGCCGAAAAATCCGAAAGGAAACCTCGATGTTTATTTGCAACCATTGATTAAGGAGTTGAAGCGGTTTGTGGGAAACGGGGTTGTTTACTTACGATGTATCCACAAAACGAAATTTTCATATGAGGGCTGCACTAATGTGGACTATCAATGATTTTCTGCGTATGGCATGTTATCCGGGTGGACTACGGCTGGTGTGAAAGCTTGTCCCTATTGTGGTGATGGAAACAAGTCGTTACGGCTCAAACATAGTGGTAAATGCACTTGGTTTGATTGTCATCGGCGAGTTTCTCCACTAAAGACCATATTTTTCGCACGATAAAGGTTTTTGAAGTCCAAACGGTATGAACACGCGACTCCACCCCGTAGATTGAATGGTGAGGAGGTATGGGAATTTGTACAACACTACCAAGCATCATTGATGGCTCGGATTCGGACTTGAAACGGCTTAAAAACTCCAAGAATGGTTGGTGGAAAAGAAGCATTTTTTGGGATCTTCCGTATTGGAAAACATTCTTTGCTTCGACATTGCACGGATGTGATGCATATTGAGAAAAACTTCTTTGAAAAACTGATTGACACGGTTATGGACGTTAAAGGCAAAGCTGCTTGTGGTCCAAAATCTGCTAAAGATTTGAAAGAGCTTTGCGAAAGCGCCCCGATTGTACACTTGTTCTTGACAAGCGAGAAAAAAAGTGTTGTGTGAATGGGTCACCAAGTTGAAATTCCACGACGGTTATGCTTCGGACACGAGTAGGTGCGTAGATCATGATCAATACATTCTACGTGGTTTGAAAAGCCATGATTGTCACGTTTTTATGGAACGTTTGTTGCCAGTTGCCCTTCGAGAATTGATTCCGAAAAATGAGTGGAATGCATTGAGTGAGATAAGTCAATTCTTTCGAGACTTGTGTCTTTGCTACCCTAAAAATAGAAGACGTGATTCGTTTAGAGAATAACATTCTTTGAGATTATTTGCAAGTTAGAGAAGATTTTGCCTCAGGCGTTTTTTAACTCGATGGAGCATTTACCGGTACACTTGCCGTATGAGGTCGAGTTGGTGGTCCCGTGCAATATCGATGGATGTATCCATTCGAAAGGTTTTTGAATCACTTAAAACAAAAGATTGGTAACAAAGCTTTCGTAGAGGGATCAATATGCAATGCGTATTTGTTGGAAGAGATTTCAAACTTTACGTTCTATGTATTACGATGATCATATTGAAACAAAAGCAAAGAATCTTCTTGTTGGTGAGACTTCGGCATCGGCAATCGTTTCGAATTTACACGAGTTATTCCGTGATCATAATGGTACAACAAGCTGGGAAGTGCAAGACGAGGTTCTTGGATAATAAAGAATATGACTTTGTGCACAAGTACGTATTGTCTAAGCTGCGAAATCATGAAACCGTATGAGCTGTAAGTACCTCATTACTACATATATACAATGCTTAACGAGTTTTTTACGAACAAATATACATTAAGCGACAAAATGATTCATTCTTAGATTGTTCGAGCAATTTATTCGTGTTCAACGACCTCGATTGACCTCGACGGATATTTGGAATAAACATGAAAATGAATTTACCAAATGGTTTGCACAACAAGCATCATTGTTGAATGATGATTTGCTAAAAGCTTTGGCAAGTGGTCCTTCTCGTCAAGTCAAAACTTGGAAACGTTATTCGATTAACGGCTACAACTTTCGGACATTCAACCGGGCAAGCGATATTGGTAAATCTTCGGTCAACAACGGAGTTTGTGTCGGTTCCACGGAAGGTGCCGACTATTATGGCACTTTAAATGAAATCATTGAGTTGGTGTATTATGGAGCTTCGTATCTACAAAGCCGTATTGTTCAAATGTGATTGGTTTGATAATTACGAACGGGGCATGAATGTGCATAAAGATTATAAGATAGTTGAAGTTCATCGTGGTAGGAAATATGGCGCTTATGATCCATTTGTTACGGCTTATCAAGTCGAGCAAGTCTACTATGCTCCATATCCAAGTTTGAAAAAAGACAAAGATCAATGGTCGGTTGTTTTCAAAACAAAGGCAAGATCGACTATCGATGCTCCCGTCGAGGAAACCGTTTTCCAAGAACAAGTGATCAATGATGTTTCCCGATTATCGATCCTCTTAACATTGTCCACCAAGATCTTGATGTCGATGTTGACTCCGATGTTGGGGATAATGACTTGGATGATGATGAGATGGCGGATTTCATTCAACAAGAAGATGGAGAGGAAGAAGAATCGGTTGATGATCTAGATGCGATGAAGAGGAGGAAGAACTCTTCCATTCTAGTAGTGATAGTGAATAATAATGTATTAAATATTTTATTTTGTCATCATTCTTTGAATAATAATGTATTAAACATTGTAATTTATTATTAATTAGTATAAACGCCTTTTTATTATAATTGCATTTAGATTAGTATAAACGTCATTTTACGTGTCAAATAGATGTCGGGTAGAGGTAGAGGTAGAGGTAGACGCGGTAGGGGTAGTTCCCCTCCCCCGGAGCGTCTTCCTCCACACAGACTCACGGTTTGGATGATGAGATACACCAGATGACCGAGGAGGATTTGGGTGTCATTGTCAATGATGACCTTGGATTGCCGTTTTTGGATCCCGATGGGAGATGGTAAGTTAATACATATCTTGCTTTAATTTGTTTGTATTTTTATTTATATTTTGATTAACCAAATATATTAACAACTTATTGTTTTCAATATGACGGGTTTACCGACAACTATGTCAAGAAAATGGCCAAGACCGCCATAATCGGCGGCTTCACACTTTTGCCACCACGTGGCATAATGCCGGCCCGGGAGCGACGGGAAAAGGTGGTGGCACGCATTTAGGGTACGTCGTTCATATAAATATAACTATATATAAATATAACTATAATTATAACTATACATATAACATATATATAACTATGTTGCAGGCTCAAGTCAGCTTCGAGTTACGCCACGAGCGCCTGGTTAGGGAAGCTTTTGAGCGGTATGCTATCAACAGGGTCCGTGATTATATGTATCGGGCTCAAACAAACCCCCGTGCTCGGTTTTGGATGACCCCGGATATTCTCCGTCAGTTCGAGGAGTGGATTGGGAGTCCCGTAAGCAATTATTCAATATTTAATTAATAATACTTGTGTTTTATATATATATATATGTATGTACTAACTTGTTTATCTTATGTCGGAATAGGCATTCAAGGAAACATACGAAAAAGAAGATAAACCGAGCTTACGGATCCGGTGAGGAAGGGAAGATCCACGGGACACATGCTATGGGCGGACGCGGCGTTATCGATTTCGCTCGGGCCATGGAGGACAATAGAGAAGTGCCCCTATCGGTCGGAGATGCGGTGACTAGTTCGAAGAAGAAGAAGTCGGGCAACTTCGTCTCGAGAAGTTTGAGAAAATCTTGGTACGTTATGTATTCTAAATATTATATATACATTATATATATATCATGTAATTATTGTTACTAACAAATTTATATCATATTTTACGGGACGTCTTCACCTCGAAGAAGGCGAAAGCCCGGGAGACGCGGCACGACACCCCAATCGACGAGTCGCGTCTTTATTACGAAGCCGGCGGTGGTTACGACAAGAAGGGGAGAGTTTTTGGCATGGGGTCGGCCTCCCTCCATACTACGACGAGGCTGCTTGCGCTCGACACTCGTCCGGCCCGAGACATACTCTCCGGGCATACTCACCCGTCTCACCCGGGAGATGGCGAGAGAAAGACGGTTAATGCGAAAACACGGGCGAGGTTGGAGGAGCTAGAGAGAGACGAAAGCGTCGGGGAAGACGGACTAGCGCGGATGGAGGAGTGGATTACCCGGCGGTTGGCGGCATCCTCTCCGGAGGGATGCAACCCGGGTACGAGGCGGCACGAGAGATGACCGATCGATCATGGACACGGAGGAAGTGACATGGGTTTAGGTAGTACACCGGGTCGGCGGGTGACATATTGCTTTATACATTTTTATTTATTTTGGCTTATCGTATCCCGCTTTGACATATCGTTTTATCCCGCTTTGACATATCCCGCTTTGACATATACCCGTTGACATATCGTTTTATTTATTTTGGTATCGTATCCCTTTTATATTGTTGTTGTTGATAGCCGGTAGCAATTGTAATGCTACCGGGGAAAATTATGGCTTGTTTTGCGGCGGTGGTTTGGCCGGTACAACGCAAAACAGCCATAATTTTCTGATTAATTTTAACTTTTGCGACGGAAATATTCCGTCGCAAAGTTGCATTTGCGACGGAAAAAAAGTATTTGCGACGGATATTTAAGGCTCTAAAAATAAAAAAATTATTTAATAAAAAAATATTTGCGACGGATTATACAATTTTTGCGACGGATTATATCATTTTTGCGACGGTTTATAAAATTGTTGCGACGGATTATACAATTTTTTGCGACGGAGTCTACATTGTTTTGCGACGGGAACTGTATTTTTCCAAAATAATTAAATACGTTATTATCCGTCGCAACATTTGTCGCAAATAATTTGCGACGGATAAACCGTCGCAAAAACTCGGTTTTGCGACTAAAAAATGCGACAAACAAAAACCGTCGCAAATTAGGATTTGCGACGGAATAAGTCTATTTTGCGACGATAACTTTCCGTCGCAAAAAGCCCAGTTTTTTGTAATGAGTTAAAGGGGTGGGTCAATGGTGATGTATAGTGTGCTGGTGATCGCATGCGTTGATAGGGTTTGTATATATATATGTGGCAATGCAAGCTGGTGAAATAGGTCGATGGAGGCAGACGATGGTGATGGATTGGGCCAATGGCGGTAGGTGATGGGTGATAGGCCAGGGGGATTGGTAGCATATATAGTATACGGGTGATGTGTTGAAATAGTGTCCTAAACCCAATCGGGTTGGACCGGATCCGACCGAGCCGGATCATTTCTACTATTTCTTTATGATTATACATATATTAAATGGCTTTTCCGTTGTCATATATATGTTCTTTTAAAGAACCAATTATGAATTTTTATATGATAACGTCCTTAGTATTAAACTGTGATAGAGAAACCATGATAGGCGATTATGGTTGATGAGATCTCTAATCACTTTAATAAGTTTGATACTTAAATGTCTCTAGGCTGATGTACTATTAACAGGGTATTGATAGTATGAACAGGCTAGCACGTATTAGATGTCCTCTATCTTTAAGGGCATGGATAGATCTCGTCTATCGAAGTGTAGAGACACTTGGACTGTACGTGGACATGTATTAGAGAATGCGTACGTTAGACTGACCCACTTACATTAAGTGTCGCGCTATGTGGCAGTTGTGTAATTATCCTTAGGACCGGAGTCTACATGGCATCACGGTGTGGATTGTCATGCTTTGACACTATTGAGGTTTCCCCTAGCCATGGGGCGATCATGCGGTAGTGATTGGGTGTGATACTGAAGCATGCGGAGTATACATGTTAGTTCGTCCGGGAATCACGTATCCTATGATTGGGATCGAATATCCGAAATGACTTTCTCATAAGGAATGTCTAGCTCTCGTGAATCTTTGCAAAGTGGGAGTAAATATGTTATTCCGAGAGAGCATGATATCCAGATTAAAAGATATGATCGTTAATGTATTGACACTTGAGATACGATCGTATGGATATTATTACTGCGGTATGATTGTAATTTACACGGTAACTGTTTCACATGAAAGGTAGTAGTCATTGCTTTTAACTCTTCCGATGATTGGGGGTCACGGTGTGTTGCTCCCGTGATCGTTAGGTATCAAGGGCATTTTCGTAATTTGCACTTTGTATCTACGGCCAACACATTTGGAAGCCCATCGGGTCACACACATAAGAACATCTAACCGGATTAAAATGTGATTATAGTCGATAACCAAATAAGGAAGGAATTTATCTCACGACTATAAATGTTATAGTTGTAAATTAATATGGTGATATTTATTTATTATGAATAAATATAATACAAGATATTAATTATGTTGATTAATTAAATATATATACTGACACATATAATTTCGAAATGTGTATATATGATATACATGTATTTTGCAAATTAATTAATCATAGTATTATATTAATTAAAGAATATTCCGGATGCCAAATCTTTGGCTAAAGGTGGCGCCATTTCAAAGTATATTGGATACATTTGAGTTGTGCAATTTAATTATTAAGATTACCATAATATTAATATTGGATATTAATTGATTTTGGAAAAATAGATTTATGGTAATAATATAAAGATATATTCAATATAAGACATTGTCAATATATATCTTGAAGAAAATATTTAATATAAGATATTGAATATTAAATGAGATAAATCAATCAAAGGGATATTCCTTATTTTATTAGGAAAATGTTTTCTTTCTCCCCAATCTAGTACGAAGCTAATCCCAATCAGATTGGGATAGCAAAACTTAGGCTCCGTTTGGGAGTTTTTTGGCGTTTTTTTTAGGTTACTCCTATAAATTGGAGGGTTTGGCTAGCTCTTTTATACAACAAAATTCCAAGAACTAATAGTTTTTGTGAAAAATAGAGAGCTTCTTGGAGAGAGATTTTAGAGAGAGAAAAAGTCGGTCTAGCAGCCGAGTTTTTCTGGTAACAATCCATGATGGGATTTCGGCGAGGTGTTCGTGTGGATCACCGGTAGAGGCCGAACACTTGGGCGGCTTCGTGCAGAAACTACAACTGTAGACAAAGCGTCGATCCAATTGGATCAACCAAGGTATTCTTTTGTCTACTTCTTTTATGCTCGTTGCTTAAACGAAGTCGATCTTGGGTAAAAGGAAATCAAAATTTTGAATTCCGTTGCGTTCCTACGTAGATTTCCTAACATGTTGATGGTTGGCATGGGTCAATTGCGGCGTATGGTGGTAAAATAGGTTGGTGCCAGCGAGTAGTTTTGAGCTAGGTGGGTGACGACAAATAGCGGCGATTAGGTGGGTCGACGGGTGGTGAGATGTGTAGTTGGCAACAAGTGGTGGGGTGGATGACAGGGAATGATAGCAGGATGTGTGTCGTAACTAGCAGACAATGATAGAGTGTGTTAGGGTATGCGGTGGCAGGTGAAAAGAGAATAGAGAATCTTACATACCTTAGCCTTTCAGTGTGGCATAAGAACCTTTTTTGCGACTTTACTGTCTTCGGAACCTCGTATAATTCACAAGGACTGGCAGGGTACGGTTGACTTCTTTTTACAATTGCTGCTATTATCACTTGTAACATAGGTGTAAAAGGGCTTCCAGGCGCATTCCTGTAGCGATAAAATGGCCTTCCAATACAAAATATTACAATTGATCCTGTCATCACAATGGTAAGAACAACGTCTGCCACACCCCAACTAACGTGTTCTTGCACGTACACAATCACGGTAACACCGAGCAATAGCCCTGAACAAAGAGCAAAGTTCCACCAGTTGAAAAATGACATCTTTTTCTTTCTTTCTTGAGGATGGTCATCGTCGAATTGATCGGCTCCAAAGCTCTCCAAAGAGGGTTTGTGTCCTCCGGTTCCGATAGAGATTAAGTAGATTCCGAGGAAAAAAACAACCACATGAGCCCTTCTGGGCTCGTGACAAATGTCAGCATCACAAGCTTTCAAGCTTGGGACAACTTCAGCCATGGTCAATAGAAGCAAACCCTGGCATTTACATTATGGAAAAAGAAAGCTAAGCATACATGATACATGTATATATTTTCACATTTGCAATTCGCAACCACATGTTTCTCAAAAAAAAAAAAAAATTTTTTTTTATCGGTTTAGCAATTTATACATAATTTAAGAACTCTCATAAAACGATACATGTATCATTTTTAATGTTCAATTGTCTTAGACTAAAGATTATTTTTGTCGTTCTTCGTACTGTTTAATTCATCATATTTTTCCTCAGTTTAACTCATCCCAAGACAAATATCTAATACTCCCACCCTTTAAATTTAAGTGTTCACATTCATTTTTCACATTTTTTGAGAAAATTTTATTTAATACTTCGAATTTCGTTAAATTTATTCTAAAAAAAAAAAGAATTTCATTAAATGAATCTATATTTATTTTTTGAGGGGAAAATGAATCTATATTTAAGTGCACCTTTTAATTTTTTTTGAAAAGCAAGTGCACCTTTTAATTTTTTTTTATATATTTAAGTGCACCTTTTAATTGGTAATTGAAACATTTAGTATTATATGCGATTTGAAAGTGCAAAGTCTGTTTAAAATATACTATATTGTTCCTCAAAAAAATAATACTATATTCCTTTCAAAAAAAAACAAAAAAAATACTATATCTTATGTTACATATTATGTATTAAGATGTAATAGAAGAAGTTAAAATGTTAGCCGCATTTTTCTTTATCTTCAGATTATTTTTTGTCATTGGGCTTTTGTATAGATGGGCCTGGCCACCCAATACATAAATAGGGTTTCGTGTTGACTTGGTCATAATAAGAAAAAACCCCAGATTTCACCCCTTTTCTTTCTCTTCGATTAAGCTCATTGAAACCCTAGTTCATTGTACATAAAGTGGATCAATTCCACTTTCTTCATGGTATCAGAGAGATCAGCTTCATAATACGAAGCTTTGATCCCCTTTTTTCTTCGTTTAGTTTCAGAAATTAACTTCGCTGCTGTCTATTTGAGATAGATAATGGCAGAAGATAGACAGAATAGAGGAATCGGAGATTTGGAGGCGTCGAGTCCATATTATCTCCATCCAAGTGAAAGTCCGGCTCTAATCCTTGCGGATCCACCACTGGACGGGAAGAACTATCATTCCTGGAGCAGAGCGATGTGCATGGGTCTGATTATGAAGAACAAGCTAGGTTTCATAGACGGAACCATCCCCAAACCTACAAATGACCAGAGGTTGTGTTCACGCTGGGAACAATGTGATATGACAGTGACAGCATGAATTATGAGGTTAGTGACTCAACCGATTGCGAAGACAGTGCTTTGGATGAATTCGGCACATGAAATCTGGGAGGAACTTCAAAGAAGGTATTCAAAGATGAATTGCTTTCGTCTCTCAGATTTGCTTGAGGATTTCAATCAAATTACACAAGGTAATCTTTCAGTTACAGAGTATTTTGAGAAGCTGAAAACCGTTTGGGATGAAATTATGGTGCTGAGGCCAATTCCATCATGTGAATGTACAGTCCAATGTACTTGCCGAGTCATTCCTACATTCATAGGTTACATCGAATCTGAGTATGTCATAAGATTTATGAGAGGCCTGAATGATAGTTTTGCACAAGTAAGGTCACGGGTTTTCTTACCGAAACCTTTACCAAACATTACTAAGGCTTTTGCCATGGCAGTCCAGTTTGAAAGCCAAATGGAATACAGTGCAAGTCACCCACAAAATGGACAATCAGTGATTTTTGCAAATAAGTCAAACACAGAATATACTAGAAACATGACGTTTGCTGGATCTGGATATGATAAAACTCAATCAAAATGGGAAGGTAACCAGAAGAATGGTGCAGGAAAGAAAGTGCAATTCTCCTTCTGTGATACAATGGGCATACCATAGAAGGTTGTTACAAGAAGATAGGGTATCCTCCTGGCTGGAAAACAAGGAAAAGGATTAATCTAGTTGAAGGTGAGGGCAGTTCAAGGTCAGAAGATAATAATGCTTCTAGTGCAGGATTTAATTTGAGCTCAGAGCAAATTCAGAAGTTAACCAAGTTGCTAGATAAAATGAACTTTGAAGAGGGAGTTGAGCACAATATGAATCGAGCTAGTGTTCTAAATGCAAGGTTCAATCAGAATGACCATGAATTGCAAGGTGAGAGTCTAAGTACTTGGATACTAGACTCAGGAGCAACAGATCATATAACATGGTCATTTGATTGTTTTGATAAAGTGAGGAAAGTACAAGGAGTCATGGTAACTTTACCTAATGGAACATATGTTAGTGTATCACACATAAGAATAGTAAGATTAACTGATAAACTGGTGTTGGAGGAAGTTCTATGTGTACTAAGCTTTCATTACAACCTAATTTCTTTGGGAAAACTCACCAGAGATAGAAACCTTTGTGTGGTATTTTCTGAGGAATTATGTTGTGTATAGGATAAGGACACTGGCCAGAATATTGGTATAGCTAGAAGGCTGGACTTTACATGCTGGAATGTTGCAACAAAGCTAAACTGGAAGAGAAGAGTGATAAGACTGTTTTTTGATAAGACTGTTTTTCATATGTCCCCTAATAAAGACCTCTTATGGCATATGAGGTTAGGACATATGTCTTATCAAAG
The DNA here is from genome assembly GCA_036785695.1 of Gentiana straminea. Lineage (NCBI taxonomy): Eukaryota > Viridiplantae > Streptophyta > Magnoliopsida > Gentianales > Gentianaceae > Gentiana > Gentiana straminea. The sequence goes on along the minus strand of JAVUPR010000223.1, from coordinate 14,409,251 downwards.
GATGAGTATTGTAAAGAAGCAATTTAGTGAAGTAATCGTATGAAAGTATTTGTTATGTGTGTCCTCAAGCTAGAACGAAAAGTTTGTCATTTCCTTGGAGTAAAACTTCTGTGAATGAGTGTTTTGATCTTGTACACATGGATTTGTGAGGGCCTTATAGACATTTAACAGTGCATGGACAATGCTACTTCATGACTGTGGTGGATGATTTTAGTCGTTTTACTTGGGTTTTCCTATTGAAATCTAAAGCTGAAGTAAGACCATTAATACAAGGTTTTTGTAGTTATGTTTGCACTCAGTTTAAAGGGAAAATCAAAGTGTTGAGGACAGATAATGGAGCTAAGTTTAGATGGCCAGAATTTTACACAGAAAAAGGTATAGTACATCAGGAGAGTTGTGTATCTACACCACAACAAAATGGAGTTGTGGAGAGGAAGCACCAACATATCCTCAACACAGCTAGAGCCTTGAAGTTCCAAGCCAACTTACCTGTCATATATTGGGGCTACTGCATTTTACATGCATTTAGATTGATAAAACTGACACCCTCACCCCTTTTAGGAGATTCCATACATTATCAAAGGTTACACAACCAGACCCCAGATTTTAAACATTTGAAAACTTTTGGATGCCTGGTGTTTGCTTCCACTTTAACAAGAGACCGCAACAAATTTGATCCTAGAGCAAGATTTTGTGCCAATCTAGAGATATCAGATACAACTAAAGGATACATCCTACTTGATTTCGTTACTAGATAAATTTTCTTGTCAAGAGATACCATGTTTCTCATGAATTTACTTTTCCCTTTCATGATAAAACTCAGAATAGAATTCTCACTGACAGGGTATCTCTACCTGTTGTGCATGAGTTTGATGATACAGGTTTTCTTGGGAATGATGATGTTGAACCAGCATGAACTGAACAGGACACTCATGCCTCTCCAAACGAAGAATCAGTCCAGCAGCCTGTACAAGCTCCTGAAGCCCCTTTAATACAGAGACCATCACGTGCTCGAAGACCACATTCACATCTGTAGGATTTCGTATGTGCTCAAACCCAAAAACGTAAATACCCCCATACACTGGATAATGTTCTTGCCTACACACAATTGACCACACCAGCTTCATCCTTTGTAGGTGCAATTGACAAAGTTCAAGAAACCCAAACATATAATCAAGCCGTTCTTTCTCCTGAATGGCAAGAAGCTATGAAAAGGGAAATAGAAGCATTGAAAGCAACTCAGTCCTGGGAAATTGTAGACTTGCCCCCAACCAAGAAACCCATAGGCTGCAAATAGGTCTATAGGGTGAAATACAATGCAGATGGCACAGTAGAACGTTACAAAGCACGGCTGGTAGCAAAAGGGTACACCTAAACCCAAGGAATCGATTATAAAGAAACGTTTTCACCGGTAGCCAAAGTGACCACCATTTGAAGCTTATTGGCTTTGGCCGTCGCAAAAGGCTGGTTTCTTCATCAACTAGACGTCAACAATGCCTTTTTCCATGGTTATCTTAGCGAGGAGGTATACATGAGATTGCCTCCAGGTTTCAACGCTGCTAGCTCAAAAAGGGTCTGTCGTTTAAAGAAATCGCTCTACGGCTTGAAGCAAGCAAGCCGTCAATGGAATCATAAACTCAGCAGTGCATTATAATTAATAGATCTCGGATACATACAGTCACAACATGATCATAGTATGTTCACAAAGAAAAATAGAGGTGAGTTTTTGATAGCTTTAGCATATGTCGATGATATCGTTTTAGCTGGAAATAGCATGCCTTTAATCACTGAGCTGAAAACCCATCTTCATCAACTGTTTAAAATCAAGGACCTTGGAGAACTTAAATTTTTTCTAGGCATGGAAATTTCACGATCAAATGCTGGTATGGTTATATCACAACGCAAATATGCCTTATCCCTCATTGAAGAGTTTGATATGCTGGATTGCAAGCCAGCTAAGACACCGATGAAGTCCAAGACAGCTCTTTTTGCTGGGGATTCCGAATTGATGCCTGACAACACATTATACAGGAGCTTGGTTGGTAAATTGCTTTATTTGACAATTACAAGACCGGACATCAGTTTCGCAACACAGCAACTTAGCCAATTTTTGTCCAACCCAACCGTTCATCACTTTCATGTTGCACAACAAGTACTTCGATATATCAAATCTGCTCCAGGCAAATGCCTGTTCTATCCAGCAAATAACCCTTTTACTTTAACTGCGTATGCTGATTCTGATTGGGGAACGTGCAAGGACACTAGAAGAAGTGTCACTGGATATTGCATGTTCATTGGTGAGGCTCTCGTTTCCTGGAAAACCAAGAAGCAAACTACGGTTTGCAGGAGCTCCACTGAAGCGGAATATAGATCATTAGCGTTAGCATCTTGTGAAATACAATGGTTATGTTATTTAGCACAGGATTTTGGGTTCCCTTATTCTACTCCAATTCCTCTATACTGTGACAACATTAGTGCCATCAACCTTGCCAAAAATCTTGTTTTCCACGAGCGTACAAAACACATCGAAACTGATTGCCACGTCATCCGAGAAAGAGTTCAAGATGGCCTTGTGAAGCTAATCTCTATTCCATCTCTCCACCAACTTGCACACATTTTCACCAAGCCCCTACACAGCCCTCTTTTTGACTCATTGCTGGCAGGTTTACAATTGAAAGACATTTATTGCTCCCCAAGTCCTTCTTGAGGGGGGTGTTACATATTATGTATTAAGATGTAATAGAAGAAGTTAAAATGTTAGCTGCAGTTTTCTTTATCTTCAGATTATTTGTTGTCATTGGGTTTTTGTATAGATGGGCATGGCCACCCAATACATGAATAGGGTTTTGTGTTGACTTGGTCATAATAAGAAAAAACCCCAGATTTCACCCCTTTTCTTTCTCTTCGATTAAGCTCATTAAAACCCTAGTTCATTGTACAGAAAGTGGATCAATTCCACTTTCTTCATCTTATTCAAAAATAAAATAAAAATATACTATATCAACAATTAATGCATATATCGGAGACATCCTAAAACGAAAACATGGAATACTATCTCCATCCCCATACATAGGTCTATTTGACATTTAATTTTTTGTCTCATAATATAATTTTTTAGAATATGTATAAAATATTCCCTTAAGAAAAAAAGAATATGTATTACAATTTTCTTTCACTTTATATTCGCCCGACCACTTTTGATGACCTTTGAACTATTCAAAGTCAAAAGGTAATAGACATTTTTTTATCATCAAAATTTATGACATATACGGACTTTATTACTTTGAACACGATTTTGCATGATTTATAACTTGAGAGTAGTAAATAAAATAAAAATAAAAAAACAAATTCGATAGAATTTAGGCAAAAATGTTTCCAAAAAAATATATCTCTTAACGAATTAATTACCAGAATATAGAGGAGGGAGGAAGCAATAACGGTAGCGAAACGACCAAAGTAGGCATCAGCCAAGAAGCCACCAAGAAGAGGCATCATAGTAGTAACTCCTGCCCAATAATTTACGCTTTTTACTGCTGTTTTCAGGTCTTGGTGCATCACTTTCGTCATGTATATTATTAAACTTGTTGATATCCCAAAATAGCTTAACCTTTCTGCGAATTCAATTGCTGCACCAATTTGACCATAATTAATTCACAAATTATCGTCTTCCATAATGACGAATCCAGAAAATTTTCTCAGAAGGGACACTGGAGTAAAAATAATAATTCACTAGAAGCACCAGTAATATTTTTATATTTTTTAAAAGTAAAAAATACATCTTTTAATTTTCCGGATTTCACGCCCCTGGTCATCCACATGTTATTGTTATAGAGAAATGCATGCAAGCCACGTTATTGAATGCCCTTGCCAGAGAATAGTTGCGTCTAAAATGATTATGAATTTCAGTTTTTCCAGTACCGTTAAATTTTTTATTTTAAAATTCCAGTACCGTTATGTTTTTTTTGAAGCAGCAAGCATGAATCACGTTTTGTAACGAAAAGAGCACATATTTCAAGGAAAGTAATTTTAGGACGGCTTAAAGTCCAACAGAAAAGTGGTATGTGGAAGAATACTCTATCCAAAAAAAAAGAAATAGTAGAGGGGAAAAGTATTTTTGGACGGCTTAATAAGACACTGTATTAAAAAAGGTATTGCGTTAATTAAAAAGATTTGATAATATTCTTTATCATTGATAATTTTGCATTATTCATGAATTGATACGAGCAATAACATATTCAAGTACGGAATCAGGATTTTAATATCGGATGGGCTAATATAATGGACTATATTGAGTTCGGACGCGGATCCCTTACGATACACATGGTGAGGTGCAAGGTGTTGTGCACCATTCCCGTCCAAATTTTCAACGGATCTGTAGAAATTTGGACGGATACGTCCAAATTTGGATGGAGTGAAGCAAATTATAAAAAAAAATATATTTCAACGGATCCGTCCAAATTTGGACGGATCTGGCGAAAATTTGGACGGAAATGGTGCACAACACCTTGCACCTCACCATATGTACCGTAGAGATCTGTTTCCTATTGAGTTCGTCGGGTGGTCTGGATTGAAATATTTTATGGATCAAACTAGACTAATAGACTTTATAATGTAATATTTTTTTTGTTCGAGAGGGCTTAGCGCCCCTTTGTTCATATAGTGGCTCCGCCTTGAATATATTCAATTGTGTAAGTGTGTTATGAGGCATGTTGTGACTTAATGGGCATTGAACAAGCTTTAACCAATGAATAATTAACAAAAGATTAGTTGAGAAACAATTATTAGTTGAATAAATTAGAGTAGTGCTAGTGATATAATAAAATTATACAACATATTTTTATATAATTAATCAATGTGTATAGCATGTGTTATTTTATCGCAATTATGTAATGGCAGTACCAATCAAAGGGACAATATCCCGCAGTTTGCTATTAATTCCGGGGGTGGGGGTGGGAGTGGGAGGGAGGAAGTGGGAATAAAGAATAAAAAAAAAAAAGGAAGTGCTAATGACAAATTCACTAGTGCTACAATGTTTTGGAGTAGTAGACTGTAAATTCACGTTTTTTTTTTTTTTTTTTTTTTTTTTTTTCATGGACAAATTCACTTTTTCATTGTTCCATTGTTTTGCAAGATGTTTTTTAAGGACAATAACCTCGGGAAATGAATCAGAAAGAAACAACGTAGGAAGTCACTATAAAAACAATGTGAATCAGAAAGATACTACATCCCTCTTACAAAAAGGTGTTTGTTTTTTTTATGATACACATAAATTAAAAAATCAATTAATATATTGTATTTTAAGTACTAATTGACTTATATACCCTTATCACATAATAAGTAATTTTTTTTTTTTAGAATGATCTTCTTTATTAATGGACCTCAACTAAGGGAATCAACTTAGCCATAATAAATGATCTTTTGAAATATGAAAAGAATATAATAAATGATCTTTTTAGAAATATGAAAAGAATATATAGACATTAAATGATGTGTTGGTTTTCTAAATGAACATTTTTTTTATGGACAATCCATTTTGAAAATATGGACACATTTTATGAAGCGGAGTTAGTTATCAAATTGGATGTAGTATCGAGAACCAAAAAAAAGTACGGTGAAAGAACTTGTCTACTATTATTTCAGTCCCCTCTTCTTTAAACGTTTTAGGAATAAAAATTGTGATAAAACTGAAAATTTTCCATAATGGGCGAATTTTTTCTAATAACTGATTTAAAACTCGTAAAATAATCTGAATCTCAAAACTTAAATTCAGTTTAAAAACAAACTATCTCAATCGTGTCGTGTCGTCCTCTTACGTGCGGAGGGATTGTCACATCATCATATTATCATTGATGATATGTGCATAACAAGACAGATAGATTGTTCTTTTATCTATCTGATGATTACATAAAGATTCCTTCTCAAGAATTTATTCTTACATAAAATTAGCCTTCAACCTGATGGAACAGTCAACTTTAAACAACATGCATGAGAGAACATGTCGCCCATTAAAGATATCGTATCTCATTTATTATGACATTACATTTCAGGTTTAGATTTAATTTTGTAATGTAAATATTGAAGATAAACATTTGATTTTTATAAAATTGAACCTCACTAATCGCTATATTACCTCGAATGTAGATCAGAAGATTCAGAACAACCGCGGAAAAAATTACTTATAATCATATCTAAAAACATACCAATTATCTCCCTCCCAAAAAAGAAAAAACAGCATACCAATGATGAAGAGGGAGGCCTTCCAGACACCGGTGGAAGCTCGCAAAGGAACATTTCCATGACGATCCAGAGAAGAATCGTGAACCCATTTGTCCTCCACATCCACATCCACATCCACGTCTCTTTTTGTAGTTATTAAATGTTCCCCTCTTTCTCTTCCCTCCATCAACTTCATTTCTTTGTCCTCCATTGAAATGTTTAATTAATAGTGAAACCTGCTGAATCACTTCTGAGTTATATAGGCTAGCTAGACAAAGATATCTGATACTCGAAAAAACTAAGGATGCTAAGCGTAACCAGGTATCGCCCCTATATATATAGCAACTTGAGGATTCCAACTTCAGCTGAACTGCATGATTGATTTTGACTACATAATTCGTATACATGAGAGAGGGCGAGTGGTTTTTTTTTTTTTTTTTTTTTTTTTTTTTTTTTTTTTTTTGAGAGAAAAAGTTGGATTGTAACCTCCACTATTGCCTTTTGTGACATGGGGGAGCACCTCCGTTACTTTTTCTTTTAAAATTATTATACGTATTTATTGTAGAATATATTATGTTTACTACAGAATATATTGTATTCATTTCGTTCACACTCCATTAGGTACTCTCGTTGTACTATATATATGTGTATATATGTAACATATACGTTTTCTACACAAATATGTATATACATCTAATACAAATGTTTTTTCATGTTATAGATTTGAAAAAAATATTTTCATCTATTTTACAAATTTCAATTCAGAATCAAATACATCAGAATCTTTAGAAAAAATAATGAAAGTGCCTCTGGTATGGATGATACGCCTAGCTAATGAGGTGCATGAGCTGTACATGTAGAGGCTCTGGGTAAAGGGCAGGGACGGAACCAGAAATTTTTTGTCGGATGAGCTAATAGACTATATTTGTATAATCGGGTGGGCTGGATTAAGATAATCAACTGTGGTAGAGTGAATTATACAAGTCTTACCCTAATTATGTCCCTGGGTAAGGGATCTGAGGTGGGATATTTTTTGTGGCACAACATAGTTTGAACTAGGAGCCACTTCAAGAACAATTGGCGTTGGAGGATAAACAACATGCGCCGGACGGGTAATTGGTGGTCCTAGTGGAGGATAAAATGGTGGTGGTGATCGTGAAGGATAGACTACAGATGCTTGAGGAGAGTGTGTTGACCGGTGGAGGAGGTGAAGTTACCACTGGAGGTGGCAGTGGAAAATGATGGTGAGAACCAGGTTGATGAGATGTTTGACCGTATTGAGTCTGTTCAGATGGACATGAAGATGAAGACGTAGATAAAATGAAGAAGGAGAAGGGTTAAGCGGTTGTGTAGACTTTTCTTTTAAGTTCAGCGTAACTGTCGAGCTATTGGGCCGTTAGGAAGGGGTTGGACGGTTAGGATAGCGAAGATGGGTGTGACCGCCAAAAGTTAAGTGGACCGGAGAGTGTACAAGCCGTGGGATGCAAATGCTTTTTTTTTTCAAAGTTTGGGTGTAAAATTCAAGTTTCAAATTCTTATTAGTGGTACTCAGTATATCGGCCTAGCGGTTAGCTAGGCCATATCTTGCGCAGAGACAAGGTTCACGTACCTTCTTAGGGCGCATAATTAGTGTGCGTGTGTAACCTTTCGTATTTGGAAAAAAATTTCTTATTAGTGTAAAATTTTAATGAGAAATGATTATTCCACAACCAATGTGCACAACAGAGTACGCCAACAACTTTTTCCACAATTGATTTTTTTAAGTCTAATTTGAATCAATAGGTCTCACATTATAATCAATGATCTAAAAATGTGTTGTGTATATTTTGTTGTGGCATTATCACTACTCAATTTTATTTTCCCAGTATTGATTAAGGAAATAATTTAATATATCTTTTAATTTATCAAATCCAAATTCATTAGACATAGACAACTATTATTATTATTATTATGAGAAATTAGTTCTTAACTTTTCCTTTTATTTTGAAATATATAAATGAATAAAGAAAATTTATAAAATTCAAAGTATTGCTCGATTCAGAAAATTACTTATATTCTTCAAATATATATATATTTTTTAAACCTTATATGGAGATATTGAAAATCAAGAAAAAAAAACTTCTTGTATGATTTTTCGTAATGGCTAATCTACATTAATGGGTGTAGAGCCTACATAAAAGCTACGTAGATAAGGTCGATCGATTGCTAGTAAAGCATTAGCCACTAAGTTGAATCATAAACATATATATACTACAATAAGACTAGCACAAGCCATTATGGTGCTTAGCACAAATTGGCTTATTTTGACTAATTTGCTTGAGTTGGTTTAGTTGGGTGATTTGACAATTTAAACATGTGTTTATATATATACTAGTTGAAAACCCGTGCATAATGCATGGGGTGATATTAAAAAAATACTAAAAAAGAAGAAATAAATGTGTTGACATATTTACAACTATATTTACGATCACTAAATACAGAAAATATAAACCATCATAAAATTACTCACTTATGATATGTAATTAGAACCTCTCAAAATAAATCAGTGTCTTTCAAAAAAAATAAAAATCAATGACACTGTGCATCTTATTTCAGATGCAAGTTATGAAAGTTAGTTCAAGTTTTATATAGGTAAAAGAACTTTTATCGCTAGAAATATAACATTATGAAGGGAAAGTTGTTGACTCAAAGGGACAACAAACTCACTAATCGATAACCCAACTTAATCCAAAACATGAAATTGCAGCAGGAAAGTGTAAAAATATCTAAAATTAGGAATAGGTATAAATAAACTTAACTTTCACATTGATTGGACAATGCCTATTGAACTTATAACATCAAAGGAGTACATATCGCCAACGTTCATTTGAATTGCTTGGATCATGACTTTTGCATCTGTTTAAACCTTCACCGACGTGCCGAAAATTTATGTACTAACCAATGTATAACATGAAGCAATTAACGGTGAGATAACATGCTTGATATGTGTAGTAATACTTCATGCAAGAGAACTCGATCCAGTATTGTTTACAATCACTCCTAGACCCGCATATCTTAATCTTCACCGATGAAGCATCTGAATTATGGAGAAGCTTTGAAAACCACAATTGTGTTGCACCCAATTCTTACTCTTCTTCTAATTTTTTGGATCATCTCACCAGAAGCTTCTTTAAACCCATTCTTGCCTCTCAGATTCACCATAATAGATTTCGCGTCATCTCGAATCATTTCAACCATAAAGAAAATACCGTTAAGAAAACACCAAACTCACCAAAAGTAGTTGATGTGGGTACTCCCACTGTGCCTAGTATCGTATAAATAATGGTAAGTCTCCTGGAGGCAAAAAGATGATTTATTACTTGGAATGCAAATAAACCAATTACATCAGCACGTCATGTGTAAATTCAATGCTTTAATGAAAAGACAAATTACAATTCATTAATGTACCACGTAACCAATCATTCCTTTTAAAATACAAATGCTCTGAGGAAAAGACAAATTACAATTCATTAGAAATGTACCACGTAACCAATCATTTCTTCTTAGATTGTGGTAATTCAAAAGAGAGAACCAAATTAGAAAAAGAAAAATAGAAGAAATACTTACCATACAATCTTATATGTTCTTTTGCAAAATCTTTCAATATAGAATTCATGTCGTATAACTCATCATTCCATGAACAATGAAATTGACTCTTCAAAAGATAAATGCACGTACCCCATGTTGAAGGTGACTAAGCCTGCAATAAAAGCACTTGTATAGAAGAAAATAACATGTTTACTTCATTAAGCAGAGGTAGTCACTCATGTGTGCCAAAGAAAAAAAAGCAAACCATTGCAGAGTGTAGACCAATGGATCAATACCAGTAACATAAGTTGACAAACTAAGTGAAAGATGTCATATCAATTTTCAAGTTTATATCGAATAACTATTCAGAGCAAAAGACTTAGGAATCCACGTGTCTCTCACCAAGCCTCTTCTTCCAACTGTCTCTTTCTCCCTCAAGAGTCCAATTGAAGTTTCCTACACATTGCTAAGAGTATTAACAGTAAAATTCGGGAGCATACAAAACTCATCAAAACATATAAACTCACTTGAATTATAATATAGTAGAAGAAACGTTTAATTTAGAGAAAGTACATACCATTTCACCAAAAAAACAAAACAAAGAATCAACAATTCAACTTCCCTAGCATCGTCACACAAACACACATGAGCAGAAATTAAATAAATAAGAAAAAAATATATTCCCGCTCAATTGGTTTATACGATCCAATCAATTCTCACCCAAAAAGACAAAGAAAGAATGGCTTTTTTTTTTTTCTTTCCTTTTCTTCTACAAACCGAATAAACGCCATTTATCAAATAATATTGAAATAGGCTACTGCAAAAAATGACAATCTTCATTAATTGAAGAAACCAAAATGAAAAAAAAATACCTTCACCATCAATGAAAAAGAACGGAAACGGCATTAGGAAAAGAAGAAAAGGAAGACACGCACGCAAGCCAAAAAAAAAAAAAAAACAACAGCAGCAGCAAGAACTTCATCTAAAATAATAACAAAATAACATATTGAAAGAAATGCCAAACTTCATTCATCAGGGAAAAAAATCGTAATAGTTCCGCATATTGCGGTTCATGACAATGTCTTGCCTTTAGTCACGAAGGTAAACACCTTCCCTCAATTTAAAGCAAAAATACAGCAAAGTAACCATATAAGCATCAATATATTCAAGAACGAATCTATAATGTTATTTCAAGAATAGTTTTGTGGTCACCTTCAATGATCCCCGGTATCAAATTCTCCGTCGCCAAAGAAACTAAACTGCAAAAATTAGTTTCCTGAATATATAGTCTCAGTGAATTACCCTTAATTTGTTAAAAAAAGAAAAGAATTAGGTATAAAAAAACACCAGAGTCGAGCTAAAAACAAATTCCCAATTATTTTGTAAGTATCGGAGAAAACCCAATAAAACCGATACCTTTGTTCTTCATCGCCTTTCTTGTAAAAGTTTCAAACCTTCCTTTGATTCTTCAATACGAAAAAGAATTCTATGGTAATACATGTGGAAAGGCAAAAAATTGAGTCCCTAAAGCTCTTAGTAAATGAAGTAAAGTTCAACACAACACAACACACACACACACACAAAAAACCCTTCCAAAACTGGCTCTAGTTCTTGAAAACGAAATGGCACTCTATGTCAATGCACGTGCAAATGCAAAAAAATGAGTGTTCAAAGCTCATCGAAAATAAAGAAGAGTTGAAGAACAAAACACACACAAAGTAAATGACCACTCCTTTTGAATATTTAGGCTACTTATTTGACAATACTTGTATCGCCTTAAACAATCTGTTCACATCAACAAATTCGGTATTAAAAACAATATAAATTCTCTTTTATCCAACTGGTGTAGCCTTCCATGCTACAACATAGCGTGGAATAAAAAATACAATATCCATTACAATAGGGTACCAAAACCAATGAATCTCATATCACCAAAGAAAGAATTACAACAAACTAACTTTCAAACCCAAAACCAATTGAAATATAGGACTATGCCCACCCATAAGCTAAATTAATGCTCTAGACAATCTATACATCCAATATCAAATGCAACAGATAATGAATGTGACGCAATGTCAACAACACTTAAATGTTGCATCATAAAGATGTGGAAAAAACATACCCACTGCATCGAGGATGTATGTTAATAGATAGTAAATCAAGTTTCTTAATTAGGGAAACAAACCAGAGATTGCTAGCCTGAAAATTGACCTTACCTGAAATGGAGAATTAAAATGATTTGAATATATAATTAGAAATAAAATAAAAACACCTGATCAATTGCTTCCCTAAAAAACAACAACAATAAGTAAATACTCCAACGTAAATGATAAACTCGAGAAACACACTCCAATGTAAATCTCTAAAGTGAAACCATCATTTTTCCATAATGAAATCATCTTTAAAACTGTCATTTGTAAAACCTAAAAACATAAGACACATCAATAAAATCAGTGTTGAATAACAAATAACTACTACAACAATTATAAACGTTATTCCCAAAACACTATATATAGATACAACAAAAAACCGTACTTGAGTCGGCATTTTTTTTTTCCAATCATCACAAATAAGAGAACTATATATAAATACACCAAAAATCGTACTTGATTCGTCTTTCTTTTTTCCAATCATCGCAAATAAGAGAACTTTCTGCAACCCTCAAATGGAATTGATTATTCCCCGATCTTCAATGAAGAAATCGATTATTCCCCTAGAACATTACATTAACACAATTGATACTCTAAAAGAACTTTTAAAAAACATAAAGAAAACAATTCTTAGGTAAATCAAAACGGTTGGAAGGAGATACAGACCTGCTTCAAGCCATCATCTGCCACATTTTTTCCACCAACATCCATCAAATCTTTATCCTCTCATTCTAAAACAGTGTCTCTGAATTATTTGTTTTCTGAAACGGTCGCCCAGATTAGGAGTTTCAATAAATTTGAAAAATAAATATGGGAAGTAAATACAACGTGTGAAGGAATAACTTTGAAAAAAAAAAACTGGGATAATCAAATAATCACTTCCATTCAATGTCCAACCATATGAAGTACTTTAAACTTTTCAATGTTTAAATAACTAAGCAAGTTGTAGATTCAACCTTTTATACTTCAAAGGTAATGCTACATTAAGATGTACATATGTCTTATGAATCAACGGCAACAATAAAAGCTATATCCTGTCAGCTTCAAACGAAAAAAGAATCACAAACAGTGCCAACCCATTCCATTCCCAAGTGCACAACAAATTATTATATTATTAATACCCTATTACTTTTACTCCAATGGTTGCAAGAGTTTAGTCACATATAACTGAAATAAGTGAAACTACAACAAAATACTCACTTGGAATCAAACTTCCTTAAATAGATGGGCCTGCAAAAAAATAAAAATAATAAAAAAATATGTGAGAACATATTTGAAGTATATTAAACAACAAAATTTCCAACGTCCAAGAAAAACTTGGATCAAACTTCTCCGCATTAGCATGGAAATTTCGCTTGGACATTTTTGTTGTGATACTAAGACTGAGTTTGATATTACTTCACATTCAACTCAACATAACGGTAGGGCAATTTATATGCTTAAGAAACACACCATAATTTAGGTACCCAGAGAGCCAATAAGTATTTGGGAGTGCATGTTAAACCGAATCCTGGATGATTAATGAGTTCACCCCGTTCATCTTTCAAGATCCATTTCTAGAACAAATCTGATTCTGGGTGAAGTATACTTTCACACTACAACCTCTTTATCAACCTATTCAATCAAACTAAAATGGTCTAAATACTCCCACCTCATTATGGAAACACTATTGTATATGATGAACTCTATATATGTCATTTGAAAAATGGAAGGAAAAAGAAAATTACACTTAAACAGGTATGCACCTCACCAAGAGCGCGTTTACCAACGATTGTCAACTGCTCAAAGTCATCAATACCTACTTTGTGCCTCTACGACCTCGGAATATAGGATTTCTTCATGTTCGAGTCGAAACATTGCCGGAAAATTTGAAAAATGGAAAGGAAAAGAAAATGACACAAAAAAGCCTTTACCAATGATCGTCAATTGCTCAGAGTCTGATATAACTACTTTGTGCCTCTACGACCTCGGAATGGGGGATTTCTTCATGTTCGAGTCGAAACTTCGCCGGAAAAGAGGATAAACATAAGGAGGCTGATATTATGGCTATGTGAGACAGGGTTTAGGTTTTTGAAATGAGGTTGTCGATCAAAAGAAGATAGGAATAGAGGCTACACGTGTTTTTTTTATTGGGAGAATGGAAAATAGTCAGGGTTTCTTAAAAAAGGTATAAAAAAGAGTGCGCGTTTCTATTTTAAGATTTTTGCCGGGTATGGAGCGGGTCAATCCGGTAATCGGGTTAAATTCACTCATCTATATATTATATATTATATTATATTATATTATATATAGATAGATATAGATATAGATAGATGTAGAAAAATACTTTCATACTTATTTGGGTAAATGGGACAGTTAAATAAACCACTTATAACGACTAAAATAATATGCACGCAGGAAAATTCCCACATGTTTAAAAAAGCGTTTTATTCTCCTCCTTCGGTATTGTGTCTATGAAATCATCTTCCCAAAATGCTTCCGTCTATGTACGCAACCACGGCTGGACGGAAAAAACAACTAACGACATGGGTCCCCCAACTGTGGCGGAGCAACATATTACTAAATGGGTTCACGGACCCATTAAAAAAATGTTGAGTTTTACCTATAAAAAAATTTATGGACCCCTTTACATTTTTTTTTTACTCTTAAAACATATTTTGACCCGCCACTCTCCCCCTCACCCAGAAACTCCACGGATTCTCTATCTAAAGCCTCTGAAGAAAATTTAGCTTCATCCTCCTCTTTGACGAGTAGGTCGAGTCACCGCAACCCGAATCTCAGCCGGACATGAGAAGCAACAAAACTTCGAATCCCACAGTAAACAAAAAGGTTGAGCCATGGATTCTAATTTTGTTATAGTTTAATTTGAAGACAAAAATGTTGAACCTTTATCGGCCAACTTTTTTATTATAAGTTTTTTTAGTGTTATTTGTAACGCCCCTGTCCCGGATATCGCGTCCTTATCCAGAAATAAGACGTTCGACAAGTGACATTTATAGTAAACCCTAAATCCTACGTAAGCCTCATGTTATATCAGAGTACTTGAAGATTCACGCGGAAGAAGACAAGCTGAAGACTCGGGAAATAGACCCTTAGGGTCTGTCGACACAACAACTCAACCGAAATAATTGCTGTTAAATTAAATCATAAATAACTGAAAGTAACATTATCATCCAATACAACTGACGTGTCTGAAAAGAAAAAAAACTACACTACTGGAAGCATTGCCTCATTAGAATCAATAACTATAAAAGGGAAACTAAAACATAAAAGACTCCAATGCTCCATCCTAAGCTAGCACTTCAAGCTCGCCATCAAACTCAGTACGTACCTGCAACCTTCTAATTTCAAATATAGGAGTGAGCACCGGCTGAATGCTCAGTAAGGAGAAAGAAGATCAAAATGAAGATTGATGTATGTCGGAAGCCGGGAGACATGACATGAATCTATTTTATCCGCTTTCACAAGCAGTTTAATACGTTACTTGTAACATAAGAAAAGTACCTTTAAAGCATAACCTTAAAACATGAAGTAAAGAAACCTTGAAACAGTTACATAGCAATGCATAGAAAACATGTCGATTAACTTAAGTTAGTTTACCTTGCACGTTTATATTAATTACTTACTTATTGGGTTCGTGTCCTGTTGATCAAACTTAGGTAAGTTACTAACAACCCATACAATGTTTGTGTCTTGACTATACTGTCATGTTCCTTACATACATAGCATAAGGGCTATGGGTGCAACACAACTACTATGACTAACGATACTTCCAACATGGGACTTTGAATAAGACACATGTTGTACTAACGATACTTCTAACATGGGACTTTGAATAATACCCATGTCATTACTGACGATACTCGCACCACGGGACTTTGAATAATACCCATGTTACGACAGACGATACTTTCTACACGGGACTTTGAATAATACCCATGTTGTAATTGACGATACTTGCAACACGGGACTTTGAATAATACCCATGTTACGACATCGAAACATTATCTTAACACAAGTAGGAGCACGTAAAGCACATAGTTTTCACATTTAAAACGCTATTCAACCTATGAGAACCTACTAAGACCATAACAACACCAAACTCCTAACCTATCTCCTCTACTCGTAACCAAAACGCATAAACAGTTTCATAAAAGTACCTAGAAGCAAATTAAAGCTTTAAAAACACTACTTACTATAAAGTAACTAAAAACGGAATAACGTCTTGAAGACATAGTTTGACAAATACCCGGAAGCCCATAATTATGTCTAGTTCATGCAGTTTAACATGAATTAGTAATCAAAACAACTTAACAACATTACATTTAAGCTAAAAACGGAACATTTTGATAAGAAGAACTCCTTACTTTAAAAACGAGTCAAACTACGAACCGAACAACACCTTACTTCTAAATCTTACGCGAATCTATCAACTCACAACAGATCTAACAACGATTCCCCTTTTCCGATCATCCGTCAATTCCGAATAAACCCTAATTATTAAAAACACAATCTTTAGCCTTAAATATGAAACTAAACACTTAAAAAACAATACATATCATAACGTAAACTTACCCGCAAACCACTCGTGGTTGGGATTAAAGAACAGTGTAGCAAACGGTGACCGGATCATCTTTTCTTTTTTCCCTTCTCCTTTTCTATCTCACGTCGACCTCTTTCCTGTTGCCGCCTCCGATATGCTATTACATCTTGCTTTTTCCCTTTTTCCCTTTCTTTTAGGTGAGTTCTATAGGCACCACCAAATTACTCTTGTCACCTTTTTCCTTATTATTTTTCATTTACTTTTTTGGCACCACCAAATCATTTTTTGGCAACACGTTACAGGCGTCAGATTCACTGACGTTTTTGTTCGCTCAAAATGTCAGCAGGTCTGACGTTTTCACCTGTG
This sequence comes from Gentiana straminea, assembly GCA_036785695.1. NCBI lineage: Eukaryota > Viridiplantae > Streptophyta > Magnoliopsida > Gentianales > Gentianaceae > Gentiana > Gentiana straminea. The sequence goes on along the minus strand of JAVUPR010000223.1, from coordinate 14,392,409 downwards.
ATACATTTATAACTGTAAAATCAGTGTCAGTGACGTTGGAATGGAACACAAACGTCAGTTTCAGTGATGCTCGTACCGAGAATGGACGTCAGTTCCACAGACGTTTGTGTTGTGCAAATAATAAAAATATTCAATGTGGTGCCTAGGGTGATTTATAGGGTGCTAAAAGTGATCGTGGTGCCGTGAGCATTTTGGTGGTGCCAATAGAACCCACCTTCTTTTATTTGTTTAATAACTACTAATCCACCACAACATAACACATTTATTTATAGTGTGAGGTCCTTTTTCTCCATGTAATTCATTAATTACTTGAATTAATTCAAGGTCAAAGGTAATTTACCTTAATTATCGAATCCCAATAATATCTCATCATAATTATCTCTTTAAATTAAAGTAGTCAAAATCTCGATATATATATATATATATATATATATATATATATATATATATATATATATATATATATATATATATATATATATATATATATTTTTTTTGAATAACACAAATCACTTTATCTTTCGGTCAAGTTTGAAACTTGCTACTCATATTTTATTTTTGCATTTTTACCACTTACGTTTTCTACTTTTTTGCGATTTTCACATTCCAATAAGACTACAATAAGACTAGCGCAAGGGATTGACACGGAAAGAATCCCCAATACGTAGGGGACAATAAACTGGACCTCTATATAAACAATTCTAAGGAACTACGAGAGACTTGAATCCTGAACGATTACAGTATACGTAGGCAACTTGGGATTCACAATCTCAGGCTCAGTCTAAATCTAAACACGAAGTCTCCTTCGTTTTTAGGGTATAGTCTTGAATCAGTCGTCACTAGGGGAAATACAGCCCGGATAATCACACAGACGATTTCCAACATCTTCAAGGGATATTTTTTTTGAAAATAAAGAAACCCTAAAAGAAGATATTTTGGGAATAAAAAAAGAACTAATACTATATTTTTATTATTTTAATGGTATTCTAGTACTCCCTCCGTCTCGTATTATAAGTTCTTTTGAATTTTTCACACAGATTAAGAAAAATCATAAATGAGTTACTTTTTAATATTTCAAGGCAAAATATTGTATTGTTTTTTGGGAGTGGCTTATAATATTGCATTGTTTAGTGTGAAACTGAAAACAATGCATTAATCTTGTATTGAAATGTGAGAAAGACTTATATTTTGGGACACCAAAAAAAAGTTAAAAGGACTTATATTGCGGGACGGAGGGAGTAGATGTTAATTGGCCAAGCGCATTATTCCGTTAAATTTTACAGAAGGTGAAAATCGCAACAATAAAAAAAATAGATAACATAGGGAAAATTTTACAATACAACTATTATATGAAAGATTTTATCAAGTGACATACCATAACAATATTTCATTTTTAACTTCTCACACACACAATAAATATGTATTATAAAAAGAGAGAGTAACAATAAAAGACTTTTATATACGTATGCCACTTGACACAACATTCCTATAACCGTTGTATCATAAAATCTCTCAAAAATAAATGATGAGTGGCAAGCTCTAAAATTGACTGAAATATGGGATGATTGCGCTATTCAATATATATATATATATATATATATATATATATATATATATATATATATATATATATATATATATATATATAATGCAACACAGTTTGGAATGATTGAATCAGAGGAGGTATGATTTGATGCTACCTACTATTTTATTTGACTCAGAACGATGAAAAAATAAATTGAGAGATAAGGTCAGTTACATTATTCGTTACTCTAAACTATTGTTTTTACATACAATGTATTATTCTGGATTAGACGTACCCCAAATTCACACACCACTGTTTGGTTATTTTTACGAAAATAACCTCAAAAATTACAGTCGGTAAAAAAAGACAAATGTGACATAGGAAAAATAAAGATGACGAAAAATAAAAATTATGATAAAAAGATTACGATCTTTTGACGCTTATATCAAAATATATTTTTATATTTATAATTGTGTGAGAGAGAATATAGATAAAATCACAATTGTTACTTTAAAATTGTTACTTCACGCGTGTTAATGTTACTTTGTGTTTTACGATTATTCTTCATATTTACTCTATTCCACATTTTTTACTTCATATTTGTTACTTCATAATTGTTACTTTTGTCCTTATTAAATTACCGTTTCCTTCTATCCTGATTTTTTGATAATTTTGTCCTTCTGGACAAAAATCTATAGATTGTATTGGAATAAAAACTTGTCCTTTTTATCCAAAAAGAAATTTCATTGTCTTGTTTATCTATATCTATTTTCAGTTTATCTTTTTCACAATAAAACAAATTTATATTCGTCCTGTCACGTAATGTAATCGAGTTAGTTAACAATTTTCTTACTAATCACTTTCATGGTAAACCTGATGGATCGAAATCAATATTATATTACTATGTTGTATCATAGACTTTCTTGACCCAAGCTTCATCTTTCAACATGAAGATATTTGGATATTGATACTTATTGCTTTACAACTTCGGTGCTTATAATTCTTTTAAATACTTCATCTTGTGATGGATATTGAGAACGTTGTTTTTTTATAATGTGAAAGGTGAATTAATGATTCAAATATTCTGAAATATGAAGATTAGACAATGACGGTAGTTGTAATGTATTTTTCTCTTCAATGTTTTTTTTGTGTGTATTTATTTTTGGATTGTTCATGTTTCACAGTATTTATATTACTCCATCCATTTTTTATTTATATGTCGCAGAGAGAAAAATCATACATATTAAAAAAATAATTAATATGTCTAAAATATAGTATTGGAAATGTAATTTTTTTAGATTTTTGTCCAGAAGGACAAAATTATCAAAAAATCGGGATAGAAGGACACTGTAATTTAATCTAGACAAAAGTAACAATTATGAAGTAACAAATATGAAGTAACAAATGTGGAATAAAGTAAATATGAAGTAACAATTGTGAAACACAAAGTAACATTAATACGTGAAGTAACAATTTTAAAGTAACAATTGTGATTTTTGTCCTTTATAATCATGAAAATGTTACTTTTGTCCTTCCAGACCCGTTTATTAATTTTTTTGTCCTTGTGCCCCTTCTTTTTTTTTTTATTTATTGGAAATGTAAATACTTTGTTGGTAAAAAAGATTTTAGTATTGGAAATGTATTTTTTTTTATTGGAGATGTAAATATTTTATTGGTAAAGGAGGAAAAAATAATAAATAATGCATTGGAAATGTAAAATGACAAATAAATAAAAAAAAACAAATTCTGAATTGTGACAGAATAAAAAAAGGGAGGGAGTATTGTTTATTAAAGTATTAACATCTAGGAGAGGATTCTTTGCTCACTTAGACATTTCATCAAACACTTAAGTATTGGAAGTGTTAAAGGCGGTTACAACTTGCACAAGTTAGTTACAACTGAATTTCAGCTCCAAACTCTATATAAGCTGGGATTAGTTGTTCAATTGTAATCTCCAACTGCAAATCATAAGAAATTCCCATTCCTCGGTTTTCCCGCCTTTCTGTATATTTGAATTATGAAGATCTTCATCTTCTACATTCGTATTTCTTAATTCCAGAATTACTTTCAGTTTGTTTCTTGTTTCAGTTCAGTTTTGGTTCTTAACATGGTATCAGAGCGATTATGCTTCCAGATGTGAGAAATTCATCTTTCTTTTATATCATCTTGCTGAATCATTCTTTCTTCCTTCTTGAATCATTTTTCAAGATTTTGTTCTAATAGCCGTCAATACTCCAGTTCCTGCAAATTCTGAGAATCATAATGAGAATCCTAGCTTAGTTCTTGTTTAGCCCTTGCTCAAGGGAGTTGATAACTACAATAACTGGAAGCACGCCATGACAAAAGCGTTATCATGTTGAGGTAAACTCTGTTATGTTGATGGTTCTTCAACTGAACCTAGTGTTACTGATCCCGGTTATTCTAATTGGATGCAAATGAATGCGTATATATTTTCGAATTTAGAGGAAGAAATTGAGAAAGTTAAACATGGCAATCTTTTTGTTACAGACTATTATACTAAGTTGAAGTCCTTATGCGATCACTACCTCGTTCTAAGGCCTATCCCACATTGTACTTGCCCAGCTTTACACATCATGAGGGAGTATTATGATAATGCTTACACTACTAGATTCCTTAAAGGGTTGAATGGAAGCTTTAACAATGTGAAATCCCAAGTGTTGATGACCATGCCTTTGCCAAATGTCAAAACTGTAATTGTTATGGCCCTCAATCATGAGCAGCAGTTGAATTATGCCTCCTCTACACCAGATTCAGTGGTTCTTGCATCATAGTCAGACAACAGGCAACAAGAATTCTATGGTTCTAATGTTGTGATGCAAGCTAGGTTTCAAGCTCAGGGAAGGGGGTCAAAGTAGTGGATCTGGTAGTCCTGGCAGAAGACAGGGCAATTACAGGAAGCCTCAGTGTTCATACTATGGCAAAGAAGGACATACAATTGATAAATGTTACAAGAAGTACGGAAATCCACAAAATATTTGAAGAGGAGGAGGACTATGGCTAACAATGTCAATAATCAAGATAATTCTGGTATACAAGGGTCTGAATCTTCACAATATTCCTCACAATCTGATAGGGTGCAGTCTGATTCTACTGGAGTTATTACTCAGTCATGGTATGATCATCTACTTTCCTTCATTCATGGTTCAAAGGCAGACACCAGTCACCGCAATTCTGTGATCCTTGCTGCAAATTCCACATCACAAAGGACCAGGTATTGTTGATAGTAGCATCCATTGGATCATGGATTCAAGAGCTACTTATCACATTAGTTGCTCTCTAAATAACATGTTTGATATTGATTCAACATCAAATTTATCTGTTGGTTTGCCTAATGGTAATTCTATTATGGTAACACGCATAGGCAAAGTACAAATCAATGCCTCAATAATTCTTCAAAATGTGTTTTGTATACCAGCATTCAAATATAATTTGATATCTGTGTGAAAACTGGTTTCTGATATTACTTTTTTAGTCTCTTCTCTCATAATACTTGTATTGTGCAGGACTAGCTGACTATGAAGAAGATTGGTACATCTAAGCTCCACATTGGATTATACATTTTACAAGCTAATCCTCGGAAGCCTATTCCATCTGTTTCCAATAATGTCTTTCAGAATTGTAGTCAGTCTGAGTCACTACTTTGGAACAATAGATTAGGACATCATTCTTTAGAAAGGATGAAGTCTTTACAACAGTTTGACAGTAGCATCAAATTGCCTAATCATTCTTATATTGTATGTCCCTTGGCAAAAAAGAAAAAGCCTAAATTCCCTATTAGTAATTCTAATACTTTGTCTTGTTTTGATCTTATCCATGTGGATATATAGGTCCAAATAGAATTCCAACTATTAATGATGAATTTTGTCTATTGTGGATTATCATAGTAGATTTACTTGGTTGTTTCCAATGCATGTCAAATCAGAAGCTAATCAATTACTGCAGTATTTTTGCAATATGGTACAAACTCAGTTTAATAGGTGTATTAAGATCATTAGATCAAATCATGGAGGGGAATTTAACATGAAGTTATTTTATAGAACAAAAGGGATTGATTACCAAAAGGCTTGTGTTAGAACCTTTCAACAAAATGGTTTAATTGAAAGAAAACACCAACATATTCTAAATGTTTCTAGGGCTTTAAGAATTCAATCCAAAATCCCCTTCGAATACTGGGGATTCTGTGTTATTCATGTTGCACATTTGATCAATGTCATTCATACTCCTATACTTGACAATGCAACCCTTTATCAAATATTACGTACATCACAAAAGTCCTACTTATGATAATCTAAAGGTTTTTGGTTGTTTATGTTTTGTTTCAACTTGTTCACTAGGCATGGGCAAATTTGATGACATGAGTACAAAATTAGTTCTCATAGGGTTTGAGGAGCACATGAAAAGCTATAAAGTGCTCAATCTTTCAACAAAACAAATCTCTATTTCCGGAGATGTTTTTCATGAACACATTTTTCCATTTTTGACTCTTTTTCAACATCTTCTGATCATTCTTTGTGTTTACCACAACCTATTTCTGATATTGATACTTCTCCAGATTTCATGCCTAATCCTGTTTTTGATAATGGTCCTACATATAACAATGTTCCAAATCAACCACAAACACATGATATTGAGGATAATACTCAAAATCAAAGGATATCCATTAGAACCAGATCAAATCCTTCTTATCTTAATGACTATATATACACTAATTCTGCACATAGGACTTCACCACACACTATTGATCATGTTGTTTCTTACGCTAACATATCTCAAACTTATCAGGGATTCATTATTAGCATCAATGCAGAAACTGAACCTTCCATATATCAAGTAGCAGCCCTAGATCAAAATTTGCAAAATGCAACGCATATAGAATTACAGGCTTTGGACAAGACTAACACTTGGACATTAGTTCCCTTACCAAAAGGTGTCAAACCTATTGGTTGCAAGTGGGTATATAGAATAAAAGGGAAGTCTGATGGCAGCATTGATATGTATAAAGCCAAGCTTGTGGATAAAGGATTTACACAGACAGAGGGAATAGATTTTTTGGAAACTTTTTCACCAGTGGCTAAACAAACCACTATCATACTGTTCTTAGCTTTGGCAGCTCACAAAGGTTGGAAATTACATCAAATGGATGCAAATAATGTCTTTTTGCATGGTGATTTAGATGAGGAAGTATACATGAGGCCTCCACAAGGATTACAGACAAATGGCCTAGTATGCAAATTAAACAGATCCCTATGTGGCCTTAGACAAGCAAGCAGGCAATGGAATGCCAAACTGACTCAAAAAATCTTGGACAATGGCTACAGACAGTCTCAGAATGACCATAGTCTTTTCACAAAAGGAAAATGTCAAGATTTTATGGCACTTTTGGTATATGCAGATGATATTGTGATTGGAAGTTTGAACATGACATCTATTCATCAGCTCAAGGATCTACTACATGATACTTTTTACAATTAAAGACATAGGATAACTTAAATATTTCCTAGAATTTGAAGTTGCCAGATCTAAATCTGGCATGGTGATAAATCAAAGAAAGTACTGCCTGGATCTCCTAAGAGAATTTAGTTTCTTGGAGTGTAAACATGCAACTACATCTATGGATTCAACCAAAAACTTGACAAAAGTACATGCACCTTTATTACCATCAAACACAGAGTACAGAAGCTTAGTTGGAAAATGGTTATACCTTGGAAACACTAGACCTAACATAGCATTTGCTACTCAACAGCTCAGTCAATTTCTAGCTTAACCAAGTAAGGCATATATGAAAGCTGCACACATATTATTAAGGTATATAAAGGCAGCACTTGGCAAAGGGGTCTTCTTTCCTAGTGAAGAACCTCTAAATCTAAAGCATTCAGTGGCTCAGATTGGGTTGCATGCACTAAAACAAGAAGATCAGTCACAAGATTATTGGTTTTTCTTGGCCAAGCCTTGATTTACTGGAAATCTAAGAAACAACCCACAACATCAAGGAGTTCAAGTGAAGCTGAGTATATGGCAATGGTCATTATCGCTTGACAACGCCTAACCTATCCCTGAGAATGGTGCCAGAAATCTGACAGACAATTCCCGGGTTAAACGATTCTAACCGGCGGTGTACCGGGTCAAATTGTGGTGCTAGTATGGTGAGTCGAGTGTCGAATCCTCGGGGAACTTGGTAATTTCTTTTACGTGTGGTTAAACACCAAAGAGCATTATTAACTCGATCTAAACCGCAATTTTATAACACGGATCACTACTATTCTAGTCAACATAAAATAAATACGTAATTTAATTGTTATTCTAATATAATATATATAGATATATAAATATATATAGATGTACATAAATTGCAAAGTATATATATATATATAAATATATAGGTACCAATATATTAAACGAGATAATTTTAGAGAAGCGGCCAAAACTTATATAATTGGTTTATACGATCTTTTCGATTAAATGAAATGTGTTCGATCTCTCCTTTTATTTTAGGTCCAATTGAGTAAATGAAACGGTGCACTCTCTGCGAGGTAAACAATTCCTCCTCACACGAGCGTATGAAATTGTCATATGTCCATTGCATCGGTCCAGGTCCACAAGCTGTTACGGTTTTTACGAACGGGTCCCGAGTACAAATCTACCCTTAGATAAAAAGGAGTCATTCCGTTCGTCAAACGGTCAATTTTATTTTAAAGGCTCCGGTTGTCAAGGCCGGACGATTCAACTTTCCGGTTTAAGTTTCGCTTAAGTGATGATTTAACATTATTACGATCTCGAGTACAAATTATAATAAAATTCATTTCTCCCAAAACAAATTTACCCCCGGGTAGGAAATCGGATTCCGTTATCACGTTATTCACACGACCAATTTTACCCTCCGGTTTTTCTATCTTTTATCTCGAATCCTGACTACGAGGCGTCAATTCATAATTAGATTATGAATTCCTCAGATCGATTAAATATGTCAATACGAATACGATTAAAATAGAAAAAGATTCAATTAACTCAATTTTAATAATTTTAACTTAACAACATTTCTTTAACGAAAAGATCGAAATAAAACCGATTACATAGTTTTGGCCAGTATTATATTTAGCCTAAAAACATTATAACAACGAAAAATATAAAAACAAACATAAATACTTAAGAAAAGTTACCCAATACGGCTTTGATTCGAGTCGTATTTTCCGGACATTACAACTTCTTCACAAAACCGAACTTCCGAGATTTTCCCGAGCATTACAACGATACTTAAAACTACATTATTACGGCGTAAGGCCTTATTTACAACTACAAAAAATAAAAAAAGAAAAGAAAAGAGAGAAAAGAAAGAGAGAGATATATATATATGAGATGTATATATATATTTTTGGTACTCTCGAGCTGTTCTCTGATCAACTCTTTATATAGGCAAACATCTCAAGGCCGGACCGGTCCGAGATTAAGCCGGATCGGTCCGGACTAATGATTGCTTCCACTACGATTGCAATCGGCATGTGCGGTGGAGATATTTATTTTTTATATATAATTATTAAACTTCTAAAATTCATATCTCGAGTTACGGCCCTCCAAAAATTGCAAACGAAATGCCAAAATTAAGGTCTCGAGAAACTCTACAACTTTCATGAAGGACTTGTTCCCGGATAACGCCTTCTTGATAACCTCGTGTTCCTCCGAAGCTTTTCGGGATTTTTCTTAACCCAAATCGATTAGCCACTTGATCACTTTGTTTAAGTTGTAGACCTCCAATCTTCATAATTTAAATTGCATTGGAAAGCTTTCGGTAAAATCTACAACTTTCGTGAAGAACACTTTTTCGAGATAATGTCATTTTGATGAGCCATTCGTTTGTCGGAGACATTTCTCGATTATTATTCAACCAAATTGGTTGGCCACTTGACCACTTAAGCTATTCCATTGATCATTTAAGCTCGTGGCACTCTCTAAATCATTCCGGAGATATGATTATACTTCAATATGTCGATTCTCGGGGTCTCGGGTTATAAATACGCAATAAAACATCACAAATACCCACGTAAATCGACACGACACTCCGATTTACTAAAATCGGTACAAAATTACAACTTTTTATTATTTTTACTACTAACTACCATTTCATACTATTTATACCATAATTTCATATATTTTACATAGAATTCGTTGATAATATAACATATTTTTAATCATATAAAAATAATACATCAAATTACTCCCCACTTAGCTTTTGATCGTCCTCGAGCAAAAATAAGCGGTAATAAAAGATAATATTATAATTTCTAATGTAATTTATATTGTCAAATATATTAATTATGCTAATTTAAAATTATAAGAAGACGAAAAGAGTATATAACTTAAACATTAAATATTATTTAGATGAAATTGTACATGTAACACTTAATAAGTATAAATAAAATATCAGAATTATTTTTAATCGCAACTATTATGAAATTTTGGAATCGGAAACTTCGGTCAGGTAGCCGACAAAAATGGCTTATAGAGTTTAAGTTCAAGATGTTGGTTTAATCGGAAAAAAAGGAAATCAAAAAGAGAAAGAGGCAAGTCGTACGTACTACATCTTCGTATTCTTGATCAAAAATAATCATCGATTACTAACATCTCTTCTTTTTTTTTTTTTTTTTTTTTTTTTTAAGACTAAGAACTAAAAGCGTGAGTGTGTGTAGAAAATCAAACTTACAGGCATTGCTTCATCAAGATTGATCGGAGTACTACTCTTTCGATCGAAAATTACAAGTCCGGTTTCCTTAAACTTGTAATAATTCCTGAGATCTTATGATTCAACTTTTTCTTTTTCATTTTTATCTTGTGCCTTCATTCCCAGCAATAGGACATTTCGAGATAATACCCTAGCTGGACTACTATCATCAGGCAATCGGGAGCTTAATTACCTCATAGTGATATAGGACATTTCGTGATAATACCCTACTCACTCCAATCATTGGTAGCTACAACCGATCATTTCTTTTTATTTTTAAGTTGTTAATCACGGATAAGGAAGATACACGATATTTGATTAATTAGTGTAAGTATGGTGCTTCGTTCTTAATTCTTTTATAGAATATTAATATATCCGAGCTTATTACCAAAATCGACTATCTTGCAAGTGTCATGAGGTAAGATCGAATATACTACTACTTATCTAATCTTTCCAATCTCAGCATATACCAAAACTTAGCTTTTATGTCTCCATCTCTTTTCATAAGTACGTACAAAACTTGCGGAATTTTAAGGAAATGTAGACCAAAATAAGCTATAGCTTGGTTATTTAATCACAATTGACAATTTCGAGTGAGGTCTTGATCACTCTAATCAAAGGCGAGGTAGGTTATTTGGCTATAGTTATATTTTTGTGGTGCCAAAAATCAACAAACTTAGTCCAATTCCAAACTCATAATTCATATTGAAAAGAAAATGATTCTAAAAATTTTACTTATAAATATCAACATACTTATATAATTTCATGAAAACAATATCTAATATTAATCAATTATATAAACTTAAAATCTTATTAAAATCTAAATTAGACATATAATATAAATTTTTTTTTTTTTTTTTTTGACTATTTTTCGAAAATTTTAATGAATTTTCTAACCTAACTCTACTCCCCACTTACGAAGTGGCATCGTCCCGATGTTCAATGAGTAGTAAAGAAGTAGGTTCGAAAATAAAATTAAAATTATCTATTAACGTTATTTTTCTGATTTTATTTTAGCGTATACTAATTATATCATAAAAATAAAAACAACTTAAAAAAACTAAGACATATATATTAAACAAGATAGATTAATACAAACTTAACTAAAGAACTTCAAACTTAACTTAATTTGACTTATTAAAACTTAAATATTACTAACAAACCACTAACAATTCTCTAGATGGTAGACGAACATCCCGGTGTATCAACCGGTAGTAATCCAAACCGACTATCTCTACAGACGGAAAAATTTCATCCGTCTCCGAAACTCTTACTCCATTCGAAAGAATACACAAACGTGATATCATCCATGAATTAGGCATAGGTTTCCCCTACTACCTCTCGTGATCGCAAACTCCAATCACTTTGTCCTTTGAATCAATATACCCCAATCGACAAATACACCGAATGTCAAAGCATAAAGTAGAAGCATTTCATTCTCGGCCAAACTTCCAAAATCCCGGGTGGGATAAACTCGAGAATTTATAAAATGCTTCCACGCCTTTAGGTGTGGAAGTAGAGCTCGTGTTGACATGTCGTGATTTGTATCAAAAAGCGGGAACGGACATTGGAACGACTCGTGTACTTTATTCAAATGATTAGAGGGATTTTGGAGTCCCCATTGCATTTCAAAATGTGGCATCGTAAGCGGTGGAATTTCAAAGATTTGGTTGATAACGGATGAAGAGAAGGGAACGACCACTCCTCTTTCTAGAACAATCGAGTGATATCGATCATAGATGTCGTCATAAGTGCGAAATAAAATTCTCGCACTATTGAGACATTTATCCTACCTCTCGGTGTCTTGACAAATTTTTTCCAACCAAAACTTCGAATGATAGTTTTTCCCCATTGATCAATCTTATCTAAATTTAAACCTTTCTCCATAGAATTGGAGAATTCGCAAATCGATTGTGTAAAATGATACTCTCGTTGGAAGCTTGAAATTCCGGATGATCCGGTGTATTAGGCTCGTAAGAATTAACCGACGGTGAGGAGTGGTTCGACATTTTTAAAACTTGATAAAAAGTAAAAGAAATACGAGTTTAAGATAGACGGTGAAAGAATGAGCATTGGTTGCTCCTGCCTTTACTTCTAAAATAGATGGTAAAATTATACGTACGTGGCTGCATTAGACGGACTTCAAAATGACTCGACGTTACATTCCTCACGGCCCGGTCCGGAAATATGCCGGATCGGTCCGGTCTCATCTTACTTTAGCGAGGGACGAGAGGTGAAAGACAACTTGTATTTTGGTTTTTTACTTCACGTGTGAAACATTGCATATGCCTTTAAAGATATTTCACAAAGAGTATGTTATCTTTGATACGAACGGATAAAACGACACATTATTTTTTATAAAACGACGTAGTAATTCTACAAAAATTATTTTTGTGATATTTTATAGTTTTTATAAAAATTAAACCGATTAAAATGCAAACCAAATTTTGATAAAAACGATTGTAAAATCAAACTAAACGAAAAACGAATGCAAAACAATATCTAAATGACAAATGTCGAAGAAAAAGTGCAATAAAAATGTTTTAATCAAAAATTATTAAATTCATTCTTCATCATAGTCTTCCTCAGGATCAACTTGAAAACTCGAACTCGGAAACGGCGAGAAGGCGGCGGGCGGAGCGTAGTCGTGGTCTGGCCCGAACTATCAAGACCCATCGAACTCATGCCGGTCGTGACATGTGCAAACTCGGTGAATCCTCCCCACTCGACATTCTTTGGTCTCTGAACACACATCGAAAATACACACTGTCCCACTAGATTGGCTTCCAAAAGGATATGACGATGGATGAAAGCTCGAAGGTGGTGGAATAGGTGTTACCCACTCGGTAAGGTATAAGGATCGGACGACAAGGTGGATAGGCGGGATCATCAAAAGTAGGATTACGAAGCAAGCTGCTCGTTCCTTCTTAAACCTCTACGAAGATCATCACACCACTTGCACTAGTACTCTCGGCATAATAAGCCACATTGGCTTGACCACGTGCAACATCATCACTTAAAGATTGAAACATGTCATATGTGATAGTGTTGGAGAAAGGAGTTTGTTGAGGTGACTAGAAAAAGATGGAAAAGAGGAAGATGATGTAAAAACGAGGTGGAGGCGGCTGAGTTTGACGTCTTAATCAAAGATCTAATACTACCATCCGGAAGACTAGTCAAACTAGGTCCAATCGATTTCCATCGGCCCGAGAGATAACTTGTCATTAGGCGGGAATGGTACTCCCAACCTACGACATAAATCGAGAGATAAAACAAGGGAAGTATAGATGACTCCCTGTGCAGCGATGACAATACTCTCAAAAATTCTTTTAAACATGACCTTTCCAACATCCACTCTAACATCGTTCACCATCGCCCAAGCGATACAAATATCTTCCTTTCCAAAAGCGGTGTGTTTACGAGAAGGATAGAGATTATGGCTAATGAATCTTTTAATTGCCCTTAAACCTCTCAAACGGTTCCGTAATTAAACCGATTTTCAACCCACACGGCGGTCGGGTCAAAAATAGTACGGGCTCTCGGGCGATCTGCTCAAAGCTAGCGGGATCATCTAAATTATAAACTACCACTGTAATCCTCTTCCTCGGGAAAAACCTCAACTCCTAAAATTGCATTTATGACGGCGGGGTTAAAAGGAATATTTACGGTTCGTAAGGGTACGGTTTCCGGCGAGTAAGGCATGTTCTTCGACAAAGTAGATAAAACCGAATAAAACTCGGCTACTATAGTCGTGTTAATCTCCCCTTCCCTTACATTTGCTAAATCTAACCACGCGACGTTTTGTAAAGATATCCTTAACTCATCACCTAAGTCATCCAAGTCTAATCCTTTTTCAACCAACACATCACATTTACTATAAATGTTCTCATACGCTTTCTTAGCCTCAGGTGATGCGGTTTTTTCAAAGCTTACGGCTTCTTCCTCAGATGATAAAATTACTGTGCCTACGACAGGAGTTGATATAGGAATGTGTGATTTTCTCTTTTTAGAGACTCTCTACTCGACTCAGCCATTCTACGATATTGGTAATGCCAATCAACAACAAAAACAACAACAAAAACAATAAAAAATAAAAATGTCACAACACACTCAAAAATCAAAACAGTTGAAATTAATCTAAAAAATTATGAAAAATACGAAATTGATAACTAAATAAACTAAATTATACCTTAATGTGTAGAAAACGTTGAAAAGTAGGCCGGAAAAGTTCAAAAGTCGCCGGAATGAAATGGAGCTTGTTTTTGACCCTTTTTGAATTTTCCAATTTGTGTTGAAGAGAGGAGATGATAATGAGAAGAAATTAAGTAATGGTGTAGTGTGAGATGAATTTTTGTGGAAGAAAAGAAAAAAAAATTCGTAAGGTGGGGTTTGGGTGTGGGGTGCGGCTGTTAGAAGAAATTAGGGAAGAAGAAGAAGAAAAGAAGGGTCCCCGTCTTTTTATGTTTTTAGACCCCGGACCGGTCCGGTATTAAGGCCGGATCGGTCCGTGCCCAACTTTTTCCATTTTTTTTTTTTTTTTATTTTTTATTTTTACTTTTTATGATTTTTGATGAAAACTTATAAAAATTCTAATAAAACTTAATTAAAACCTTAAAAAAAAGTTTATAAAACTTACTAAAAATAAAATTTGAAGGAAATTTTATAATTTTATAACAATTTCTAAAAATTTAATAAAATCTTTATAACACTTTAATAAAAAGCTTATAAAAATTTAATAAATTTATATCAACTCTTATAAAACATTTAAATTAAAACTAAAAAAAAACTTTTATAAAACTTTTATAAAACTCCTCAAATTTCATAAAGATCCAATTTTATAAAATTTTCGAAGTTATGCGAAAATTTTATAAAATAAAATAAAATAAAAAGACTCGAAACTTAAGGGGTTACGATTCTTCGATTTAAATCTTCCAAAGTTCTGATATAACGCTCGATCAACCTAACTCCTAAAAACGAGGCATTTGAATTATCTCTCGGAATTCCATCGGGATTTTCGGATAACCACCTAATCGTTCCCTTCCTAACAATATTCAAACACTCATCACGGGATTTGGTTGTGTTTTTCCCACGAGCGTCCAACATGTTCACTTTTTCCACAGATTACGCATCTCATTAGAAACTTTGCCCTTCTTTTTATCGCACTTCTTGATGTTCCATTACAAACTTCTCTTAATCGATCTCTCTCAACAATTTCTTGTTTTGTTCAAAAACTAAAGCTTACATAGAAAACGCGACATCTTTATCAAGGCCTAATTTCAAAAGTAAAATAAAAACTCTATTCTATCTAAAAAAGACATCCGGTTCTTTTACGTCTATCCGGTAAAAGACGAAAAGAGTTTAAACATAATTAAAAATACGAAAAAGTAAGGATAGATAGAACCTGGTATTCGGTGATTCCGGTTCTCTGCTTTTCGATTTTTCATTTTCCTCTGCTTTTTCAATTTGTCGGGGGATCAATCGGTAGCATTATTTCTTCTTTCGGTGTGATTCCTTCTCCTCCACAAATAACTTTACTCTGTGGCCATTGGCTATAAAAGTTGTATTTCCATCGGTTAGTTCAACGGCTCAGGTTTGTAAACCCGTGTTACTTTAAATGGTCTGTCCATCTTGATTTAAGCTTACACAGGAAACAACTTTAAACGTGAATTGTACAAAAGCACTCGATCACCTACATGGAACTCACGCTTAAAGATTCTCTTATCATGGAAAGATTTCGTGCGTTCTTGTAGATTCGAGCGTTTTCATAAGAATCGAGACGAAATTCTTCTAGTTACGTCAATTGAAGCAATCTATGATCACCGACGACCCTTAGGATCGAAATTTAGAAATCTAATAGCCCGAAGGCTCGGTGTTCTAACTCAAGCGGGAGATGACATGACTTACCAAAGACTAGCTTATAGGGAGAACAACCAATTGGTGTTTTAAAAGGCATTACGTACGCCCATAATGCATCATCTAATTTAAGCCGATTTTACGATTTGAATCAAGCTTGTTTTTTCCACGATTCTTTTAATCTCTCTATTTGATACCTCTACTGCACGACCACTTAGTTTGCGGATGATAGGGCGTTCTAGTTTATGCGTTACACCATATTTTTCAACTATCTTAGTAAATGGTCTATTACAAAAGTGTGAACCTCATCACTTAATGATCGCCCTCGGAATGCCATATCTAGTGAATATGTTCTTTTTAAGGAATCGTATGACAACCTTGGTATCATTAGTGGGAAGAGCTTCGGCTTACTACCCATTTTGAAACATAATCTACCATTACAAGAATAAATCTTTTTCCAAAAGATATAGGAAAGGCCCCATGAAATCTATACCCCAAACATCAAATAACTCACATTCTAAAATAGGTTGCATAGGCATTTCATGTTTTTTCGATACATTTCCCCATTTTTGACAAGATTCACAAGATTTAACATACTTATAAGCATCTCATATAGTGTAGGCCAATAAAAACCACATTGTAAAACTTTAAAAGCGAGTTTTCCAACCTCCATGATGACCTCTGCCTCACGATCATGACAAAACGATAAAATACTTAAAATTTCATTATCGGGCACACATTTTACGATTATCCCATCCGAACATTTACGGAAAAGGTCGGTTCCTCCCAGTAATAAAATTTTAAGTCGTAAAAGAATTTCTTTTTCTGCTGCCAAGTCCAATGAGACGGAATATAATCACAGGTTAAGTAATTAATGATATCTCCAAACCAAGGTGACATTTCCTTAGAAGGAATTCTATTTTTTAATAAGCTTGCATGGTTGAAGGAGTATCTATTCTAAATAATTGTTCATCAGGAAATGAATCTTTAATTTCATTCCCTATCTCTTCCTCAGTCTCCATTCTACTTAGATGATCTGCTACTACATTCTCACTTCCTTTTTTATCTTTAATTTCAATATCAAATTCTTGAAGTAGGAGAATCCATCTAAGAAGACGAGGTTTCGCATCCTTCTTACTCAGTAAATACTTCAAAATGAATGGTACGTATAGATTATTACCTTAGAACCAACAATATACGATCTAAACTTATCTAAGGCAAAAATTACGACCAACGGTTCTTTTTACGTAGTTGCGTAATTAAGTTGAGTTGCGTTTAATGTGTGGGATGCATAGTAAATAGCTTTGAGAATTTTGTTATACCTTTGACCTAAAACAGCTCCTACAGCTAAATCGCTAGCATCACACATAATCTCAAACGGCAAACTCCAGTCTGGTGCTACCAATACTGGCGCAGTAATCAACTTCGCTTTCAGGGTCTTAAATGATTCCATACATTGACTATCAAAGTTAAAAGGTACTTCTTTTTCAAGCAAATGACTTAGAGGTTTTGCTATCTTCGAAAAATCGCAATAAATCTCCTATAAAATCCTGCATGTCCAAGAAATCCTCTTAGAGTCCTTAGATTCACTTGGTGGTGGTAATTTTTTAATCACCTCGACTTTAGCTTTATCAACTTCAATTCTATTTCGAGAGATTCTATGACCTAGAACAATTCCTTCGATACCATTAAGTGACATTTTTCCCGAGTTTAGTACTAGATTGGTATCCTCACAGCGTTGTAACACCCTTTCTAAGTGTGACAAACATTTACCAAAAGAATCTCCGTAAACACTAAAGTCGTCCATAAAAATTTCTAAGAATTTCTCAACCATATCAGAAAATATAGACATCATACATCTTTGAAACGTAGCAGGAGCATTACATAAACCAAACGGCATTCTTTTATACGCAAAAGTTCCATAAGGACAAGTGAAAGTAGTCTTTTCCCTATCTCTGCTTTGCAATGAAAATACGTAAATATCTTGAATAACCATCTAAGAAACGATAATACTTATGTCCACTTAAACGTTCCAACATACGAACTATGAATGGAAGTGGATGATGATCTTTCTTAGTATGATCATTTAGCTTTCTAAAATCAATGCACATTCGATAACTTTGTAATTTCCCTTGTTGGAATCCATTCATTCTTATCATTCTCTTTCAACTGTGAAACCTCCTTTCTTTGGTACAACTTGAGTTGGACTTACCCATTCACTATCGATATAGGAAAGATTATTCCCATTTCTAATAGCTTAATCACCTCTTTCTTAACGATTAAGCTGTAAATTCGGGTTGAGGCGGCGTTGCGGTTGAATACAAGGTTTAGCATCTTCTTTCGAAATTATCTTATGAACACAAATCTCGGGGCTAATACCTCGAATATCGGCAAGCTTGTCCATCCAAAAGCTTTCTTATGCTTTCTTAACATTCTTAGTAATTGATCTTCTTGTTGCTCGGTTAAAGTTGATGAAATAATAATCGGTAATAGATTATCGGTTTCAAGAAAAGCATATTTCGGATTCAAAGGTAACGGTTTCAATTCCGGATTCTTCGGCGGATCTTATTGACGATTTAAGAAGCGGTCCTTCTAGTTCTAACTCCAAATACTTATGCCATGGTGGCTTAAAAGTAACGCTTCCTTTATCTAGAGAAAGGATTATCTCTTTCATTTCAATGTCTTCCTCATCTTCTTTATAGATAGACGAGTTAAGCATTCTTCTAATCTGTCTTCAAAAGTTGGTAAGCGATTATCATATACGAATGAATATCTTCTATAAAAGAACATGATTCGATGATGTATAATTCATAGCTTTGAAAATATTGAAAGCAACTTCATCTTCATTGACTCTCAAAATTAATTCTCCTTTACGAACATCGATTAAAGTTCTTCTGTAGCTAGAAATGGTCGACCTAGAATAAGTGGCGCTGAATATCCTTCTTCCATTTCCATAACTACAAAGTCTCTTTGAAAATAGAATTTGTCTACTTTAACCAATACGTCCTTAATAATCCCTTTAGGGTACTTAATCGATCTATCGCCATTTGCGAGTCATTTCGATCTTAGTAAGCTTTCCTATGCCTAGCTTTTTATAATCCTCATAAGACATGAGATTTATACTAGCTCCAAGAATCACATAAGACCTTCTTAAACGAAAATCCTCCAATCTCACATGGAATCGTAAAACTTCCGGGATCTTTCGGTTTAGGTGGTAACTTATCTTTGCGGGGTTGCGAGAACATTCTTCATTTAGGCATATCTTCTCATATTCCTCTAATTTTTTCTTATTTGATAGTATATCTTTCGAAACTTTCCATAGGCGGGTATATTAATCGAGCTTCAATAACGGGGATATTAACATGAATATGACGAAAAGTGTCAAGGAAACGAGCATACTTCTTATCAATTTTTGCCTTTTTGATTTGATCTTTAGGAGGGTAAGGTAAAGATTCTAAATCTATAACCTTTGGCTCCACTAGTCAATTTCTCCTTTCCTTTTTCCTTAAACCTTTGAGTATTACTTAGTCGCCATGTTTCGGGTTCTTGAATTTTTTCCTTTAAATTGTTCCCTGAATCAATCTCTACTTGATTCTTTCGGTTCTTCTGTTTCTCATCCTTATTACCGGTTCATCTATTCTAACATGTTCCTTGAATAAATTCCTTAAATCTTTATCCATAGGGTCTTTCAAAATCCTAGGGATTTTTACCCATTTTCACCTTCATTCTCGGGTTCCGAACTTATTCCTTTTCAAGAAATTCTCTATAATTTCTTCTTCCTCATCGATGAATTCAATTTCATCTTTAGTTTCATCATTCTTTCCATCTAAATCATTTTCTACTTCATTATTCCCAAAGTTTTCAACTCCATTACTACCACGAGCTTTCTACTTCTCGTAACTACAACATTTACCTCTCTTGGGTTTCTTTCGGTGTTGCTAGGTAATCCTCACGGTGGTCTCTTGTTATTACGTTCACCTTCCCTACTCAAATGATCTTCCATATTCCTTAATGAAGCTTCTATCGTTCTCATTACGGTATCATGTCCACTCATAGATGTTTTCATTGTACTCGTATCTTTAGTGGTTTGTACCAATAGAAGTCATCATTGTCTCCATATTCTTAGATTGAGTAGATACTACACCCATCATATTTTCCATTAATTTTTCCCATTTTTCAACTCCTTATACGGGTTGAGTTGAACTACGAGTTCTTGGTATACTTTGAGTGGTATGTTGAGGATAGGATCTAGGTAATGATTGTAAATTCGATTAGATGTATCTCCTTGATAAACTTGGTTATTATTCCTATGGGATTTGGATATGGCGGTTGTCCTTGCTTACTAGGGTTTTCGGACCATCGATAAGTAGGGTGATCTCTTAATAGCATTAAACGAGTTTGAGTATGCATTATTCAAATTCCTATCTTTGTTGAAGAAAACTCACCTCCTCTCTTGAATATCTGTTGGTTCTTCACTCCCTAATGGCATATTATCTGATTTGAGTATTCGGTTGGTGTACTATTTTACGAACTTTGGTTCTTATTTTGTAGGCCATCAAATTTCCTACTCAAATTTTCTAAATGTGCTAGAACTTCCGTATTAGACGTACATTCTCATGCAAAAGCTACTTTTACGGTGCTAGAACCGGTTTCCCACATTCATTTTGTTTTTGGAAATCTTTTCTATAGCATCGTAAACTTGTTTGAGCTTCACTCATCATTAACGAACCACCACGTGCATGATCTACATCGGCACGTGAATCTTTTCTCAATTTACGACGGAAGAGTTGAATTTGCATATCTAAGGAATAACCATGATCGGGACAAGCTCTTAACGAGTTTTTAAACCTTTCCCACGCATTCCACTAGAGTTTCCTCGGATCCTTGTCTAAAATTAGCAACCTCGACTTTTAATTCCAAATTTCGTCCTGGAGTGAAATATTGTTTCGAAATTCGGTTTGAATCTCCTCCCAACTTGTAAGTGAATGATGTGGAAGAGACATAAACCAATCTCGGGCTCGTCCTTTTAAAGAAAAAGGAAACATAGTCATCCTCGTTAATTCCTTATGAGCACCTTGACTTTTGGTATTGCACGAGTTCTTCAAAAAGATAGAGATGATGATGTGGATCTTCATCATCCTCTCCTAGAAATTGGGCTCTTGCGTCAATTAAACCAAAAAGATGAGACTTAATTTCGAAATTATTCGCTCCTTCATTGGGTAAAAGTATGGGATTATTAGTCGGTTTCTTCTCACGGTTTGATCACGAGATAGGTCTTGGGTTTGGCGGATTGTTACGATTATTACGGTTCCGATTTTGATTATTTCTATTATTATTATTATTATTAGGGTTAACGGGGTTTTGTCCATGCCACTAGAGCATGTTCCGGCCCTTGTTCGGGTGTTTCATCAACGATTTCGACCATTCTCGTATTTTTATTAGAAGATGATTCTTGATCGGGATTTCCACGACTAGTATGACCGCGTTTACTCTCTACTCTTAACGCCTTTCGTAAGTGTTTATGTCGGGCTTATAAGGAGTGAGCGGGGCCTTACCACTTACGGTCATCAACTAACGAAAAATAGAAAATAACTAGAAATTGATAGTAGTAAAAATTGGTAATTTACCTACAAGGTAACAACCAACGAAAAATAAAATAGAAATGGGATAAGAAAAGTGTTGACTTATTCTCGAGAATTTTGAGCTAATACAAGTAGTAACCATAGACACAAAAAAAGAAATTAGCGACGTTCCCCGGCAACGGCGCCAAAAAGCGACAACGCCTAACCTATCCACGAGAATGGTGCCGAAATCGACGGACAATTCCCGGGTTAAACGATTCTAACCGGCAGTGTACCGGGTCAAATTGTGGTGCTAGTATGGTGAGTCAGAGTGTCGAATCCTCAGGGAACTTGGTAATTTCTTTTACGTGTGGTTAAACACCAAAGAGCTGTTATTAACTCGATCTAAACCGCAATTTTATAACACGGATCACTACTATTCTAGTCAACATAAAATAAATACGTAATTTAATTGTTATTCTAATATAATATATATAGATATATAAATATATATAGATGTACATAAATTGCAAAGTATATATATATATATAAATATATAGGTACCAATATATTAAACGGATAATTTTAGAGAAGCTGGCCAAAACTTATATAATTGGTTTATACGATCTTTTCGATTAAATGAAATGTGTTCGATCTCTCCTTTTATTTTAGGTCCAATTGAGTAAATGAAACGGTGCACTCTGAGGTAAACAATTCCTCCTCACATGAGCGTATGAAATTGTCATATGTCCATTGCATCGGTCCAAGGTCCACAAGCTGTTACGGTTTTTACGAACGGGTCCCGAGTACAAATCTACCCTTAGATAAAAAGGAGTCATTCCGTTCGTCAAACGGTCAATTTTATTTTAAAGGCTCCGGTTGTCAAAGCCGGACGATTCAACTTTCCGGTTTAAGTTTCGCTTAAGCGATGATTTAACATTATTACGATCTCGAGTACAAATTATAATAAAATTCATTTCTCCCAAAACAAATTTACCCCCGGGTAGGAAATCGGATTCCGTTATCACGTTATTCACACGACCAATTTTACCCTCCGGTTTTTCTATCTTTTATCTCGAATCCACGACTACGAGGCGTCAATTCATAATTAGATTATGAATTCCTCGGATCGATTAAATATGTCAATACGAATACGATTAAAATAGAAAAAGATTCAATTAACTCAATTTTAATAATTTTAACTTAACAACATTTCTTTAACGAAAAGATCGAAATAAAACCGATTACATAGTTTTGGCCGGTATTATATTTAGCCTAAAAACATTATAACAACGAAAAATATAAAAACAAACATAAATACTTAAGAAAAGTTACCCGAATACGGCGGTTGATTCAGAAATCGTATTTTCCGGACATTACAACTTATTCAGCAAAACCGAACTCCGAGATTTTCCCGAGCATTACAACGATACTAAAACTACATTATTACGGCGTAAGGCCTTATTTACAACTACAACATAAAAAAAGAAAAGAAAAGAGAGAAGAGGTATATATATATATGAGATTTATATATATTTTTTGGTACCTCTCGAGCTGTTCTCTGATCAACTCTTTATATAGGCAAACATCTCAAGGCCGGACCGGTCCGAGATTAAGCCGGATCGGTCCGGACTAATGATTGCTTCCACTACTGATTGCAATCAGCATGTGCAGTGGAGATATTTATTTTTTATATATAATTATTAAACTTCTAAAATTCATATCTCGAGTTCTGGCCCTCCAAAAATTGCAAACGAAATGCCAAAATTAAGGTCTCGAGAAACTCTACAACTTTCATGAAGGACTTGTTCCCAGATAACGCCTTCTTGATAACCTCGTGTTCCTCCGAAGCTTTTTCGGGATTTTTCTTAACCCAAATCGATTAGCCACTTGATCACTGTTTAAGTTGTAGACCTCCAATCTTCATAATTTAAATTGCATTGGAAAGCTTTCGGTAAAATCTACAACTTTCGTGAAGAACACTTTTTCGAGATAATGTCATTTTGATGAGCCATTCGTTTGTCGGAGACATTTCTCGATTATTATTCAACCAAATTGGTTGGCCACTTGACCACTTAAGCTATTCCATTGATCATTTAAGCTCGTGGCACTCTCTAAATCATTCCGAGAGATATGATTATACTTCAATATGTCGATTCTCGGGGTCTCGGGTTATAAATCTGCAATAAAACATCACAAATACCCACGTAAATCTGACACGACACTCCGATTTACTAAAATCGGTACAAAATTACAACTTTTTATTATTTTTACTACTAACTACCATTTCATACTATTTATACCATAATTTCATATATTTTACATAGAATTCGTTGATAATATAACATATTTTTAATCATATAAAAATAATACATCAGATATTCAATGGTTACTGTATCTTCTTCAAGACTTCCAAATAAACTATACAGCACATGTTCCACTCTATTATGATAGTTCTACTGGCCCTACACATTGTAGAAAATCCAGTCTTCTGTGAGAGGACTAAACACATAGACATTGACTGTCATTTTGTCAGGGAAAAACATCTGGTCAGAATCATAAAACCTCTCCCTATACATACTAATCATCAACCAGCAGATATCCTCACAAAACCAGTCAATAAACAAAGCTTGGATACACTGCTTCAGGCTTACCCCTTAAATGACCCATACACACCATGAACATCTAGGAGGAGAGCATTCTTTGCAAGCTGTTGTTGGCCATAGCCACTTCCAGCTTGATAGGGGTGTTGAACTATTAACATCTAGGAGGAGAAGATTCTTTGCTCACTTAGACATTTTATCAAACACTAGAGCATTGGAAGTGTTCAAGGCTGTTACAACTTTCACAAGTTAGTTACAACTGAATTTCTGCTCCAAAATTTATATAAGCTGGGATTAGTTGTTCCAATAGCTAATTAAGTTGTTCAATTGTAATCTCCAACTGCAAATCATAAGAAATTCCCATTCCTCAATTTTTCTGCCATTCTGTATATTTGAATTATGAATGCCATTCTGCCATTCCTCAATTTTTCTACATTCGTATTTCTTAATTCCAGAATTACTTTCAGTTTTGTTTCTTGTTTCAGTTTAGTTTTGGTTCTTAACATTGTTTAGAGATAACGACAAAAGTGGTCCATAATCTATACCTAAAAGTTGTGACCTAATCATTTTTTGCAACTTGCTTACAAAATAACCATAATATCCCGATTTTTCGAAAAAGGGCAGACGTGTCTTTTTGCGAAAAATGGAATATTATGATTCACGGATTAAAGTATTTTAAGTGTATTTATATATATAAATAATTTGGAGAATTTGGAGATAAATCTGATTTTTATAAAAAAAAAGGGCAATTAAGGAAAGTAAGGGATTATGTTAATTATTGGGATTTTTCCTATTTAAGGAAAATAAACCCCATTAGTTTCCCTAACCTTTTGAATCAGAATTTCCTCCTTAAAATCTCTCTTTCAGCGTGTGAGAGTTGGAAGAAAAGGGCTGAGAGACTTCTTCCGGTTGCTAAGTCGAATCTCAACCGTTTTTAGATCCGAGAGAAGCGTTGGAATCGTCGTGAAGAGGGCGTCGTTTCAACACAAGAAAGTTGGAGCTTTTCTCAAGGTATGATTTTCGACCTAGCTGCTATTTTGGATGTGTTTTGAAGATCAAAACTCACATCTTTCGTAGTCTTGTGTTAATCAAAGCGTGTGATCGAATCTAACCCTTTTTGGAATTGATCACATAGGATACCTGCGAGAAAAGATCAGGTTTTGTTGGTTTTTCTAAGGATTTGGAATTGGATTAGCTTGCTAAAAGGTTAGAGGATATTCCTACAAGTTAATTTATGCTTTATTAGGGTTTATGTTAAGGTTTGATATGATTTTATGTTAGAAATCATACCTTCGTGTTGCCTATGGATTTAGAGTTGTTATGGTAGATAAAAGTTATGTTTTTCTGCTATTTTTCTGAGTATTTTGAGGTTGAACATGCTTGGATTTGAGTAGAGATCGTAAAAGTGCATAAAAACGTGTTTAGGAAGTGTTGTGCACTCAATGTGCGCACATTGACTAGCTGTGTACGCACATTTTTAAGGCTGAATGTGGACAACTTCTGGAGTGTGCACACATTCCCCTGGAATGTGCACACACTGGCCGGGCTAAATATAAATTTTTGCCCAATGTGCACACATTCCCCTGGAATGTGCGCACATTGCCCCTGTTTTGATAAATAAGCTATTTTAAGCTATGTAACGAGTTCTAAACGTTGTTTCATGATAAAATAACATTAATTAACCATAAACAAGCTTCGATTGAACTTCCGATTTGTTCAGTTAAAACACCGAATGTACTCTTAAAGGGAGTTGAAGTTCGGATCCGTCGGAAGGGCATAAAAAGGCTTGTGCTTTGATGGACTAGAGTTCATCAATGTCTGTGTAATTTCTAGGCCTTCTCCGTATCTAGAGTTCTAGGAAAGAGAGTTGAGTTTGCGAGGGAGCTTACTTGAAAACACTTAGGTGGCTAGCTAATAACCATTAATAATTACATACTTGTGTAACTAAAAGATTAAGCATCAATCCATTCTTGGTAAGGCACAAGTCTTTATCGCAATGTGTGTGCGTTCTGAAAGTGAATAACTCTATAAGTCTTTGGACCCTACGTACGGAGGAACACAATCCCGTAAGTCCGAGACCCTACTATGGAGGGACTTCACCGAACGTGTGCACTAACGGAGTCTACCAGAATAGGCTTCCGTGGTTATTGGTGAGATCCACCAATATGTTGCACCCAGATACTTCGTGGTTAGTAGCACCATGCGTAGTGCCCTCGAGTGCTGATGTAACACAGATAAGCTAAGCTAGAAACGTATAGTCATGACATGTTGATGGACATGGAGTGAACCCTAGAGTCAGTCTCAGAAAGACAACTTATTAATTATAAAACTTGAACTGTAAACCTTAGTTAATTTGTAGCTTCTACCTCTTATTGAGTACTTTGTACTTACCTCAAATGAATTGTTTTCTATGTGTTTGGGGAGAGAAGATGAACAGGTAGATCCGGAGTTTGAGGCAGACTTTGATGACGACGTTTGAGGACGCCGGAGTTGAAGCATTTTCTTTTTGTCCTTTTCCTTATTATACTATAGACTTGTCGTTTATTTGGGAAAGTTTTGTAATTTCATTTTTAGTTTATTTTAGAGGATTTCGTACGTCGTTTTAGTTTTTGTTTGGCTTTCCAATGTAATAAATGTTACATTTCTGCCTTTAGTATGTCGAGTTCTTTTCATAGTAGCGTTTATGGTGTTAGCCGAGTCTTTTTAACTTCCGTTTTGTTTAACTCGATACGATGTAGTAGAGGCTTACGTGTAATATTAGATTTATTTAATATTAGACGTGCCGAGCGTTTCGTTTCCGGATAAGGACTCGGTATCCGGGAGCGGGGCGTTACAGTTGGTATCAGAGAGAAGCGTCCTTTCTTTCCTTGGCCTCTTCCCTCTGAGATAGGATTTCCTTAGACCTTGTTGAACCTTTCTGATCTCTCTTGATCGTGGTGGTAAATTATCGTAAGACTAAAAATCCTTAAACCGTGGTTAAGTTGCACAAGGACCAAGTGAAGAGTCTCTTTAAGTGAAGGTTAGGTTGAGTTCTAAGTACACATCTCTTACGTGATTCCCTCGAGTTCGTTCCTCTAGAATACTTAATAGAATCCCACTCTTCTTTTGGAACTTTCAGACTTCCCTCACATGTTCTTTCTCTTGGTGGATTTTAAAAAAAAAATTTATTTGTTACGTTTGGTCCTAATCACTTCTTTTACTAACTTGATGTTATACAAAAAGATCAAACGATTTTGTTCACATTTCTCTATGCCTTGTAATATCATTTTTTTTGTTTCAAGAATTCTGTAAATTTTCAACCACTTAGAAAGTTGTCTTATCTACAACTTCTCTCTTTACATCAACTCAGGTTTCAAATTGGATTGTTCATAAATTTCATGACGAGGATGAGCATTCTGTTCTATTAATTCTGCAGTGTTACTCTTACTTATCAATCTGTTTTGAATAAGCTAAACACCTTCAAATGACTTGGATTTTTGATATGTTGTACAAAACATCCTGCACTAATGTTTTTGTTTTGGAACCAAGTGCAAATTCGTTTTGGTAAGAGCACAATCTGCATCACAAGTCAGTTTGTGAAGTCCTGAAAATTTTTGACAGCTTATAGCAGTAGATGAAAAGAATTATTTTGACCGACCTATGGCTTCCCAAATTTTTTGATTTTTGAGCATCATATGTAAAAATTATATACTTACAGATTTTCGCTTTGCCTCTTGTTCAAAATCCGTTCGGTTTGTTTTGTACAAATCAATTATGTCATGGCTTATGTATGCACCTGAATTTCTCAAACCATTTAAATCCTTTGATCAAGAAAGAATAGACGCCTTTCTTTCACCTTAGACGTTTGGTAGGTAGAGACTAGGTGTTGTTGTTCTAGGGCTCATTAAGAAGCGAGTGGTTTGGTTTAAGGCAGTAGTGAGTCAGTTGGAACGAGTCGATAGGTTTCAGAACCAGGTACCCACCTCAGTGTTCGTAAGAAAAACCTCAAGGATCCCTTGGTGATAACAACGACTTTGGATAGAGTAATCAAGGTTGATAGGCTGTTACTACAAGTTTTGGTGGTGTTGGAATCTACCGCGGCAAGAGTAAAGTTACAGTTTTGAATTCTATGGACCATAAAGTGATTCTTGGTATAGGACGGCTATTCAAGAATTTTGTCTACTTGGATTATAAACATAAGGAGGTATCTTCCGGTGATGGGTGCACCGAGTAGAAGAGTGGCAAGTGCAGTTTCAGTGACTTAATTTGTGGTTGGTCAGCATTGGGTTGAGTGTACGAGGTTTGAACGGTTTGGGAAACGGTAGAGTGTGGTTCAATGGTTAGCAAGATCATAATCGGTTAGAGGTTGTCCATGGGAAAACAAGTGAAGCTTTGGTTTGGTTCGTGTTAAAGAGAAAGTGCTAAGGAAGGTCAACGGTTTTAGCACGCTCGAGTTTCGAGGATGAAACTCCTTTTAAGGGGGAAGGAATGTAATATCCCGACTTTTCGAAAAAGGGCAGACGTGTCTTTTTGTGAAAAATGGAATATTATGATTCACGGATTAAAGTATTTTAAGTGTATATATATATATATATATATGTATGGCCGAAATATATATAAATAATTTGGAGATAAATATGATTTTTAGAAAAAAAGGGCAATTAAGGAAAGTAAGGGATTAGGTTAATTATTGGGATTTTTCGTATTTAAGGAAAATAAACCCCATTAGTTTCCCTAACCTTTTGAATTAGAATTTCCTCCTTAAAATCTCTCTTTCTACGTGTGAGAGTTGGAAGAAAAGGGCTGAGAGACTTCTTCCGGTTGCTAAGACGAATCTCAACCGTTTTTAGATCCGAGAGAAGTGTTGGAATCGTCATGAAGAGGGCGTCGTTTCAACACAAGAAAGTTGGAGCTTTTCTCAAGGTATGATTTTCGACCTAGCTGCTATTTTGGATGAGTTTTGGAGATCAAAACTCATATCTTTCGTAGTCTTGTGTTAATCAAAGAGTGTGATCGAATCTAACCATTTTTGGAATTGATCACATAGGCTACCTGCGAGAAAAGATCAGGTTTTGTTGGTTTTTTTAAGGATTTGGAATTGGATTAGCTTGCTAAAAGGTTAGAGGATCTTCCTACAAGTTAATTTATGGTTTATTAGGGTTTATGTTAAGGTTTGATATGGTTTTATGTTAGAAACCATACCTTCGTGTTGCCTATGGATTTAGAGTTGTTATGGTAGATAAAAGTTATGTTTTTCTGCTATTTTTCTGAGTATTTTGATGTTGAACATGCTTGGATTTGAGTAGAGATCGTAAAAGTGCATAAAAAGGTGTTTGGGAGTTTTGTGCACTCAATGTGCGCACATTGACTAGCTGTGTACGCACATTTTAAGGCTTAATGTGGACAGCTTCTGGAGTGTGCGCACATTCCCCTGGAATGTGCGCACATTGCCCCGGAATGTGCGCACATTGCCCTGGAATGTGCGCCTGTTTTGATAAATAAGCTATTTTAAGCTATGTAACGAGTTCTTAACGTTGTTTCATGATATAATAACATTAATTAACCATAAACAAGCTTCGATTGAACTTTTGATTCGTTCAGTTAAAACACTGAATGTAATCTTAAATGGAGTTGAAGTTCGGATCTGTCGGAAGGGCATAAAAAGGCTTGTGCTTTGATGGACTAGAGTTCATCAATGTCTGTGTAATTTCTAGGCTTTCTCCGTGTCTAGAGGTCTAGGAAAGAGAGTTGAGTTTGCGATGGAGCTTACTTGAAAACACTTAGGTGGCTAGCTAATAACCATTAATAATTACATACTTGTGTAACTAAAAGATTAAGCATCAATCCATTCTTGGTAAGGCACAAGTCTTTATCGCAATGTGTGTGCGTTCTGAAAGTGAATAACTCTGTAAGTCTTTGGACCCTACTTACGGAGGAACACAACCCCGTAAGTCCGAGACCCTACGTATGGAGGGACTTCGCCGAACGTGTGCACTAACGGAGTCTACCAGAATAGGCTTCTGTGGTTATTGGTGAGATCCACCAATATGTTGCACCCAGATACTTCGTGGTGAGTAGCACCATGCGTAGTGCCCTCGAGAGCTAATGTAACACAGATAAGCTAAGCTAGAAACGTATAGTCATGACATGTTGATGGACATGGAGTGAACCCTAGATTGAGTCGGTCTCAGAAAGACAACTTATTAATTATAAAACTTGAATTGTAAACCTTAGTTAATTTGTAGCTTCTACCTCTTATTGAGTACTTTGTACTTACCTCAAATGCATTGTTTTCTATGTGTTTGGGGGAGAGAAGATGAACAGGTAGATCCGGAGTTCGAGGCAGACTTTGATGACGACGTTTGAGGACGCCGGAGTTGAAGCTTTTCTTTTTGTTCTTTTCGTTCTTTTCCTTATTATACTATAGATTTGTCGTTTATTTGGGAAAGTTTTGTAATTTCCTTTTTAGTTTATTTTAGAAGATTTCGTACGTCGTTCTAGTTTTCGTTTGGCTTTCCAATGTAATAAACGTTACATTTCTGCTTTTAGTATGTCGAGTTCTTTTCATAGTAGCATTTATGGTGTTTGCCGAGTCTTTTTAGCTTCCGTTTTGCTTAACTCGATACGACGTAGTAGAGTCTTACGTGTAATATTAGATTTATTTAATATTATACGTGCCGAGCGTTTCGTTTCCGGATAAGGACTCGGTATCCGGGAACGGGGCGTTACAATAACTCTACAAAATAAGTAAAAAAGTTAAAGGTCTAATCAAACCAAAGCCGATAAATTTTGTAAAACAATGGAGGACGTGTCAAATCAAAGTTACAAAAAGATGTAATTAAATCGCAACTCTTAGGCATATATCGATTTCTGTTTCCTTTATTATCATTTATCTCTTTTGTATAAGCAAATATATAACTCTGGGATATTGAAAAAAATCACTATGACATCGCCTCCACGACGGGGGCATGTCCACCCCGGATATATTAAGAGTGTTGACTAGAACTTGGACGAGTCCACGTGTCTCTTATGTTTGGACATGATTGAGTTTAAATCACTCTCTACCCTACTGCCCCACACACCCCAAATTTGCCGTAACTGGGACTTGAAGTCTGGTGTCTTACCCTAGTGATAATCATTAGGGCGATGTCTTGTTGACTACCAATTCATTTTATTCGCCCAACTACATTATCTTAATTACATCTATTTTATTTATCATACTACATTATCTTAATTACATCATCAATCATTTCTTTATTCAAATAAATTTTGAAAAAGAATCTCAACTTTTTAATCATTATTTTACTCTACTTTATTATATTTTATTGGGGGAATGAGGGAGAAGGACAAAGATATTAAGTAGAAGGACAGTCTTTTGAAACTTTTGCATAAAGGACAAAACTATTTATCCACTATCGAAATTCACTTGTGTTCGAAATTCATCGTTTAAATTCATCGCCGAAATTCATTTGTCGAAATTCACTAATTTTCAAAATTCATTGTCGGGATTCACCGATTTTCGGGATTCACTTCAAAATTCACTATCGAAATTCACCGATTTCGGGATTCACTAGGAGATTCACCGATTTTCGGGATTCACTGTTTGTCATTCCATTATAAAAAAATTATGCATTGTCCTTCTCCCTATAAAAAATATGTAGTTGTCCGTTCTTTAATAATATTTCGGATTGTGTCCTTATCACTAATTTTCCATATTTTATTCCCCTTCGAGTGAAATTATTTTTTTTCAATTGAGTTCATGCAAGTCGTGGACTCGTCATTATAAAGACTGAAATAGTACCCGATTATCCCATTTTTTTCATACTGAGATAAGTTAGAAAGACGAAGACCAATTTTGAATGGGGTGGGGGAGGGGGGCTTAGGGGGTGGTGTAGTTTGTTCTTCTCGATCCTGAAATGAGAGAACATATTCTCATGTTTTCTTCATATACGGTAAATGGAGATTTAACAGAAAAGATTTTATTCTCATGTCTTCTTCATATAAAGTAAACGGAGATTTGACAGAAAATGTTTTATATCATATGACACGTTCACATGATATAATTGTTCCAATAAAAACATCTCATGTGTTTACGGGGTTGCAATGTCAGGGAAGGGAACATTATTAGAATATTTTCCGTAAATATTTCCTTGCTTGTGTGTACAATATATAGCCAATATAACGATAGTAGCCTTGCGTAACGGACAATGGAGTTCCAAATATAAATTCCGAAGCCAACACGACTCAGATACAACATTAGCGACGCCTCGATATTCTGCCTCAGCACTCGAACGAGACAGAGGAGGTTGTCGTTTGGACGACCATGATAGTATATTAGCACCTAAGAAGACACAATATCCATACGTGGAACATCGAGTATCAGGCCATCCACCCCAATCCGCATCAGTATAGGCAACCAGATCTGACACAGAAGAGGGATATAAGTGTAAACCCAGATGTAACGTGCCTTGAATATAGCGTATAATGCGTTTGAGAGCCTGCATATGGTCAATACGGGGATCATGCATGTGAAGACACACCTGTTGAACAGCATATGAAATATCCGGACGAGTGAACGTAAGATATTGGAGGGCTCCCGCAAGACTGCGATAAAGAGTGGGATCCTCGTAAGGGGCAGCACCCGAGGCAGTTATCTTCCCTTTAGTGTCAACTGGAGTAAGGGATGGCTTGCAAGAGGACATACCCGCACGGTCAATAATCTCAGACGCATACTTGCGTTGGGAGAGGAACAGGCCACCCTCATGGCGAGTCACACGGATCCCCAAAAAATAATTAAGCGGGCCAAGGTCCTTCATAGCAAACTCAGAAGCGAGGCGATCCATAATCATAGTACGGAGTGCATCTGAAGACGCTGTAAGAATGATGTCATCAACATACAATAAGAGATAAGCCATATCTGCGCCGTGTCGGTAAATGAACAATGACGTGTCGGATTTACTGTTGGTGAAACCAATCGATGTTACAAAATCCGCAAACCGCTTGTACCATGCCCGAGGTGCTTGGTTGAGGCTGTATAATGACTTACGCAATAAACACACATGATCAGGGCGAGCCGAGTCACGAAAACCCATGGGTTGATGCATATAAACCACCTTCTTCAGTTCACCGTGCAATGCATTTTTAACGTCCAATTGATGGATTGGCCATCGGTTGGACAAGGACAGACTAAGGACTGTCCGAATGGTATCCGGTTTCACCACCGGACTAAAAGTGTCTCCGAAATCGATCCCAACCTGCTGAGTTTTCCCATCACCTACAAGACGGGCTTTATGCCGCTCAAAAGAACCATCATAGTTTTCTTTATGATTAAAAATCCACATGGAGCGAATAATATTAACAACCGAGGGACGGGGCACCAAATCCCATGTCTTATTTTTAATAAGAGCATTAAATTCATCAGTCATAGCCAGTTTTCAATTCGGGTCACGAAGGACAGCCAAATGGTTACGAGGGAGGGGAGACTTTGTAACCGTGTGGAGAAGGGCCTGGTCTGGATTATATTTTGGATTGGGCCAAAAAATTCCACTTTGGCTGTGGGTTCTGGGCCTGTTTGGAGAGGGTGGCGGTGGCTAGAGCTGTTAACGAGCCGAGCCGAGCCGAGTATTGGCTGTTCGAACTCGAGCTCGTTAAGCTGAGCTCGTTCGAGCTCGTTCGTTTGTTAAATGAACAAAAAATTCTGTTCGAGCTCGGCTCGTTTAAAACATGAACTGTTCGAGCTCGGCTCGTTAGACATATTTTTTGTCTTTTGGCTCGACTTTGGCTCGAATTCGGCTCGAATTCGGCTCGAGTTCGGTTCGTTAGACATATATTATAAGCATATAAGCATGTTCGCGAACATTATATAAGTATGTTCACGAACAATAAGCATGTTCGCGAACATATTAAGCATGTTCGCGAACATAATCGAACGTTCGCGAACCAAGCTCGAGCTCGGCTCGTTAAGCAAACGAGCCTACAATCATGTTCGAGCTCGGCTCGTTAAGCTAAACGAACAAACGATCATGAACACTAACGAGCCGAACAGGAGCTTGTTCACGAGCGGCTCGTTCGTTTAACGGCCTCTAGTAGGTGGCCGAGGGGATGGGCTTCGGGTCTTGGGCGGTATTGCCGGATCGGGGGGGGGAAGCGGGAGTTTGGGCCATAGGAGTTTGAGCTAGCGAGAGGTTGGGCCGGTGGTGTTTGTGCCGTAGGGGTTAAATGCTGGAAATAGTTCAAGACATTTGGGTCAGTTCCAGTATCTAAAAAATCATAAGTCGCAGGACTGGATTTGTGTAAGTCCGCAAATGGAAAGCGAGTCTCATCAAACCGAACATGACGACACGTAATAATTTTATTACTCGATAAATCATAACATTTGTAACCACGATGATTAGAGGGATACCCCAAAAAAACACACGGAGTAGAACGAGCTTGGAGTTTGTCTATCGTAGTGGACGGAAACAAAGGATAACACAAACAACCAAAAACATGAAGATGTGAGTATGAGGGATCTTTGTGGTACAAAACTTTAAGAAGAGACTCGTTGTTCAATAAGAGACTCGGAATAATATTAAGAAGATATGTAGCCATTTGTAACGCATGAGGCAAAAAAGATGGAGGCAATGATGCATGTAAAAGGAGGGTCCGCATGATATTATTTATGGATCAGATTTTTCGTTCGGCCTTGCCATTTTGGGAGGAGGTGTGAGGACATGAAAAACGAAATGTAATACTATGTGACTGACATAATTCCCAAAAACGATTATTATCAAACTCACCCCCATTATCACATTGAACACATTTAATAGACCGTTCGAACTGAGTACGAATATGGGCTTGAAAAATTGTGAAAATGTGAAGAACTTGGGATTTTTTTGCGATAGGAAAAGTCCACAAAAAATTAGGATAATTATCCAAAAATAACACATAATATCTGTGGCCTGACGAACTCAAAATAGGAGATGTCCATAGATCACTATGAATAATATCAAAAGGAAACAAAGTCATAGAATTTGAAGCAACAAACGGCATTTTGATATGTTTTCCGAGTACACAAGATTGACAAATACTAGGAGACCTAGTGGTACAGTCGATCATTTTATTTTTCCGAAGCGAATTTAAAACAGAATTGCCTGGGTGTCCTAAACGGTCGTGCGAAATTGTAGAAGCTAGCAAAGCCGAGGACGAAGTAGTCTTATTGGAAGTGATAGGATATAAATCTCCTATGCTCTCACACCTCAGGAGGCAAGTCACCGTCTGTAGATCAAAGACAGAAAAACCAAACGGATCAAACATTACTGAGGCATGATTATCACGGGTAAATTTCCTAATGGAGACCAAGTTTTTAACCAATTTAGGAGCATGTAGGACATTGTTCAAAACTAAAGGGGGGTTGGAGGGAGGTAAGGTGGTATTTCCACAACCACGAATCGGAATAGATTGACCGCTACCGACAATTATCCCATTATTTTTGCTCAAATTAAAATAGGACGAGAGATTACCTTGTGCCGATGTCATATGTGACGTTGCTCCGGTGTCCATGTACCAATTCCGGTCGGGAGGAGAGAGGGACATCGTGTGTATAGCAGACTCGATATCCATTGGAGCCCAAGGTGATGTTGCCGCATAGGCTTGTTGCTACTGAGGAGGTCGCGCTCCTAGAACACCTGCATGCTGTGAATTGGGCCGAACCCAAGGCTGGGAAGGGTAGGGACATGGAGGCACACTCCAAGGTGGTTGCATCATAGCCCACCAAGGAGGTTTGTACCATTGAGGACGAAGCGGCTGCGGCTGACTTCCACCAGCAGCAGGAGCACCCCCCACGAGGTCTACCCCTGCCGCCATTACCTGGTGCTGCCGGAGCGGATTGGCCACGATTTCCACGATTTCCCCCACCTTTATTGCTGCGATTGAGATTATTATTGCGGTTTTTGGAAGAGGAGCCATGACCATTAGAGGAGGAGCCGGTGTGGGGCTGTGGTGCAGCAGAGCTGCATCATCAGCGGCATGAAGAGCAGTTAACGAAGCTTCGGTTTGAACCCGTTCCATAATCGTTGTTTCCTCCAATGCTAACTTGGAACGGACATTAGCAAACGACGGAAGAGATTTCTTATTCTGCATTACGGTAACAAAATTCGAATATTTATCGGACAAACCTTGAAGAAGCTTCAACACCAACGCGTGATCAGTGATGGGAGCTCCAACATTTTTGAGTTGGTCGGATAACGTCTTCAATCGATTGCAGTAGGCATTGGTGGGGGAGAAATCCGCGAGCAAGGTATTGGTAAATTCCCTATTCAAATACATTGCCCTCGAATTTTTGTTGTCGTGAAAAAGCTCAGCGACACGGTTCCAAGCACTCTCAGCTGAATCATCCTCAACAAGGATAGAGGTAAGGATGTTGGAAGAGACGGTAGCGTAGATCTACTGTAGAACGGCCGCATCCAGTCGTTTCCACAAAGGTAAATTTTCTGCCTTGGCCTTGGCGTAGATGGCCTTCTCGGTTTCATCAGTGGGAGGAATGATGTGATCAATCACATCATGAACCCGAGCTTGAACCGTAAATAACGCTGCCCAAGAGTGATACTGTCCGGTTTCCATGTCCAACGTAATAGGAAGAAGAGCCTTGACATTGGAGATTGAGAGAGCCGGATGAAACTTACTGGTGTTGGCCATGGGAAAAAAATGACGGAGAAGATGATCAAAGAGGAGTGACGGCGAAAAAGAAGGGAGAAGCAAAAGGCGGAAGCAGTATTAGGATCCGTACCTAATCTGATACCATATTAGAATATTTTCCGTAAATATTTCCTTGCTTGTGTGTACAATATATAGCCGATATACAACCATAACTGATAGCGTAAAGTAAGGCTAAAGACTAGGAGCTAAATATATTCTATTAATTACATTAATTACAAATATATTCTATCAAACATTTCATTCACACTCGCTGTGATGCGTGGAATGAAGGCGGTAGGCTAAAGCCTAAAGGACAAATTAAAGGGTAAGGTAATATATGGACACAAATTTTATGTTGGACCTGGTGCAAATCCTAGTTGGTGCACCAAAACTAATAGGAATCCAACATTCTAAAATGGGCTCCTACCTGTAAAAACTTTCCACCAATGTATCCTTTTGAAAGTGCTGACTTGGTGGTCCAAAACTTGCACCTGGATCGCCCTAAAATTTCAAATATATGGATACTTCATACCGGAAACGTATTCCGTACATTGGATAACGATACTCGACCGGATACTCAGTTGGATACGTATTTGGGGTGAATTGTAATTTTCAAAAGGTGGATATTTTTCCAGATATACCTATCATGACTACAGATACGGGTATCCGGAAAATAAGATACTTAAAAAATGATATATATATATACACACACACACATTGGCGTAGCCAGGATTATGGTTTAGGGGGCGGAATTCTAAATAAATTTCCGTGGAAAAAGTGTTAAAAAAAAAATCCACCTAAATACAAATAAGAAAGTTCTTGTGAGTTTATATTATAAAGAGACACAAATTATATTGTTTTTTATATTAATAATTCATATGATGATTTTCATAATATGTAGAGAAAAAAATAAGAATAAAAGTAATAAGAAAGGATATGCCCTAAAAAAAAAGTAATAAGAAAGGATTGTATAATTTTTTTTTGATTGTCATATAATTATCTTCTTAAAATGTTAAAAAAAATGTTGAGAAAAGAAGTGTGAAAAATTTAAGTAAAAATTAAATCTGAAGTTTAATACATTAAATAAGTTCTATAAAAGCAAAATGCAGCCAAGGGGATTTAAAAAATCTTGAGAACAGAAATATGGAAAGTAAATAAGTTCTACAAAAAAATGCAGCCATTTCGAAAAGAAGTGTGGGCGTACTCTGAGATCTGATATAGTAGGTCACACTCATTATGGATATTTTCGAAATATCTAGGCTAGAAAAGGAAGGTAATCAATGATTAAAATCCGGGATGTCTGATTCCCGTGAGATGTTCGATTCTCGAAGGTTAATCATTGAGAGAGATTGTCTCAGTTTAACCGTCATAGTGCTGATATCGACCCTCTCGGACAGTACTATGCGAGGTTTAATCCTTGGAATGGTAGGATAAACTTTTATAGTTTATAATTCCTAAAATAAAAATCTAGTAGTGAAAATTCATTTTTTGAATTTACTTTCTGTCATGTTTACTTTACAACTTTAATCTCTAGACTACTAAACTGTTAGTAATAGGACTTCATTAAAAATGTGGAAAGTAACAAGTACGTTGTAAATTATCAAACAATGCAGTTAATTTTTCAGAAAAGATTTCTTCGATCTCTTAAGCCTTTTAAAACTTAAGTGACATAGTATAGGCATGTCACGGGTGTCACTCGTGTTGAACGAGAGACGACCATACTTAGTTTACAAAAGATGATATAGGACTATCAGACAAATTCATTTAGTGAATTTTAAAAGTGTAATTACACAACAAATTTCTAATTGAAAAATCGGAAAATCATACCTAAGGCATTGCTAGTTAGACGGTATTTGGAACCGATAAACTAGTGGGAGCCTTAGTCTTATGATTTGTTGTTTTTCTGAATCATTTGAAATGTGTAATGGACTACACAAGAGTTTTTCCATTGGAAAAACAAGAATAAAGCGTTACTAGTTAGGCAATATTTGGAACTGATAAACTAGTGGGAGCTTAGTTCTGGAGATTTTATTATCTTTGAAACTTGTTGAACATAACATTGCTAGTTAGATAGTTTTTGGAACTGATAAACTAGTGGGAGCTTAGTTCTAGGTGATGTTCTAATCTTTGAAAAGTCATAAATACAAAGTGTTGCTAGTTAGACGGTATTTGGAACCGATAAACTAGTGGGAGCTTTGGTCTTCTAATTTGATGATTAGAAAAATCGATAGTCCAAGCAAGTAACACTGAACATCCCACAGTTCAAGAGTAGTGTCTACTCGAACGAACTGCTAGTTCAAGACTGTTTCCATTTAAGGAAAGTCGAGAATGGGAAAGAATGTTTATACGTATTAGTCATCTAAACTAAGTAGTTTTAAGGCTAAACCGGAAAATTAATAAATTGGAAATTAGAGGATAAGGAAAGTGATTTCGGATCACTGACCAATGCATCCTTAGTAATTTTCTCGAAAGCTAAAGTTCTTTGGAAGAACTAGGTAGCTTTGCATTAAACGATAAATAAAATAGACAACGGGCAGTTATTTCAGATAAACTAGTGGAAATGATATAAGGAAATGAATCTCGGATTCAATTCTTGATTATCACAGAAAATTCATTTTCTGTTTTCGGATTCGTTGGAACGAACATATTCATTTTCAATAGGATAATTTGTTTGTCTTATTGACGATAAATATAACATTCATAGCATGAATCCAAGACTCGGACTTTTGTTTGATAAAGTCAGAACCATTAAGAAATGTTGAATAAGTATATGTAACACATCTTAAACGCAAATGGTTTCCGTATTTAGATAAACTCTTCTTTATATACTATTAATTAGTGCATATTCCCTAAACGACATGATCTCCAGACTGGCTTAGGGTGATTCCTATCTCCCAGTCAAAGGAACCCTATCTCAAAGGAACAATGCCTAAGTTTCCTTTCAATCGGGAAAAGGGTAATAGATTTAAAGAAGTTACATAGCCTGTTCATATTGACCTTCGGGGTCATATGAAAGATACAAGCTAGTGGGAGCTTCTGAGTAGTGACATATTGTCTGATAACTACTCGAATCTCCGGTAAGTTTATCCAAAATATTTGGAGGAAATCTCTGATTTCACCAGAGATGAGTATTCCATCCTCAG
The DNA here is from genome assembly GCA_036785695.1 of Gentiana straminea. NCBI lineage: Eukaryota > Viridiplantae > Streptophyta > Magnoliopsida > Gentianales > Gentianaceae > Gentiana > Gentiana straminea. Next base: position 14,352,336 of record JAVUPR010000223.1, on the reverse strand, counting down.
AAATAGGCTATCGTGTAGTCTTCGGGACTGATGCTCGGCCTGCCTCCCAGTGAAATGTTTTCACTAAGGGATACACCATAAATTTTCCTTATATAGTTATTGATGTGCTACGATACGCTACTGAACTCATTTAAGATATTGGTTGCAAAATAACGGTTGTAATGAAAAACCGAGAAGTCTACCTAAAAGATGCCTACGCAGTTGTGGATAAGGAGTAAATTCGGTTCACCCCACTTCCGTGAATATAGACATTAAGAATTTAGTGCTTGAAGGTAGGACTGGAAATTTTGCGTAAACGTTCATGTCGTGAAATATCTTAATGCATTGAGTAAAGGTTGGTTATAAAACTCGTAAAATCAGATAATGACGGTTATACTGTCAAAATCGGTCTGATAGAGCCTATAAATTACAACCTTGGATCTTGAAGTATTTGTACTCAAGATGTTACTAACTGATTTGTTCAGTCCACATCCAACACCGGCAGTTGGTGATAACACTCATAAAAACTACTACACTAGATCAGTATATCAATCCACCCCGAACGTAATGGGAGTATGGTTTGTCCATTACCCATTGCAGGACCTTACGGTCTATAGGGTAGATTGATGACCTATAGTCCTTTGTGGGCTGTGTAGGATCCTGATCATAGATGTTGGATTAAAAGCCATAACCCTGTGAATGGAGTTTGATACTCCAGTTCTGTTGAAACTCTTGTAGAACAACCTAAGTATCTCAGGCCCAGTGGGAGTAATTGGAACTACACGGAGAAGAGTCGAATGAATAGGAAATTTTAAACTTTCAACGCAAAGCTGAGTAATTTAGGGGTGATTCCTTAAAAGGTAGAGAGTTAACCAGACCGTGATCTCTCTTAGCACTCAGCCTTGCTTGATTTCGTCAGAAAGCGGGAAATATGGGTGATTCCCTAAGACTTCCTTGCCGAACAACGGAATCTGAATTCATTCAGAACAGAAGGGTTTTAGCTAAGAACAAATGCCGGATTCGTTACAAAGCAGAAAATAGGGGTGATTCCCTCAGACCTTTTTGCGAGACTAACGGTATCTTAATTTCTTCAGAAAGAACCTTTGGCAGGATGCCTGCCATAGCTTATATCATTTGGGGATTAAAGCAAACCTCTAGGTCATTTCAAAGTCATACATTTTAATATGTGGACTTGACTAGAATGTTGATAAGTCTTTTAATAGACTGGGCATCAATATTATTGAAGTAGTATGTAGATTAGTTTTTGTGAATGGTAACACTGAAACAGTTGGAAACAACATGGGTGTGTTATCTGAAGTCAGAGTCTGACATGCCATCGGGATTATTCTAAAGGATTTGATTCGCTCAAATTCATGAGAATCGATCATTGGCAATCCCATCCATTCACCTGGTTAAGACATTCTTGCATTTATGCAGCATTCAACGATGTAGTCTACCCTGCCTCTCAGGAATGCTTGTCTAAACCTGTAGATGAATACTAAATGGGATGTTTAGTGAATCCTCAAGTCTCTTTGGGAGAATGATGAATCATATGCTAGTATATTCAGTTGCAAACTAGAATATAAGTGATAACACTGATTCTAGCTTTAGGTCAGATTGAGGATGATCGTTAAATCAATCTCGGTCTCAGTGTTTACTCATGTTATAAAGTATTATCCAGTAAGCCGATGCCACTTCATTGTGAAAACATTGGAGAGGTAGCTCATAAGGATTTTGCAATCACTAGAGGTCATAAGCATATTGAAATTACCACCGGATTAGATGGAAGGGCGACGTTTCAATCCCAAAGATTGACTCAAGCCGACAACCTACCTGATCAGTGTACCGAGTCACATGGTATTCGGATTCTAAGTATGCGCCGGGTCACTGACCTACCCTGAGGCGGCACACTCCGGTCGTGCTTGGAAGGTTGAATTACTAAGATGCGCTTGGAGGGTACAGATTTGAGGGATACGTCTCACTTGTTTTGCGCAAGTGGGAGAATGTTGTAGATATAGATATAAAGGGTGTGCTCTAAAAAAATTAATCCACTTGCCTTTCGTGCAAGTGGGAGATTGTTAGGTGTAGTGCCCGAAAGACAATTATCTAATTGTTTTAGGACAGAATTAATGATTCATCTTATTGTATGCAGGTATGCTTATAATTAAGACACTACTGAAAACCCTAAGTACCTCGTTTATGTAATCACATAACTCAGTGTATGGCTATACACAAGAGGATTGAGTTAGTAAGATGTACTTAAAATTAACTTAGTCCGTAGAGTTGATTAATCTGAGTACGGGTCTCATGATTAATATGCTAAAAATGCGCCCAGAACACTTTACGGTGTGATAGTCTTATCCGGACTGTCGGTAATAGGGTACCTAGTGGGGCATTTATATATGATGATAATCATATAGGGCTGGACCGATTTGATTTGAGTTCTCGATATAATTCCGTAATCGAGAAGTCTTATCGAATCACAAGATGAACATATATGGATTAATCTCAATCCCGAGGTGATCACAGCATAAATGCTTAGCTTAGACTAGGGTAGAGTTTGATGTGTTAGTAAGGATCACTTCACGGATGTGGTCCAACACTTCTCGTTGGCTCTATTCTAGGATGAGTGAGTAGTCTGTGCTATCACAGATATGGAATCCATTCCTTCCCTCAGGAAGTAGACAGACAATTCCCTTATTTGTTGACCCTAGAAACTGATCGATAGGCCCAGTTCATACTATATTAGTTGTGAACTAATTGATCACTAGGGGGTTAATGGTAAATAATGATAATATGTTTCGAGAAGGGTTTACGGAGATATCCCGAATCGAAGTGAACAGTCTATGGAGGATTTATCCGTATGTAATGATTATATCAGTGGACGCTTATCAACTCATAGTTGAGTATAAGTTATCTATATTCGGCAGAGTTCAGTTTCGGGTTTATGGTGGTGTAATCCCGGAATTAATAGATTGAATATAATTGTTCGGTCTGACGAATAATTTTATTTAATTTATTGTAGCTACTGAATATGGGTCCATGGTCCCCGACGTGGCTACTAACATAGCATATGTTTTCTAGTCGTTTTACCTCAATTATAATTAAATAGTTGGATTGGACTATTTAATTGATATGTGGATTAATTGTTTAGTTGGACTAGATAATTAAATACATGGAAAAGAAATTTTTCGTGGACTCGGCCCAATGTGTCAAAGAATGCGTGGACCTTTATTTACTAAGGGAGGGGCGCATATTGTGATTAATTAATTATCAAGGAATTAGTTTTCTTGTATAATTATTTAATGTGTGATTTATCTTTTATTTGTTAATTGATAATTCATGGAATATTAGATAATAATATGATTTATCCTAATTTGTTTGGGATAATTATTTTATTTATCTTTTATTTGGAATAAGGATTAATCTAATAATTATCTCTTAATTATTAAATCCTTGGAGGATAAGGATTACTCTCCTACATAAAGAGAGTTCTCCCAAGCCTTATGACACAATATACAAATTTCGAAATATTGCATGGAAAATAGCTTGGAATTTTCGGCTATTTTCTTTGGGTTCGAGTTTTAGAAAAACTACGGGTTTTTCTAAGGTAGCATATCGAGGAGGTCCGGCAGCTTGAAACACCATCCACCTGGTGGTGCTTGGAGACACACGTTGGAAGACTGTGGCTTCTCATCTAGTTTGGATCTTGGATTGAAGATTGTTCTTGGTGTTTATTCACAATAAACCGGTAAGCAATCTAAACCCCCTCGTAGGTTTAGATATATTATTTTATGTATTTTGGTTGACTAGATCTAGATCTATACTATTCCGCTGCGTAATCGGGTGGATCTTGATCCATCCGACGATATTACATCTAACACATATAATATATATAACACATTAATTTAACATATTAACAAATCGGAAGGGTATTTTAGTAATTTATCAAAAAAAAATATGGGGGCACGAGCCTCTCTTGTCCCTCTATAAGTCCGCCCCTCTGTGTGTGTGTATATGTATACCGTCTTGTGGTGCTTGGTTGACTTACTCTTTTGTTTACAGATGGTAGTGGGATCAATATTTGGAAAGCACGCTTGGACGCACCCTTCATACTAGAGAGTGCAAATCAAGTTGTTTTTTTTTTTACAGCTTTTCTCTTTCTCGGTTATCGTCACCCATATGCATTAGGATGTGTGGCTGCTAGTCTTAATTGTCGATAGGATTAGCAGATGCGGCTCATTTGGGAGGTTTGCTAACGCTGATGGGGAAAATTACTTACTAACCCGAACGCTTAGACGCACCCTTCATCTATTGGAGGGTGCAACTGGGTTGTATTTTGTACTTACTTTTTCACACCCAACCCTAATTACATTCTAGGTCGAATTGCTTTGTTGTTGGCTTGCTTTATTTCTTTTATCTTTAGAAGATCGTTTGTCGAGGATGACGGCAGCTGCCAGATTTATGCTGGACACTAAGTTTTGGGATGGCTCGTGGAGTTATTTTTCCTTCTTCAAGAACTTTTGGGACGTTTGTGGGCGAAGGACATGTTTATAGTTGAGATTTTTTGCTTGGGTGATGTTGACAGACGGATGGTACCTTTACTGTGGCTTTTTGGGTATGAAGGCTTGAGATTGGGTAATAGGGTGTTGTACTATTTCCTATACATCTGAGTTTTCCCACACTGGATTTGTCAGATGTAAATTTTGAGTGGGCAGGGTTATGATCCGATGACGAGGGTCAGGATACGACTTTGTATGGATTTATTTTTCCTTTACATTATTCAAATAAATTTTCGTCAAAAAAACACATAAAATTATTTTCAGTTATTGCCTTAAATTTAACCATTTTTTCGCGTTTACTTATTATTACCCGATTGAAAATTTTTATGTCCTAATTTTAGTATGTTATTTGACAGACCTTAACAATGCTTTCCTTCAAGGATATCTCAATGAAGAGGTGTATATGATACCACCACCAGAGTTCTCACTGTTATAACATGATAGGGAATTCAGCTGCAAGATAGACAATTAATAGATAAAATCTAGCAGTAATAATCGACAGAAATAACAGAAACAAGAAGAACACAGGATTTAACGTGGTTTCCGGCGTTGTACCGACTACTCCACGGACAGAAAAGAGATATTTTATTATGCACTGAATTTCAGACGGATTACACACACTTTACAATGATCAATATAGTTCGTATATAAGCAGAAATCCCTAAACCCTAACCGCCAAAAGATCTTTGTCAGATTTCCATAAATGCCCTAGATGTTGGGTCCCTCTGCTGACCCAACTCAGCTGACCATTGCCCAGATGTAGAACTCAGCTGCATCCAAAACCTCAGCAGACCCTCAGCAGGCTGCTGACACCAAAAGAACCACAACAGACTTCTCAGCTGACTTTCACAGACTTGGATACACTTCTCAGCTGACCATCACTCAACTGACTATCAGATTAGTTCTACCAGATGTAGAGTTTAAGTCACTTTACTGACAAATCTCCACCTTGACTTGAATTCTCATTCACAGTCAAACCAAATTGCGTATATAAATGTACTTGTACCAGATGCATTCGTCAATGCCAAATGTACTGTACTAGATTATCCTATAGAATCCACTCAGATAACCTCCCCTCATCCGAGCTTCCGGATTTCCAGATTATAAGCTTTGAATGTTCAGCATGTCCGGACACAACTGAAACTTGCTCTGCTGAACTGGTTTAGTGAACATGTCAGCAGGGTTATCCTTGGTGCTGATCTTCTTCACTTGAACCATTTTCTCATTCCTCAGAAAATGATACCTCACATCAATATGATTAGTTCTCTCACGAAGAACCTGATCTTTAGCTAGACAAATTTCACTTAGACTATCACAATAAATCTCGGCTTGATACTGATGTAGCCCCATATCACTGACTAGTCCCTTCAACCAGATACCCTACTTGGCTACTTCAGTAAGAGCCATTTATTCTGGCTCAGTAGTTGATAAAGCCACTGTTTCCTGAAGAGTTTCTTTCCAGCTGACAACTGAATTCCCCAAAGTGAAAACATAACCAGTCATTGATTTCCTACTGTCCACATGACCTGCATAATCAGCATCACAGTACCATGTGATCAGTCATTTATAGAGGGTATCACCTCCACAAATGAGACCAACATCAGCTGTACCCCTAAGGTACCTGAACATTCTTTTCACAGCTTTCCAGTGTTCCTTTCCAGGTTGAGCCATAAACTTGCTGACAACACTGATTAACACTGATTGCCTGAGCCAATCAGGACTAGTGCACACCATGGCATACATCAGACTACCAGCTGCGCTAGCATAGAGAACTTTTGACATATATTCCTTGTCCTCTGCTGATTGTGAAGCATAAAAAGACAAATGAACATTAGATGCCATATGAGTATCTATTGGCTTTTCAACAGACATGCCAAATCTAGCCAATATCTTCTCTATATAGCCCTGTTGAGACAATAACAACTTCTTCTGACTTATATCTCTCCAGATCTCCATCCCCAAAATCTTCTTGGCTGCACCCAAATCCTTCATTTCAAACTCAGCAATGAGAAGGTTCTTCAGATTTTGAACATCAGACTTCTTTTCAGCAGCTATCAACATTTCATACACATACAGGACAAGATATATATGTGACCCATCTTTCAGCTGACTGTGATACACTCAATAGTTATAATGACACCTATTATAACCCAACTGGATCATTTAACTGTCAAACCTTTTATACCACTATCTAGGAGCCTGCTTCAGTCCATACAAAGACCTCTTTAACTTGCACACAAAATATTCATTGCCAGGAACTTGAAATCCGTCTGTCCGAGTCATGTATATCTCTTTATCTACCTCACCATGTAGAAAAGTTGTCTTCACATCTAACGGCTCAATTTCAAGATCCTGCTGTGCCATCATTGCTAGTAACACTCTGATTGAAATGTGTCTGACCACTGGTGAGAATATCTCATCAAAGTCGACCCCTTATTTCTGACTGAACCCTCTTGCAACCAAACGTACCTTATACTTGACCCCTTCTGCCTCAGTCATTCCTTCATTCTTTTTGAAAATCCACTTGCAAGTAACAACTCTCCTATCAGCTGGATGTTTAACTAGATTCCGAGTCTGATTCTTTAATAATGACTCCATTTCATCTTCTATGGCAGCAAGCCATTGAGATGCTTTAGAACATGTCACTGCTTCCCTATATGTAGAAGGTTCAAAACCATCCACTTCTTCTGCAACTTAAAGTGCATATCCAACCATATCATCAAAACCATACCTCTTGGGAGGTACGCCAACATTTGATCTTCTAGCCATGCTGACAGCTATACTCTACTGACCAATGTTCTCTGTTTGATGCTCAGCTGAACCTTGTTCAGCTGACTGGCTTGGATCAGACTCTGATTCAGCAACCAGATCAGATGAGTGCTGACTTGGATCAACTGAGTGTTGCATCTCAGCTGACTCCGCTTGAAGCTCCATCTGTTTCTCAGCCCTCTCAGATTCAGCAATGGTTGTAGATTCAGCAGACCTCCCTACTGATGATCTGATTATAGAATTTTCATCAAAGACCACATCTAGTATGAACCTGGACTCTGCTGATAACCAAATTCTATAACCCTTAACTCCATCTCCATACCCCACAAACACTCCCTTCTTGGACCTTGGTTCCAGCTTCCCTTCACTTACATGATAGTAAACTGTGCTTCCAAAAACCCTTAGAACTGAGTAGTCAGCAGGCTTGCCTGACCACATCTCAAATGGTGTTTTGAGATTGATCCCTGTGTGAGGAATCCTGTTGATTAAGTAGCATGCTGTGGTTACAGCCTCTGCGCAAAATCTCCTTGATAAACCATCATTAAAGAGCATACATCTTGCCCTATCCAGAAGAGTTTGATTCATCCTCCTAGCTACACCATTCTACTGAGGTGTATGTGTGAATAGTGTCCTAAACCCAATTGGGTTAGACCGGATCCGACCGGGTCGGATCATTTCTACTATTTCTTTATTTTTATGCATATATTAAATGGCTTTTATGTTGTCATATATATGTTCTTTTAGTGAACCAATTATGAAGTGTTATATAATAACGTCCTTAGTATTAAACTGTGATAGAGAAACCATGATAGGCCATTTTGGTTGATGAGATCTCTAATCACTTTAATAAGTTTGATACTTAAATGTCTCTAGGCTGATGTACTATTTAACAGGGCATTGATAGTACGAACAGGCTAGCACATATTAGATGTCTTCTGTATTTAAGGACATGGATAGATCTTGTCTATCGAAGTGTAGAGACACTTGGACTGTATGTGGACGTGTATTAGAGAATGCGTACGTTAGACTGACCCACTTACATTAAGTGTCGCACTATGTGGCGGTTGTGTAATTATCCTTAGGACCGCAGTCTACATGGCATCACGGTGTGGATTGTCATGCTTTGACACAATTGAGGCCCCTAGCCACGGGGTGATCATGCGGTAGTGATTGGGTGTGATACTGAAGCATGCGGAGTATACATGTTTGGTCGTCTGGGAATCGCGTACCCTTTCAGTAGGGGTGAATATCCGAAAGGGCCTTCTTATAAGGAATGTCTTACTCTTGTGAATCTTTGCAAATTGCAAGTAAATGAGTTACTTCGAGAGAGCATGATATCCAGATTATAAGATACGGTCGTTGATGTTTTGACACTCGACTAAAGACCGTATGGATATTATTACAGCGATAGGATTGTAAGTTACACGGTAACTGCTTCACATGAAATGTAGTAGTCATTGCATTTGACTCTTTCGATGATTGGGGGCCACGGTGTGTTGCTAGACGCTATCCCGTGATCGTTAGGTATGAAGGGCATTTTCGTAATTTTCACTTTGTGCCTACGGCCAACATATTCGGAAGCCTATCGGGTCACACACATATGAACATCTAGCATGATTAAAATGTGGTTATATTTGATGACCAAATAAGGAAATAATTTATTTTGTACTATAAAGGTTATAGTGGTAAATTAATATGGTGTTATTTATTTATTATGAATAAATATAATACAAGATATTAATTATGTTGATGAATTAAATATGGATATTGATACATATATATTTCGAAATTTATTGTGTATATTGATACACGTGGATTTTGAAAATTAATTAATCATTGTATTATATTATCTAGTATTAATATAAGATATTAATATATATATATATATATATATATATATATATATATATATATATATATATATATATATATATATATATATATATATATATATATATATATATATGGGGAAAGGGGCCACAAGGACAAAAAAATTAATAAATGGGTCTGAAAGGACAAAAGTAACATTTTCATGATTATAAAGGACAAAAATCACAATTGTTACTTTAAAATTGTTACTTCACGTGTTAATATTACTTTGTGTTTCACAATTGTTACTTCATACTTACTCTATTCCACATTTGTTACTTCATACTTGTTACTTCATAATTGTTACTTTTGTCCTTATTAAATTACAGTTTCCTTCTATCCCGATTTTTTGATAATTTTGTCCTTCTCGACAAAAATCTATATATATATATATATATATATATATATATATATATATATATATATATATATATATATATATATATATATATATTTTTGTGCTTCCAGCGTGTAGTGCATATTGGACATGCATGTGCATGATTGTTTCCAAAATATATATGTATAGATTTATATTTGTAATATATATGTTATATATACACATTTGTAAATTGATTTATGGTAATAAGATAAATATAGTCAATATAAGATATTGACAATATATTGGAAATATTTAACATAAGATATTGAATATTAATGAGATAAATCAATCAATTATATTTTCTTTATTTTACTAGTAAAATGTTTTCTTCCTCTCCACTCATATGGGGCGCCACTTTTACCTATAAATATGAAGTGGGTGTCGAGTTCTTTTGTACATCATAATTCCAAGAGCTAATAGTTCTTGAGAAAAATAGAGAGCTTCCTAGGAGAGTTTTATGAGGGAGGAAAAGTCAGTCTAGCAGCCGAGTTTTTCTAGTAGCAATCCAATGGTGGATTCCGGCGGGTTGTTCGTGTGGACTAGCGGTAGAGCCCGAACGCTTGGGCGGCTCCGTGCATCGCTACTCTCCTTAGACGGTCAAAGCGTCGATCTTTTAGATCAAGCAAGGGAACCACCGTCTTTAGCTTATTTGTTTATTGCTTAAACGAAGTCGATCTTGGGTAAAAAGGAAATCAAAATTTTGAATTCCGCTGCGTTCCCGCGTAGATTTCCTAACAGTGGTATCAGAGAGAGTTTCGAGCTGAAGCAATAAGCATGTTAATTTGCGTAGTTGATTTTATTGTTTAAATCACGTAATTAAAATATGGAAGATTTTTTATTCGCTAAACGATACACGAAAAGAAAAAAAAAGAGATCAGGTGGTGCTCGGCCGACTAGCGGCGGCACCACCACCATCCGGCGGCCGGCGGCCGGCGGCAGCTTTATGGCTGACGGCTTGCGGCTTCTTGGCAGGTCCTTTCCTTTTGTTTTGTGTATTTCGTGATTCAATATGGTTCAGAGTTGTGTTGGTAATTCCTCTTTTGTATAGTTGTGTCATGTGGCCTATCCAATGGTTCAAATAGTTTGGGTCATTGAGATGCCACATGTCATTAATATAATAATGGCATTTCCAAACTTTGTTTGGAATAGGCATAGGCCATTTCTAAATATTTGATTTTGGAAAGAGGCCAGGCATATTAACCAAAATATTGGCATTTCCAAATTTTGTTTGGAATAGGCCTAGGCACTTTTCAAAAATATTTGATTTTGGAAAAAGCCTAGGCCTAGGCCCTTTTCAAAAATTTTGATTTTGGAAAGGGCCAAGAGAGATGCCTGTTGGTTTAGGAAACCATTTGCATCCCTTTTGATTAGGAATCAAAAGGAAAAAAACAAAAGAGACTTGATTTTAATTTTTATTTATTTTGGAATAGTTCTAATTAATTAAAATTAAAATTGAAATCGGTTTAAAATTAATCGTTAATTTTATTTCGATTAAAATCATTAATTAATTAAATGTTAATTAGTTAATTGATTGGATAAAATTATTTAATAGATCAAATGTTAATTGATTAATTAAGAAGCAAGCAGTTAAATTTTAATTTTATCTTTTTCATAAGATTTTATTGTATGGATTAGATATATTAGATATAATATGATTATATCGACCCCAATTGATCATGTACTCGACTGATAGGATAGTTGTGAAAGATTTAAATTTCTGTTGGTTTAAAAATTGTCCTAGGCCGTTATGAAGAACGTGACCTAGTTTATTTTCTGTATTTATCACATTCCCGTTAGCTCCCCCCGTGTACGGCGGGTGTATTTATTTTATTAGATATTTATTTTATTGGATAGAATTAAATATAACAAGAATGAAGCAAAAGATTGAGACCAAAGAAAGAAGAATAAAGATCCCATTGGAGATGACTCATTAAAGATCCTATTGGTGGTTGCAGCTACCCTTAGATTGTGACTCGCGGTTTCGTCAGTTTGTATTCGAAACCGCACCTAGGAAAAGTCCATGATCATACCAGTTACTTTACGCATTGATTTATTTTGTGCTTGTATTTATTTTATATGATACGATAGATGAATGACTAGGCACAATCTAGATGAATGTGTAGGATGTATGTCTATAGAGATAGATATACTTGATGAAACCGTAATTAAAATTAATTAAGTGAATTAATTTACATAAATACTTCCACCTCAAAAGAATCAAGTCGCACTTGCCTCCCCATATTATAATGACGGTGAAGAGCCCTTGTTCGGATCCAACTCATCAGCCAAAGCAGGCGGTTGACCTACCTCGGGTATATCGTCATTATCGAGATATGATCGTATGAGATCTCACGAATATTGGGGTTATGACTTGACTAAGAATTCTCTTGGCCACCAGCCAAAGCGGGGTCGTTTGGAATTTAGAGGCAAGGGTTTGACTATTTTATAAGATGAAAATTGTCAAAGAGTTGACTAGTCAAACAATAAGAGTCGTATAAGATACGATTGACAAAGAGTTGTCTACCTATTAGGCTATTTTCGGCCCACCAGCCAAAGCGGGGGTCGCGGTAGTTTAGTGGGATCTTGTCCACTAAAGAAATTAACAATTCTTGAAAGTCAATTGGAAGTAGTTGACTAGTGGGAGCAAATCATAAATCAAAAGACCAATTTTGATTTTGCGTGTATAAACAACACTCTTTTATTTTCATTTTTATGTTGTATTTTTAGCAAACTTTTATATTTATATTTTATTCTCGATTAGTAAAACCAAATTATGACTGTCACCTTTTGAGAAACGTTCTCAAATATAGTTAAGTAATTTTAATCCTTTTAAAATAAGCAATGACACGAGCAATCCCGTTATAGGAGTTAGAGACTACATATTTGATGCAGTACTCCAAGGCTTTAATTATTAATGAAAGCGGAAGCTCATGATTGAATCATTTGAAATAAGTTTCAACGAATTAATCATATATTGGATACGATCCAAGATGATCATTCAGTTATATGATTACAGTTAATTCAAACGCTGGATGAGAATGACCACATCTAATTTTGGAAAGGTTGTTTTCAAAATTGTAAGATTTAGGTATCGACTTAATTGTATCATTGCTTAAAGGTTAATTAAGTAGTTAATGTTTTGAATACGATTCAAAAGGTTAAATAAACTATTTAATAACCTTTATATTTTCTTTATGAAAGGAAATTAAAGACATAGCTTTTGTGATCTTTCTTAAGTCTTATGAAGACTACACTAAGAAATATTTACAAGTGCTTGAAGGATTAAAAAGGAAGTTAGGGCGTGTGCTTAAATAGAGAACTTATTGAAGTCTCCACTGTATGCAAGTGAGTTGAAATAAATCTATCTAAGTTCAAAGTCGACTTTAAGATATATGATATCTTACGAGTGTGATTAAATTAGCAATATTAAATGCATATATGGAAGGTGAAGCAAACGTTGTGACACTTACCATATTCTGAATCTAGTAAACTGATAAGGGAACTAAATAAATGTTATTATGTTCCGGTTTTTCAGTTGCTTGTTAGGATTTAGTAGACATATTCAATTGTAAAGAATAAATGTTATTCCGATAAAGTTGAAAGGTCACTGAATCTAACATACTAGATTGTTGTCACTATATAGTTGATATATGTGATGAAATCTCAACTAAATATTTGTATGGCTGTTATCCTTAATATTTGGTGGTCGTTCTAGAAATAGTCTCTGTGGAGGGGAATCGTGTGATCAGATGTCATTTTGATGGCGTCTGAACCATGTGGTTGTGAATCACGTGGGTAATACGTATCTTATCTAAAGATGACTAAAATACCCTTTTAAGAAAAGGTTATAAATTCTAGAAAAATGTCTAAAGCCTAAACATACCAACGTTTGTTGGCTTATGACAATTAATACCGCAAATAATTGTTCATTAATCTCTATGACTATTTTTAGAAATAATTGAATGTACTTATTGAAGTACGACAATTCGGAAAGCCCGAAAAGTTCAAGCTAGTACGAATATGATATTGATGAGCTACTTAGGAATTAATCTTCAACTGGATTGAAGTAATTAATACCTGAAGGGTGTTTCAGAAGTAGTCTGAAAATAAATAAGATTCTCCCTTGAAGGATACCATCTTTGGGATACGCAATTAGATTGTGTTCCTAAAATGGAAACAACACTTTATATGATAAAGGTGTGACACAAGCCATGCCAAGTATCCTTTACCCGTTTCGGGATAGTGCCCTTATACTTAACCGAGTTCCGAAGAATAAAGGTTGAATAAATTCCATATTAGATATGGAAGGGGATAATGTCGAATCTATCTTTACCGATGATTTGAAGTTTTCATAGGCAAAGTCAGAAAGGCTTGGAGCATAGTACGACATATGCAACTTTGTGGAATATCTTAGCAAGTACGCTAGATATTATTTACTTGTCTGCAGAGCAAAATGCTTGTCTCCAAACATGCTGTCTTCTAGAGGAAGTGTTTCTTCCAAAAGAAACAGTGGGAGTAAGTTAGATCTCAAAAAGGTTTGAGAACCACAAAGATATATTCAACCATTGGAACATGAGCAGACGCCGCATAGCGATGAGGTGTAGAACACTGCTCAGTGCAAACAAAAGTTCTGTAAGTCTGTGGATAACCTCAAGCCTGAAAAGGATGCTAGTATGTTCATCTTAAAGAATGAATATCTCACGACTTATGAAATAATGTTTGAAAGACAAGATTGAGAGATATGGCTAGGAGCCATAATATCTGAATTAGATTCCATCAGTGACAAACATGTTGTGAACCTAGTCTGTCTTACCTAGAGGGAATGTCCCTGAAAGGATGACATGGATGGTAATAAGATTACCATAAGGCTATAGTGATGGATGAAGGGTACGGGGTGTAAACCTTGTAATTATATTTATGCCGCCAGCTGAGCCCAGTTCTATTCAGACTATGCTTGTTGTAACTTCGTATCATGGCTATATGATATTGTTGAAGATGTTGGGCAAACAATCCGATGTTCATAGACGATAACATGATATGTGAGCCCACAAGATCCATTTATGGACTCTAACAAATTCTCTAGACGATTTCTTTGTTTGATAATCAAAGGAGTTTGATTTAGTCAAAAGAAGGATATGCCCAATGTGCAATACGGATAGTGGGAGTGTGTCATGATTTTTGAGTAAGGTATTGGATATCTATCTCGAGAATTAATACCCCATGTCACAGTCAATTAATGTTTGGTAATTCAAGGTCTTTACGAAAGCACTTGGATTGACAGTTCTTATTTTTAGAAATAAGAATCTATAGTGATAGATTTAACTACTGTTAGATTATAGTTTACCTATATAGATGTGATGCTAAAATGGGTTTAGCATAAATCGCGACAGGGGATACTGCTAGACGGTGTTCTCAAGATCTATCTATGTTCGGACGTTAGTCCAAAAGATAAGATGAAAGATAATGCTTATGAAAGATTTCCTTCGCTACTGAGATAGGAACCATCATAAAGGTAATGCCGGATGTTCATAGTCTATGAAGAGTCATGAGCAAGTATGAAAGTAAATCTGGTGAATGTCGAGAATATCCTTAAACAAGTTAAAGAAGAGTTCCTAGTTTATTGAAACTTGGAAATAAATAAACGTAGATATATAGACGTGTACCCTAAGCCTTATGAAGGCGAGTGGAAGCTACAGTATGGGTTTGCAATCACTTTGATTAAGTGATACAGTGAGCTGGAAATGTTCTTGGCTATGGGTCACTGTAAATTCTTCAACTAGGCCAAAACACAGTAGTGCTTTGAAGGCACAGTGGAGCAGTACATGGATCTAGAAGGTTCATTCCTGAACCTTGTACGGTTCTTCCACCTTTTCTATATAGCTGATATAGTAAGTGGATTCATTGCTTGAAGCAAGGACCAGGGTCTCGTCAGAGATTAGTGTGTGTGTGTTGCGGTTCCTTTGACTTGATCATATGGAGCGTGATATGAAGATAGTCTGAGTCCCCACGGATAGCTATCCATTCATGGCTAGGGATAGTTGCAAGTATTGCAAGAGATTCTTGTGTTTCAACTTGGTCTTGTGTGTGCGAGTGATTGGTTTTAGGCCAAGTGGGAGATTGTTGGAATAGTGTCCTAAACCCAATTGGGTTGGACGGGATCCGACCAGGTCGGATCATTTCTACTATTTCTTTATGTTTATGCATATATTAAATGGCTTTTATGTTGTCATATATATGTTCTTTTAGTGAACCAATTATGAAGTGTTATATGATAACATCCTTAGTATTAAACTGTGATAGAGAAACCATGATAGGCAATTTTGGTTGATGAGATCTCTAATCACTTTAATAAGTTTGATACTTAAATGTCTCTAGGCTGATGTACTATTAAACAGGGCATTGATAGTACGAACAGGCTAGCACGTATTAGATGTCTTCTGCCTTTAAGGGCAGGGATAGATCTCGTCTATCGAAGTGTAGAGACACTTGGACTGTACGTGGACGTGTATTAGAGAATGCGTACGTTAGACTGACCCACTTACATTAAGTGTCGCACTATGTGGCGGTTGTGTAATTATCCTTAGGACCGGAGTCTACATGGCATCACGGTGTGGATTTTCATGCTTTGACACTATTGAGGTTTCCCCTAGCCAAGGGGCGATCATGCGGTAGTGATTGGGTGTGATACTGAAGCATGCGGGTATACATGTTTGGTCGTCTGGGAATCGCATACCCTATCAGTAGGGGTGAATATCCGAAAGGGCCTTCTTATAAGGAATGTCTTACTCTTGTGAATCTTTGCAAAGTGCAAGTAAATGAGTTACTTCGAGATCAATATATATATGTATAGATTTATATTTGTAATATATGTGTGATATATACACATGTGTAAATTGATTTATGGTAATAAGATAAATATAGTCAATATAAGATATTGACAATATATTGGAAATATTTAATATAAGATATTGAATATTAATGAGATAAATCAATCAATTATATTTTCCTTATTTTACTAGTAAAAGGTTTTTTTCCTCTCCACTCCTATGGGGCGCCACTTTTACCTATAGATAGGAAGTGAGCGTCAAGTTCTTTTGTACATTATAATTCCAAGAGTTAATAGTTCTTGAGAAAAATAGAGAGCTTCATAGGAGAGTTTTATGAGGGAGGAAAAGTCGGTCAAGCAGCCGAGTTTTTCTAGTAGCAATTCATTGGTGGATTCCGGCGGGTTGTTCGTGTGGACTAGCGGTAGAGGCCGAACGCTTGGGCGGCTCCATGCATCACTACTCTCCTTAGACGGTCAAAGCGTCGATCTTTTAGATCAAGCAAGGTAACCACCGTCTTTAGCTTATTTGTTTATTGCTTAAACGAAGTCGATCTTGGGTAAAAAAGAAATCAAAATTTTGAATTCCGCTGTGTTCCCGCGTAGATTTCCTAACAGTGTATTCCTGACTGTATGATGTCTGGAAATACCCTCATCCTTACATAATGTATCAAACTCTGACCAGCAGAATTCTAGACCTTATCTGTTTTGAGCCTTTTGATTTTCTTGCCTGTATGATTTTCCATTAGAGCATTCCACTGCTTGAAACTATTGAATGCCTCACTTTTGTGTTTCATCATCACCATTCAAGTCATTCTTGAATAATCATCTATGAATGACACAAAATATCCGTGACCACCCAAAGATTCCACCTTTGATGGACCCCAGCAATCAGAATGGATATAATCAAGTGATGCATTTGTATTGTGTTTGCTTATAGAGTACTTGCTTCTATGTAGCTTCCCCAACACACAGTGCTCACAATAGTCCAGTGTCTTGACCTTATATCCCCCAAGAAAACCTGCTGAAGAAAGGACTAGCATTCCTCTTTTACCCATGTGACCAAGTCTCATGTGCCACAACTAAGTCTGCTGTGACTGTTGAACTTCTGAGGATGCCACAACAGCAGAGCGAGATATAGTAGAGCCCATGTAATATATACAAGGTTCCCATCTTGATACCTTTGAGGACCACATTTGAATCTTTGTAGACATTCAACTCTCCACCTTCTTCTTTGAAATTGAACCCCTTGTTGTCGAGTAGACTAAGGGATACCAAATTCTTGGTCATCTGTGGAACATGTCTTACATCTTTTAGTGTGCAGAATCTACCATCCTCTGTCCTCAACTTGACTGAGTCAATTTCCACCATCTTGCAAACCTTGTTGTTTGCCATAGAAATATGACCACCATCTATCTGCTCATAAGTAGAAAACCACTCCATGTGTGGACAAATATGATAGGATGCTCCAGAATCTAGGATCCAAACATCATCATGATGTGCTGAATCCCCACCACTAGAACAATAGTCCTCATCAGATTGCTCACCAACCACAACTGTTGTGCCAAAATTGCTCTCCTGCTGCCTTTTGTTCTTTGGACAATTGGACTTCCAATGCCCTTGCTCTTTATAGTAATTACAGACATATGTGGCTTTAGGACCTTTGGACTTCTTGGATCTTTTCTTCCCAGACTGCTGTCCATATCCTTTCTCACTGCTGCTGACTACTAGTCCAGCAGCCCGACTGTTTGTCCATGCTGCATTGTGTCTCAGCTCCCTGCCATGCAAGGCTGCCCTCACATCGTCTAAAGCCACTGTATCCTTCCCAACTATGAAGGGCTGCAGAAAGTTTTCATATGAACTTGGTAAGGACACCAACAGAATTATGACTGAATCTTCATCTTCAATTTTAACATCAATATTCCTGTGATCAAGTAATATTGTGTTCAGCTAATCAAGATGTTCTCTCATGAGACCTTCTTCATGCATCCTCAGACTAAATAGCCTCTGCTTCAGCATAAACTTGTTGGTTAATGACTTAGTCATGTACAAGCTTTCAAGCTTTGCCCACAACTTGGAAGATGTGTCTTCCTCAGCAACTTCAGTGATAACATCATCAGATAAGCACAACATGATGGTTGAATGTGTTTTCTCTTCCAGACTGGCATAATCTGCTGCATCTCCTTTACCATATAAAGGAGTCCATAATCCTTTTTGTTTTAACATGGCCCGCATCTGTTAGGAAATCTATACGGGAAAGCAGCCGAATTAAAATTTATTTCCTTTTTAACTAGGATCGACTTCGTTTAAGCTATAAACAAATAAGTAGTATACGATAAAGTTTCCTTGGATGATCTAAAAGATCGAAGATTTATCTTCTACGAAGGAGTAGTGGTGCACGGAGCTGCCCAAGCGTTCGGCCTCTACCGCTAATCCACACGAACAACCCACCGGAATCCACCATTGGATTGCTACCGGAAAAAGTCAGCTGCTAGGCCGCCTTTTTCTCTCTCCCAAAACTCTCTGTTTAAAGAAGCTCTATTTTTATCTCATTAAAGTATTGTAAGAATATTGTGTTGTAAAAGAGTTGGCACAACTCCCCTTTTATAAGAGATGGGACGCCATATGTGATTCCCAATTTGATTGGGAAAAGCTTCCTATTGGATAGAGGAGAAAGAAAACCAATTTCCAATAAAATAAGTAAAATAGATATTCAAGATTTATCTCATCTAATACTCAATATCTTATATTAAATATTTTCAAGATATATATTGCCAATATTTAATATTGAATATATCTTTAATATATTACCATAAATCAATTTACACATGTGTATATATCATATATATATTTATTACACATATAAATCCATATACATATATTTAACACAAGTGTTATATATATATATATATATATATATATATATGTATATATATATATAGATAATATATATATTAATATCTTATATTAATACTAGATAATATAATACCATTATTAATTAATTTGCAAAATCCATGTGTATCATATACACATCATTTAAGCGCACCATATATATTAAATATATATATTTAACTAATTAACATAATTAATATCTTGTATTTAATTTATTATTCGTAATAAATAAATACCACCATATTAATTTATCACTATAACACTTTATAATCAAGATAAACTTTCCTTATTTGGTTATCACTATAACCGCATTTTAATTCGGCTAGATGTTCTTATGTGTGTGACCCGATAGACTTCCAAATATGCCGTAGTCACAAAGTGCAATTACGAAAATGCCCTTCATACCTAACGATCACGGACTAGCGTCTAGCAACACACCGTGACCCCAATCATCGGAAGAGTCAAATGCAATGAGTACTACCTTTCATGTGAAATAGTTACCGTGTAAATATAATCCTATCGCTGTAATAATATCCATACGGTCGTAGGTCGAGTATCAAACATCAACGACCGTATCTTATAATCTAGATATCCTACTCTCTCGAAGTAAATATTACTTCCGCTTTGCAAAGACTTTCGAGAGTAAGACATTCCTAATTATAAGAAGGCCCTTTCGGATATTCACTCATACTGATAGGGTACGCGATTCCCGGGCGACCAAACATGTATACTCCGCATGCTTCAGTATCCCACCCAATCACTACCGCATGATCGCCCCATGGCTAGGGGAAACCTCAATAGTGTCAAAGCATGACAATCCACACCATGATGCCAAGTAGACTCCGGTCCTGAGGATAATTACACAACCGTCACATAGTGTGACACTTAATAGTGTAAGTGGGTCAGTCTAACGTATGCATTCTCTAATACACGTCCACGTACAGTCCAAGTGTCTATGCACTTTGATAGACGAGATCTATCCCTGTCCTTAAAGGCAGAAGACATCTAATACGTGCTAGCATGTTTGTACTATCAATGCCATGTTTAATAGTACATAAACCTAAAGACATTTAAGTATCAAACTTATTAAAGTGATTAGAGATCTCATCAACTATAATCGCCTATCATGGTTTCTCTGTTACAGTTTAATACTAAGGATGTTATCATATAACAATTCATAATAGGTTCTTTAAAATAACAAATATATGACAACAGAAAAGCCATTTATTATATATGTAAAATCATAAACAAATAGTAGAAATGATCCGACCTGGTTGGATCCGGTCGGATCCGGTCCAACCTGATTTGGTTTAGGACACTATTTCAACAGCATCTTGATTTTCAACAGACTAAAACTGTTTCTTCCAATAAAATTTATCGATTTTTAGGTTAACTGCAGACATCTTTCTTGCCAAAGAACATAACTTTTATCACAGAATCCTAGCACCGGTGAGGGTCTTGGTGAAGATAAAGTTCGTTCGTATATATGATTCCCAAAAACCAACGGTCTGATACCAGTTTGTTATAACAGGATAGAGAATCCAGATGCAAGATAGACAATTAACAGATGCAGTCTAACAATAATAATCGACAAAAATAAGAGAAACAAGAAGAACATAGGATTTAACTGTTAGGATATCACTAGTTTAACGGAGCGGAATTTAAAATTTGATTTCCTTTTACTAGATCGTTCTTCGTTTAATGCAATAAACACTTTAAGTAGTTTGACAGTTATACCTTGATGATCTATAAGATCGTCGCTTTGACCGTCAACGGAGAGTAGTACAGTGCGCAAGCCGTCCACGAACTCCTTGGATTGCTATCGGAAAAACTCCGGTTGCTAGACCGGCCTTTTTCATCCCTCACAAACTCACTATAGGTTGCTCTCTATTTTACACAAGAACTATGAGCTCTTGCAATTGTGATGTACAAAAGAGCTTGACACCCACCTCTTATTTATAGTCATAAGTGGCGCCCCTATGGTGTGGAAAAGAAGAAAACATTTTCCCATTAAAATAAAGAAAATTTTCTAGATTGATTTATCTCTTTTATTATAATTAATTTTGCCAATATCTTATATTGAATATAATTATCTTATTACCATAAATCTATTTTTCCAAAATCAATTAATAACTTATATTAATATTATGGCAATCTTATTAATTAAAGTGCACAATCTAAGTGTATCTCATACACTTAAAGGTGGCGCCCCATCAGTCAATTAGTTGACTTCCGAAATATTATTTAATTAATATAATTTGTATATAATTAATATCCTGTATTTTATTTATTCATAATAAATAAATATCACCATATTAATTTATCACTATAACCTTTATAGTCTAGAGATAAACTTTCCTTATTTGGTTATCAACTATAACCGCATTTTAATCCGACTCGATGTTCATATGTGTGTGACCCAATAGACTTCCGAATATGTTGGCCGTAGACACAAAGTGCAAATTACTAAAATGCCCTTCATGCCTAACGATCACGGGATAGTGTTTAGCAACGCACCGTGAAGTAGTTACCGTGACGCAGTTACCCCAATCATCGGAAGAGTCAAAAGCAATGACTACTACCTTTCATGTGAAGCAGTTACCGTGTAACTTACAATCCTATCGCTATAATAATATCCATACGATCGTATCTCGAGTGTCAATACATTAACGATCGTATCTTATAATCTGGATATCATGCTCTCTCGGGATAACGCATTTACTCCCACTTTGCAAAGATTCTCGAGAGCTACATATTCCTTATAAGAAGGCCATTTCGGATATTCAATCCCAATCATAGGATACGCGATTCCCGGACGACCAATCATGTATACTCCGCATGCTTCAATATCATACCCAATCACTACCGCATGATCGCCCCGTGGCTAGGGGAAATCTCAATAGTGTCAAAGAATGATAATCCACACCGTGATGCCATGAAGACTCCGGTCAAAAGGATAATTACACAATCGCCACATAGTGTGACACTTAATGTAAGTGGGTCAGTCTAACGTACGTATTCTCTAATACACGTCCACGTACAGTCCAAGTGTCTCTACACTTGATAGACGAGATCTATCCCTATCTTCTAAAAGATAGTGGACATCCAATACGTGCTAGTCGGATTATACTATCAATGTCTCATTTGATAATATGTAAGACTAGAGACATTTAAGTACCAACCTTGTTATAGTGATTAGAGATCTCATCAACCATAATCACTATCATTGTTTCTTTATCACAGATTGATACTAGGGACATTACTATATATGTACAACAAATAACATGAAGATAAACAATATATAATAACATAAGTGCTTTTATTAATCATAATAAAGTTATTACATGAACTAAATAGACTGTAAATGACCCGACCTGGTCGGATCCGGTCCAACCCGATTGGGTTTAGAACACCTTTCCAACAATCTCCCACTTGGCCTAAAGTCAATCACCCATATGCCTAAGCCCATTCAAGTGAACATGTTTCTCGTGCTTTGCTTAAGACAATGCATTGGTTAACGGATCAGCTATGTTGTCATCCGTGTGGACTTTCTCTATCTTTACATCTCCTCTATCTACTATCTCTCTAATCAAGTGATAGCACCATAGCACATGTTTGGACTTCTGATGAGACCTTGGTTCCTTTGACTGAGATATCGCTCCATTATTATCACAGTACAGAGATACTGGACCTTCAATGGAGGGAACCACACAAAGTTCAGTAATGAACTTCTTCATCCAAACTGCTTCCTTTGCCGCCTCCGAGGCTGCTATATATTCGGCTTCCGTTGTAGAGTCTGCAGTAGTCTCCTTCTTGGAACTCTTCCAGCTCACTGCTCCGCCGTTAAGCGTGAAAACAAATCCAAACTGTGACTTAAAGTCATCCTTGTCAGTTTGAAAACTGGCATCTGTGTAACCTCATAAGACTAAATCATCATTCCCGAAAACCAGGAACATATCCCTAGTACGTCTCATGTACTTAAGGATATTCTTGACAACAATCTAGTGACCATCACCTGGATTGGACTGGTACCTACTAGTCATACTAAGAGGGTACGAAACATCTGGTCTTGTGTACAACATGTCATACATGATAGACCCGATTGCCGAAGCATAAGGGACCTTACTCATTTTTGCCCTCTCCTCTTCTGTCTTAGGACTCATTCCCTTTAACAGATAGCACCCATGTGACATGGGTAGAAATCCTCTCTTGGACTGCTCCATGCTGAATCTCTTCAGCATCTTGTCTATGTAGGTGGATTGCGACAGACCAAGCAACCTTTTAGATCTATCTCTATAGATCTTTAGTCCTAGAATATAGGCTGCTTCACCCAAGTCCTTCATTGAGAAGTTCTTGGATAACCAAGCTTTGACCGATTGTAACATAGGCACATCATTCCCTATGAGCAATATGTCATCTACATAAAGCACTAAGAACACAATGGCACTTCCACTAACCTTGTTGTAAACACAGGGCTCATCTTCGTTCTTGATGAAATCAAACTATTTGATTATCTCATCAAAGCGATGATTCTAACTCCGAGAAACTTGCTTTAATCCATAAATGGATCTTTGCAGTTTACACACCATCCTGGCATCATTGGTTGTGAAACCCTTAGGCTGTGTCATATACACTTCCTCAGACAGGTTCCCATTAAGGAAAGCTGTTTTCACATCCATCTGCCAGATTTTGTAATCATGGTATGCTGCAATAGCGAGCAAAATTCTAATGGATTTTAACATGGCAACATGCGAAAAGGTTTCGTCATAGTCAACTCCTTGTCTTTGCTTATAACCTTTTGCCACTAACCTAGCCTTGTAGGTAGTCATGTTACCCTCCATGTCGGTCTTTCTCTTAAAGACCCATTTACACCCTATAGGAACTATTCCTTCAGGTGGATCAACCAAGTTCCAAACTTGGTTGTCTTTCATGGATTCCATTTCAGAATTCATGGCTTCCAGCCATTTCTCTTTGTCATGCCTTAATAGCACTTCCTCATAAGTTCTAGGGTCCTCATCTTCTATGAGATACACGCCAGTGTACCTTTTGGGTTCACGGCGTTCCCTGGTAGATCTTCAAGGTTCTAGTGTGTCCACGGTAGAGGCTGGCATCACATCTATATGTGGTGTCTCCTCTACTTCAATCAACTGACTGTCATCCGTAAGTGGTTCTCGAATTTCTTCAAGATCAATCTTACTCCCACTGACCCTATCCAGAATAAACTCTTTCTCTAGAAAGTGGCCAGTCCTGGAAACAAACACCTTTTGTTCCTCAGGATGGTAAAATTGGTATCCTCTAGTTTCTTTAGGATATCCCACAAACAGACATTTGTCAGATCTAGCTTCTAATTTGTCAGGCATCATCCGCTTCACGTAAGTCGGACAACCCCAAGGTTTAAGATATGCAAGACTCGGTTTCCTCTTATGCCATACCTCGTATGGTGTGGATTCAACCGTCTTTGATGGAACTCGGTTCAGTGTATAGGATGCGGTTTCTAGAGCATACCCCCAAAATGATTTTGGGAGAACTGCGTAGCTCATCATGGATCGTACCATGTCTAACAAGGTACGGTTCTTCCTCTCAGGTCCATTCAGGTAGAATCCCATTCTCCTTCAAATAGTCTTGAAACTCTCCATCTAAGTATTCTCCACCTCGATCGGATCGAAGTGTTTTGATTTCTCTACCTAGTTGTTTCTCCACTTCACTTCTGAATTCCTTGAACTTTTCAAAGGCTTCAGATTTATACTTCATTAAGTATATATAACCATAGCGAGAATGGTCATCAATGAAAGTGATAAAATATGAGTATCCCTGTCACGGATTTTATCTATGCAAAACAACAAGTAATAATAATTTATAAATCCGGTATTCCCCAAGTGCAGGGATCGTAGTATAGCGATTAATACCGGAGTCGATCTCAGGGAATCGAGGTTGTTTAATCTAGTTCGATTAATTCTTCTAAAATTGTCACTACTATTTATTACTAAACCTAAACTAAAACGGAAAATAAACTCGGACAGAGGATTGTCACCCAAAGCCAGAAAATATCGTTGCGAACAAAATAAAGAAAACTATAACTAAGAAAAACGATAAATCTATCTAACGAAGAACAAGCAATGATCCACCTATCTCACAACCCTCAATTCCCTCTCTAGATTGTTTAGTGATGATTTTAACTAAAGATGTGGTTCACCTAACTAAGGCATGAATTCCTACTCTCGTAGATAATTCGTCTTGCAATCTTTTATCTCTCGATCTTAGACTAGCGCTTTCAATTCAAAGGTGTAAGATTTATTCAATCTAGAAACCTAGATTTCTAACCTAATCAACTCTCGTTACTTATAGGTTAAAAGTCTAATCTTTCCTATGGTGATCTAGGTTTACATCGATTTTCATCATATAGTAAACATCAACATGCAATATATCTCTCGATTTCAATTGCAACATAACAAATAAACATCGAAAAGAAACAACTTTAAATTAAAAACTCACAAACATCCAAAGATTGAAATCAAGTTGTCGTTGAGATTGGCTTCACATGCTTGTTCAAGGAAGCCTTAGCCTCTAATCATTGTAGAAATCGAACAAATAAACTAAAAGAAATTAAAGTGATTCTTGGTCCGAAAATCGCAAAGAAAGTCGCCCTGGCAGCCCGTGGCCGCCAGGGGTAATGTCGTGGTGATTGTGGTTGAAAATAACACGCATATTTATAGTTTTTAAAGTCGGTTTGTCAAGGTCGGCCGTGGACGCCCGTCCTCAATGCTTGGACGCCCGTCCATGCTCTCTCGGACGGAGGGTGGACGCTCGTCTATGCAGCGTTTGAAGGCTCGAATGTAAATCGCATCTCTCGAACGCCGCTCACTTTTATGGACGCCCGTCCACTACTCAGCTCCAGTATTTTGCTCATAACTTCACTTCTAGGGCTCCGAATGAGGTGATTCAAGATGCGTTGGAAAGCTATTTAAATCCTCTACAACTTACATCAAGACAACTTTCCCTGAAAGTGGCTACAAATGTGGACAAAATCTCCATGAAGTGCCTTGTTCCGGTTTCTTCAATGATTCTTCACTTAAACATCTTTCAACTCTTCCATCTTCATGTGATCATCGTTTAAGCTCCTTACTCATCATGAAAACGTACCTAACAACTTGATAAAAACATGAAAAATGTAACATCATACGAATAAACATAAAACCAGCAATTAAACACATAATTTAATCACTTTTGCAATTAGACCCTTAAAAACATCACTCGCTTAATATTTCAATATAAAGGCCAATTCCTATGCAAATAATATAAATACGGGGAAAATCATCGTAAAATATATCGTTATAAAACGTACAAAATCACCCTTAACAATCCCCCTTTGGCTTGAATTGACATTGGGCCACATACATCTGTATGTATGAGCTCAAGCAATTCATTAGATCTTATCCCTTTGCCACTAAAACGCGACTTTGTCATCTTGCCAAGTAAACAAGCTTCACATGTATCAAACGATTCGTAATCGAATTGATCCAACATTCCATCTTTATGGAGTTTGGAAATGCGATTCTTATTTATATGGCCAAGTCTACAATGCCATAAGTAGGATTCATTCAAGTCATTTGTCTTGACTTTCTTGTTATTTATATTAAGTACGTCAACATTCATATCTAATATGTAGAGACCATTGCTAAGTATGCCAGTACCATAAGAGATTCCATCACGTGAAAAAGAACAACATTTATTCTCAAACGTAAATGAAAAACCATCAACATCTAATGTGGAAATGGAAATAATGCTCTTCGTAAGAGCAGGAACAAAATAACAGTTACTAAGTTCAAGTACTAGCCCACTGGGAAATGAAAGAAAATAAACTCCTACGGCCAGCGCATCAACACTTGCTCTATTTCCAATGCGTAGGTCCACCTCTCCTTTCTTCAGATCTCTAGTTCTTCTTAGTTACTGCATATTCGTACAAATATGAGAACCACAACCAGTATCTAATACCCAGTGGTTAGACTTAGAAGAAGTAATGTTGATCTCAATCATAAATATACCTGAAGTCTCGAAGCATCAGAATGCTTCTTCTTGGTACTCAAGAAGCCTTTGCAGTTTCTCCTCCAATGTCCGGTCTCACCGCAATGGAAGCAAGCATCCTTGGATTTGTCTTTTGCTATCTTAGGCGTTGGCTTTGGTGCAGCCTTCGCCTTCTTTGACTTTTTCTGGGCTTTTGCCTTGCCCTTTCTTGAAGTGACCAGCAACACTTGCTTTCCCTTCCCCACAGTGCCCTCAGCAGTTTTCAACATGTTCAATAGCTCCGCAAGGGAGCAATCTATCTTGTTCATGTGATAGTTCATCACAAACTACGAGAGTGAATCAGGTAGAGATTGCAGAATCAAGTCAATACTCAATTCTTGTTCCAACTTATGGCCCAGCTTCCCAAGCCTCTGTATGTACCCGATCATCTTAAGCACGTGTGACCCCAAAGCAGTCCCAGATGCCATCTTACAACTAAATAGGGCCTTCGAGACCTCGTACCTCTCAGTGCAAGACTGAGAAGCATAGAGTTCCTTTAGGTGGACCATGATTGTGTAGGCGTCCATAGACTCATGATGTTTCTGCAGTTAAGGTGTCATAGAAGCAAGCATGATACATGTAGCATCGATCTTGTCGAACAAAGGTGCTTGTTATACTTCTCGACAAAGATCCACGGCCGAACCCTCGCCGGGCTTTTCCGGTAGGGCCTCGTCCAAGACATAGCCAATCTTCTCGTGCCTCAAAACGATTTTGAGGTTCCTTTCCCAATCGAGAAAATTAGTTTCGTCAAGCTTGTTTTCGATGATAAAACGAAGGTTCAATTTGTTTGACATGTTTCTACAACAATAAATAAAGATAGAATAAGTAAAAGCTCATGTATAAAAAAACCCTAAATTTGCACTTAAAATTTTATAAGGTTTTACTCCCACTAGCCAACTATTCCCAATTGGCTTTCAAGAATTTAATTAATTCTTTAGTGGCTGGGATCCCATCTAGTTACCTTGATTCCCGACGAGGGCCGATCAACCGAGATAATTTCGACAGGTAGGTACTCCTACCAGTCGCATCGCATGCGACTCCCAGTGGCTGACTAGTCAACTCTTTGACATTTCACATCTCTATGTGATAGTCAACCCCTTGTCTCTAAAATCAGACGGTCCTGACGAGGGCCAATCACCGCAAGATTCTAGTCGAGTCGTAACCCAATATTCATGAGATCTCGTAACGATCATATCTCAATAATAACGATATACCCGTGGTAGGTCAACTCCCGACGAGGGCCGATCAGTTGGATACGAACAAAGGCTCTTCACCGTCATTATAATATTGGGAGACATTTTAGGCTCGATTTTTGGCGTGGGAATAATTTTAAAATTAATTCACTTAATTAATTTGGTTTCATTATGGTCTCATCTACTATGTGCATATTACTACGATATCATATAAAGTAAAATATACACAACATTCCGCGCACAAAATAACCGGTATGATCATGGACTTTTCCTAGGTGCGGTTTCGAATACAAACTGACGAAACCGCGGGTCACAAACTAAGGGTGTCCGCAATCGCCAATAGGATCTTTATTGCTGTACGCCAATGGGTTCTTTATTTCTCTTTGGTCTTCATCTTCTTGCTCCATTCTTGTTACATAATGATCTATCTAATAAATAATTACACCCGCCTCACACGGGGGGAGCTAACGGGAATGGGATAAATGCAAAAAGTAAACTAGGTCACGTTCTTCATAACGGCCTAGGACAATTTTTCAAAAACCAACATAAAGAAAAACATTCCCATCTATCATATTGGTCGAGTCCATGATCAATCGGGGTCCATATAATCACATTATATCTACACATCTAATCCATACAATTTTATCTTATGAAAAAGTTCAAATTCTAATTTTAGCTACTTATGCGTCTTATTTTATCACATCAAATAATTAAATAACATTTAATTAATTATATGACTTAATCGAAAATTAAACTTAACATTTAATTTTAAATCGATTTTAATTTCAATTAAATTTGAACTAATCAAAATAAAATTAAAATTATAAAGTCTCCTATTTGTTTCCTTTCCAAAACTAAATTTGGCTTAGGCCTGGCCACTTTCTAAAATCAAATATTTGAAAAGGGCCTAGGCCTATTCCAAATCAAATATTTGGAAAGGGCAAATAATTTTGGTTTAGGCCTAGCCATTTTCCAAAATCAAAATTTTAGAAGTGGCCTAGGCCTAGGCCTTTTACAATTCAAACATTTGAAAATGGCCTAGGCCTATTCCAAATCAAAATTTGGAAAGGCTAATATGCCATATGGTTTCCCAATGGCTCAAACTATTTGAACCATTGGTTGGCTATATGACACAACTAAACAAACAAGATATCTATGCACAATAAATATCACAAAACGAAAAGGGTCGATCTCCCCCATTGGAAGAGGACAACCGACGGACGGCAGCCCTGAAGCCACCGCCGCCGCCAGTCGGCCGAGCCCCACCTTAAAACCCTAATTTTTTTTTGTTTTAACGTTTCGCGATTTAAATCTTGCATCTATCGATTAATTACTGTTGGACTTATTTCTATGTTTTAGTGATTAGTGCCAGACTAACTGTTATAGTGCGAAGGCAAATAGATGTCTAGATCAAATGTATAGGTCTATTAGAGTTTGATCTTTGTATAGGTTTGATCAAACAAGCACTGTAAAGGTCAGCTGACTGAGTTCAGCAGACTAGTCTATGTCAGTAGGGTAGTTAGATCAGTAGACTTATCAGGAACCTGCTGAAGACTGAAGGCTGAGGGCTCAAACTCAGTTAATGAAGGCTAAGGGATCAAACTTAGTAATTAAACTCAAGGATATGGAATCAGAATTTAGGCAAGTCTGTGATGACCTAAACTGATTACATATACCTTATGTAGAAGGTCTAAGTTCCTTAAGTTGGATGGTGATTGGAACTTAGTTATTTGCAAAAAGGTGTAATCTAACTTCACAAATAAAAGTTAGATAAAAGAAATCAGCTGCATTGTATTTAATACACATCAACTTGTCGTTCAACGACGATAGGTATTACGACGATCGATGAACCTGCTGATAATATACCTCGATTAATTCAAGATTACATTGGAAGATTACATGGAAAATGACAAATAACAACCTCTGACTTATCAAACAAATCAGTGGTTGAGATTAAAAGGACGTTGGGATGATTCAGGATTTTATCCAATGGATATAAATCAAGGGTGGACAAGACGCATTGTCAAAAAGGATTCTGACAGTGTCAGTCATAGTGACAGAAAGCAAGTCAAATGGGACAAAACAATGAACGGCTATATTTGAATTTCAAATACAAGTCACATGCCGTCCTACCTATAAATAGAGGACTTCCAACTCAGAAAAAGATGATGATTGATGAATTATAAGAGAAAAATATAAAAGATAATTCTGAGCTGCAAAAACACCCTGCTGAACCTACTAAGCTTAAAGCTACTGATCTAGAGAAAATCTTCAAGTGTATTATGTATTCAAGCTACATCAAGTTTACACACTTGAAGTCTGCAAGCTGCTGATTATATCATCCTAATCAAGCTGCTGCAACTGAATCATTTATTTGATTCAATCTTTATTTTATAAAGAACCTGCTGAAGACAGTGAAGCATCTATTGGGTGTGAAAGACTGTTGTTTGTGGTGGAGCTGGTGAAGAGGCAATCCTACCCTTCAAGGACCAGTGGAAGACTTTGGAGCAACAATCCTACATGTTCCAAGTGTTCAGTTTGTGAAGCCATAGTTATTGGTGAAGGACAAGCAACTTAGGAATATTTGTAACAGCTACATCAAAGATCTCTAGTGAATTACCTCCAACATCACAGGAGAAGAGTGGACTGACAGGATTACACCACCTGGAACCACTATAAAACTTGCCGACTTATTTTCTGCACTTACATTCTGCATTTAGTTTGCTATAAACATCAATCTCTTGAATCTAGCAACTAAAATCACACACATATACTACTGAGTATCTAATACTTAGTATCATATTTAACAACAAGTAATAAGGCTTAATTTTTGATATAATTCCGCTGCACAAATTCAGTAAACTTAACTGTCAATAGACTACTGTACATCAACAGGCTACTGAAGTATCAGCAGACTATTAAGATATCAGCAGGCTGCCTAAGTTGCTGAGTTTGTTAACTCCAAAAAAATTTAAGTGTTAAGTTTATTCACCCCCCCTCTAAACTTAACCAAAGCCTTTTTAAGGGACCAACAATTGGTAGCAAAGCAGTGCTTCTGTTCTGAAGTAATCCTACTTTTGTACTTGAGAAAATACTTTGAAACTTTTTCAAATCACTAGTTTTCAAAGACTTGCATCATGGATAACAACCAGTATGCTAGAACTATGCTATGTGTTCTCTAGATAGATTTGATGAATATAAACGTCGAATGCAGGCTTACCTTGCTACAACTCATGATGAAATGATGGATGTGCTGACAGATGGTCCACTGGAGATTGTCAAAGCTGTAACAGTGGGAGATGAGACTCGGTACATTCCAAAACCAAAAAGAGAATAGAATGCGAGATAGAAAGAGAGCAAACCTCAACAATATTGCTATTGATATCATTTATAGAACCTTGGATAGCAATATGTACATGAAGGTTAAAGATTGTAAAACAGCTAAAGAACTTTGGGACAAAATACAGTTGATCTGTGAAGGCACTGATGAAATCAAGAAGAATAAGATCAGTGTGGCAAAGAAGTTCCAAAAGTTTGAAATGAAACCCAATGAAACCATTGAACAAATGGAATCTATGTTCACTGCAATTCTGGATGAACTCACCCTACTGAGTGTCATTTACCCAAAAGAAGAAATCAACACAAAAATCTTGGAAGCTTTACCTGCTACAGATGAATGGAAGATGAAGGTGACAGCCATAGAAGAAATGAGAAGATTGCATGAAGAGGATACATTCAAGTTATTCTCAGATCTTAAGGCATATGAATTCAAAAAGAAGTTGTCACCTGCTACTGAAAAGGAAGAGCCAAAAACTACAGCACTGGCTGCCTCACATCAAGAAGAAGCATCAGAAGCTAAAGATGACTTACCGGATGAGATGAAAGAGCATATTGCACTACTGAGCAAGAAGATCAGAATAATGAAAGGTGGAAAGGGTTCTCCAAGGAATTTCAACAAGAAATTCAGTGAAAAGAAGAAAGAAGAACCAAAGAAAGACAATGATTATCTATGTTTTCATTGCAAGAAACCAGGACACTTCAAACCTGAATGTCCTGAGTTAAAACAAAGTAAGGAACCTGATTATCTGTGCTTCAATTGCAAAAAGCCTGGACATATCAGACCTGACTGTCCAGACCTACTGAAGACCAAAAGCCAACAAAGAAGATATGGCAAGAAGGCCATGGTTGCTGAAGATGAATCAGGGTATGAAGTGGAATCTGAAAAGGGAAATGAATCAGATGATACAACATTGGTTGCTGAAATGGAAGATTATGCATTGATGGCTAACATGGATGAAACAGAGGAGGTATACAATATTGTATCAATTAACACTCCCGCTGGAAGTGATTGTGAATCAACTTGTGGTTCAAATCCTAGAAACTCTTACAATGAAGAAGCTTTGGATGCCATCCTCAATCAACTGAGGAAAATACAAATTGGTTATGAGATTGTGAAGGCTGAAAAAAAGCTCTTCAAGTAGAAGTTGAAAGATTGAATGCTGAATTAAGGGTTCTCAAAGGTAAGGAAAATGATGTTGGACAGAATCAGTATAAGCTGCTGAACATCCAGTAGCCTCTGAATCTGCTGATCCATCTTGTTCCTCTACTGCATACAAATCTGGAAAGCCTTATGGTGATAGAACAGGGCTTGGATTTGGAACTCAACAATCCAAAAAGAGTTGATCCAGTAAGGCTACTAAACCTAGTGCCAGAATTGGTCCTAAGTTTGTACCTGCACAAGATCCAACTCCCAGTAAGGTTGCTGAGGCAGTAAAACCTACTGAGAATGCTTCAGGAAGCAAAATCAGAGGTCAAAGAAGTCAATAGCTCCCAATAAAAGGAACAAATCCAAAAATAGGACTACTGTGCCTTCTAAACCTGCTGATTGCAGACATGCTACCAAGTCTACTGGACCACAGGAGGGTAAGAAACATAAATATTCCAAGGATAAGAATCCTAAACCCAAAAATGTTAATCATTCAAGGGATACTTCTCTCAGGGGGAAAGGTAGACTATTCCCTACTGATGATGATTGGAATATTCCTGTATCTAATGCTAGAAAGAGTAAGAATAACCATGATGCTAGGGTAAAACCTAAGCAATGGGATCAGCAGAGGACTTACACAAGACCTCAACAGACTCCATACTACAGAGCTGTTCCTAACAGACAGCAAACTAATGGTTATGCTAATCCTTCTAACAACAAAAGTCACTTCAAACAACATTATAAACCAAAAGGCCGTAAAACATATGTGAATCCTACACAACCTACCGTTAGAACCTATGGATGTGTGGAATACATGTATGAACCAAAGTATGACACTTTTAGGAGAAGACCTTATGGAAACATCCCGGGGTCATGCTTACCATCGACCATTATGGACCCAAACAGGTTTGGGTACCTAAAATGTATTAACTTTGTTTTGTAGGGTGTCTGGTACTTTGACAGTGGATGTTCCAGACATATGACAAAGAATAAGCACTGTCTGTCAAATTTTGTGACAAAGGATGGTCCAAGGGTGAATTTTGGCAACATAAATACACCTGGATATACAAGAGGATATGGCACACTTGTGAGGAATGGACTTACAATCAAGAATGTTGCTTATGTGGAAGGACTGGACTACAACTTGCTGAGCACTGGACAATTCTGTGACATGGGATACAAGGTCACTTTTGACAAAAACAATTATACTGTCATTAGTGAAAGAGGTGATCAAGTTGTATTGGTTGGTAGAAGACAACAAAACATGTATGTTGTGGATTGGTCTACTGCAGTTCCAGAAACCTGTCTGATTGTGCATACCATGTCAGAACTCAATTGGTTATGGCACAAAAAGTTGAATCATTTAAATTTTGATGACATCAATCAGTTGGTGAAGAAGAAACTGGTGATTGGTTTACCTGAGATCACATTCAAGAAAGATACTATATGTGATGCATGTCAGCAGGGTAAACAGACTAAATCAAGCTTCAAATCAAAGACTAAACAATCAACCAATAGAGTCTTGGAGCTGATGCATATGGACTTATTTGGACCAGTTACACCAACAAGTGTTACAGGAAAGAAATATACCTTAGTGGTTGTGGATGATTTTTCTAGATACACTTGGGTGATATTTATGAACAAGAAAAGTGAAACACTCAAGATGATGCCTGATCTTTTGAAGAGATTACAAAATGAGAAAAGTTTGACAGTAGTAAAGATAAGATCAGACAAGGGTACTGAGTTTCTCAATAAAGTTATAAGAGAATACCGTGAACAAAATGGTGTACTACATCAACTTGCTGCTGCTGGTACACCTAAGCAAAATAGGGTTGCTGAGAGAAGAAACAGGACCTTAAAGGAAGCAGGAAGGACTATGATTTGTGAAGCATTGCTGCCTGAAAGGTTGTTAAGGGTGAATTTATACGATTTATATTGATATATTTTATGATAATTTCCCTCATATTTGTATAATTTGCATAAGAAACGAGTGTTTAATGGATTTATTGAGCAAATGAGTTTTTAAACGGTTTAATGGAAAAATTGGTTAATTTATGTGTTTTATTGATGATTTTATGTTTATTTGAATATTATTACTCTTTGCGATGTTTTTGATGACGTGTAGATGCATAATTGCGGTTCAAAAGATGATTAAATGAAGATAAATGTTGGATTTAATGGATGAAAAAGAGATAAGGAAGAAATTGGATAGAAGAAAAGAGATAGAGATGAGAAATTGGATAGAAGAAAAGAGATAGAAAAGAGATAGAGATGAGAAAAGAGATAGAGATGAGAAACGGGCGTCTAGGATAGAAGAAAAGAGATAGAGATGAGAAATTGGATAGAAGAAAAGAGATCGAGATAGAGATAGAGATGAGAAACGGTTTTAACGTTTCGCGATTCAAATTTTGATCTAGCTGAACGCACGTCTAGGCTCCGTCCAGGTTGGACGGTCGTCCATCAAAGTAAACGGGCGTCCAGGCTAGATTTTTGATTCAGAGAGTTTGGACGCTGAGTGGACGGGCGTCTGAAGCAAGTCCAAGGCACCTCGGACGAGCGTCCAGATAGCTGAACGGGCGTCCTTAAACCGACTTAGCAGCAGCCGCCTCAGTTTTCTATAAATAGCAGTGCGGATTTCAACCCTAATCATACATTATTGAGACCTATTGATACACAATCATTAGGAGAAAACCCTAGGCGGCCCCAGCCCTCTTAGGGGAGGCTGGGGTTGTGATGAGGGAAAAATTCACCCTGATTATGATAACAATTTACCCCATTTATGATACCATTTTTAGCACTTTTATATCAAATCAAGTCATTAATTCCTGAGTTTCATCTAAATGTATAAATAGTAGTTATCATGTAAAATATCGTGTTTTTACTAGGTTTTGTACCGGTTTAGTAACCGGAGTGTCGTGTCGGATTTACGCTTGGTATTTTGGTGCTTTATTGTAGATTTCTAGGTAAATCAAGAACCCGAGTGATGACACTTTTTGAAATCAAATCATATCTTTTGAAGGGTGTAAGGAAGTGTCGCAAGTTTAAAAGTTCAAGTGGATCAACGGTTCGTAGTACCATTATCGAATTATATCTTCGACGAACAAATGGCCCATACAAAAGGCATTTTCTGAAGAAGACTTCTTCATGAAAGTTGTAGATCTTTGAAAGAGCTTTCCAACGCATTTTGAATCACGTCAATCGGAGGTCTAAAACTCAAGATATGATTTTTTCAAGTTTCACCTCAAAACTGGATGTTTTTTACAGTCCGGATCGCTCCGGCCTAATCCCGGATCGATCCGGCTTAACTGAAAGTCGACATAATGATGATTTTGCACATGGGTCTACAGAGGATAAGCTTGGGATAATATATTTTATTCCCGGATCGATCCGGCCCTTTCCCGGATCGATCCGGCTTTGAGTACTTTGTCTATAAATAGAGCCAATTCCCAGCAGCTTTCGATTGCCCATGTCTTTCGGCCATTTCCTCTTTCATTTTTCTTGTTTTCCTTTGTAGTATATATATATATATCAATTTTCCTCCTTTTTCTCTTTCTTTTTATTTTATTTATTTTATTTATAGTATATATATATATATATATATATATATATATATATATATATATATATATATATATATATATATATATATAACTAACTTCTATCTTATAGCTATATATATATATATATATATATATATATATATCTATCTATATATATATATATATCTAGCTATCTATTTATCTACTTATATATATATACTTATGTACTTATATATATTTATGTATCTATATATATATTTATAGATCTATATATTTATATCTATATATATACTTATGTATTTTATAAATCTATATATTTATACATATATATTAACTATATGTGTAGCTAAATATATACATAGCCGAATTATGTGAAATTTGGTGAAATCAACCCTCGGAAGATGAAATAAGGGGTGTGTAGTGTTTTTTGTTGTATCTTGCACTTTTCACGTCTTAAAACTTGTTATAATGGATTTGGACTAGATTAGCTATCTAGGTCAAAGATCACACATATCACTCTTGAGAGTTGTTCAGAGAGAGTGGTGTGGGAAAAGGGTTCTAAGATCACGGCGTAGACCCGGCTTAGTTGTTAAGCCCGGGCCCAAAGTGAGGTTACTCGTTTTTACGTTTAAGCAGCTCTAGTGCAAAACATGACTTGTTAGTGAATCTTCTAAAGGGAAGGGTAGTTAACATGGCATAAGGTGTTAGGAGAGAGTTGTTCAGACCTTAGCACCGGGATTAGGAGTTTGCACCCGTGAGATTGAATGCGAGAGTTCGTTTGCACATTCCCGGTTTTGTCTATCCTTGGGGTTGAAACTAATCATTTGAATCATGGTTTGGCTATGCTTTTTAATCTTATTAGTTAAACTTTACTTTTTGCATTAATATAATATCTCTCCACCTAAACTTTGATCGCCTAGACTAAGACACACGTTCGCTCTGGTACTCACAACCACATTTCCCTTGGGATCGACCTCGTACTCCTGTAGCTATCCTAACAATCGACCCGGTACTCTGCAGGTTAGAGAGTTGGTTTACCCACGGTTACGAGTCCTTTATAAATTGTATTTTTGAAGGGGTAAATTAAGCTCATCAGGTTGCGATTTTCCTTGTTTTATATTCGTTTTTCTATTTCGTTTTGCTTCTGTTTTATGTTGAATGGTTGGAGGCTGAGCAATTTGTTCAAGTTATTTAAATCCGTTTCATCAGGTTCTTTCTTTTCAATCTTGAGTTTGTTTTGTGATTTTTAATTCAAGTTATATTTTTTTTCTATGCTTATGTGTTATGCAATCGGTATCGAGAGATGTATTGCTTATTGATGTTTACCGTATGACGAGAGTCGGTGTAAACCTTAGATCACCATAGGACAGATGGGATTTTTAATCTTGACATAACGAGAGTTGATAGGTTGAATTTCTAGGTTGCTAGATTGAGAGATCTTACACCTTGTTTTGATAGCGTCAATCTTATAGATCGAGAGATGAGAGATTGATAGGCGAATTATCTACGAGAGTAGGAATTCATACCTCCGTTAGGTGGACCACAACTTTAATTAAATCATCACAAGATAACTTTAGAGAGGAAATAGAGGGTTGCGGGAACGGTGGATTATTGTTTGTTCGTTGTTTAATCACCATGATCATCTTCTTGTTTACTGTTTATTTTATAGTTTATAGTTTAGATTTCGTTTTCGCTTTTATCCTTCCTGGCTTTGGACTGACAATCCTCTGTCCAGTTTATCTTTTCGTTTTTTTATTTTAGGTTTTAATAATAATGGTAACAATCTTAGGAAAATTAATGAACTAGATACCCCGATTCCCTGTGATCGACTCCGGTATTAATCACTATGCTACGATCCCTACACTTGGGGAATACCGGATTTATAAATTTATTACTTGTTATTTTTCATTGCATAAAATCCGAGACAAAGGTACTGGGCTGAAGCAGTTAATACAGCATGCTATACACAAAACAGAACCTCAGTGAACAAGAAGCTGCTGAAGACACCCTATGAGATTTGGAATGGAAGGAAACCAAATATATCGTATTTCCATCCATTTGGAAGCAAATGTTTTATCTTGAATCATAAGGAGAATTTGAAGACATTCCAACCTAAGTCAGATGAAGGAATTTTCTTGGGATACTCTTCAGTCAGCAAGGCATTCAGGGTACTGAACAAAAGGTCACTGAAACATGAAGAAACTATACATGTTGTGTTTGATGAACCTAAGTTCACTGGTATGGAAGATGAAGGTTGTGAACCTGCTGAGAACCTACAAGTCACTGATCCAGATTGTGTTGAAGTCTTGGAAAGGGTTAATGACTTAAAATTTTCGATACTGCCCCTGCTGAACACCCTGCTGGTGATACTACTGATGCAACAACTGAAGCAATTCAAGGATCTGCTGAACCCCTGATTGAAGAAGCAACAGCAGACCCTACTGAAGATGATGTTCCTGAGAATCAAACTAACCAGAATCCATAATGGTTAAGGAATCACCCTGCTAAACAAGTTATTGTGAGGACTAAAAGACAATTAGAAGCTATGTTTACTTGTTTTCTATCACAAATGGAACCTAAAGTTGTTGAAGAAGCAATTTCAGATCCATATTGGATAATTGCTATGTAAGAAGAATTAAAAGAATTTGAGAGAAATCAAGTTTGGACACTAGTTGAAAGGCCTAGTCATGCAAATATCATTGGTACTAAATGGGTATACAGAAACAAACTCGATGAATCTGGAACCATTGTAAGGAATAAGGCCAGACTAGTTGCAAAAGGCTATTCTCAAGCTGAAGGAATAGATTTTGATGAAACTTATGCACCTGTTGGAAGATTGGAAGCTATCAGATTATTCCTAGCACATGCTGCATATAAAAACTTCAAGGTATATCAAATGGATGTCAAAAGTGCATTTTTGAATGGCATTCTAGAGGAGGAAGTGTATGTTCAGCAACCTCCTGGATTTGAAGTTAAAGATCAAGAAGATAAAGTGTATAGACTCAACAAAGCACTTTATGGTTTGAAACAAGCACCAAGAGCATGGTATGAGACTCTATCTCAATTCTTGGTGGACAATGGTTTTACAAAAGGCACCATTGATAAAAATCTTTTCAAAATCAATGAAAAGGACAGCACCCTGCTGGTACAGATTTATGTTGATGACATAATTTTTGGTTCTGAAAATGAATTGCTATGTGAAAAGTTTGCAAATCTAATGAAGAGCAAATTCCAAATGAGTATGATGGGAGAAATGAACTACTTTTTGGGATTGCAAGTTAAACAAATGAAAGATGGAATCTTCATTCATCAAACCAAGTACACCAAAGAGGTGCTGAAGAAGTTTGGTATGGAAAATAGTACCAGGATATCAACTCCTATGAGTACAAATATCAGATTGGATGAAGATAAAGAAGGCAAAGATGTTGATCAGACCTTATACAGAAGGATGATAGGCAGTCTGTTGTACCTTACTGCCAGCAGACCTGACATATCCTTTGATGTAGGTGTTTGTGCCAGATTTCAATCTAAACATAAAGAAAGTCACTTAGGTGCAGTGACGTGGCCTTTTCTAGTGCTATACCAGTCCTTAACCGACAGTGTATCGGGTCAAACTGTAGTGCTAGTGTGGTGAGTCGGAGTGTCGAATCCTCAGGGAAACTTGGTAATTCTTCTAAGTGTGGTTAAACACCAAAGAGCTGTTATTAACTCGATCTAAATCGCAGTTTTATAACACAGATGACTACTATTCTACTTAACATAAAATAAATGCGTAATTTAAAATTATTCTAATATAATATATATTATATAAATATATATAGTGTATAGATTGCTAATATATATATATATATATATATAATATATATATATATATATATATATATATAATATATATATATATATATAAATATATAGATATATAGATACCAATATATTATTATAGAACTAGCCAAAGTTTATATAATTGATTTATACGATCTTTGTAAAACGGAATGTGCTCGATCTTTCCTTTTATATTAGGTCCAATTGAGTAAATGAAACGGTGCACTCCTGAGGTTAACAATTCCTCCTCACACGAGCGTATGAAATTTTCATATGTCATTGTCATCAGTTCAATCTCCACAACTGCCCCATGCTAATCTTAGTTAGTCTGAACAGGTACCGAGTACAAATCTACCCCGGATAAAAGAGGTTATTCCGTTTGTCAGACGGCCGATGTTATTCAAAAGGCTCCGGTTGTCAGGCGGATCAATTTAACTTTCCGGTGTTAGTTTCAATTAAACCGTTGATTTTAACATTATTATGATCTCGAGCACAATTTTAATAAGATTCATCTTTCCCAAGACAAATCTGCCCCCGGATAGGAAATAGGATTCCGTAGTCACGCTTTCGCACGGCCAATTTTACCCTCCGGTTTTTCTATCTTTTATCTCATATCCTAACTTCTCTGGTCAGTTCATCGTTAGGTTATATGGTGCGATTCATCTTGGTAAATTACGTCAATCCGAATATTATCAATACGTTGCAAAATAGAAAAAGATTCAATTAACTCAATTTTAGTCAATTTTAATTAGACAGCATTCCTTTACTGAAAAGATCGAAATAAAACGATTACATAACTTTGGCTAGTTATTAGATTTAGTCTAATAACATTATAAAAAGATAAAAACAAATAATACAAACATAAATACTTTAGAAATTTTACCCGATTACAACTGTTGAATCAGAGATCGTATTCTTCTGGACATTACAACGACTTCAGCAACATTGATCTTCTGATAATTTCTCGAGCATTACACCGATACTATTTTTATTTATGTTATGAGGCCTATATACATACATACTACTACTAATTAAAAGAGGTTTTGAAGATATATTGGTATATCCTGCAGGCTGTATGAACTGCTCTATTTATAGGCAGAATTTCCCAGGGCCGGATCGATCCGAGGTGATGCCGGATCGATCCGGGAATAAAAAATATTATCCCCTAGAATATTCTCTCAGGACCACATGTTTGATAATCATTATGTTTCCTCGGTTCGATCCGAGGTTAATCCGGATTGATCCGGGTAGTTTATTTTCACATCTTGATCTGAAACTTGATAAAATCATAACTTGAGTTCTGGATCTCCGAATGTCATAATTCAAGAAGAGTTGGAAACATCTTGAAAAGATCTATAACTTCTATGAAGGATTCTTCTTCATAAAATGCCTTTTTGATGGGCCATTTGTTCGTCGAATATATATCTCGATAATAGTATCACGAACCGTTGATCCACTTGAACTTTAAATCTCATGGCACTTCCTTACATCCTTCAAAAGACATGTTTTTACTTCAAAAAGTGTCGTCACTCGGGGTCTTGGTTTACCTAAAATCGCAAATAAAATACCAAAAATACCCACGTAAATCGACACGACACTCCGGTTACTAAACCAAATACAAAATTTATAACTTTTTATTACTTTTACTAGATTTTTATAGTATTTAGATTTATTCATTACTATTAATATTTCATAAGATTATCGTTATAATTTCTTATATTTTATATAAAAAGAGTTGATAAAGTATATAAAACATCGTAATTTTTATCATATAAATGTTATACATCAACTACTCCTCACTTATCTCTTTGATCGTCCTCGAGCAAAATAAGCGGTAATATATAAAAATTACAATAAAAATGATATACCTGGTAGATTAAATTTCAAGTTAGTAAAATATCATTTTAATATTATAAATATATTAATTATATCTTTCTTAGAAATTAACAAGATAAAAAGTGTATATAAATTAGATAAATTATTTATCAACTATCATTCAAATGAAATTCTGCATAATCTACTTAATAAATATAATTAAAATTCTAGAATTATTCTCCTATCTCAACTTATATGAAATATTTGGAATCAAAGACTAAGTCAAGTAGTTGACAAAATGGATTATACGTTTTAGGCTCAGGGTATTGGTTTAATCGAAAGGATAGAAAAGAAAATCAAAAGAGAAAGAAGCAAGTCGTACGTACTTACACCTTCATAATTTTGATAAAAAATATCTCGATTAATAATATTCTGATATTATTTCACCCTTTTTTCCAGATTTTCTCTTTTTTTTTATTTATTATTTTTTTTTATCAAACTTAAGAACTAAAAGCGTGCGTGTGTGTAGAAAATCAAACTTACAAGCATTGCTTCATCAAGATTGATCGGAGTACTACTCTTTCGATCGAAAATTACAAGTCCGGTTTCCTTAAACTTGTAATCATTCTTGAGATCTTATGATTCGATTTTTTTTTTTATATGCCTTCATTCCCAACATAGGACATTTCGAGATAATACCCTAGCTGGACTATTATCATCAGGCAATCGGGAGCTTTTAAACCTCATAGTGATATAGGACATTTCGAGATAACACCCTACTGCACTCAAATCATTGGTAGCTACAACCGATATGTTCTTTTTATTTTTTAGTTGTCGATCAAAGATAAGGAAGATACCTGGTATTTGATTAATTCTGTGAAAATATGGTGCTTCGTTCTTAATTCTTTTATAGAATATTAACATATCCGAACTTATTACCAAAATCGACTATCTTGCAAGCGTCATGAGGTAAGATCGAATATACTAATACTTATCTAATTTTTCCAATCTCAAAGATACACCATTCTTAGATTTTGTGTCATCATCTCCTTTCATAAGTACGTACAAACTCGTGGGATTTTCAGGAAATGTAGACCAAAATAAGCTAAGGGTCGGTTATAATCAAAATGGCTATTTCGAGTGAGGTCTTGATCACTCTAATCAAGGCTGAGGTAGGGACAAAAATTAGAAATTTATTTAGGTAGGCTATTTGGCTATAGTTTATATTTTTGTGGTGCCAAAAATCTCATCATTCCTAATCCGATTCCATATTCATATTTCGTTTTGAAAAGAAAATTATTCTAACATTTTATTATAGATATAAGTATATCTACTAAATTTCATAAGAAAATTACTTGATAATATTTATGTATAGTTACATATACTTAAAATCTTATAAAAATCTAAAACTCGACATATAATATAATTATAATATATCTAATTTACTTTACTTAATCAAAATCTATTCTTACCAATTTATATTATTTTTATTCATATTAATTATATACTATCTACTTATTTTTATTCAAGAAAAATTAAACTAAGTATTAAGCACTTAAGTATAAATTTATATGAGAAAATTTTAATTTTTTATTTACTAACTTACCTCTACTCCCCACTTACGAAGTGGCATCGTCCCGATGTTCAGTGAGTAATAAAACGTAGGTTCGAAAGAAAAAATTAAAATTTTATACGATTTTGATTTTTATTATTTTTCTCAACATATATTACTTTGATTAAAGAAAATGACATATATATTAAACATTATGAAAACTATTACAAACTTAAATAAAACTGATTAAACAAGAGATTAAACTACTAACTTAATTGACTACCAACTTCCAACTGACATCTATCATCTGATTTCTACCAACTCAAACAACACATCAAACTGTCGATGAACATCCGGGAGTATCTACCGGAAGTAATCCCAATTGAGAATCACGAGATGGAAAAATCTCGTCTGTACTAAACTCAGGCACTTGATTTAGATAAACACATAGTTGAGAGATAACCCAGGCAAACGGTAGTGGTCTTCCCCTATTACGCCTCTCCACTGCAAAATTAATTGCCGTTTTGAACATCAATATCCCCCAGTCAATGTATGCCCCCACAGTCAGTGCATACAACAGCAGCATCTCATCATCCGTAACTCCAAAAAAATCTCTAGTTGGATAGATCCGGGAATTAATGAAGCGTTTCCACGCCCTCAGATGAGGGGGTAAAGCCAGAGTTGAAGAATCATAGTTATGATCAAACAATGGAAACACATATTGAAAGGCTTCTGC
This sequence comes from Gentiana straminea, assembly GCA_036785695.1. Classification (NCBI taxonomy): domain Eukaryota; kingdom Viridiplantae; phylum Streptophyta; class Magnoliopsida; order Gentianales; family Gentianaceae; genus Gentiana; species Gentiana straminea. Next base: position 14,307,859 of record JAVUPR010000223.1, on the reverse strand, counting down.
AGTACGATTGACAACATTATAAGCATTTCCGAGTTCCCATAGAAACTCGAAGTGTGGGTTTTGATCAAAGGTAGATGGTGGGATTTGAAATATTTGATTTATTATGACTGGAGAAAAGGATATAACGATGTCCCTAACAGTAATAAGATGAGACGAGGCTGCTGTCGTTATATCAGTAAGAGATGCATAAAAATCTCTAACAACTGAAATGTTAATTCTACCTCTGGGAGTCCTAATCAGCTTTTTCCATCCGCAACCTCGGATTAGATTTCGTCCCCACTGATCAATTTTTTCCGTATTTAAGCCTTTCTACATCAGAATAGGAGAATGGACAAAATTTAGACATCTCGGAACGTAATTGTGAAAACACGAGGCATGGCTTTTGGGAACCACACCGTCAGGCGTATGTGGTTCGTAACTATTAACCGAGGGGGAGGAGTGATTAGACATTTTTATCAGATAAAGAAACTAAACTCAGACAGATAGAAGTAGAAAAGGAATGAGCAATGTTTGAAGGCTGCTGCTATTTCCTTTTATAGAAATGTATCTATCATGTAAAAGTAGAAAAGATCTCTTTTTTGGCGTTTTTGTACTTCCCGGATCGATCCTGAAAAGGGCCGGATCGATCCGGCCTAGCCGCTAGAAATCTTGTCAGGTCGGTACACTCACGCCGGATCGATCCAGGGTTAGGTCGGATCGATCCGGGAACTCACTATTCACGGACAGAGTTGTTTTGGCTTGAAAAATGCCCAGATTTTTTCCTAGTTTGATATGTTTTCTCCATAACTTTGGTTTCTTTTTATTATGTTATCAAAATATTGATAACGATAAATTTTACTACACGGTGCGTAATAACATAAAATCAAACGAAAGTAAAATAAAATTTTACGAAAATAAAATCAAAATAACCTCAAATCGTACGAAAATAGAATCGAAATAACATAAAATCGTACGAAAAATAAATTGTTTTCAATGTCAATAATCATAAAATGGTTTAAATCAATCCTCCTCATCACTCATCTCGACGTGGCTCGAACTTGGCATGGCTTGAGAACTGGCTGGATCATAAGTCGAATCATGAAATGGTTCTTGAAAATGTGTCGACATCCTAATCGAGCCATCTAATCCCATCGAGCTCATCCCTGTCGTGACATCGGAAAAAGTGCTTCCCCATCCCGTCGTGGTATGGCTAAATGATCCAAATCCTTCCTAATCAGATGTCGCAGCTGCCGTAGTACCTGTCGAAAAATCCCCTATACCACTAGTTTGAAATCCAAAAGAATGTGGCATTTGTTGGAAGTTTGATCGAGGTGGCATCGGTGGAATAAAGTCGGGCAAGGTATACGGCTCGGATTGGCAATGCGGAATATCCATCTCGGCATAGGTAGGGTTCTCGCGGATATTCATTTGATATATACCTCGCATGCCTTGACGTAAATCTTCAGACCACTGCATATTCCTTTCCGCAAAAACAGCCATATTGGCATTGGCCCGATGAACATCATAGGCCAAGGATTGAAACATGTCGTATGTGATGGTGTTTGGAAGTTGAGTTTGATTTTGACAAGATGATGGAGGAACAGTAGTGGATTGAGAAACATGTGGAGTAGGCTGAGGTCGTTGGCGGTTAGGGTTCATAAAATCTATTCTTCCCGCCGGCGTACGTGGTAAACTAGGACCTATAAGTGTCTCATCAACCATAATCAGATTATCATTTGGAAGATCGGGACACCTATCTGGCGACATAAGGAAGAAATGAAACAAGGAAAAGGCATGTGACTGCCTGGTTTAGCAGTTGAGACAAATTCCTTGGCCCGCTTATACATAACCCTGCCTACATCCACAGGTACATCATTGACCATAGCCCAAGCAATACACAGATCTTCTATACCAAAAGATGTCAAATGACGAGAAGGGTAAAGAGTCGAACTGATAAAACGTTTGATAGCTCTCATATCCCTTATACATTTTCCATAGGAAAACCTATTTTCATGCCAGACGGCTGTGGGATCTAACTCGTGCTGGGCAGTCGAGACTATATGGTCAAAGTCTGCAGGCTCATCTAGATTCCATACCGTATAATAATCCTCATCCTCTGGTATATCAGGGATACCATACATAGCATTTATAACCTGGGGATTAAACGGCACTGTCCTAGTTCTTAGGCTTACAGAAGTTAACTCACCATTCTCTGTTGCATTATGAGTTGCTACCAGAGAATAAAATTCAGCCACTAAGGTTGTGTTAACTTCACCTGCCCTTAAACTGGCTAACTCCAACCACTGTCGTCTTTCAAAAATCTCTTTCACCTCCCTTCCCAAATCCTTGAAATCTAGACCCCTCTATATTGCAACTAAACACTGTCCAAATTTATTTTTTAAGGCATTTTTAGCGGCTCTAAACGCGGTTCTATCAAAACTAACGGCCAATTCTTCCTCTGTTAAAGGCCTTGTCTCTATGACCGGGATTTGGGTAGGGATATGCGGCTTACGTTTTTTAGTGGCTTTTGATGATTCAGCCATTCTACGATAGTGACACAATAACAAAACAACAACAAACAACAAAACAACAAAACAACACAAATGAGTGACAAAATAGTTGAATTTAAATAAAAAGTTGAACAAAAAACGAAATTAACAAAATAAATAACTACAATGTTACCTTATAGTGCTTAAAAGGTTGAAAAGTTGGCCGGAAAAGATGAATATCACCGGAGTGAAAGTCGAAGCTTTTCTTTGAAAATTTCTCCAATAAAATTGAAAATTTGAAGAGAAGAGAGGAAAATGAGAAGAGTGTAAGGATTGTAGTAGTTTAATAGTAATTTATGTGATGATTTGAGGAAAAAATTTCGAATGGGGGAGAGGGGAGGGGCGGCTGTTTGAAAGAAATGAAAGAAGAAGAAGAAGAGAACCCGTTCCCTTTTTTTAGGTTTTTTTAGTCTCCGGATCGATCCGACAAATTTTTTTTTTTTTTTTATTTTCAAAACTCTTTAAAACTTAATAAAATTTTTATAAAACCTTAATAATACTTCTGCAAATTTTTAATTAAAACCTTTTATAAAAAATTTATAAAACTTTTAATAATTTCATAAAGATCCTTTATATAAAATTTTCAAAAAGTTATATAAAAATTTTATAAATTTTATAAAACTTATAAGGGTCCTAATTCCATTATTTCTAAATCTTCCAGGGTTCTGACATAACGTTCTATCAACCTAACCTTAAGAAATGAGGCGTTCGAATTTTCTCTTTGATCTCCATCGGGATTTTCGGATAACCACATAATTGTTCCCTTCTTAACAACATTCAAACACTCATCCTGAGATTTGGTTGTGTTTTCTCCGCATTTCCCATCATGCTCACTTTTTCCACAGATTCTGCATCTTCTTAAAAACTTTGCCCTTCTCTTTATCGAACTTCTCGATTTTCCATTACATACTTCTTTCAATTTGATCTTTCTCAACAATTGCTTGTTTTTCTCAAAAACTAAAGCTTCTATAGCAAATGCGACATCTTTATCAAGGCCTAACTTCAAAAGTAAAATAAAAACTCCTATTCTATCTAAAAAAGACATCCGGTTCTTTTACGTCTATCCGGTAAAAGACGAGACTAGTTTAAACATATAAAACACGAAAAAGTAGAGTAAAGATGGATAGCACCTGGTATTCGGTCGTTTTGAGTTTCTCTCGCTTTTCAATTTCTTGATTTCTCTCGCTTTTTCAATTTGTCGGGGGATCGCCGGTAGCATTACTTCTCTCTTTAACGTGATTCCTTCTCCCTCCACAAATAACTTCACTCTATGGCCATTGGCTATAAAAGTCGTATTTCCATCGCTTAGTTCAACGACTCCCGCATTTGTAAACCTTTGTTACTTTAAATGGACCCGTCCATCTTGATTTAAGCTTACCCGGAAATAACTTTAAACGTGAATTGTACAAGAGCACTCGATCACCTACATGGAACTCACGACTATAGATTCTCTTATCGTGAAAAGATTTCGTGCGTTCCTTGTAGATTCGAGCATTTTCATAAGAATCGAGACGAAATTCTTCTAGTTACGTTAGCTCGAAGCAATCTATGATCACCGACAACCTTAGGATCGAAATTCAAAAATCTAATAGCCCAAAAGGCTCGGTGTTCTAACTCAACCGGGAGATGACAAGACTTACCAAAGACTAGCTTATAGGGAGAACAACCAATTGGTGTCTTAAAAGCTGTTCTGTACGCCCATAATGCATTGTCTAATTTAACTGCCCAGTTTTTACGATTCGAGTCCACTGTCTTTTCTACAATTCTTTTAATTTCTCTATTAGACACCTCTAACTGACCACTGGTCTGCGGATGATAGGGCGTTCCTAGTTTATGTGTTACACCATATTTTTCAACTATCTTAGTAAATGGTCTATTGCAAAAATGTGAACCTCTATCACTAATGATAGCCCTCGGAATGCCATATCTGGTAAATATATTCTTTTTAAGGAATCGTATGACAACCTTGGTATCATTAGTGGGAAGAGCTTCAGCTTCTACCCATTTTGAAACATAATCTACCATTACAAGAATAAATCTTTTCCCAAAAGATATAGGGAAAGGTCCCATGAAATCTATACCTCAAACATCAAATAACTCACATTCTAAAATAGGTTGCATAGGTTTTTTATATTTTTTAGATACATTTCCCCATTTTTGACAAGATTCACAAGATTTAACATACTTATAAGCATCTCTATATAGTGTAGGCCAATAAAAACCATACTGTAAAACTTTAAAAGCAGTTTTCCAACCTCCATGATGACCTTCTGCCTCACGATCATGACAAAATGATAAAACACTTAAAATTTCATTATCAGGCACACATTTTCTGATTATCCCATCCGAACATTTACGGAAAAGGTCTGGTTCCTCCCAGTAATAAAATTTTAAGTCATAAAAGAACTTATTTTTCTGTTGCCAAGTCCAATGAGACGGAATATAATCACGTGTTAAGTAATTAATGATATCTCCAAACCAAGGTGACATTTCCTTAGAAGGGATTCTATTCTTTAATAACTACATGGTTGAAGGAGTATCTATTCTAAATAGTTGTTCATCAGGAAATGAATCTTTAATTTCATTTCCTATTTCTTCACCATTTTCCATTCTACTTAGATGATCTGCTACTACATTCTCACTTCCTTTTTTATCTTTAATTTCAATATCAAATTCTTTGAAGTAAGAGAATCCATCTAAGAAGACGTGGTTTAGCATCTTTCTTACTTAGTAAATACTTCGTGGCTGAATGGTCGTATAAATTATTACCTTAGATCCAACAATATACGATCTAAACTTATCTAAGGCAAAAATCACAGCCAACAGTTCTTTTTCTGTAGTTGCATAATTTAGTTGAGCTGCGTTCAATGTGTGAGATGCATAGTAAATAGCTTTGAGAATTTTGTTATACCTTTGACCTAAAACTGCTCCTACAGCTAAATCACTTGCATCACACATAATCTCAAATGGCAAACTCCAATCTGGTGCTACTAGCACTGGTGCAGTAGTCAACCTCGCTTTTAGGGTCTGAAAGGCTTCCATACATCTACTATCAAAGTTAAAAGGTACTTCCTTTTCAAGTGAATGACTTAGAGGCTTTGCTATTTTTGAAAAATCTGCAATGAACCTTCTATAAGACCCTGCATGTCCGAGAAATCCTCTTAGAGTTCTTAAATTAACTCGGTGGAGGTAACTTTTCAATTACCTCGACTTTAGCTTTATCAACTTCAATACCTTCTTCAGAGATTCTATGACCTAAAACAATTCCTTCTGATACCATTAAGTGGCATTTTTCCCAGTTTAGTACTAGATTGGTATCTTCACAGCGTTGTAACACTCGTTCTAAGTGTAACACACAAACATAAAATGAATCTCCGTAAACACTAAAGTCATCCATAAAAATTTCTAAGAATTTTTCAACCATATTAGCAAATATAGCCATCATACACCTTTGAAACGTAGCTGGTGCATTACATAAACCAAACGGCATTCTTTTATAAGCAAAAGTTCCATAAGGACAAGTGAAAGTAGTTTTTTCTCTATCTCCTAACGCCGCAATGAATATCTGTAAATATCCTGAATAACCATATAAGAAACAGTAATACTTATGTCCACTTAAACGTTCTAACATCTGAACTATGAATGGAAGCAGATGATGATCTTTATTAGTATGATCATTCGGTTTTCTAAAATCAATGCACATTCGATAACCTCGTAATCTCCCTTGTCGGAATCCATTCATTCTTTTCATTCTCTTTCACCGTGAAACCTCCTTTCTTTGGTACCACTTGAGTTGGACTTACCCATTAACTATCTGATATGGGAAAAATTATCCCCATTTCTAATAGCTTAATGACCTTTTTCTTAACAATTAACTGCAAATTTGGGTTGAGGCGGCGTTGCGGTTGAATACAAGGTTTAGCATCTTCCTTCAGAATTATCTTATGAACGCAAATCTCGGGGCTAATACCTCGAATATCGGCAATCGTCCATCCAAAAGCTTTCTTATGCTTTTTCAACATTCTAAGTAATTGATCTTCTTGTTGCTCGCTTAAAGATGATGAAATAATAACTGGTAATAGATTATTAGTTTCAAGAAAAGCATACTTCGATTTAAAGATAACGGTTTCAATTCCGCATTCTTAGGTGGATCTTCCAGGTGATGGTTTAAGAACGGGTCCTTCTAGTTCTAATTCCAAATACTTATGCCATGATGGTTTAAAAGTAAAACTTCCTTTATCTAGAGAAAGAATTATTTCTTTCATTTCGGTGTCTTTCTCATTTTCCTTATATATAGATAGAGTTAAGCATTCTTCTAATCTCTCTTCAAAAGTTGGTAATCGAACATCATAGACGCAGAATGAATATCTTCTATAAAAGAACATGATTCGGTGATCCGTATGGATGGTTCATAGCTTTGAAAATATTGAAAGTAACTTCATCTTCATTGACTCTCGAAATTAACTCTCCATTCTCGGACATTTATTAAAGTTCTTCCCGTAGCTAGAAATGGTCGACCTAAGATAAGTGGCGCCGAATATCCTTCTTCCATTTCCATAACTACAAAGTCTACTTTGGAAAATAGAACTTGTCTACTTTAACCAATACGTCTTCAATAATTCCTTTAGGGTATTTAATCGATCTATCTGCCATTTGCAGAGTCATTTCGGTCTTCGTAAGATTTCCTATGCCTAGCTTCTTATAATCCTCATAAGACATGAGATTTATACTAGCTCCAAGATCACATAAGACCTTCTTAAACGTAAATCCTCCAATTTCACATGGAATGGTAAAACTTCCAGGGATCTTTCGGTTTAGGTGGTAACTTATCTTTGCAAAACTATGAGAACATTCTTCATTTAGGCATATATTCTCATATTCCTCTAATTTTTTCTTGTTTGACAGAATATCTTTCAGAAACTTTCCATAAGCAGGCATACTAATTAGAGCTTCGATAACAGGGATATTAACATGAATATGACGAAAAGTATCAAGGAAACGAGCATACTTCTTATCATTTTTAATCTTTTTAATTTGATCTTTAGGTGGGTAAGGTAAAGATTCTAAATCTATAACCTTTGATCCCAAAGTCATTTTCTCTTTTCCTTTCTCCTTAAACCTTTGAGTATTACTTGATTGCCAAGTATCATGATCTTGAGTTTTTTCTTTTAAAACACTCCCTGAATCAATCTCTACTTCAGATTCCTTCAGTTCTTCCTGTTTTTCATCCTTGTTTTCATTATCCTTTATTCTAACATGTTCTTTGAATAAAGTCCTTAAATATTTATCCATAAGATCTTTCAAAATCCTAGGGATTTTTACCCATTTCTCACCTTCATTCTCAGGTTCCAAACTTCTATTCCTTTTCAAGAAATTCTCTATAATTTCTTCTTCCTCATTAGTGAATTCAAGTTCATCTTTAGTTTCATCATTTCTTCCATCTAAATCATTTTCTACTTCATTATTTCCGAAGTTTTCTACTCCATTACTACCACAGAGTTTTCTACTTCTCGTAACTACAACATTTACCTCTCTTGGGTTTCTTTCAGTATTACTTGGTAATCCTCCTGGAGGTCTACTGTTGTTACGTTCACCTTCCCTACTCAAATGATCTTCCACATTTCTTAATGAGGCTTCTATCGTTCTCATTCTGGTATCATGTCCACTCATAGATGTTTTTATTGTACTCATCTCTTTAGTGACTGTACCTATAGAAGTCATCATTGTTTCCATATTCTTAGCTTGAGTAGATACTACACCCATCATATTTTCCATTAGTTTTTCCCATTTTTCAACCCCTTCTACAGGTTGAGTTGAACTTTGAGTTACTGGTATACTTTGAGTGGTATGTTGAGGATAGGATATAGGTAATGATTGTAAATTCGATTAGATGTGTTTTCTTGATAAACTTGATTATTATTCATATTCCTATATGGGACCTGGATATGGCGGTTGTCCTTGCTTACTAGGGTTTTCGGACCATCGATAAGTAGGGTGATCTCTTCTAATAGCATTAAACGAGTTTGAGTATGCATTGTTCAAATTCCTATGTTGCTGAAGAAAACTCACCTCCTCTCTTGAATATCCTGTTGGCTCTTCGATTCCTAATGGCATATTATCCTGATTTGAGTATTCAGTTGGTGTACTATTTTATGAACTTTGGTTATTGTTTGATTGTAGGCCATCAAATTTCCTACTCAAATTTTCTAAATGTGCTAGAACTTCCGTATCGATGTACATTCTCCTGCAAAAGCTACTTTTCTGGTGCTAGAACCGGTTTCCCACATTCTGTTATTTTTGGAAATCTTTTCTATAGCATCGTAAACTATTTGAGCTTCACTCATCATTAAAGAACCACCACATGCATGATCTACATCCGCACGTGAGTCTTTTCTTAATTTACGACAGAAAAGTTGAATTTGCATATCTAAAGAATAACCATGATCGGGACAGGCTCTTAACAATTTTTTAAATCTTTCCCACGCATTCCCAAGCGTTTCTTCAGATCCTTGTCTAAAGTTAGCAACCTCGACTTTTAATTCCAAATTTCGTCCTGGAGTGAAATATTGTTTCAGAAATTCAGTTTGAATCTCTTCCCAACTAGTAAGTGAATGATGTGGAAGAGACATAAACCAATCTCATGCTCGTCCTTTCAAAGAAAACGGAAACATAGTCATCCTCGTTAGTTCCTTATGAGCACCTTGACTTTTGGCTGTATTGCACAATTCTTCAAAAAGATAGAGATGATGATGTGGATCTTCATCATCCTCTCCTAGGAATTGGGCTCTTGCATCAATTAAACCAAAAAGATGAGATTTAATTTCGAAATTATTCACTCCTTCATTGGGTAAAAGAATGGGATTATTAGTCTGGTTTCTCCTTATGGTTTGATCACAGATAGGTCTCGGGTTTGGTGGGTTATTACGATTATTCTGGTTCCGATTCTGATTATTTCTATTATTATTATTTTGATTATTAGGGTTAACAGGGTTTTGTCCATGCCCTAGAGCATGTTCTAGCCCTTGTTCAGGTGTTTCATCACTGATTTCGGCCATTCTCGTATTTTTGTTTGAAGATGATTCGTCAGGATTTCCCTGACTAGTATGACCACGTTTACTCTCTACTCTTAACTGCCTTTCGTAAGTGTTTATGTCAGGCTTATAAGGATTGAGTGGGGCCTTACCGCTTATGGTCATCAACTAACGAAAATAGAAGATACTCGACTTTGGTAAAATAAAAAAAAAAATTGGTAACTAAAAGAAAGTAGATACCAACGAAAAATAAAATAGAAATGAGATAAGAAAAAGTGTTGACTTATTCTCGAGAATTTTGAGCTAATACAAGTAGTAACCATAGACACAAAGAAAAATTAGCGACGTTCCCGGCAACGGCGCCAGAAAGCTGACGTGGCCTTTTCTAGTGCTATACCAGTCCTTAACCGACAGTGTATCGGGTCAAACTGTAGTGCTAGTGTGGTGAGTCAGAGTGTCGAATCCTCAGGGAAACTTGATAATTCTTCTAAGTGTGGTTAAACACCAAAGAGCATTATTAACTCGATCTAAATCGCGGTTTATAACACGGATATGACTACTATTCTACTTAACATAAAATAAATGCGTAATTTAAAAGTTATTCTAATATAATATATATAGATATATAAATATATATAGATGTACATAGATTGCAAAATATATATATATATAGATATAAATATATAGATACCAATATATTATTATAAAACTAGCCAAAGTTTATATAATTGATTTATACGATCTTTGCAGTAAACGGAATGTGCTCGATCTTTCCTTTTATATTAGGTCCAATTGAGTAAATGAAACGGTGCACTCCTGAGGTTAACAATTCCTCCTCACACGAGCGTATGAAATTGTCATATGTCATTGTCATCAGTTCAATCTCCACAACTGCCCCATGCTAATCTTAGTTAGTCTGAACAGGTACCGAGTACAAATCTACCCCGGATAAAAGAGGTTATTCCGTTTGTCAGACGGCCGATGTTATTCAAAAGGCTCCGGTTGTCAGGCGGATCAATTTAACTTTCCGGTGTTAGTTTCAATTAAACCGTTGATTTTAACATTATTATGATCTCGAGCACAATTTTAATAAGATTCATCTTTCCCAAGACAAATCGCCCCCGGGTAGGAAATAGGATTCCGTAGTCACGCTTTCGCACGGCCAATTTTACCCTCCGGTTTTTCTATCTTTTATCTCATATCCTAACTTCTCCGGTCGGTTCATCGTTAGGTTATATGGTGCGATTCATCTTGGTTAATTACGTCAATCCGAATATTATCAATACGTTGCAAAATAGAAAAAGATTCAATTAACTCAATTTTAGTCAATTTTAATTAGACGAAGATTCCTTTACTTGAAAAGATCGAAATAAAACGATTACATAACTTTGGCTAGTTATTAGATTTAGCCTAATAACATTATAAAAAGATAAAAACAAACAATACAAACATAAATACTTTAGAAATTTTACCCGATTACAACTGTTGAATCAGAGATCGTATTCTTCTGGACATTACAACGACTTCAGCAACATTGATCTTCTGATAATTTCTCGAGCATTACAACGATACTATTTTTTATTTATGGCATAAGGCCTATATACATACATACTACTACTAATTAAAAGAGGTTTTGAAGATATATTGGTATATCCTGCAGGCTGTATGAAATGCTCTATTTATAGGCAGAATTTCCCAGGGCCGGATCGATCCGAGGTGATGCCGGATCGATCCGGGAATAAAAAATATTATCCCCTATATTATTCTCTGCAGGACCACATGTTTGATAATCATTATGTTTCCTCGGTTCGATCCGAGGTTAATCCGGATTGATCCGGGTAGTTTATTTTCACATCTTGATCTGAAACTTGATAAAATCATAACTTGAGTTCTGGATCTCCGAATGTCGTAATTCAAGAAGCGTTGGAAACATCTTGAAAAGATCTATAACTTCTATGAAGAATTCTTCTTCAGAAAATGCCTTTTTGATGGGCCATTTGTTCGTCGAATATATATCTCGATAATAGTATCACGAACCGTTGATCCACTTGAACTTTAAATCTCATAGCACTTCCTTACTTCCTTCAAAAGACATGTTTTTACTTCAAAAAGTGTCGTCACTCGGGGTCTTGGTTTACCTAAAATCGCAAATAAAATACCAAAAATACCCACGTAAATCGACACGACACTCCGGTTACTAAACCAAGTACAAAATTTATAACTTTTTATTACTTTTACTAGATTTTTATAGTATTTAGATTTATTCATAACTATTAATATTTCATAAGATTATCGTTATAATTTCTTATATTTTATATAAAAAGAGTTGATAAAGTATATAAAACATCATAATTTTTATCATATAAATGTTATACATCATGCAGTCAAGAGAGTTCTCAAGTATCTAAAAGAGACTTTGGGAGTAGGGATATGGTATTCCATGGATGGAAGCTTCAAAGTTATATCCTACTCAGATTCTGATTATGCTGGATGCAAGATTAATAGAAAAAGCACCACAGGAACCTGTCAGTTAATGGGAAATAGACTGGTTTCCTGGTTTAGCAAGAAACAGAACTCAATATCAACTTCCACTGCTGAAGCTGAATACATTGCTGCTGGAAGTTGTTGTGCACAAGTACTTTGGATGAGACAACAATTAAGGGATTATGGAATTGAGAAGAAAGAAATTCCAATAATGTGTGACAACACAAGTGCAATTGCTATCACAGAAAATCCTGTTTTGCACTCAAGAACAAGCACATTGATGTGAGACATCATTTTATAAGAGATCATTTGAAAAGAAGATGTGGTGGTTCTCGTATATCCCTACCGAAGATCAACTTGTTTTCACTAAACCACTTGACAATGAAAGATTTGCTAAACTAAGCAACTTGGAATTATCAAAGTTGATGATAATCAAGTGTCTTACCGGAAATCACCAAGGGATTAGTCTTTGCTATGTTGGGTGAGCTCACTTAGCGAATTAGTCATTGGTATCAACAATTCCATGTACTTATGTTTGGACAATTGAGCAAATGAGGTTGCCAAGGGGATTGGTCTTTGTCATGATTGGGTGAGCTCACTTGACAGATCAGTCATTGGTATTAAACTTCATCTTGTATTATCAATTGAACAAAACAAGAAGAAATCAAGGATCAACAGATTTACTATGTCAGCAGGCTGCTGAAGCATCTTTATCAGCAGGCTGCTGAGCCAACCCTGCTGAGGCCAACCCTGCTGAATGAAACGTTACACAGTAAAACTTATTAAAGTCAAAAAGCACATTGGCGGGATATTTATTCTATCCTTTATAACCGCAGTTAACACGATCTAACGGTTACAATACGTTTTGGAAAGTAATGGGCCACGTGTCAAGACAGCATTCACTCAGATTAATCGTGGTTGATATGGATGTACGTGCACTGACAGTTACAACCACTCTCTGTCTATTTATACAGACCTATACACTGAAGATACTCTCTACTGCAAATCTGTTTATACTCTCTGTTTTAACACTGTGTGGACACAGATTTGAGAAATTATCTTCTTCATCTTATTTTTCTTTAACAATGGCCGAAAAGATTGATGTTCAGATTGGAACAAGCCAAAGTGTGAGAGGTTTCATTGTTGATGCTAATAAAACTGAACTAGCAATCAACATTGGTCGAAGAATAAGGAGGTATGAAGGTCTGGAGAATGTGCTTAATTTAAGACTGGAAATAATCTCATACACAAATGTTGTGATCTTGGAAGAACATTGTGATTAAAGAAGGAATAGAGGCATTCAAAACAACTGTGAATGCCCAGGAGATTGAGATTTCCCCAAGTCTACTGAGGGAATTTTTTGGTTTTGAAGATGTAGTAGATGGACCAGTAAATCCTGAGGAAATGGGATTGTCAAAGATGGATTTTGTTGACAAAATCAAGACCAATGAGGCCATCAAATCAGTTCTAGGTATCAATGTGAAACACATTGGGTATGAGTACAACCTGTTGAGCAAAATCATTGCTAAGAATATATTAGGGCTGGTTGGAAGTATGGATACTCTATCAGGACCCAAGATAGAGCTGCTGATGATTATTTATAGAAGTATGAAGTTTGATTGGGCTGGGTATTTCATTCATTACATGAAGAAGGTTGCAAAAGAGGAAAGAGAAGGAAAGAGGAAATCCAAGGCCTTACCCTTAGGATTAATGATTCAGACCCTGCTGAATCATTTGAAGATTCCTGATGTAGCACCTAAAAAGATTAATCAATCCAGATACAAGAAAGAGATTGATTATGCTATCCCTGATCTGGATGATGAAGAAGAAGGTGTTGCTGAAGCTGCTGATAGTGATGACAATGGAGATGATGGTGATACTGGTGGTGAGCAGGTCAAGCAAACTACTAAGAAATCTGTCAAAACTGCTGCACCAAAGAAGACCACTGAGAAGAGAAAGGTTGTTGACACAAGGAAGATAACAGAGGTGTTAAAGCCTAAAAGAACAAGGAAGCAAACAAAGCACGATCGAGTCCGCCGAGGGTACACCAAGAAGTTGAGATTACGACCTGTTGTAGTTTGCTAGAAAAACTGTTGTTGAGATTTTGAAGGAACAACAGAAAGAAGCCACTAAAAAGAGGAAGACTACTGTGGTTGAAATTGATGATGAGCCACTTTCCAAGAGAATGAAAGAGGTTATTCACAAAAAGAAACATGGAAAGGGGAAACAATTAAAAAACTTAGAGGCTCAAAGGGCACAAGAAGAAGAAGAAGTAGTAGAGGAAGAAGTAGAAGTAGTAGGAGAGGCTATTGATGCTGAGCCATTGACTATTATCAAGCCTACTGAGGATGCAGAGGTTGTTCTTGAGCAACCTGCTGGAGAGTCACATCAAACTACAAAGACTGAACCTGCTGTTGATGTTGTTGAATCCTCACCTGCTAAGGCTGCTGAGCCTACTGAAAGTGAACAGGTTGTTGTTGAGCAATCTGTTGGAGGAACACAGCAGTCTCCTGCACCAGAGCCTGCTGTTATTGTTGAATCTACTGAAGCTGTACAAGTTTTTGTTGAGCAACTTGTAGAAGAACCACAACAAACCACTGAGTCTACATCTGTTGTGGTAACTGGAACACTTGTGCAAGACCCTGCAATTCCTGCAATAGTGTTGAAATAGTGTCCTAAACCCAATCGGGTTGGACCGGATCCGACCGGGTCGGATCATTTCTACTATTTCTTTATGTTTATACATATATTAAATGGCTTTTCGTTGTCATATATATGTTCTTTTAAAGAACTAATTATGAATTGTTATGTGATAACGTCCTTAGTATTAAACTGTGATAGAGAAACCATGATAGGCGATTATGGTTGATGAGATCTCTAATCACCTTAATAAGTTTGATACTTAAATGTCTCTAGGTGCGATGTACTATTAAACGGGGCATTGATAGTATAAACGGACTAGCACGTATTGGATGTCTTCTCTTCTTTAGGGCGGGGATAGATCTCGTCTATCGAAGTGTAGAGACACTTGACCGTACGTGGACGTGTATTAGAGAATGCGTACGTTAGGCGACCCACTTACACGGATAAGTGTCACACTATGTGGCGGTTGTGTAATTATCCTTTTGACCGGAGTCTTCATGGCATCACGGTGTGGATTGTCATGCTTTGACATTATTGAGGTTTCCCCTAGCCACGGGGCGATCATGCGGTAGTGATTGGGTATGATATTGAAGCACGCGGAGTATACATGATTGGTCGTCCGGGAATCGCGTATCCTATGATTGGGATTGAATATCCGAAATGGCCTTCTTATAAGGAATGTCTTACTCTCGTGAATCTTTGCAAAGTGGGAGTAAATGTGTTACTTCGAGAGAGCATGATATCCAGATTATAAGATACGGTCGTTGATGTTTTGACACTCGACTAACGACCGTATGGATATTATTACAGCGATAGGATTGTAAGTTACACGGTAACTGTTTCACATGAAAGGTAGTAGTCATTGCATTTGACTCTTCCGATGATTGGGGGTCACGGTGTGTTTCTTCAGACGCTATCCCGTGATCGTTAGGCATGAAGGGCATTTTCGTAATTTGCACTTTGTGACTACGGCCAACATATTCGGAAGCCTATCGGGTCACACACATAAGAACATCTAGCCGGATTAAAATGTGGTTATAGATGATAACCAAATAAGGAAAGTTTATCTCGAGACTATAAAGGTTATAGTGGTAAATTAATATTGTGGTATTTATTTATTATGAATAAATTAAATACAAGATGTTAATAATATTATATTAATTAAAGAATATTCCGGGTGCCAATTTATTGGCATATGGGGCGCAGTTTGTGTGTGTATAAGATACACTTGGATTGTGCAATTTAATTAATGGTATTACCATATATTAATATTAGATATTAATATTTATATATTCTTTTTGTTCCAGCGTGTGATGCATCTAATTTGCATGTGCATGATTGTGTCCAAAATATTTATGTATAGATTTATATGTGTAATATATATTTGTGATATATATACACATGTGTAAATTGATTTATGGTAATATAATAAAAGATAAATATTGTCAATATAAGATCTTGACAATATCTTGGGAATATTCAATATGAGATATTGACAATATCCTAGATTTATTTAATATGAGATATTGTAATAAATGAGATAAATCAATCAATTATATTTTCCTTATTTTATTGGGAAAAGGTTTTCTTCTCCACACTATATATAGGGGCGCCACTTTCATTATAAATAGAAGGTGGGTGTCAAGCTCTTTTGTACATCACAATTCCAAGAACTCATAGTTCTTGTGTAAAATAGAGAGCATCCCATAGAGAGTTGGAGAGAGGGAAAAAGGCCGGTCTAGCAACCGGAGTTTTCCAATAGCAATCCATGATGGGATTCCGGCGGGTCGTTCGTGTGGACTAGCGGTAGAGGCCGAACACTTGGGCGGCTCATGCGAACTACTCTCCTTAGACGGTCAAAGCGTCGATCTTTTAGATCAACCAAGGTAACCACCGTCTACTATCTATTTGTTTATTGCTTAAACGAAGTCGATCTTGGGTAAAAGGAAATCAAAATTTTAAATTCCGTTGCGTTCCCGCGTAGATTTCCTAACAGTGGTATCAGAGAGAGCTTCGAGCTTAAGCAATAAGCATTTTATTTTGCGTAGTTAATTTTATCGTTTAAATCACATAATTAAAAGATGAAAGATTTTTGATTCGCAAATCGATACACGAAAAGAAAAAAAAAAAAAAAAAAAAAAAGGGGCGGCTTATGGGGTGCTCGGCCGATCGGCGGCGGCACCCCATCGGTGATCGCCGGCGGCGGCGGCACCCCTTTGGGGCGGTCGACGTCGGGCCGGGTGCATTTTGGTGGATCCCTAAATTTTGTTTTGTGTATTTTGTGTTTCAATATTGTTCATAGTTGTGATTAAAATCTCCTTTGTTTAGTTGTGTCATGTGGCTAACAATGGTTCAAATAGTTTGGCCATTGGGATGCCACATGGCATTAAAATAATAATGGTCTTTCCAAACTTTGTTTGGAATAGGCTCGCCCTTTCCAAATATTTGATTTGGGAAAAGCCTAGCTGTGCCACTTCCAAAATTTTGATTTTGGAAAGTGGCGAGCCTAAACTAAAATTATTTGGCATTTCCAAATATTTGATTTGGAATAGGCCTAGGCCCTTTTCCAAATATTTGATTTGTAAAAGGCCTTGCTGCTAAGCCACTTCCAAAATTTTGATTTTGGAAAGTGGCGAGCCTAAGCCAAATTTGGTTTAGGAAACCAAAGGCATCCCTTTTGATTACGAATCAAAAGGAAAGAAACAAAAGAGAAATAATTTTAATTTTGATTTATTTTTGGAATAGTTCTAATTAATTAAAATTAAAATTAAAATCGGTTTAAAATTAATCGTTAATTTTATTTCGATTAAAATCATTTAATTAATTAAATGTTAATTAGTTAATTGATTGGATAAAATTATTTAATAGATTAAATGTTAATTGATTAATTAAGACGCAAGTAGTTAATTTTTAATTTTATCTTTTTCATATGATTTTATTGTATGGATTAGATATAGTAGATATAATATGATTATATGGACCCCGATTGATCATGGACTCGACCGATAGGATAGATGTGAATGATTTAAATTTTCTGTTGGTTTAAAAATTGTCCTAGGCCGTTATGAAGAACGTGACCTAGTTTATTTTCTGCATTTGTCCCATTCCCGTTAGCTCCCCCCGTGTGCGGCGGGTGTATTTATTTTATTAGATAGAATTAAATGTAACAAGAATGGAGCAGAAGATGAAGACCAAAGAAAGACGAAAATAAAGATCCCATTGGAGAATGGAGCATTAAAGATCCTATTGGCGGTTGCAGCTACCCTTAGATTGTGACCCGCGGTTTCGTTAGTTTGTATTCGAAACCGCACATAGGAAAAGTCCATGATCATACCGGTTACTTTACGCATTTATTTATTTTGTGCTTGTATTTATTTTATATGATACGATAGATGCATGACTAGGCACGATCTAGATAAATGTGTAGGATGTATGTCTATAGAGATAGATATATTTGATGAGACCGTAATTAAAATTAATTAAGTGAATTAATTTACGTAAATACTTCCACAACAAAAAAAAATCAAGTCGAAAATTGTCTCCCAATATTATAGCGACGGTGAAGAGCCTTTGTTCGGATCCAACCGATCGGCCCTCGTCGGGAGTTGACCTACCACGGGTATATCGTCGTTATTGAGATATGATCGTATGAGATCTCGCGAATATTGGGTTATGACTTGACTAGAGTATTGCGGTGATTAGCCCACGTCGGGACCGTCTTATTCTAGAGGCAAGGGGTTGACTACCACATAAAGATGTGAATTGTCAAAGAGTTGACTAGTCAAACCACCAAGAGTCACATAGAGATGTGATTGGTAAGAGTTACATACCTTTCGAATTATTCCGGTTGATCGACCCTCGTCGGGAATCGGGGTAACCGAGATGGGATCTTGGCCATAAAGAATTTTGAAAGATTCTTGAAAGTCAATTGGGAGTAGTTGACTAGTGGGAGCAAAATCATAAATCAAAAGACCATTTTTGATTTTGCGTGTATAAACAACAACACTCTTTTATTTTCATTTTTATGTTGTAGTTTTAGCAAACTTTATATTTATATTTAATTCTCGATTAGTAAAACCAAATTATGATCGTTAATTTTGAGAAACGTTCTCAAATATGGTTAAGTAATTTTAATCCTTTTAAAATAAGCAATGACATGAGCAACCCCGTTATAGTAGTTAGAGACAAGGAGATTACATAATTGATGCGGTTGCTCGAGACTTTAAAGCGGAAGCTCATGATATGATTAAATCTATTGAAATAAGTTTCAACGAATTAGTCATATATTGGATACGATCCAAGATGATCATTCGATCATACGATGACAATTAATTCAAACGTTGGATAAGAATGACCACGTCTAATTTTGGAAAGGTTGTTTTCAAAATTGTAAGATTTAAGTATCGACTTAATTCTTTATCATTGCTTAAAGGTTAATTAAATAGTCAATGTTTTGAATGCGATTCGAAAGGTTAAATAAACTATTTAATAAACTTTAGATTTTCTTTATAAAAGGAAATTGAAAACATAGCTCTTGTGATCTTTCTTAAGTCTTATGAAGACTACAATAAGAAACATTTTTCAAGTGCTTAAAGGATTAAAAAGAAAGTTAGGGCATGTGCTTAAATAGAGAACTTATTAAAGTTTCTATTATAGGCAAGTGAGTTGAGATAAATCTATCTAAGTTCAAGTCAACTCTTAGATATATGATATCTTACGAGTGTGATTAAATTAGAAAGATTGAATACGATATGGAAGGTGAAACAAACGTTGTAACACTTACCATATTCTTGAATCTAGTAAACGATAAGGGAACTAAATAAATGTTATTATGTTCCGGTTCTTATGAAGAACACACTTTCGCTTATTTGTTAGGATTTAGTAGACATATTCAATTGTAAAGAATAAATGTTATTCCGATAAAGTTGGAAGGTCACCGAATCTAACATACTAGATTGTTGTCACTATATAGTTGATATATGTGATGAGATCTCAACTAAATATTTGTATGGTCATTATCCTTAATATTTGTGGTTACTCTGACATAGTCTCTCTTGGGAGGGAAGCGTGTAATTAAACGTCATTCGATGATGTTGAACCATATGATTATGAATCGTGTGGGTTATACGTATCTTATCTAAAGATGACTAAAATACCCTTTTTGAAAAGGTTATAAAATCTAGAAAAATTGTCTAAAGCCTAAACATACCGATGTTCGTTGGCTTATGACAATTAATGCCACAAATAATTGTTTATTAGTCTCTACGACTATTTTTAGAAATAGTCAAGTGTACTCGATGAAGTGCATAATTCGGAAAGCCCGAAAAGTTCGAGCTAGTACGAGTGTGAGATTGATGAGCTACTTAGGAATTAATCTTCAATTGAATTGAAGTAATTAATACACGAAGAGTGTTTCGAAGTCGTCCGAAAATGAATAAGATTCTCCCTTAAGGATACCATCTTTGGGATACGCAATTAGATTGTGTTCCCAAAATGGAAACAACACTTTATATGATAAAGGTGTGACACAAGCCATGCGAAGTATCCCTTACCCGTTTCGGGATAAGTGCCCTTATACTTAACCTAGTTTCAAAGAATAAAGGTTGAATAAATTCCATATTAGATATGGAAGAAGATAATGTCGAATCTATCTTAACCGATGATTTGAAGTTGTCATAGGCAAAGTCGAAAAGCTTGGAGCCTAGTACGACATATGCAACTTTGTGGAATATCTTAGCAGCACGCTAGATGTTATTTACTTGTCCGTGGAGCAAAATGTTTGTCTCCAAACATGTTTGTCTTCTAGAGGAAGTGTTTCTTCCAAAGAAACGGTGGGAGTAAATCGATCTCAAAGAGTTTGAGAACCACAAAGATATATTCAACCAAAGGAACGTGAGCGAGACGCCATATAGCGATGAGGTGTAGATCACTTTGCTCGGTGCACACAAAAGTTACGTAAGTCCGTAGATAACCTCAAGCCCGAAAAGGGTCACAGGTACGTTCATCTTAAAGAATGAATATCTCACGACTCATGAAAGAATGTTTAAAAGGCAAGGTTGAGAGTTATGGCCGGGAGCCATAATATCCGAATTAGATTCCATCAATGACAACCGGGTTATGAACCTAGTCTGTCTTACCTAAGGGGAGTGTCCCTGGAAGGTCGACATGGATAGTAATATGATTACCATAAGGCTATAGTGACGGTGAAGGGTATGAGGTGTAAACCTTGTAATTATCTTTATCTTTGCCAGTGTGCCCGATTCTATTCGGATAATGCTTGTTATAACTTCGTATCATGACTATATGATAGTGTTGAAGACGTTGGGCAAACAACCCGATGTTCATAGACGATAACATGATATGTAAGCCCACGAGATCCATTTATGGACTCAAACAAGTTTCTCAGGACAATTTATTTGTTTAATAATCAAAGGAGTTTGATTTAGTCAAAAGAAAGATATGCCCCATGTGCAATATGGATAGTAGGAGTGTGTTACGATTTTCGAGTAAGGTATTGGATATCTCTCTCGAGAATTGTCACCCCATGTCACAGTCAATTAATGTTTGGTAGTTCAAGGTCTTTACGAAAGCACTTGGATTGGCAGTTCTTATTTTGGAAATAAGAATCTATAGCGATAGATTTAACTGATGTTAGATTATTGTTTACCTATATAGATGTGATGCTAAAAGAAGTTTAGCATAGATCGCAAGATCTATCTGTGTTAGAACGTTGGTCCTAAAGATAAGGTGAAAGATGATGTTTATGGAAGGTTTCCTTCGCTCCTGCGATAGGAACCATCATAAAGGAAATGCCGGATGTTCATAGTTCATGAAGAGTCATGAGCAAGTATGAAAGTAAATCTGGTCAATGTCGAGAATATCCTTAAATAAGTTAAGGAAGAATTCCTGGTTTATCGAAACTTGGAGTTAGATAAATATAGTTAAACAGATGTATATCCTGAGTCTTATGAAGGCGAGTGGGAGCTACGGTCTGGGTTTGCAGTCACTTTGAATAAGTGATACAGTGAGCTGGAAATGTTCTAGCCTATGGGTCACTGTAAACTCTACAACTTAGCCAAAACACAGTATTGCCTTGGAGGCACAGCGGGAGCAGTACATGGATCTAGAAGGTTCATTCCCATGAACCTTGTACGGTTCTTCCACCTTTTTATATAGGCGATATAGTAAGTGGATTCATTGCTTGAAGCAAGGACCGGGGTCTCGTCAGAGATTCGTGTGTGTGTTGAGGCGGTTCCTTTGACTTGGTCATTTGGAACGTGATATGAAGATAGTCTGAGTCCCCACGGATAGCGATCCGTTTATGGCTAGGGCTAGTTGCGAGTATTGCATGAGATTCTTGTGTTTCAACTTGGTCTTGTGTGTGCGAGTGATTGGTTTTAGGCCAAGTGGGAGATTGTTGAAATAGTGTCCTAAACCCAATCGGGTTGGACCGGATCCGACCGGGTCGGATCATTTCTACTATTTCTTTATGTTTATACATATATTAAATGGCTTTTACGTTGTCATATATATGTTCTTTTAAAGAACCAATTATGAATTGTTATATGATAACGTCCTTAGTATTAAACTGTGATAGAGAAACCATGATAGGCGATTATGGTTGATGAGATCTCTAATCACTTTAATAAGTTTGATACTTAAATGTCTCTAGGCTGATGTACTATTAAACAGGGCATTGATAGTATAAACAGACTAGCACGTATTGGATGTCTTCTCTTTAAGGGCGGGGATAGATCTCGTCTATCGAAGTGTAGAGACACTTGGACCGTACGTGGACGTGTATTAGAGAATGCGTACGTTAGGCCCGACCCACTTACACGGATAAGTGTCACACTATGTGGCGGTTGTGTAATTATCCTTTTGACCGGAGTCTTCGTGGCATCACGGTGTGGATTGTCATGCTTTGACATTATTGAGGTTTCCCAGCCACGGGGCGATCATGCGGTAGTGATTGGGTATGATATTGAAGCATGCGGAGTATACATGATTGGTCGTCCGGGAATCGCGTATCCTATGATTGGGATTGAATATCCGAAATGGCCTTCTTATAAGGAATGTCTTACTCTCGTGAATCTTTGCAAAGTGGGAGTAAATGTGTTACTTCGAGAGAGCATGATATCCGTTTATAAGATACGGTCGTTGATGTTTTGACACTCGACTAACGACCGTATGGATATTATTACGGCGATAGGATTGTAAGTTACACGGTAATCTGTTTCACATGAAAGGTAGTAGTCATTGCATTTGACTCTTCCGATGATTGGGGGTCACGGTGTGTTGCTAGACGCTATCCCGTGATCGTTAGGCATGAAGGGCATTTTCGTAATTTGCACTTTGTGACTACGGCCAACATATTCGGAAGCCTATCGGGTCACACACATAAGAACATCTAGCCGGATTAAAATGTGGTTATAGATGATAACCAAATAAGGAAAGTTTATCTCGAGACTATAAAGGTTATAGTGGTAAATTAATATGGTGGTATTTATTTATTATGAATAAATTAAATACAAGATGTTAATAATATTATATTAATTAAAGAATATTCCGGGTGCCAATTTATTGGCATATGGGGCGCAGTTTGTGTGTGTATAAGATACACTTGGATTGTGCAATTTAATTAATGGTATTACCATATATTAATATTAGATATTAATATTTATATATTCTTTTTGTTCCAGCGTGTGATGCATCTAATTTGCATGTGCATGATTGTGTCCAAAATATTTATGTATAGATTTATATGTGTAATATATATTTGTGATATATATACACATGTGTAAATTGATTTATGGTAATATAATAAAAGATAAATATTGTCAATATAAGATCTTGACAATATCTTGGGAATATTCAATATGAGATATTGACAATATCCTAGATTTATTTAATATGAGATATTGTAATAAATGAGATAAATCAATCAATTATATTTTCCTTATTTTATTGGGAAAAGGTTTTCTTCTCCTCCACACTATATGGGGCGCCACTTTCATTATAAATAGAAGGTGGGTGTCAAGCTCTTTTGTACATCACAATTCCAAGAACTAATAGTTCTTGTGTAAAATAGAGAGCATCCTATAGAGAGTTGGAGAGAGGGGAAAAGGCCGGTCTAGCAACCGGAGTTTTCCAATAGCAATCCATGATGGGATTCCGGCGGGCTGTTCGTGTGGACTAGCGGTAGAGGCCGAACACTTGGGCGGCTCTATGCAGAACTACTCTCCTTAGACGGTCAAAGCGTCGATCTTTTAGATCAACCAAGGTAACCACCGTCTACTATCTATTTGTTTATTGCTTAAACGAAGTCGATCTTGGGTAAAAGGAAATCAAAATTTTAAATTCCGCTGCGTTCCCGCGTAGATTTCCTAACAAATAGTTCTGGGGGAAGAACAGTCTGATGTTAACCCTGCTGATGAGCATATAAGTTAGAGGGAAGAAAGTGTGGTACAGATGGAGGTAATAGGGACTAATATACAACCTGAGAAACCTACTGACTTAGAAGCATCTGTGGAAGAAACTTTGAGTTTGCTTGTTGGGACCTTTGGAGGTCATCAAGCTACTGAAACAACTCCTAGGAGGTCTTTTATGCCTTTTGAGAGACAAGTGAAGAAGAAGAAGGATGATTATGTTGATCCCAAACTTCAGCAGGTAGCTGATTATTTTCAATGGAAGTTTGGTTTCTACAAGAAGCAAAAGCCAGCTGCAGAACCTATGATTGATTTTGAGGAGTGGGCTTTTGACAAGTTGGGAGTTGAAAATTTGTTGGATCTGATTGATACCACTGTGCTGAAATCAAGATTGATTGACATTTTTGAAGATCAACAGAAAGAGGAGGGTATCAAGTTCAGGGATTCAAGATATGATGATGATGATTCATCATCTTCATCTGACTCTAGAGGTGATTTTCCATCTGGTCCAGGAGGAACCAGTGGTACTGCTATGTTGATTGATCCTAATGTAGGACGATCTATCGATAGACAACCATCGATAGACAACAGACTGGACAAATGAATGAGGATTTGGAAAATCTCACCATTGATGATATTGAGGCACAAATCAATGAAGGAATAGATAGTGGTGCAAATAAGATGGTTGGTGAGATTGATTCTATGTTTGTTGAAGAACCTGCTGAGCACGTTGTTGATCAGCAAACTGTGGAATCAAGTGATGAGAGGGTTACTGACAACAGTGAACCTAGTGCTAGTTCAGAGGAATCAATTCAATATCAAGACTGGATTGACACTGAGGAGACCTTATCCAAAACTGCCTTTATCCTAAAAAAATTGGTCATGCCGAAGGATTCCAAGTGGATAATGAGGCTGTATTCAATCCTCAAAGAGTGGAACAAGAGGTTCAGGTTGCTGAGGTTCAAACAGCACCTGAGCAAAGGTTGGAACAGGAGGTACAGATTGTTGAGTTGCAAACAGCACATGGACACAGGTTGGAACAATCTTTGGGTTTGGAGGAAACCCCTGCTGTTGTTGTTGAAGAGGCTACTGTAGTGGAGCCTACTGGAGTCAAGGCCACTGTAGGGAAAGATAGTCAGTAGGCTGTTATTATTAATGATGAAGAACATATGCTGGACTATGACTACAGTGATGAAGAATTTCAAATTGATGGATCTACTGATGATGAACCAGTGAATGATAAACCTGCACAAGATCCAATAATGGAAGATATTCTTGGTGCTATGGTTGAGGAAGGACCTGCCCCTGCTGGGCGAGATATGAGTAAAGCAATGGTCATCAGCAGACAAAGGGCACAATATAATGTAGAAGAGCCCGCCGATGGAGTTCTTTGGAGAAATGACTGGTGGAGTACCAGAACATGTTGTGGAAGAGTTGAGGGCAGTCAGAAATGACATAACACAGTTAAGAACTCAACTTGATAGGCAAGAACACATATTTGAAGAACTGATGAATCTAGTGGACAACAACAGACAATATACTAAAACAGTTGCTTCAAATTTCACATCTACTCAAAATGTTGTTAATAATCTTATTCTAAATGTGAGGGGATCAAGCAAGGAAATACACTGAAGGAAAAGTTTTTGAAAGACCAACTTGCTTCTATCCATCAAAAACTTGATAAACTTGCTGAAACTCCTAAGCTTGCTGAGGCTGCTGGAACATCTCAACCTGCTGGATTGGATCCTAAGCTTACTGAGAGGATCAATCTATTGCAGCAAACTCTGCAATCAAGGATTACTGCAGTTGATACAAGAACTGAAATTATGGAAGGACAACTGAGTAATCTGGTTATCACACAGGAGAGTGTTTATGGCCTACTGTCCCGTTTTGTTGATGATGTCACTAAGGGGGAAGAGGGCCAAACAGCGGTAGCAAAAGAGGCTACAAGGATTTTTGCTAAGAAGAAATGGGAGAATGAAACAAATGCATTCGAGGAACCTGCACCTGGCAGAGTTCAACTCACTGATGATCTCCTCAAACAATACAAGAATGAATACTATAACAGAAGGAAACCTTACCATGACAAGGGATTTCATGAAGGTTTAAACTCATTCTTGGGATTGATGTTTTGGGAACAAGGGTTAGAGTCTTGAGGGCAAGTTACAGAGGTGGAAGAATTGGAAGAGGTGGAAGAAGTGGTAGAGGTGAAAGGAGTTTGCCTATCACAAAAGCTAAGGACTCACTGAATGAATTTAAAGAGCTTTACATGAGAATGGGATTCAGAGTCAATCAAATCAACCTCATCCTACCTGAAGCATGGAAGTGGTGGAAGGAAGTGAACTCCTACATTGACTTTACTTTGATTGAAAATGAATGGATAAGAGAGATGATAGAAGAAATAAGAGCTTATCAAGAACAAACTGAAAAAGCAAGAGAAGAAAGGGAAAGAAGACAGTAGATCAGCATACCTACTGTTTTATTTTTTCTGATGCTAGATTGTAATAATCTTTGAACAAATGTTTATAATGAAAGATGACTAAATTTGTTCTGTTTTTGTTTTGAATCTTTTTGCTTTGCTGTTAGGTGAGGGTAGTGGCATCATCACCAAAAAGAGGGAAATTGTTGGACTTATTTCTATGTTTTAGTGATGAGTGCCAGACTAACTGTTATAGTGCAAAGGCAAAAAGATGTCTAGATCAAATGTATAGGTCTATTAGAGTTTGATCTTTGTATAGGTTTGATCAAACAAGCACTGTAAAGGTCAGCTCACTGAGTTCAGCAAACTAGTCTACGTCAGTAGGGTAGTTAGGTCAGTAGACTTATCAGGAACCTGCTGAAGACTGAAGGCTGATGGCTCAAACTCAGTTAATGAAGGCTAAGGGATCAAACTTAGTAATTAAAGTCAAGGATATGGAATCAGAATTTAGGCAAGTCTGTGATGACCTAAACTGATTACATCAACCTTATGTAGAAGGTCTAACTTCCTTAAGTCTGGCTTAACCTGCTGATAATATACCTCGATTAATTCAAGATTACATTGGAAGATTACATGGAAAATGACAGCTAACAACCTCTGACTTATCAAACAAATCAGTGGTTGAGATTAAAAGGACGTTTGGATGATTCGGGATTTTATCCAATGGATATAAGTCAAGGGTGGACAGACTGCACTGTCAAAAAGGATTATGACAGTGTCAGTCCTATAAATAGTGACAGAAAGCAAGTCAAATGGGACAAAACAAGGAACGGCTATATTTGAATTTCAAATACAAGTCACATGCCGTCCTACCTATAAATAGAGGACTTCCAACTCAGAAAAAGATGATGATTGATGAATTATAAGAGAAAAATATAAAAGATAATTCTGAGTTGCAAAAACACCCTGCTGAACCTACTGAGCTTAAAGCTACTGATCTAGAGAAAATCTTCAAGTGTATTCTGTATTCAAGCTACATCAAGTTTACACACTTGAAGTCTGCAAGCTGCTGATTATATCATCCTAATCAAGCTGCTGCAACTGAATCATTTATTTGATTCAATCTTTATTTTATAAAGAACCTGCTGAAGACAGTGAAGCATCTGTTGGGTGTGAAAGAGTGTTGTTTGTGGTGGAGCTGGTGAAGAGGCAATCCTACCCTTCAAGGACCAGTGGAAGACTTTGGAGCAGCAATCCTACATGTTCCAAGTGTCCAGTTTGTGAAGCCATAGTTATTGGTGAAGGACAAGCAACTTAAGAATCTTTATAACAGCTACATCAAAGATCTCTAGTGAATTACCTCCAACATCACAGGAGAAGATTGGACTGACAGGATTACACCACCTGGAACCACTATAAAACTTGCCTATTTATTTTCTGCACTTACATTCTGCATTTATTTTGCTATACACATCAACCTACTGAATCTAGCAACTAAAATCACACACATACACTACGAGTATCTAATACTTAGTATCATATTTAACAACAAGTAATAAGGCTTAATTTTTTATATAATTCCGCTGCACAAATTCAGTAAACTTAACTGTCAGTAGACTACTGTACATCAGCAGGCTACTGAAGTATCATCAGACTACTGAGATATCAGCAGGATGCTGAAGTTGCTGAGTTTGTTAACTCAAAAAAGTTTTAAGTGTTAAGTTTATTCACCCCCCCCCCCCTATAAACTTAACCAAAGCCTTTTCAAGGGACCAACAATTACTACACAATTAAATTATGCTTATTGCTTAAGCTCGAAGTCTGTCTCTGATACCACTATTAGGAAATCACTAGTTTAACGCAGCGGAATTTAAAATTTGATTTCCTTTTACTAGATCGTTCTTCGTTTAATGCAATAAACACGTTAAGTAGTTTGACGGTTATACCTTGATGATCTATAAGATCGTCGCTTTGTCCGTCAACGGAGAGTAGTACAGTGCGGAAGCCATCCACGCGTCTGGCCTCTATCGCTAATCCACACAAACTCCTCGCCGGAATCCTCCTTGGATTGCTATCGGAAAAACTCCGGTTGCTAGACCGGCCTTTTTCATCCCTCACAAACTCACTATAGGTTGCTCTATATTTTACACAAGAACTATGAGCTCTTGCAATTGTGATGTACAAAAGAGCTTAACACCCACCTCTTATTTATAGTCATAAGTGGCGCCCCTATGGTGTGGAAGAGAAGAAAACTATTCCCAATAAAATAAGGAAAATCTTCTAGATTGATTTATCTCTTTTATTATAATTAATTTTGACAATATCTTATATTGAATATAATTATCTTATTACCATAAATCTATTTTTTCCAAAATCAATTAATATCTTATATTAATATTATGGCAATCTTATTAATTAAAGTGCACAATCTAAGTGTATCTCATACACTTAAAGGTGGTGCCCATCAGTCAATTAATTGACTTCCAGAATATTCTTTAATTAATATAATTTGTCTATAATTAATATCCTGTATTTTATTTATTCATAATAAATAAATACCACCATATTAATTTACCACTATAACATTTATAGTCTAGAGATAAAATTTCTTTAATTGGTTATCAACTATAACCGCATTTAAATCTGACTCGATGTTCATATGTGTGTGACCTGATAGGCTTCCGAATATGTTGGTCGTAGACACAAAGTGCAAATTACTAAAATGCCCTTCATGCCTAACGATCACGGGATAGAGTCTAGCAACACATCGTGACCCCCAATCATCGGAAGAGTCAAAAGCAATGACTACTACCTTTCATGTGAAGCAGTTACCGTGTAACTTACAATCATATCGCTGTAATAATATCCATACGATCGTATCTCGGGTATCAATACATTAACGATCGTATCTTATAATCTCGATATCATGCTCTCTCGGGATAACGCATTTACTCCCACTTTGCAAAGATTCTCGAGAGCTAGACATTCCTTATAAGAAGGCCATTTCGGATATTCAATCCCAATCATAGGATACGCGATTCCCGGACGACCAATCATGTATACTCCGCATGCTTCAATATCATACACAATCACTACCGCATGATCGTCCCGTGGCTAGGGGAAATCTCAATAGTGTCAAAGCATGACAATCCACACCGTTATGCCATGAAGACTCCGGTCAAAAGGATAATTCCACAACCGCCACATAGTGTGACACTTAATGTAAGTGGGTCAGTCTAACGTACGCATTCTCTAATACACGTCCACGTACTGTCCAAGTGTCTCTACACTTCGATAGACGAGATTTATCCCTATCTTCTAAAAGATAGAGGACATCCAATACGTGCTAGTCTGATTATACTATCAATGTCCTATTTGATAATATGTAAGACTAGAGACATTTAAGTACCAACCTTGTAATAATGATTAGAGATCTCATCAACCATAATCACTATCATGGTTTCTTTATCACATATTGATACTATGGACGTTACTATATATGTACAACAAATAACATGAAGACAAACAATATATAATAACATAAGTGCTTTTATTAATCATAATAAAGTTATTACATGAACTAAATAGACTGTAAATAACCCGACCCGGTTGGATCCGGTCCAACCCGATTGGGTTTAGGACACCTTTCCAACAATAACGTGGTTTCCGGAGTTGTGCCGACTACTCCACGGACAGAAAAGAGATATTTTATTATGCACTGAATTTCAGACGGATTACACACACTTTACAATGATCAATACAGTTGGTATTTATAGGCACAAATCCCTAAACCATAACCGCCAAAGGATCTTTGTCGGATTGCCATAAATGCCCCAGATGTTGGGTCCCTCTACTGACCCAACTCAGCTGACCTTTGCTCAGATGTAAAACTCAGCTGCATCCAAAACCTCAGCAGACCCTCAGCAGGCTGCTGACACCAAAGAACCTCAGCAGACTTCCCTGCTAACTTTCACAGACTTGGATACACTTTTCAGCTGACCATCACTCAGGTGACTATCAGATTAGTTCTACCAGATGTAGAGTTTAAGTCACTCTAGTGACACTCACCTCCCTCATATTCCTATGTTTGTAAGCTAACCAGGTCCTTGTATGGGTTAAAACATGATAGTCGTTAATAGAATACCAAGATCACTTATGTCTTATTACAACAATGGTACATTCAATCTATGCATGATTACATCTTGTTCGCTAAGGTTGATTCTAGTCTCGTTACTACACTACTGCTACCTGTTGAGGATTTAGTGGTTGCTATCTATAACAAACATGAAGTGATGGCTATAAAACCCCATCTTGATAGTACTTTTAATAATGAGGACTTTGGTCAATTACGGTGTTTCTTGGGAATTGAAATAGCCAAGTCAAAAGAGCATTTTGTTCTTAATCAACGAAAGTATGCTTGGAGCTTCTAGAACATGTTGGGATGTTAGGCTGCAAACCAGCTCTCACCTCCACGGATACCAAGCTCAAGTTGGCTCACAATGACTCTGTATTGTTGGCTGATACATCTGGTTACAGAAGTTTAGTTGGGAAATTATTGTACTTCAGTATCACAAGTCATGGCATTTCCTTTGCCATTCAACAACTTAGTCAATTTATGGATGCCTGTATTTTATCAGCCAGCTGCCCAACATCTTTTGCGTTACCAGAAGTCGACACATGGTTAGAGCATTTTTTTCAAGCAGATAATCCTAATTCAGATTAGGCCTGGTGTGTTGAAACACGCAAATAAGTGTGATTTTGGCAAAAGAAGGTCATATTTATTATATCCAAGGAAATTCTAATTTTTTCATAGTAAAAATTAATGCATTAACTCATCTCCTTAATATGTGTGATTTTGACAACTGCCTCAGATAAATTGGAACGGAGGGAGGGAGTAGTAGTTAAATCAATCGTCATTAATTGTAAACAGCAAGCACTAAAACTTAATTAATGGAGGACAAGTTCGTGGGTGAATAATAAATTGTAAATGATGACTTAGTAAGGCAGTGTTTGTGGTATGATTAGATCAACTTTAACCACTAGTGTGCAAGATTCTAATTTGACTTTTTTTTTTTTTTTTTTTTTTTCACTTGAACGAAAGAAAGTTTTTTTTAATCTACGGGGAGGGGATCGAATCCGGGTCATCTCACTCGAGGGCCCGGGTAGACCTTACTGGCAACCACTGTAGAGTATGGGACATTGCCCGACTTTACTGTATTAAATGGATAGTTAAGCTCGTTCTCAAAAAATATATACTGTAAATCATCTGGTATATACAGAAAAGACATAAAATTATCTTAATCATATAGATTTAAAAACAAAATAATAATCTAACAAAACAGAAACATGTCATCGGTTTATTTACAATTTACTTAAATCAGGCAAAGGAGATGTGTCCAAAAGGACACTAAAAATAAATTATAAAAAAACAAATAAAAATAGGTATTCAGGACAGTACTCCCAATCATTCATTCTTTAAAAGAAGATGATGTTTAGGTATTCTTCTTAAAAAAAAAAAAATAACAAGTTGTATTTTCTTTACCGAAAATACACTTTTTTTTTTTTTTTTTTTTTTTTTTGAGGGAACAAAGGATTTTATTAATCAATATCCGCCAAACAAAAGGCTAAAACGTCATCCGGGGGTAAGGAACCCCAGAGTGTCCGAGCAGTAACATACAGACCATGTCTAGCTAAAAGATGCGCAGGGACATTCCCCACGCGTCGAACAAAGGAAAAGGAAACAGACACAAAGTTAGGCATATGAACCAAACAATCCTGAACTAAACAGCCCTGAGCCGTGAGATCCACGCCTTGCTGTCGAAGTCGCGAAATGCACGTCAAACAATCACTCTCCACCTCGAGCCTCTGAATCCCTAGGTGCTCCGCCTCCTCCAAAGCCAAGGAAATAACCTTAAGCTCCATGTACTGAACCGGGTCACCTGGATCGAAGTGATATGCAAAAGGAATGAAGAACTAGTCCATTCGAGTCTCGGAAAATAACCCCTATACTTGCACCCGCCTCAGTGACTGATACATCCACGTTACTTTTCATCACATATATAGAAGGCTTCCTCCATCTATCCGGTAAGTGGCTACCCGAATCTTGTACCCGAAATCTCTCCATGGCCTCCACATACTCAGCCGAGGCAGCCAGAGATCACATACATAACGCAGAGACATAAACCACCTGATCATCAAACACCGCAGAACAACGAGCCTTCCAGATCCCCCACATAAGCCACACGAATCGTGCCACATTCTGAATGTCATGTTCCTCAAGCAGCCTCATAAAGTACTCCGCAAAGGAGGCAGAGCGAAGGTGGTGTAAAGTCCCATAGAATGGCGACGCCCTCCAAACCCTATCTGCCATCTTAGACTCAAAAATCACATGCCGCATCGTTTCGAGAGTCTCCCCACATGCCAAGCAAATACCATCCCCCATGCCCCGCCTCTGCAAGCCTTGGTCAATAGCAAGACAGTCATGCAAGCAATGCCACAAAAAGTGCTGAATACGTGGCTGAACAGGAAGTTGCCAACAGCTTCTCCAAATCTTGCTCTATTCCCCCGACGTAGACGGCCCTGTCACGGCCGATGGCCTGTAAAGTGACAAGGCCAAGAAGGAGCCTGACCGGACAGTATAGACTCCCCTGTGATCATAGTGCCAAATCCATCGATCCGGGTGCTCCCCAGGGGCCACAATGGTCTCCAATATAGCATCAGATTCCCATGGTCTAAATAACTGCCTCAACCGCTGCGTGTCCCACATTCGAGATCCAGGAAGAAAAATATTTGAAACCATAGAATTTGCCGGAATCTCGTGTCCTGCAAAAGTATGCGAAACGAAGGCTGCCTTGTGGTCCAGGCATCATGGAAGACATACACCGACTCACCATTTCCCACTCTCCATATCATTCCATTGAGCAGAAGGTCCTGCCTTCCAGAATACTTTGCCACAAATTTTAGAATTTCAATTTTTTAAAGAAAAATATATGGCGCATGTAGTGACACATCAGTTTTGGATGCATTGACAGTAACACCAGATAAGATCTACACATGCAGTGACGGTTGAGGATGCGGCGGTAGTTGAATTACATAACATATGCACATGAATTGACACACAAAATTAAAGATGCAGTGACAATTAAAGTAATAGTGTTAAGTGGTATTGAATTACATTTACAAACACAATGACAATTGAAGATGCAGTGATGTGGTACTGTAACTAAATTTATAAATCACTACATTTTTAGTGCACTTTGCAAAAACAAAATCAAGAATCTGTGTGTG
Organism: Gentiana straminea; assembly: GCA_036785695.1. Classification (NCBI taxonomy): domain Eukaryota; kingdom Viridiplantae; phylum Streptophyta; class Magnoliopsida; order Gentianales; family Gentianaceae; genus Gentiana; species Gentiana straminea. Next base: position 14,274,039 of record JAVUPR010000223.1, on the reverse strand, counting down.
TTCAATTACAGTTTATGTATACTAAATCTGGTGTCACGGCATCTTCATTGTCGATTGAAAATATAACGACAATTGACGATATAGTGACAACTGTATATACCACGACAATTATCAAATGTAATGGTGCGTTTGCATTGCTGGAATGTAACGGAATGGAATGAAACTCATGGAATGCGGTGGAATTGAATGAAGTGATTCCATTCCTATGTTTGACATGCAATGGAATGAAATGTGTGAGATACGACAATTATCAAATGGAATGGTGTGTCTGGATTGCTGGAATATAACAGAATGGTATGAAACTAATGGAATGCAATGGAATTGAATGAAGTGATTCCATTCCTATGTTTGACATGCATTGGAATGAAATGTGTGAGATTCTATGAGATGTGCAAGTGACACAGTGAGAGATGGACATGCGTGACGATGAGTTTGGCGGGTGCATGGTGGTGGGGCATGCAGTGGTGGGTGGTGGCGGATGACGTGAGGTGTGATAGCGGTGGTTGTGGTGGTGGTGGTTGAGGTTACGAGAGTGGTGTGGTGTGCGGTGAAGTGTTAGGATCAAGCGCTTACCGTTGTAGTAAAACCAATTGGTGGTAGTAAATGTGCTACTATATTTCCTTATACATTTCAACACGCCCCCTCAAGTGTGGGCCCATATCTCAAGGCTATGCCAACTAGGCACAACAAGCCTGAGCCAACTAGGCTCACAAAGCCCAACTAGGCTAGCCCAACACTTACACATTATAAATGGGGAAAATAATGTTTACACCGGGGTTCAATCCCATTACCTCTGGCTCCAAAGCAATGTTAAGATCAAGCGCTTACCGTTCTACTATAACCTGGCTCCGATACCATGTTAAGATCAAGCGCTTACCGTTCTACTATAACCAATTGGTGGTAGTAAAAGTGCTACTACATTTCTTATACATTAAGAGTGTGGGCAATTTGTCCCAACACCCCCCTCAAGTGTTGGCAATATGTCCAACACTTGCACAATTTTCATTCAAAAGTGTGGGCAATCCGTCCCAACACCCCCTCAAGTGTGGAAAATCTGTCCCAACACTTGCACAATTTTTTTTTAAAATAATGTTCCAACCAGGGTTCGATCCAATGACCTCTGGCTTTGCTACCATGTTAGGATCAAGCGCTTACCGTTCTACTATAACCAATTGGTGGTAGTAAAGGTGCTATTATATTTCTTATACATTAAGAGTGTGGGTAATCTGTCCCAACATGAAGGGTGATGGTAAGATGGGAAGTGATTATCATGGTGGTGGTTGTGGTGACACGGGTGGTGTGGTGTGCGGTGATAGGTGATGGTGAAGTGGGTGGTGGTGATCGAGATTGTTGTGGCGGAGGATAATGGCCGAGAAGTGGTGGAATATGTTATGGGTGACGATGATGAATACGGTGGTGAGGTGGGTAGTGGTATATTGTTGAAATGGTTGGTAACATGAGGTGGTGGTGGGGCAGATGGTTTTGTGTTAGGTTATGATGGGGATTGTGGTTAGTTGTGACAAGGGTTGTGACAAGATAAGCGGCAGTGGTGGCGAGTGGTGGTGTGGTGGATTGTGGTGGGGTGGGCAGGTGGCACGGGAGAAGGTATGTGGGTGGTGGTGGTTGATTTATTGTAATTAGATTATATTTTACACTTCATTCCATCGAAGTATTTCGTCCATTCCATCCATTTTTGGATGGAATGAAAATGATAAAAATTCATTCCATTGAATGAAAATTCATTCCTCTTTCTCGCATCCAAATACGTTAAAATGATGGAATGGCATAAAAGAAAACATTACATTCCATTCCAGCTATCTAAACGCACCATAAATGTAGTGATAATTGTCAATGATGCAACAATAGTATATGCAGGGACATCAAATTTAACATATGCGATAACAAAGACTGAAATGTCGAATAGAAAAGTAAAGAACAAAAGATGAATTGTTTTTCTCCTTTTTTTTTATCATAAATTGTTTTTCATAATTTTAAAAAAAAAAAGAGGGGGAGCTCTGAATATCCAATGAAGAATAATGTAAAACCCCGAACTTTTGTTAATGGTATTTGTGTCATTTTGATAATAAATGGTTTTTATTGATTAATAAATGATCGAAAAAGACGTGTTTGATCGAGATTTTGACTACTTTAATTTAAAGAGATAATTATGATGAGATATTATTGGGATTCGATAATTAATGTAAATTACCTTTGACCTTGAATTAATTCAAGTAATTAATGAATTACTTGGAGAAAAAGGACCTCACACTATAAATAAATGTGTTTTCTTGTGGTGGATTAGTAGTTATTAAACAAATAAAAGAAGGTGGGTTATATTGGCACCACCAAAATACTCACGGCACCACGATCACTTTTGGCACCCTATAAATCACCCTTGGCACCACATTGAATATTTTTATTATTTGCACAACACAAACGTCTGTGGAACTGACGTCCATTCTCGGTACGAGCATCACTGGAACTGACGTTTGTGTTCCATTCCAACGTCACTGACACTGATTTTACAGTTATAAATGTATCACAGGTGAAAACGTCAGACCTGCTGACATTTTGAGCGAACAAAAACGTCAGTGAATCTGACGCCCGTAACGTGTTGCCAAAAAGTGATTTGGTGGTGCCAAAAAGTAAATGAAAAATAATAAGAAAAAAGGTGCCAAGAGTAATTTGGTGGTGCCTATAGAACTCACCTAAAATAAAGGGAAAAAGGGAAAAGCAAGATGTAATAGCATATCGGCGGCGGCAACAGGAAAGAGGTCGATGTGAGATAGAAAAGGAGAAGGGAAAAAAGAAAAGATGATCCGGTCACCGTTTGCTACACTGTTCTTTAATCCGAACCACGAGTGGTTTACGAGTAAGTTTAAGTTATGATATGTATTGTTTTTTAAGTGTTTAGTTTCATATTTAAGGCTAAAGATTGTGTTTTTAATAATTAGGGTTTATTCGGAATTGACGGATGATCAGAAAAGGGGAATCGTTGTTAGATCTGCTGTGGGTTGATAGATTCGTGTAAGATTTAGAAGTAAGGTGTTGTTCGGTTCGTAGTTTGACTCGTTTTTAAAGTAAGGAGTTCTTCTTATCAAAATGTTCCGTTTTTAGCTTAAATATTATTTTGTTAAGTTGTTTTGATAACTATTTCATGTTAAGACTGCACGTACTAGACATAATTATGGGCTTCCAGGTATTTGTCAAACTATGTCTTCAAGACGTTATACCGTTTTTAGTTACTTTACAGTAAGTAGTGTTTTTAAAGCTTTAATTTGCTTCTAGGTACTTTTATGAAATTGTTTATGCGTTTTGGTTACGAGTAGAGGAGATAGGTTAGGAGTTTGGTGTTGTTATGGTCTTAGTAGGTTCTCATAGGTTGAATAGCATTTTAAATGTGAAATCTATGTGCTTTACGTGCTCCTACTTGTGTTAAGATAGTGTTTCAATGTCGTAACATGGGTATTATTCAAAGTCCCGTCTAGAAAGTATCATCTGTCGTAACATGGGTATTATTCAAAGTCCCGTGGTGCGAGTATCATCAGTAATGACATGGGTATTATTCAAAGTCCCATGTTAGAAGTATCGTTAGTACAACATGTGTATTATTTAAAGTCCCATGTTGGAAGTATCGTTAGTCATAGTAGCAGTGTTGCACCCATAGCCCTTATGCTATGTATGTAAGGAACATGACAGTATAGACAAGACACAAACATTGTATGGGTTGTTAGTAACTTACCTAAGTTTGATCAGCAGGACTCGAACCCAGTAAGTAAGTAATTAATATAAACGTGCAAGGTAAACTAACTTAGGTTAATCGACATGTTTTCTATGCATTGCTATGTAACTGTTTCAAGGTTTCTTTCCTTCATGTTTTAAGGTTATGCTTTAACGGTACTTTTCTTATGTTACAAGTAACGTATTAAACTGCTTGTGAAAGCGGATAAAATAGATTCATGTCATGTCTCCCGGATTTCAAAATACAAGAATCTTCATTTTGATCTTCTTTCTCCTTACCGAGCATTCAGCCGGTGCTCACTCCTATATTTGAAATAAGAAGGTTGCAGATACGTACTTAGTTTGATGGCGAGCTTGAAGTGCTAGCTTAGGATGGAGCATTGGAGTCTTTTATGTTTTAGTTTCCTTTTTATAGTTATTGATTCTAATGAGGCATTGCTTCCAGTAGTGTAGTTTTTTCTTTTCAGACACGTCAGTTGTAATGGATGATAATGTTACTTTCAGTTATTTATGATTTAATTTGACAGCAATTATTTCTGGTTGAGTTGTTGTGTCGACAGACCCTAAGGGTCTATTTCCCGAGTCTTCAGCTTGTCTTCTTCCGCGTGAATCTTCAAGTACTCTGATATAACACGAGGCTTACGTAGGATTTAGGGTTTACTCTAAATGACATGTGTCGAACGTCTTATTTCTGGATAAGGACGCGATATCCGGGACAGGGGCGTTACAAATAACGCTAAAAAACTTATAATAAAAAAGTTGGCCGATAAAGGTTCAACATTTTTGTCTTCAAATTAAACTATAACAAAATTAGAATCCATGGCTCAACCTTTTTGTTTACTGTGGGATTGGAAGGTTTGTTGCTTCTCATGTCCGGCTGAGATTCGGGTTGCGGTGACTCGTCCTACTCGTCAAATGGGAGGATGAAGCTAAAGTTTCTTCGGAGGCTTTAGATAGAGAATCCGTGGAGTTTCTGGGTGAGAGGGAGAGTGGCGGGTCAAAAGATGTTTTAAGAGTAAAAAAGAATTTAAAGAGGTCCATAAATTTTTTTATAGGTAAAACTCAACATTTTTTTAATGGGTCCGTGAACACCGTTTAGTAATATGTGGCTCCGCCACAGTTGGGGGACCCATGTCGTTAGTTGTTTTTTCCGTCCAGCCGTGGTTGCGTATATAGACAGAAGCATTTTGGGAATATGATTTCATAGACACAATGCCGAAGGAGGAGAATAAAACGCTTTTTTAAACATGTGGGAATTTTCCTGCGTGCATATTATTTTAGTCGTTATAACAAGTGGTTTATTTAACTGTCCCATTTACCCAAATAAGTATGAAAGTATTTTTCCACATCTATCTATATCTATATCTATCTATACATAATATATAGATGAGTGAATTTAACCCGATTGACCCGCTCCATACCCGGCAAAAATCTTAAAATAGAAACGCGCAGTCTTTTTTTATACCTTTTTTAAGACACCCTGACTATTTTCCATTCTCCCAATAAAAAAACATGTGTAGCCTCTATTCTTATCTTCTTTTGATCGACAACCTCATTTCAAAAACCTAAACCATGTCTCACATAGCCGTAATATCAGCCTCGAACATGAAGAAATCCACCATTCCGAGGTCGTAGAGGCACAAAGTAGGTATATCAGACTCTAACCAATTGATGATCATTGGTAAAGGCTTTTTTGGTGAGCTGCGTACCTGTTTTAGTGTAATTTTCATTTCCCTTCCATTTTTCAAATTTTCTAGCGAAGTTTCAACTCGAATATGAAGAAATCCGCCATTCCAAGGTCACAGAGGCAGAAATTAGGTATTGATGACTCTGAGCAGTTGACGATCATTGGTAAAGGCGCTTTTGGTGAGGTGCGTACCCGTTTAAGTGTCATTTTCTTTTCCTTTCCATTTTTCAAATTTTCCGGCAATGTTTCGACTCGAACATGAAGAAATCCTCTATTCCGAGGTCGTAGAGGCACAAAGTAGGTATTGATGACTTTGAGCAGTTGACAATCATTGGTAAAGGCGCTCTTGGTGAGGTGCGTACCTGTTTAAGTGTAATTTTCTTTTACCTTCCATTTTTCAAATGACATATATAGAGTTCATCATATACAATAGTGTTTCCATAATGAGGTGGGAGTATTTAGACCATTTTAGTTTCATTGAATAGGTTAAGAAAGGGGTTGTAGTGTGAAAGTATAATTCACCCAGAATCAGATTTAATCTAGAAATGGATCTTGAAAGATGAACGGGGTGAACTCATTAATCATCCAGGATTTGGTTTAACATGCACTTCCAAATACTTATTGGCTCTCTGGGTACCTAAATTATGGTGTGTTTCTTAAGCATATAAATTGCCCTACCATTATGTTGAGTTGAATGTGAAGTAATATCAAACTCATTCTTAGTATCACAACAAAAATGTCCAAGCGAAATTTCCATGCTAATGCGGAGAAGTTTGATCCAAGTTTTTCTTGGACGTTGGACATTTTTGTTGTTTAATATACTTCAAATATGTTCTCACATATTTTTTTTTTTTTTTATTTTTTTTGCAGGCCCATCTACTTAAGGAAGTTTGATTCCAAGTGAGTATTTTGTTGTAATTTCACTTATTTCAGTTATATGTGACTGAACTCTTGCAACCATTGAAGTAAAAGTAATAGGGTATTAATAATATAGTAATTTGTTGTGGACTTGGGAATGGAATGGGTTGGCACTGTTTGTGATTTTTTTTTCGTTTGAAACTAATAGGATATAGCTTTTATTGTTGCCGTTGATTCATAAGACATATGTACATCTTAATGTAGCATTACCTTTGAAGTATAAAAGGTTGAATCTACAACTTGCTTAGTTATTTAAACATTGAAAAGTTTAAAGTACTTCATATGGTTGGACATTGAATGGAAGAGATTATTAATTTGATTATCCCAATTTTTTTTTTCAAAGTTATTCCTTCACACGTTGTATTTACTTCCCATATTTATTTTTCAAATTTATTGAAACTCCTAATCTGGGCAACCGTTTCAGAAAACAAATAATTCAGAGACACTGTTTTAGAATGAGAGGATGAAGATTTGATGGATGTTGGTGGAAAAATATGGCAGATGATGGCTTGAAGCAGGTCTGTATCTCCTTCCAACCGTTTTGATTTACCTAAGAATTGTTTTCTTTATGTTCTTTTAAAAGTTCTTTTAGAGTATCAATTGTGTTAATGTAATGTTCTAGGGGAATAATCGATTTCTTCATTGAAGATCGGGGAATAATCAATTCCATTTGAGGGTTGCAGAAAGTTCTCTTATTTGCGATGATTGGAAAAAAGAAAGACGAATCAAGTACGATTTTAGGTGTATTTATGTATAGTTCTCTTATTTGTGATGATTGGAAAAAAGAATGCCAACTCAAGTACGGTTTTTTGTTGTATTTATATATAGTGTTTTGGGAATAACGTTTATAATTGTTGTAGTAGTTATATGTTATTCAACAGTGATTTTATTGATGTGTCTTATGTTTTTAGGTTTTACAAATGACAGTTTTAAAGATGATTTCATTATGGAAAAATGATGGTTTCACTTTAGAGATTTACGTGTTTCTCGAGTTTATCATTTACGTTGGAGTATTTACTTATTGTTGTTGTTTTTTAGGGTAGCAATTGATCAGGTGTTTTTATTTTATTTCTAATTATATATTCAAATCATTTTAATTCTCCATTTCAGGTAAGGTCAATTTTCAGGCTAGCAATCTCTGGTTTTTTCCCCTAAGAAACTTGATTTACTATCTATTAACATACATCCTCGATGCAGTGGGTATGTTTTTTCCACATCTTTATGATGCAACATTTAAGTGTTGTTGATATTGCGTCACATTCATTATCTACTGTATTGGATATTGGATGTGTAGATTGTCTGGAGCATTAATTTAGCTTATGGGTGGGCATAGTCCTATATTTCAATTGGTTTTGGGTTTGAAGAGTTAGTTTGTTGTATTTCTTTCTTTGGTGATATGAGATTCATTGATTTTGGCACCCTATGGTAATGGATATAGTATTTGTTATTTCACGCTATGTTGTAGCATGGAAGGCTACACCAGTTGGATAAAAGAAAATTTCTATTGTTTTTAATACCGAATTTGTTGATGTGAACAGATTATTTAAGGCGATACAAGTATTGTCAAATAAGTAGCCTAAATATTCAAAAGGAGTGGTCATTTACTTTGTGTGTGTTTTGTTCTTCAACTTTTCTTTATTTTCGATGAGCTTTGAACACTCATTTTTTTGCATTTGCAAGTGCATTGACATAGAGTGCCATTTCGTTTTCAAGAACTAGAGCCAGTTTTGGAAGGGTTTTTGAGTGTGTGTGTGTGTGTGTGTGTGTGTGTGTGTGTGTGTGTGTTGTGTGTGTGTGTGTGTGTGTGTGTGTGTTTTGTGTTGTGTTGAACTTTACTTCATTTACTAAGAGCTTTAGGGACTCAATTTTTTGCCTTTCCACATGTATTACCATGGAATTCTTTTTCGAATTGAAGAATCAAAGGAAGGTTTGAAACTTTTACAAGAAAGGCGATGAAGAACAAAGGTATCGGTTTTATGGGGTTTTCTCCGATACTTACAAAATAATTGGGAATTTGATTATATCTCGACTCTGTTTTTTTTTATACCTAATTCTTTTCTTTTTTTAACAAATTAAGGGTAATTCACTGAGACTATATATTCAGGAAACTAATTTTTGCAGTTTAGTTTCTTTGGCGACGGAGAATTTGATACCGGGGATCATTGAAGGTGACCACAAAACTATTCTTGAAATAACATTATAGACTCGTTCTTGAATATATTGATGCTTATATGGTTACTTTGCTGTATTTTTGCTTTAAATTGAGGGAAGGTGTTTACCTTCCGGTGACTAAAGGCAAGACATTGTCATGAACCGCAATATGCGGAACTATTACGATTTTTTTCCCTGATGAATGAAGTTTGGCATTTCTTTCAATATGTTATTTTGTTATTATTTTAGATGAAGTTCTTGTTGCGGCTGTTGTTTTTTTTTTATTTTGGCTTGCGTGCGTGTCTTCCTTTTCTTCTTTTTCTAATGCCGTTTCCGTTCTTTTTCATTGATGGTGAAGGTATTTTTTCATTTTGGTTTCTTCAATTAATGAAGATTTTCATTTTTGTTGTAGCCTATTTCAATATTATTTGATAAATGGCGTTTATTCGGTTTGTGAAGAAAAGGAAAAAAAAAACCATTCTTTCTTTGTCTTTTTGGGTGAGAATTGATTGGATCATATAAACCAATTGAGCGGGAATATATATTTTTTTCTTATTTATATTTCTGCTCATGTGTGTTTGTGTGACGATGCTAGGGAAGTTGAATTGTTGATTCTTTGTTTTTTTTTTGGTGAAATGGTATGTACTTTCTCTAAATTAAACGTTTCTTCTACTATATTATAATTCAAGTGAGTTTATATGTTCTGATGAGTTTTGAATGCTCCCGAATTTTACTGTTAATACTCTTAGCAATGCGTAGGAAACTTCAATTGGACTCTTGAGGGAGAAAGAGACAGTTGGAAGAAGCGGCTTGGTGAGAGACACGTGGATTCCTAAGTCTTTTGCTCTGAATAGTTATTCGATATAAACTTGAAAATTGATATGACATCTTTCACTTAGTTTGTCAACTTATGTTACTGGTATTGGTCCATTGGTCTATACTCTGCAATGATTTGCTTTTTCTTCTTTGGCACACATGAGTGACTACCTCTGCTTAATGAAGTAAACATGTTATTTTCTTCTATACAAGTGCTTTTATTGCAGGCATAGTCACCTTCAACATGGGGTACATGCATTTATCTTTTGAAGAGTCAGTTTCATTGTTCATGGAATGAGGAGTTATACGACATGAATTCTATTGAAAGATCTTGCAAAAGAACATATAAGATTGTATGGTAAGTATTTCTTCATTTTTCTTTTTCTAATTTGGTTCTATTGAATTTACACATGACGTGCTGATGTAATTGGTTTATTTGCATTCCAAGTAATAAATCATCTTTTTGCCTCCAGGAGACTTACCATTATTTATACGATACTAGGCACAGTGGGAGTACCCACATCAACTACTTTCGGTGTGTTTGGTGTTTTCTTAACGGTATTTTCTTTATGGTTGAAATGATTTGAGATGACGCGAAATCTATTTTGGTGAATCTGAGAGGCAAGAATGGGTTTAAAGAAGCTTCTGGTGAGATGATCCAAAAAATTGGAAGAAGAGTTAGAATTGGGTGCAACACAGTTGTTGTTTTCAAAGCTTCTCCATAATTTAGATGCTTCATCGGTGAAGATTAAGATATGCGGGTCTAGGAGTGATTGTAAACAATATTGGATCGAGTTCTCTTGCATGAAGTTTTACTACACTTATCAAGCATGTTATATCACCGTTAATTGCTTCATGTTATACATTGGTTAGTACAGAAATTTTCAGCACGTCGGCAGTGGCGGAACCAGGAAAAAATTTCGGAGTGGTCTTGATATATAAACTGCAAAGCTTAAAAAAAATCCAGAAAAAAAATAAAAAATGTTGGTAGTGGGATTTGAATTTACAACCTAGAATTATGGAGACTGAAAATGGTTTGTTCTTAAACCACTAGGATATAAGGTCTTTTGTTCAAAAAAAAGACACATAACATACTAATATTAACACTACTACTAATACAATAATAAAAATTTGGGGAGGGCTTGGGACCATATGGGAGGGGGGCTTGTGACTATTTGGGGGGGGGGCTTGAGACCACCCAGGGCATAGGGTGGGTCCGCCCCTGCACGTCGGTGAAGGTTTAAATAGATGCAAAAGTCATGATCCAAGCAATTCAAATGAACGTTGGCGATCTATACTCCTTTGATGTTATAAGTTCAATAGGCATTGTCCAATCAATGTGAAAGTTAAGTTTATTTATACCTATTCCTAATTTTAGATATTTTTACACTTTCCTGTAACAATTTCATGTTTTGAATTAAGTTGGGTTATCGATTAGTGAGTTTGTTGTCCTTTGAGTCAACAACTTTCCCTTCATAATGTTATATTTCTATCGATAAAAGTTCTTTTACCCATATAAAACTTGAAGTAACTTTCATAACTTGCATCTGAAATAAGAATCACAGTATCATTGGTTTTTATTTTTTTTGAAGGACACTGATTTATTTTGAGAGGTTCTATTTACATATCATAAGTGAGTAATTTTATGATGGTTTATATTTTCTGTATTTAGTGATCTTAAATATAGTTGTAAATATGTCAACACGTTTATTTCTTCTTTTTTAGTATTTTTTTAATATCACCCCGTGCATTATGCACGGGTTTTCAACTAGTATATATATAAACACATGTTTAAATTGTCAAATCACCCAACTAAACCAACTCAAGCAAATTAGTCAAAATATGCCAATTTGTGGTAAGCACCATAATGGCTTGTGCTAGTCTTATTGTAGTATATACTAGTGGTTGTGTGTGCCGTGCAAGGCACGGCATGCCCCTTCCAATGAAGTCGCACAATAAGTTGCAAAGCTTACAAAATATTAAGTTTTGCTTGATTCGTTTGATCCAAAGCAATAAAATAAGCAAAATTTGTTCGAAACATCATGCAATACAATACGTGAATATCATGCAAATAGAACACGTCATGATCTTGGATGTGCTCTGACTCTGAGCATCTCTTCAGTGTCAAAATCCCTGATAATATACTCAACATACCATTCAAATTGATGTGTCTTATTTCAATGTAAATAAAACATAGTCCTGCATTCGGTAGAAAAAAACCTAAAAACCAAACAAAAACATTTGCTTCTTCTACAAAAATTTTGTAACAGAAAAGTCGACAAGGAACTCAATAGAATTTGCTTGATATAGTCCATCAAAATCTTTTGACCGATCAATAGCGTTGACATGAAGAAGATATGAAATATACATTTCAAAGCTGAAACTATAAATCTGGACTTTTGCTTTGAACATGGAACCTACACCACTACTTTCGCAACAACTTAACAGCAGACTATATGCAGCCATTTGCTATTCAAATGTATACATATTTTTTAAGCACATCCTTCATCTCTCTTTTTGCAAATTACAATGGCAAACAATAAAAGACACAATGAGCGAATAAAACAACATAATTGGGTAAACAGCTTTTATAAGCAAAGACCAAAATATACAAAGATCCAACTAATCACCTTTGTCGGTTCCTAGAATTAATCACCTTTCCCCGACTAAGCAACTGAGAGCCATCCGGATTTAATAAGTTGAATGCTAGACCATAAAATAAAATTACTACTTATTACCTGATTTTGCAAGAAGTGAGAGCTTAGTTCTTTTTTTAGGGGAGCATTCTTATCGGCTGCATCAGCAATCCGGTTGAAGAAAAAAATGACATATGTCACAAGAACCAGAAATCGTAAAAAAGGAAGAAAGGGGACAAAACAAAGAAAACAATGGTGTAGCATTAGATTTTAGCTAAAACAATAACAAGAACATGTAAAAGCAGGGTTCAGCAACAATAATCAAACCCACTCATCCAAATGTTTAAATGAGACGAAAAAGGAAAAAAATTCCAAATCAATTTTTAAATTAAGAAGAGAGAGAAAAAAAAACCTCAAATAATAAAAGGGTGGAGCAGTTCGCCGGAGATTGTTGAAGCAGTTTGCCGGAGACCGGTGGGGCACTTCCTAATCGCCTACAAAAACAAGAACAATCCAATCCATTCACCCAGACAATCAAACCATTCATCCAAACGTTTATAAGAGATGGAAAAGAAAAAATTTCCAAATCAATTTCAAATTAAGAAGAGAGAGAAAAAAACCTTAAATACTAAGAGGGTGGAGCAGTTCACCGGAGATTGCTGAAGCAGTTTGCCGGAGACCGGTGGGGAACTTCCTAATCGCCTACAAAAAAAAAAACATGAACTAAATGATCCAGATCTATTTTTCTCTGGTTTTGTACACAATATTAATCAGGAGAGAGTATAAAAGGCCTCTGTTTGTTGACATCCATTCTCTTACTTTCATCACAAAACAAAGAAAATAGAAAGAAAAAATCACCATGTTTGTGCAAAAGGACTTTCTTTAGTAGCTAGAGCTCAAATGCCGCTAAATTAAATGTCAATTGTTAGCAAAATCAGGCGAAAAAATAAAAAATAAATTATACATATGTTGCTCTCCATTGTTCAGAAAAGTTGAATGAAGATGATTTGAGTTATATGTGGTGGGTGAAGAGAAGAGATAAAGAAATCGGGGAAGAAATCGGGATAGAGAGGGGAAAAAAAGTAAATGTGTTTATTTTTAAGATATTTTTTATTATAGCCTAAAAAAAATATTTTTTATTAAATGGGTGTGAATGTGTGGTGGGAAAAAGAGTTATTGCAGCTTTTTCGTTGAAAAATAAAGCCCCAACTGTCATCACATTACACAACAGATGCTTTCCACCAAGCTTCTTACATACGACTCAAAGAATAAAATAATAAAAAAATTAAGAGAGAAAGTGGGGTATTAAGTTTGAAAAGCCACCTGTCAGCACAAGGATGAAAAGCCAAATGCACTGTCGTGGCTTAATGCAGGAGCTTTTTGCCTTACAAATTTATAAGTAGTTGGATATGTTTATGATTCAACTTAGTGGCTAATGCTTTACTAGCAATCGATCGACCTTATCTACGTAGCTTTTATGTAGACTCTACACCCATTAATGTAGATTAGCCATTACGAAAAATCATACGAGAAGTTTTTTTTTTCTTGATTTTCAATATCTCCATATAAGGTATAAATAAATAAAAAATTGAAGAATATAAGTAATTTTCTGAATCGAGCAATACTTTGAATTTTATAAATTTTCTTTATTCATTTATATATTCCAAAATAAAAAGAAAAGATAAGAACTAATTTCTCATAATAATAATAATAATAATAATAATAATAATAGTTGTCTATGTCTAATGAATTTGGATTTGATAAATTAAAAGATATATTAAATTATTTCCTTAATCAATACTGGGAAAATAAAATTGAGTAGTAATAATGTCACAACAAAATATTCACAACAAAATACACAACACATTTTTTTCTCTCGGCTATATGGTCGTTGCCGCCATCGCTTTGGTGAGTTTTTGATTCAGTTGTGCATCGATTTTGTCTCGATTTTGCATCGATTTGTTTGGGGTTCCGGCCATCGTGTCGTATTGTCCGATTTTCTTGAGTTTCTACTTGTGCCTTTTTTTTGGGTCTTATTCGGTTCACCAATGGCTCCTAGTGATGACTCGTTGCAGTCAATTGGTGTTCGTTTGGATGGTAAAATTACTCGTATTGGAGCTATGTGATGACAAAATTTCTTCGGGGGAAAGAAATGTGGAAATATGTCTCTAGGGTTGCTAAAGCTCCCAAAGCAGGTACTGATAATTATGCAGATTTGCTTGATAAGTGGGATTGTGCCAATTCAAAAATTATTACTTGGATTAATAATTCTGTCGATGTTAAGATTGGTGTGCAATTGGCTAAGTATGAAACTGCTAAGGAAGTTTGGGACTACTTGGGAAGACTGTTTATGTGCACCAATATATCTGTTCGTTTTCAGTTAGAAGAGGAAATTCGTGTTTTGTCACAGAATGATCGCAGCATTCAGGAATTTTATGCTGAAATCATTGCTCTTTGGGATCAGTTGGCTATGACAGAGTCTGCTGAATTGAAAGCCTTTGAACCTTATATTGTTCATCGGGAGGAATCGCGTCTTGTTCACCTCTTACACTCGCTTCATCCAGAATATGAGCACTATCGTGCTTCGATTATACATCGTAATCCCTTGCCCTCTGTCAATTCAGTGGTTCACGAGTTGTTAGCTGAAGAAACTTGTCTGAAAACACAAACTGAAAAGGTACCAACCGCCCCTTCTGCATCCGTTTTAGCAGCACCATCTCAATAGTTTCGGACAAATACTGCTAAAAAGGATGAGTGTCGTTATTGTAAGAAGCCTGGACATTGGAAAAGTCAGTGCCCTGAATTAGCCTTGAAGAATTCAAAGTCTGGTGATAAGTCTCAGCAACAGAACCGTGGTGGACTGCCACGCACACAGGGTACCGGACAGGGGCAGACCCGTAGTGGGTCATCTTATATGACTGCGGCTGCACTTTTGGGTGATTTGGATGTGGCTTCTTCTCAGAATCCTTCTATGGATGCCCTTGCAGAACAGTTTCAGAGATTCCTTGCTACTCAGTCTCCCCCTCAGGTCAGACAGTCCCGCTGCCTCATCATTTTTCCATGACTACTCGTTCTCAAGCAGGTTTGCCTTCATCAAATCCCTCAAGTAAACTGTCATCCCTATGGGTTTTAGACTCTGGTCTTCTTTTCATATGTCTCATGATTCATCTAAGTTTACATCTTTGTCTTCTGACTCATGTTCCCCTACTATTGTTATTGCTGATGGCTCACCTTTGCCATTAGATGGCATTGGCACTATTCACACTCCCAACATGTCTCTCTCAAATGTCTATTATATCCCTAAACTTACTCTCAGTCTTGCATCTATTGGTCAATTATGTGATTCTAGATATTCTGTTCATTTTTCTTCCACTTCTTGTTCTGTGCAGGATCCCGATTCTAAGAGGCTGATTGGGACAGGCCGTAGACAGGGGGGTCTATATGTTTTGGATGAGCTGCGTACTCCTGGCTATGCAGCTGCCACCTCTGTTGATTTATCTTCTTTTCATTTAACCAGTTCATCCCCTAAGTATTTTTTATGGCATTCTAGACTTGGTCATGTTTCACACTCTCATTTGAAATTTTTGTGCAATACTGGTGTTTTGGGTGATTTGAAATCTCATGATATTTCTGATTGTAGTGGATGTAAACTTGGGAAATTTTCTGCTTTGCCTTTTCGGAATAGTTCATCAAAATCTTGTGCCCCTTTTGATTTAGTCCACTATGATGTTTGGGGACCCGCTCCTATTCCTACCAAAGGGGGGTCTAGATATTATGTGTCCTTTATTGATGACTATACTTGTTATGTATGGGTGTTTTTGATGAAACATCGTTCTGAGTTCACTAAGATTTATACTGATTTTCAAGCCTACGTTAAAACCCAACATTCCACTGTTGTTAAGTGTTTCCGTTCTGATTTGGGTGGGGAATACACTAGTGGAACCCTTTCTGATCTTTTTCATTCTGAAGTTACTGTGCACCAGTCTTCATGCACTGATACCCCTCAGCAGAATGGTGTTGTTGAGAGAAAACACCGACATATTGTTGAAACTTCTAGGTCTATGTTGCTATCCGCTAGTGTTCCAAATAAGTTTTGGGGAGAAGCTGTCCTCACCTCCGCTACATTATTAATCGTATCCCGAATGCTCATAACTCTGGCATTTCTCCTTATGAACAATTATTTGGTCAAACACCTAATTATTCTCTCTTAAGAGTCTTCGGTTCCACTTGCTTTGTTCTTCATCCACATGTAGAACTGTCCAAATTTTCTTCTCGTGTTGCTATATGTGTTTTCCTTGGGTATGGTATAGGTCAAAAAGGTTATCGTTGTTATGATCCCTCCTCTAGAAAACTATATACATGTCTCGCCATGTCTTCTTCCTTGAGCATATACCTTTCTTCACCATTCCCGCCAGCACCCACAACTTGACTAAATCTGATCTTATTCATATTGATCATTTCTCGTCTGAATCTTCACCTCCTACTGCACCTATTATTGATGATTCTCCGACCCCTGATACGGCTACCCAATCACCGCTTGTGACAACGGATCTTGCAGAGCCCCGCAATCCAGTATGCATACGTAAGTCTACTCAGTTACCTGATTTTGCCTATTCTTGTTATTCTAAGTCTTTTGCTTCCTTTCTTGTTTCCATTGATCCTATCTCGAGCCTTCCTCTTATAAGGAGGTCGTTCATTCCCCTGATTGGCAAAACGCTATGGCTGAGGAACTGTCTGCCTTAGACAAGACTGGTACTTGGGACCTTGTTTATCTTCCTGCAGGTAAAAAGACTATTGGTTCTAGATGGGTGTACAAAGTTAAGACGAAATCCGATGGTTCTGTTAATACAAGGCCCGCTTAGTTGCTAAGGGGTTTGCTCAAGAGTATGGTTTAGATTATGAGGAGATTTTTGCTCATGTTGCCAAGATGACTTCAATCCGTGTCCTCATTGTTGTTGCATCTGTTCGTCAGTGGCATATATCTCAGATGGATGTTAAAATGCCTTTTTGAATGGCGACTTGAAGGAAAAAGTGTATTTGGTTCCCCCACCAGGTGTTTCTCATGCTCCAGGATAGGTTTGTTGCCTTAAGAAGGCGCTGTATGGCCTTAAACAAGCCCCTCGGGCTTGGTATGATAGATTTTCTCGGGTTGTGATCTCCCTTGGATTTGTCTCTAGCCCTTATGACTCTACTTTATTTGTTCGATCGACTTCTGCTAGTCGTGTTCTCCTTTTGTTATATGTTGATGATATGATTATTACGGGTGATGATGTTGACGGTATTGTGGATTTGAAAGCAACATTGTCCCGTTGCTTTGAGATGAAAGATTTGGGCCATTTACGATATTTTTTGGGAATCGAAGTTGCCTCCTCACCACGAGGTTACCTCCTCTCTCAGTCCAAGTATGCTGCTGATATTATTCACCGTGCACGGCTCACTGACACTCGCACCTCTGACACTCCTCTCGAGCTGAACGCAAAGTATACTCCAGATGATGGCACTCATCTACCGGATCCCACTCTGTATAGGTCCATTGTTGGCAGTCTCGTTTATTTGACGATCACTCGCCCTGATATTGCCTATGTTGTTCACATTGTTAGTCTGTTTATTTCAGCACCTACTGTTGTACATTGGGCTGCTGTTTTGCGTATTTTGCGTTACCTACGGGGATCTCTTTACCAAAGTCTTTTTTTTCCATCCACTTCTTCCTTGGAGCTTCATGCTTTTTCTGATGCAGATTGGGCTGGTGATCCGACTTTTCGGAAGTCCACGACTGGGTTTTGTATTTTTCTTGGTGATTCTCTTATTTCGTGGAAAAGCAAGAAACAAGATGTAGTTTCCGTTCTTCCACCGAGGCAGAGTATCGTGATATGGCTTCCACTACGGATGAGATTATATGGTTGCGTTGGTTACTGGCTAATATGGGAGTTACTCTTTATGATCCCACTCCTATGTATTGTGATAATAAGAGTGCCATTCAGATCGCTCACAATACGGTGTTTCATGAGCACACCAAACACATTGAGATTGACTGACATTTCACTCGGCATCATTTGGATCACGGCACCATTTCTCTACCGTTTACTCCGTCATCCTTGCAGTTGGCTGACTTCTTCACGAAGTCTCACACTGTCAAGCATCATAGATTTTTCGTTGACAAACTCTCGATGCTTCTTGTTGTACCATCGTGAGTTTGAAGGGGGGTGTTAGCATATATATTTATATTAGCTATTAGTATTTTAGCCTTAAGAGATTTTTAGTCTTTTTCCTTTTAGTTTTGCTTTGTGCCTGGCTTCATGAACCGCAATATGCGGAACTATTACGATTTTTTTCCCTGATGAATGAAGTTTGGCATTTCTTTCAATATGTTATTTTGTTATTATTTTATATGAAGTTCTTGTTGCTGCTGTTTTTTTTTTTTGGCTTGCGTGCGTGTCTTCCTTTTCTTCTTTTTCTAATGCCGTTTCCGTTCTTTTTCATTGATGGTGAAGGTTTTTTTTCATTTTGGTTTCTTCAATTAATGAAGATTGTCATTTTTGCAGTAGCCTATTTCAATATTATTTGATAAATGGCGTTTATTCGGTTTGTAGAAGAAAAGGAAAAAAACCATTCTTTCTTTGTCTTTTTGGGTGAGAATTGATTGGATCGTAAAAACCAATTGAGCGGGAATATATTTTTTTTCTTATTTATTTAATTTCTGCTCATGTGTGTTTGTGTGACGATGCTAGGGAAGTTGAATTGTTGATTCTTTATTTTGTTTTTTTTTGGTGAAATGGTATGTACTTTCTCTAAATTAAACGTTTCTTCTACTATATTATAATTCAAGTTAGTTTATATGTTCTGATGAGTTTTGTGTGCTCCTGAATTTTACTGTTAATACTCTTAGCAATGTGTAGGAAACTTCAATTGGACTCTTGAGGGAGAAAGAGACAGTTGGAAGCAGCGGCTTGGTGAGAGACACGTGGATTCCTAAGTCTTTTGCTCTGAATAGTTATTCAATATAAACTTGAAAATTGATATGACATCTTTTGCTAAGTTTGTCAACTTATGTTACTGGTATTGATCCATTGGTCTGTACTCTGCAATGGTTTGCTTTTTTCTTCTTTAGCACACATGAGTGACTAACTCTGCTTAATGAAGTAAACATGTTATTTTCTTCTATACAAGTGCTTTTATTGCAAGCTTAGTCACCTTCAACATGGGGTACGTGCATTTATCTTTTGAAGAGTCAGTTTCATTGTTAAGATTGTATGGTAAGTATTTATTCTATTTTTCTTTTTCTAATTTGGTTCTCTCTTTTGAATTACCACAATCTAAGAAGAAATGATTGGTTACGTGGTACATTTCTAATGAATTGTAATTTGTCTTTTCCTCAGAGCATTTGTATTTTAAAAGGAATGATTGGTTACGTGGTACATTAATGAATTGTAAATTTTCTTTTCATTAGAGCATTGAATTTACACATGACGTGCTGATGTGCTTGGTTTATTTGCATTCCAAGTAATAAATCATCTTTTTGCCTCCAGGAGACTTACCATTATTTATACGATACTAGGCACAGTGGGAGTACCCACATCAACTACTTTTGGTGAGTTTGGTGTTTTCTTAACGGTATTTTCTTTATGGTTGAAATGATTTGAGATGACGCGAAATCTATTATGGTGAATCTGAGAGGCAAGAATGGGTTTAAAGACGCTTCTGGTGAGATGATCCAAAAAATTAGAAGAAGAGTAAGAATTGGGTGCAACACAATTGTGGTTTTCAAAGCTTCTCCATAATTCAGATGCTTCAAAAGATTAAGATATGCGGGTCTAGGAGTGATTGTAAACAATACTGGATCGAGTTCTCTTGCATGAAGTATTACTACACTTATCAAGCATGTTATCTCACCGTTAATTGCTTAATATTATAAATTGGTTAATACAGAAATTTTCGGCACGTCGGTGAAGGTTTAAACATATGCAAAAGTCATAATCCAAGCAATTCAAATGAACGTTGGCGATCTGTACTCCTTTGATGTTATAAGTTCAATAGGCATTGTCCAATCAATGTGAAAGTTAAGTTTATTTATACATATTCCTAATTTTAGATATTTTTACACTTTCCTGCTACAAAATTTCATGTTTTGGATTAAGTTGGGTTATCGATTAGTGAGTTTGTTGTCCCTTTGAGTCAACAACTTTCCCTTCATAATGTTATATTTCTATCGATAAAAGTTCTTTTACCCATATAAAACTTGAAGTAACTTTCATAACCTGCATCTGAAATAAGATGCACAGTATCATTGATTTTTATTTTTTTTGAAAGACACTGATTTATTTTGAGAGGTTCTATTTACATATCATAAGTGAGTAATTTTATGATGGTTTATATTTTCTGTATTTAGTGATCGTAAATATAGTTGTAAATATGTCAACACATTTATTTCTTCTTTTTTAGTATTTTTTTAATATCACCCCGTGCATTATGCACGTGTTTTCAACTAGTTATACCATATAAATAAGGTAAAATTAGTTATAAATCCACTTGTTGGACATTTATTAAGTTCTCCACACAACTTTTTTTAGTTCCAATAAGAAAAAAAAAAGAAAATTTGTCTTGACCAATATACCCTGTTTTTGGCGATACACAAACTCTGCTGATGCCACAGGCAGATCTGTGCTCCGGAGAAGATGATCTGAGAATTGCCGGAAACTTGAGCTCCGTCGGACGGTGACGGGGATGGCAAAGAGAATAACACTTGCGAATTAGGTTCTTTCAGTGATGTTGAATTCCAAGGTTATTCCTTTTGGAATGGTGAATTGATGTTAATCTTTCATAATTTTTTTATTCAGGCCAATGCTTAACAGTTCATGTTGAAACATGGGAAGAAGTTTATGTTAATGCTTAATGAAAGCAGGAGAAAGGTTGGGAATTTCCTGATTTGTGCACTTTGCACTTGTTGTGCTAGAGGTGTTAAAGGAGAAAGGTTGGGAATGAGATAAGAATGTCATTAGATAAGGTGTGTTATGGTATGTCTGAAGACACTAGTTTTTTTGGGTGTCGTTGTGACAAAAGGTGTTATCATAGTTATCAGACCCGGCCCGGTCATCGACCCGGAAAAGTTACCAGGTTACCGGTTCAACCGGTGGGTCACAACATAAGGCGAAAATTAATATTTTCATACATAATAAAAATAATAATAATAATTGACACCAATAATCGATTCCAAAATATTCCAAGTTTTCAACATCTAAATCATAACAAATACAAATGAAAAATGTTTTTGATACCAAAACACATGACGATACTAGTGAAAAACCATTAAAATTCCTTACAAAAGAGCTGGTCCATGCATTGTAACTTTATTAATTCAAATAAAAACTAGTCCATGTTCCCAACAAGTTCGTTTACTAAACAGTGTTCATTTATTTTCTTGCCAATTTTGAAAACTGTATTGAATTTCGACTTTGTTTTGTGGTGTTAAATTTGGCGAACATAGATATGTAAGAACTCATTTCTGCCAAAAGATAGAGTACAAAATAAGAACTAAGATTCTAATTTATTTTTATTTTTTTGAAATACAGATTCAAATTTCTAAGAACTTAGAAATGACGAACAGAGCTTTGAGCCTTTGACATTGTGTTATACTTATTATTGACCAAGAAAAAAAAAACTGAAGAATAAGAAACGAAAAGATGAAACTTGATTTTTTTACTTGAAAGTCTACCTGATCCTCCTAAAAAAAAGTCTACCTGCTGAGTTGAAAGTTGAATAAGATCAATCACTTTGATATTTTGATGATAAGTGATGGGAGTCAACTTCACTGCACTTTTGTATGTGAATCTACCCCCGTTTATTACTTTATTGGCATGTTTTGGGTAGTTATAGACCTGTTTAAGAGTAATATCGAGAGTTATACGCACGGGGAGTTAAACTGTCACATCGATAGTAAACTCCGCCTTTTTAGCGATATTTAGCTCTTTTTTGAGCACTTTTGTCTTGCGGAATTACGCGTGGTGTTTGTTCGTACATATTATTGCAGGATTTAGGTGACTCGAAGACCCGGAAGGCAATGTTTTGGAATGAGAAACATGATCGTGGCACGAAGGTAGCATGAAAGTGAAGGAAAATCAAGTTTGAAGTGAAATCAAGGCGAACTGGCGTTTGCTCTACCCAAACTGGCGTTTGAATCAAGCTCATGCCAAACTGGCGTTTGGAGAGTTCAAACGGGCGTCCACAGAATCAACACTTGATACTGAAAGTTAGATTTTTAGACGGATGAGACTTCAAATTACACCCAAACTAGCGTTTGGATGAGTTCAGCCCGAATCAAGAAAGCTCTTATAAGACAAACGAGCATGCACCAGGAGGGCAAACGCTCGTTTGGCCCCGACAGCAGTATTCACCATACCTGTCCATTAATCTTTACTTTGACCCATCTTGGAGGCATTTTCTTGTCAAGTCGGCTTCATAAAAGTTGTAGGTAATTGAACGAGCTTTCCTACGCATCTTGAATCATTCAAATCGGAGCTCTATATAGAAAGTTATTGCTGATTTACTGAAGACAAGTCAAATGGGCCGAGTTGGTCGGCCCAACTAGGTCAAAGTCGAGATTTTCACCTATTTAAGAGCATCTAAACCTAAGAAAATAGATATTCTGATTTTATTGGCTTGGACTGAGTTCGAAGCCGGCTTAGGTGCTCAACCCAACCGCTTCGGCGGTTGTTATGACAGGTTGACATCTAAATAGTCGGATTAGAGCTCTGGACTAGGCTCCGTATTTCAATTTCTTAGTGTAGATTTTTGTATATAGAGTAGAATACGATATTCGATCGATTGCTTGGTGGAGTTCGTGCCTGGGATCATTGTATGAATTAAAAGTTGATATCTTTTGCTGATTTGGGATTCAAAAGTCTTGATCTACAATGTTTTGATCTTCATTATTGTGAGTTTCCGGATTTCGATTTGTTTTCTCTCAATATGGTTTTGATTGTGTAGATCATTAGTTTGATGAAATTCACTCTGGATAAAATTCTTGATTCAGATCCTTATTTATGCCGTGAAATAATAAAAACTTCGATCTTTTGTCTTGTTCATATACTCTTTGTTCTCTGATTTTAACACGAGTTTTATATTCAATTCCATCTCCCCGTGGAATCGACCTCGGACTCTGAACGCACTACCTATGATCGACCCGGTCCACTGCCGGTTAAGAAGTGAGTTTTGCCTAAGGTTTCGAGTTTCTATAAATTGTATTTGATCGAGCCGGATTGCGAAATCTCTTACTTATCAAATTTGGCACCGTTGCCGGGGAGATTGTTTAAAAGTCGATATCAAAAATTGTGTTAGGTCAAAACAAAAAAAAACATTACCAGGGCTGCCATTAGAGAGAAAAAAAAATTGATATGATTTTCTTAGACTAGGTGTGAATGCAATTTTGGTACTCAACCCAATCCCTTTATGGGGTTGTTATGTTAGGTTGATATCGTGTAGGTTGTCCTAGAACTTGGGCGTTGTAATAAGCTTAAAAGAATCGGGCAATGGGCTTCACAATTAGGGCTCCATTTTCCTATTTTATCTTACTTTTTAGTGTTTTAAATAATCCTATAGAAATCATTCTTTGTAGTCTAGTTGGTTAGGATATTCAGCTCCTACCTAAGAGACCCGGGTTCAAGTCACTGCAATGATGTTCCTGTGGCATTTTTTCCTCAAAAAAAAAATCGACTTGGTTGATTCATACCCGGCCGGGTCGCGGTTTGCCGGTCCAACCACCGGGTTTTCCAGGTCTAGGCGGTTTAACTCCTTGAACGGTCAGACTCTTGAATTGGCCCGGTTTTGGTCCTGGGCCGGGCCAACCACCGGTTCGATCGCCAGGCCGGGCCGGGTCTAATAACTATGGGTGTTACTGTAATTTGGGGTGTCATTGTGATTACAAATATGCATCACAATTTACAACCATCACAATACTGAGTACAATATTAAGTTTCTTTTAGGCTTGCTGCTCTTGGACAGAATAGTTGCTGAAGTTTTTTGCACTAGATAAGCTTGAAGTGTTGCTGCTCATTTGATGGCATGTGCTGCGCTTTTATGTTCGATCCATGCTGTGGTGTATTTTCAACTGCATTGGATGGATATAACAGCACTATAGTTCAAGGCTTCTTTGACTTGGATGCAATTCCGTTTGGCTTTAGGTGATATGGTCTATTAGTTTGCAGGTTGTTATTTGTGGGTTGCAAAAAAAAGTACAATATTAAGTAGAAAATCGATTTTCAAGAAGTCAAGAATCGATTTTTAAAGAGGATTGATTGTGTTGTTATTGTTGCATTTTTGAGTGGTTGATTTATCTGTCGAAAGAGGGAGAGGGAAGTGATCTATGTAATTTAGCAGATTTAGAGTTTTGCTACCACAAAGGCTGTGAGGTAGAAGCTGTTTAATTTGGAATCAAGTAGTTGATGTGTTGATGGATCTTATCTAATAATGAAGTTGAGTTGGAATTTATAAGACATTAATGTATCTAATGATGTCTAGAGGCTGAAGAGCTGCAACAATGGTTGATTTAGGGCTACGTCTATGATGTTTTTGTGCTTTTATTTGATGATAAACAAGGTTGGTGTTACTGTGACTATTACTGTAAGGTTTTACTTTTATTGTTACTGTGATGGTGTTACTGTTACCGTTACTGTAAGGTGTTACTGTCAATGCTTGGTGTCAGTATAAATGTCTTACCGTCAATGCTTGGTGTCAATGATACTGTAATGTGTTGCTTTGACACTATTGATCTTAAACCTTGTTTGGTTTAGGGTGGGGTTGGATCCAAATATCCAACCCAATATTTTATTCACTCCACGATTTTATTTATCATTGTTTTATTAATTCTATTATTTTATTATAAATTATCTCATCATTCATTCAACATCAACAAATAAAATAATATTAATCAATTCACTTTATTCACCCACAATACTATTTAACCATTACTTTTTCGATATAATATTTCATTAAAATTTCTCTCACCAATCATTTCTTCAACTACACAAATTTAACATAACATTTCAACTTTATAATCATTATTTCACTATATTTTATTTTACTTTCTCTTTCTTGAATCCATTCAACCCCAATCCAACCCGAGACGAAACAGGGCCATAGGACTCATATAAATCATAATTTTGTGATTGAAGTTGCCACACAGGGTGTTACCTGTTACCTTTACTGTTACTGTGTTTGTTAATAAAACATGTTACTGTTACTGTGACTGAAAGTGTTAGTGTTAGTGTTAGTGTTAGTGTGATCATATAAGGTGTTACATTCAACTTTTTCACATTCGTTTCTGCCAGTTGTTTGTAATTGAAGGACATTACATTCAGCTTCGAGAAGGTGCACAAGAAACCATAGCGGCTACTGCAACTTTGTGGCAAAGGTGGCATTACAGTTCTCGCTAAATCTTACTCGCAACAATTGCATTCTGTAGCTGTGACTCCCATGACACGGTCTCACCGGTTAAAGAAAGATCCCTCGGTGGATTCTTCAAGTGGGAAATCAGACAACATTGTGTCAAACAACGTGTTAATGGTTTTGGTGGTTCTGGAGGTGTGTCGAATGTAAAAATATTGAGCAAGCCGAAGAAGAATCATCAGGAGGAAGGAATGGTGTTTAGAACGGATCCAACCAACCTATTTTTTTTGGCTACTGGAAATTGAGTGAACTATGAAAAGAACCATTTTGGTGGATCCCAGAACGTTGGTTCAACTTATTAGAGGGCGAATGTGAATGTTGTTGGACAGCAACAACTTATTGGAGTGCAAATGTGAATGTTGTTCGATATTAGTTGAGCAGGGAATTGCATACGTGGCATATATATATATATATATATATATATATATATATATATATATATATATATATATATATATAATAACCCTTGGAGGGTTATTCGATGCGGGAGGCTTCAATAGAGAGCTGCATACGTGGCAACATCTGGACCACACAGTTTCATCCTCAATAGGGAATTGCATACGTGGCATGAAACTGTGTGGTCCAGATGTTGCCACGTATGCAGCTCTCTATTGAAGCCTCCCTGCATCAGAATAACCCATATTTGGAATAGTAAGAAAGGAATATAGGTTACTGCTATGTGGGGTCAGTGTGTCCGCTTTAACTCTTTTTTAACTTTTTTCTTTTTTTTTTCCAGGACAAATGGTGTATGGTCAAGTTGAAGTCTCACTTTCTATAAGGTAAATTCAAAAGAACTGGCATTAAGTCGATTTGCTAGTTACTGATTGATTGTTGTGACTGTAGATTTCTTTGTGGTTCGAACCATTGTTGGTGTCGTCCTACTTTATGCTTTATACATCCATCAACTCTGTTTGATTCCCACTTTCGTCGCAAATTTACATGATACAATATGGACATACAATGTGCTGGTGGATGTTGTTTTGCCGACAGTTCAGATGGTCAGCGTAGAGGATAAGCGATGTGTTAGTTTTATGACTTGATCTCTAAAACCGGAGGAACTAATCTGAAAGTTGAAACTGAGTTTTGGGAAAAGCTGAGAAAACTGAGTTTTGGGGAAACTAAGTTTTGGTAGAAATTGAGTTTGCTGAGTTCTACATCTGAGTTTGTTTATTACAAGTGAGTTTTCTGGGAAAGTCTGTTTTGAGCTGAGTTTTCGTCTGGTGGATAACAGCTGGAGCTGGGGTCCATATCTAGGGTATTTATGACAATTCCGACAAAGATCTTTGGCGGTTAGGGTTTGGGATTTGTGCCTATAAATACTGAAGTTGTACTCAATGCAATATGTGTCTTTCAAATTGTTATTCACACACTTGTGAAAACTTTGTAATTTTGTGCATAATAAAATATCTCATTTTTTGCCCGTGGAGTAGTCGGCACAACGCCGGAGACCACGTTAAATTACCGTGTTCTCTTTGTTTCTGCATTTCATCAATTTCCGCCTTATTTTTGTTAGATTGCATCTGTTTTATCTTTCTTCAAGTGCAAGTTTCTCGTCTGTGTTTTAACAAACTGGTAGAAGAGAGTCAGGTTCGAGATTCAGAGAGATTTGCAGGTTGAACGAAGTTGATCTTCACCAAGACCGGTGACCGGTGCTAGGATTTTGTGATCAAAGGTCTATTCTTTAGCAAGAAAGATGTCAGCAATTAACGTAAAGATTGATAAATTTACAGGGAGGAACAGTTTCAGTCTGTGGCAAATCAAGATGTAGGCCTTGTTAAAAAAACAAGGATTGTGGACTCATTTATCTGGTAAATGAGATGCCAATGCAGCAGATTAACCAGTCTGGAGGAGAAAGCAAATTCTACCATCATGTTGTGCTTATCTGATGATGTTATCATAGAAGTTGCTGAGGAAGACACCGCTGCTAAGTTATGGTCAAATCTTGAAACTGTGTATATGACTAAGTCATTGATCAATAAGTTGCGGCTAAAGCAGAGGCAGTTTATCCTAAGGATGCAAAAGGGGACTTAGCTGAGAGATCATCTTGATCAGTTGAACACAATATTACTTGACCTCAGGAATATTGATGTGAAGATTGAGGATGAAGATGCATCTTTGATTTTGTTGGTATCACTACCAGCTTCTTATGAGAACTTTGTGCAATCCTTCATAGTTGGGAAGGATACAGTTGCCTTGGAAAATGTAAGGTCAGCTTTACATGCCAGGGAGCTGAGACATAAGGCAGCTGGGGCAGACAGTCAGGCTGTTGGACTGGTAGTCAGCAACAGTGGTGGAAAAGAGCATGTGAAGCAGTCTGGGAAGAATAAGAAATCCAAGAAGACAGGGTCCAATGGTCCTAAATCCACATATGTTTGCAATTACTATAAGAAGCGGGGACATTGGAAGTCCAACTGTCCAAAGAAAAATAAGAAGCATGAGAACAGTTGTAGAACAGCTGTTGTTGCAGCTAAGTTTGATTCAGAGGAGGACATGGTTCTAGTAGCTGGAGAATCAGCACATCAGGCTGATGTGTGGATTCTAGAGCATCTTATCATATTTTTCCACATATAGAGTGGTTCTCAAGTTATCAACAGATGGATGGTGGTCATATAGCTATGGCAAACAACAAGGTCTGCAAGATAGTTGGGATTGGCTCAGTTTAGTAATTCTGTATGTTGAGTGAAGTTAGACATGTTCCATAGATGACCAAGAACTTGGTATCTCTCAGTCTTTTAGACAGCAAGGGATTCAGTTTTAAGGGTGAAGGTGGAAACTGAGTGTCTACAAAAACCCAGTTTCAGTTCTCAGAGGAGTCAAAAGGGGAACCTTGTATATTTTGCAAGGATCAGTTGTGTCTGGGTCTGCTGCTGTAGCATCTGCTGAAGTTCATCAGTCACAGCCGACAATACTATGGCACATGAGACTGGGACACATGGGTGAAAAGGGGATGCAAATCCTTTCTCAGAAAGATCTTCTTAGGGGATGTAAGGTCAAGAATCTAGACTTTTGTGAGCATTGTGTGTTTTGGAAGCTTCATAAGGGCAAGTTATCAAAAAGGATACACAGCACAAAGTCATCACTTGATTACATTCATTCTGATTGTTGGGGGCCATCAAAGGTGGAGTCATTGGGTGGTCACAGATATTTTGTGTCATTTATAGATGACTATTCAAGAAAGACTTGGGTGGTGATGATGAAACAAAAAAGTGAGGCATTCAAGAGCTTCATGCAATGGAAGGCTCTAGTTGAAAATCAGTTGGGGAAGAAGATTTAGAGGTTTCGTATAAATATGGTCTGGAATTCTATTGGAATGAGTTTGATGAGTTTTGTAGAAATGAGGGTATTTCCAGACATCATACAGTCAGGAATACTCCTCAGCAAAATGGTGTAGCTAGAAGAATGAATCAAACTCTTCTAGAGAGAGCAAGATGCATGCTCTCTCATGCTGGTTTGTCAAGAAGATTTTGGGCAGAAGCTGTAAGCACAGCTTGTTACTTAATCAACAGAAGTCCTCACACAGGGATTAGTTTCAAGACACCACTTGAAATGTGGTCAGGAAAGCCTGTTGATTACTCAGTTCAAAGGGTATTTGAAAGCACAATTTACTATCATGCCAGTGAAGGGAAACTGGAACCAAGATCCAAGAAAGGAGAGTTTGTAGGGTTTGGTGATGGAGTTAAGGGTTATAGAATTTGGTCATCAGCAGAAAATAGAGTTATTCTCAGTAGAGATACAGTCTTTGGTGAAAATTATATGCTTAGTTCATCAGTGGTGAGGATAAACTGAGAAAACAGACTGTAAGGTGGAGCTTCAGGTGGAGTTAGCTGAGATGCAACACTCAGCTGAACAAAGTCAGTTTTCATCGATCTGGTTACTGAACCAGAACTGAATCCAAGCCACTCGGTGAACGAACAGGGTCACCGAGCGTTAAACTGATATTGGTCAGCAAAGTATAGCTGTCAGCAGAGCTAGAAGATCCAATATTGGGATACATCCCAGAAGGTATGGGTTTGAAGATTTGGCTGGATATGCACTTTAAGTTGCAGAAGAGGTGGATTGTTTTGAACCTTCTACTTACAGGGAAGCAGTGACATGTTCTGAGTCATCTCAATGGCTTGCTGCCATGGGAGATGAAATGGAGTCATTACTGAAGAATCAGACTTGGGATCTTGTTAAACATCCAGCTGATAAGAGAGTTGTTACATGGAAATGGATCTTCAAGAAAAATGAAGGATTGACTGAGGCAGAAGGAGTCAAATATAAGGCACGTTTGGTTGCTAAAGGGTTCAGTCAAAAAGAAGGGGTGGACTTTGATGAGATATTCTCACCAATAGTCAGACATACTTCAATCAGAGTGTTACTAGCAATAGTGGCACAACAAGACCTTGAACTTGAGCAATTAGATGTGAAGACGGCTTTTCTACATGGTGAGGTAGACAAAGAGATATACATGACTCATCCAGAGGGATTTCAAGTTCTTGGTAGAGAAGCATTTGTTTGTAAGCTGAAAAAGTCCTTGTATAGATTGAAGCAGGCTCCTAGATAGTGGTATAAAAGGTTTGACAGTTACATGATCCTACTAAGTTATAGTAGAAGTCCTTATGATTGTTGTGTCTACAATAGTCAGCTAGAAGATGGATCATACATCTATCTTGTTCTGTATGTGGACGATATGCTGATAGCTGCAAGAAAGAAGTCTGATATTCAGAATCTGGAAGACCTTCTTACTACTGAATTTGAAATGAAAGATTTGGGTGCAGCCAAGAAAATCTTGGGGATGGAGATCTGGAGAGATAGTCTCAGCAGGGCTATATACATAAGATTTTGGCCAAGTATGGTATGACTACTGCAAAGCCAATAGATACTCCTATGGCATCAAATGTTCATTTGTCGGTTTTATGCTTCACAGTCAACTGAGGAGAAGGAATATATGTCAAAAGTTCCCTATGCTAGTGCAGTTGGCAGTCTGATGTATGTCATGGTGTGCACTAGGCCTGATCTGGCTCAGGCAGTCAGTGTTGTCAACAGGTTTATGGCTCAACCAGGAAAGGAACACTGGAAAGCTGTGAAAAGAATGTTTAGGTACCTTAGAGGTACAACTGATGTTGGTCTCATTTATGGAGGTGATACTCAGAGTTTGGTCACAGGATACTGTGATGCTGATTATGCAGGTGATATGAACAGTAGAAAATCAATGACTGGTTATGTTTTCATATTAGGGAGTTCAGTTGTCAGCTGGAAAGCAACTTTGCAAGCAACGGTAGCTTTATCAACAACTGAGGCAGAGTATATGGCTCTTACTGAAGCAGCCAAGGAAGCAATCTGGTTGAAAGGTCTAGTCAGTGATTTGGGGCTACATCAGGATCAAGCTGAGATTTATTGCGACAGTTTGAGTGCAATTTGTCTAGCTAAGGATCAGGTTCATCATGAGAGAACTAAGCATATTGATGTGAGATATCATTTTCTAAGAAATGAGATGAGGGTTGTAGTGAAGAAGATCAGCACCAAGGAAAATCTTGCTGATATGCTTACTAAACCAGTTCAACAAAGCAAGTTTCAGTGGTTTCTGGACTTGCTTAACATTCAAAACTTATAATCAGTTTTCTGGAAACTCACTTGAGGGCAGGTCAGCTGAGTGGATTCTGTGGAAAAGTCTGGTACAAGTACATCCTGGCATTGACGGATACATCTGGTACAAGTACATCTGAATTATGCAATCTGTTGACGTTGAATGAGAGTTCAAGTCAAGGTGGAGATTTGTTAGTTTTGTGACTTGATCTCTAAAACTGGTGGAACTAATCTGAAAGCTGAAATTGAGTTTTGTGAAGTGAAACTGAGTTTTGGGAAAAGCTGAGAAAACTGAGTTTTGAGGAAACTGAGTTTTGGTGAAAACTGGGTTTGCTGAGTTCTACATCTGAGTTTGTTGATTACAAGTGAGTTTTCTGAAAAGTGAGTTTTGATGAAAATTGAGTTTTCTGGGAAAGTCAGTTTTGAGCTGAGTTTCGTCTGGTGGATAACAGCTGAAGTTGGGGTTCACATCTGGGTATTTATGACAATTACGACAAAGATCTTTGGCGGTTATGGTTTGGGATTTGTGCCTATAAATACCGAAGTTGTAATCAATGCAATGTGTGTCTTTCAAAGTGTTATTCACACACTTGTGAAAACCTTGTAATTTTGTGTATAAGTGGAATAGTCAGCACAATGCCGGAAATCACGTTAAATTACCGTGTTCTTTTTGTTTCTACATTTTATCCATTTCCGCCTTATTTTTGTTAGATTGCATTTGTTTTATCTTTCTTCAAGTGCAAATTTCTCGTTTTTGTTTTAACACGCTGGATGTTGATATGGCTGTTTAAAAATTGATAGAATATAACTAATATTCAATTTGTTTTTTTTTTTTCTGGGCTGTGCGAGTTTCATTTACTTTTTTTCTGATGCAATGAATGCAAGTGCTTTGCCGGCGTAGGTAGTACTACTATCTGTTTGCGCGTTCTTTATTTTAATATAAGGGTATATTTGTCTAACCAATTTTATTTTGTCTTTTTGGCAACCATTTCATTTTAAGTAGTATGCATATTTATTTATTATGTATTAAAAATGAATTTTAACCTCTTCACTTTATAAATAAATGGTCTACACCTAACATTTTTGGTGTGTTCGATAAAAGGATAGACGGTTGGCATCTCTCCTAACAGGGACGGGATCAGCCTTCGGGCTTTTCTTGTACACATCCGGTTAAGGCTTTCCACCTCGGTGGATCTCTAACCCAACTTTTTTCATGCTCTTAGGGAGCACCCAACCTCAACCATTGCACAAGATAGTACTGTCTGGAAGCTTATCTGGTCCATTAAAGGACCATTACGGGCAAACTTGCTCTTATGGCAAATCTGTTGGAATGCCCATCCCACTGCGGCCCTTGTACGATCGGCACATCATGGAAGACGATACTTGCTCTATTTGTGATACATACACAGAATCTACCCTACACGCCATTAGAGACTGTAATTGGGCTTCTTCTATCTGGCGTAGGCTGGTTGTGACATCCCGGTTTCCTAACACTTTTCTATCGTTTAGTATTTTATAAACGATGTCGTTTTACGTTGATTTTAGTTGTCAAAGTTATCATATTTTAATGTTTTTTTTTATGATAACTGACGATTTTATAAGAATTTACGTTACTTGTGTGTGTGTGTTTTTATATGTGCATGTTGTATATATAGATCTGTGAATTTATTTATGTGCGTGTGTGTAAAATAGAAGTATTGATATACTTGAGTGAATAACAAAAGTATTAAGACCGCATAGCTTGGTATATATATTTATGTAAGTGTGTAAGATTTTATGTATATAATAAGTTGATATATATGGATATATTATACGCAAGATATGTATGAAAACGTTGGGAATGGATAGCCGGCCACGTAACTTTGTCTGAGGCAACACTTTAAATTGATTAGTGGCCATGTGTATTAGTCATCCTTGTAATAAATATTGTGTAACAAATTAAGTGGATAAGTATCGACGTAAATACATGATGGGATCGACGGATGTTTTAACACCATAAAACCACATATAATATGTCGTGTTTTTATTAAACGGTACCAGATAATCACTAAGGATCATCTCTTCACGTGATAGCCTCTGGGGAGCATAGTAATATCACATGCCCCCTTGTTTAGCCGAACCTTCTTTGCCGCCTTTGTTTTGTATATATATGTGTGTGTTAAGTAAATATAGTAACAAGAAGGAATTAACTACCTTGAAATATATACAAGTCCCTTTTCTCTTCTTATGCAGTAGCAAGAAATATTATCTTTTTCCATATTTCAAGTTCACGTATTATATATATAGCACTAATCATATAACAATATTATGTATATTGTATGTATTGTATATATGATATATATATATATTAGTTATGTATAATCATGTAATAATTCTGGAGCAATTGCTACACACCCGAGGTGCTGCAGAGAACAAACTAGTTTTATATTTATAGTATAGTGAAGTCAGATAATGTCGAGCTGATATCAACAGAGACGGCTAGTACTCGCCAATATCACTGTGAGGTTCTTTATTTGTTACAGTTTGTAAGGTTTGGTCTTTTAACTGATTTCAGCACCGTAATGTTATTTTGACTTTTTATATCGTTTTAACACGGTGAAAACTCTGTTTAACGAAGACATTGTTTTGTCTTTTAACCGATTTTATTGATCTGGCATCATGAGGTTCTTGGAATTGTTTTAAACCATTTTAACCCCGTGAAACTGTATTTAACTAGGATATGTATATTTGTATCCCAGGTTCTTTTGTTAAGTCTACTAGTTCAATGTGTTCTCGGATTGCGATAAAACATCTTCTGAACACCGCTACTTGATTGTGTGGGTTTTTCTTAGTCACTAACTTTGTTTCTAAAGTACCACACAAATAACCACCAAAGATATTCTTCATTATCTTCTTCGATGTCGCAAACGAAACACAGTCAGTCCATACACACTTACTTCGGCCTAGTGGATTCCTTTATCGCTGATTCTATTCATCCAATAGACTCCGACCACAAAACCTTTATCATCAGTTGTTTCTTACATCTTGTGGGATACTAATTGTTTGCCAAATTAACTTACATTTTCAAGACGATATGTTTATTTATCCGGAAATTTTGGCCCTGTATGCTTTGTTTGGCTAAGTCACATATGCCTTTGTTATCCTTTCTCTTTACTTCAAGGCTAAGCCATGATTATCGAGATAAACTTGAGATATTCTAATCTCTCAAGGAATCAACATCATTTGTGAGAGCTCTTATGGCTTCATCACCATTTGGTGATTAAAGTCTTCCACTGATTGGTCACTTATAAGAAGTGTCCATCTGCAACATCCACCTATCATCTTTTACCGAATCCCAGAGCTAATAACATCTCTATTGTGGATATCTTTCTGGGGTCACCATGAGACTCATTACCCTTGTACATTGTTTTTATTCGTGTCATGCGAGTGTGGATCTCTAAGATCTACATATTTATGTTAACTGTTCATTGATAACACATGTAACACATACATAGGTATTTGTGTCATATGTGAAATGTGTAGTCTGATTATGTGATATGTGCAGTATCACTTATGTGCTACTTGAATTATTGTTTATGTGTTACTGTTATTGTTATTGTGCCTTTTTGGCTACTGATTGTTATCGTGATGCCTTTATGGCTACTAAATAAATAGTGATACGGTTCGTCAATATTGGTACGTGACCGTTACTGGGGCCCGCAGGCGGGGACTTGATTGGTTGGGAAAGCTTTGGGCTGACAACTCGGTCATTTCCTAATCCTGTTTCGCCTTGGTCAAGCGTGGTTAGGAGGTTTAGCCATGTGAGACTGAAGGCTCTGGCGGATGTTCCGGACATCTGCAATTCTGACTGGCCGTTTATTTCGGCATTGGAGTGTGCGGTAGCTTCATCTTATTCTGAGGGGTTACAAGGTTGGTATCTGGTTATATCTGCTGTCTGGTATGATCTTTGACCCTTATGTGGCCATGACTGTTTATATACATACTATTGAATGTATAAATCTGCTTATCTGCTCTGAGTAGTTTCAACTATTGTACTTTTGGTGAAAGTTACACACTATACACGCACTGAACCTCACTGAGTTTAAAAGCTCACACCTCTTGCGAAACCTTTTTCAGTGTTACAGGTACAACCGGTTACCTCGAGTGGATTCCAGGTGGATGACTAGAAGATAGAAATGATGATGAGAGTGATGTCATTATTTGGGATCTAGCTGGCGCTACGCCAACGTGTTAGATAGAAGGTTGTAATTAATCATTTATAGTCTGATGATGGGTATAGTTATGGAATGGTTGTAAATCATTTATGGAGTACATAAATTACATTAATGGATTTTTTTATTGGGATTCTAGTTATGTTCTGAAGTCGCGGCGAGAGCTTCGCAGGCCGCTCCCACACCGGCCCTAAGTGGTAGGGAGCCAGGCCGTTACACTAGTCCACCGGCAATTTTGGACGCTCTTCTTTTCAGTGCGTGAGACTCTTCTATGGCTAGAGAACTGTCTCAATTTCATATGCACAAACACGATATTGTTGTGTACTGGAGATTTCTCTTTCGTGAGGTTGTGCTGGGCCTTTGGTACTAGCGCAATCAAGAGTACCACCACACGGAGCAAAGACGCCCCCCCAAGAATATCTTTATTTCTGAAGCAGTACGGAGGGCGAGAGAACTTAGACTGGCCTGGTCTTAATTTGGCTTTTTGCTTTAGATAGAGCTGATGTACAGTTTGTAGAATTTTTTCACTTGTACAGTTTTACGCAATTTTAATAAAATATCCAGTTTCGACCAACAAAAAAAAAATTGGTGCACAATGGGCCGCAATTTAATTAGTACATCTTTAAGGGGTTCTAAAGATATCATATTTTTTACTAGTGTCACCATTTTACTTTGTCACCACAAAATATTATTTTAGGCATCATAAGAATATTTTAATTATTTTTTACTTCACACACCACAAAAATAACAATAAATCTAATATTTCTAACAAAAAAAAATACTATTAAGTCCATAAGTTTACCACAAAAAAAAAAATTCAAAATAAACCCTACATTTTATTCATATCCCCATTTCTCCATAACACATATCTTCTTCATCTCCAATCTTCATCCACCTCCCACCACCCAAAAACCACCATTAACACCCACCACTAACAGCCACCATTAACACCCGCCACCACAGCCACCTTTCCTCCTCCTACAACCACCAAATCAACACACCCATCAACACCAAATCAATCAACATCAAACAGAAAAGAAAAAAATAATGCAAAGATCTGCGTTTTCAAATAGCAGAAGAAAAAAAAATTGGAGCGGGTGAGGGGAAGGGGGAAGAGACGATTTGCAGCGGGGAAGGTGGAGGTGAGCCGATTGAAGAGGTACGCCGGAAAAACGGGGAGGTTTATGAGCAGAAGGGGACGCTGGAAAGGCGGGATCCGCCGGAAAAATGGGGGGTTGTAAGAGCATCTCTCAGGGTACACCAAATTGGTGTTTTGATGGCAGAACTCCACTCCAATGGCCCAGCTAATCTTACACCAAATTGATTTTTTGAGTGATTTCAACGGCAAATTTGCCGTTGGGTTATTTCACCGGCAAACACTATTCACTCTTTTTTCTCTAGCTAAAGATGGAATATTCCAAGAATATTATTTTTTAATGTTGAATGGTTGGAGTTGGTGGATATTATTTGGTGGAAAATTTACACCGAATTGATGATTTGGTATAACATTTGCCGTGTTTCCTTGGAGATGCTCTAATGGGGTGGTTGCTTTATGAAAAACGGGGACCGTAAGTGGGAAAAAATGGTGGTGGGGGGCTGGAAAAATAGGGGTGGGGGGGAGTGGGGCTAGGGGTGACCAAAATTAACCGGAACCGGACCGGCGGTTCGGATAACCGGCGGTTCATTGGCCAGGCGGTTCACCGGTTCTAAGACGGTCTGGGTTAGTAGCGAACCGGAACCAGACCGGCAACCGGCGGTTCAACCGGCCCGGACGGAACCAGTTTTAACCGGCCGGAACCGGAACTGTAACCGGAACCGTAACCGGACCGGCTCCAACGGCTATTAAAGGGCTATTTTTTTTATTTTTATATTCCAATCATTTCAAATTTATCCTATAAATACCCCATTCATTTTCCAATTTCACTTACACCTCCTCTCAATTCTACATTTCTAGTTATCTAATCTCAAACTCATTTCTTTATTTGTAATCAAGTTTGTTTAGTTGTTAAAAACAACAATCAAATTTACTTTACGATACCGATTTTTTAAGTTGTTCTGATTTAATTGTTAATTCAATCCGGTTTTACTTATAAGTAAATTTGGTTTGTATTTTTTTCTACTGTTTTTTTAGGATTGTAATCTTTTTTTTTTTGCTCCATTTTATAATCATATTTGTTTATGTGTTAAAAACAACAATCAAATTTACTTTACTAAACCGATATTTGAAGTTGTTCTGATTTAATCGTTTTCTTCAATTTGGTTTTAGTTATAAGTAAAATTGGTTTGTTTTTTCAACCTTTTTTTATAACCGTTAACTTTTACTTAGATTTTGTAAAATATCAAGAAGGGGGGAATCACCATCACAAGGCCATAAAAATGTTACTTTCCGTGCTGACACGGTTGTGCCGGAATAGGATGATGTTGGCTATAGACCTGTGGTACAACATTTTACAAACCCTGTCACCGGTAGTCACATTTCAATGCAAACTGAAAATTTTAACATCAACCTTAATGAAGTTGAAGATAATGAGCCTCGTAATGATGACACTGATGTTGATGATGATGATGATGTATTTCCGACTAATACCCGTCCTAGACAAGGACGTGATGGGAGTCATGGGACTGTAAGAACACCGCGTCATGCTCGTGCAGGTCCTACTCCCGAGTCAGTCGATTTAGCGGTTTATGAAACTACCCCAGAAGGAGCACAAGAAAAAAAATTAAAATGAAAAAAATTTACGGAATTTTTTAAAAAGGTTCCTCATACTGATGCATTAGGACTATCTAGCCCCGGAAAGTGTTTCTACGGGGTGTGCAAATTCTGTGGAAATAAATACGCATTTACTGCGGGTGGTGGTTACGGATCGATGCGGACTCACATAATGCGTAAACACCCGGAAAATTTGGAATACAACGCGTCTCAATCATAGCTAAACATGCTGAGCTCCAGCGGAGGTAACACTTCTCCATTTTTACTTACACTCATGATAATTGTATAGAACTAACCACGTATTTTGTTGCGGGGATGAGTCTTCCTTTTAGCTTTCCCAATAATCCTCTTTACGAAAGTTACGTACAACAGGCTTTGCAACCGGCTTTTACTCGTATCCCTTGTTCAACGTTGACTAAGGATTTCAAAAAAAATATTAAACGAAAAAATATTATAAAAGAAAGTTTGATGACAAATAAATTCCGACTATGTATATGTGCCAATATTTGGGAGGATGAGAGAACCAAAAATTATTATTTGGGCGTGTCGTGACACTGGATTGACAACAGTCGGATTGTCCAAAAAAGTTTAATTGCTTTTCGTTTATTTAACGAAGCTCATAATGCTTCTAACATTGCATCTTTATTTGTTGGCAGTTTTAACGAATACGATTTAAAAGATAAAGTTTTTTTCTATTTCGTTTGACAATGCTTCAAACAACACTGCTTCTATTCCCGAGTTATCCCTAAATTGTGAACCTCTTTGTAACGGTAAAATTTTAATGTTAGATGTTTATGCCATATTTTTAATTTGTGTAAAAGATGGTCTAAAATTTTTTGACCATAATATTAATTCGATAAAATCTTCGATTGCATATGTGTTAAGTAGAAATAGTCTTACAAAAAATGGTATAAATATTGTAAAGACAAAGGTCATCGTCCTGTCAAACTGCCGCAAGATGTACTGTATAGGTGAAACACCACCTATGATCTTTGGAAAAAAACAAACAAAATTAAAAATACTTTTTGTGCTTTTTTAGATGAACACAGTCCTAGCGATTATTGTTTGTTTCCCCATATTTGGACTGCATGCAAGAAACTGATGGATGTTTTTGAAGTATTCAAAAAATTTACTGAACTATTTTCAAGATGTTATCAAGCAACATCACATTTAGTCTTGCCTGCTAGTGTAGAAATAACTGATGAGTTACAAAACATGGAACACGACCCTATATCATTTCAATCTTTAGGGCCGATGAAGGAGAAATGGAATAAGTACATCTTGCGTATTCTTGACACTTATCTCATTTGTTCTATTCTCGACCCTCGTTTAAGACTAGTAGGTGTATCTACCATGCTAAGTGCTTACTATGATACTTTGTCTGATGATTATGATGTGCACCCGGTAGAGTATTCAGTTGAAGAAGATAGACTTGAAAAATTATTAAACACTGTGTATGGTGAATATGAGAGTATGTATGGACTGAGAAACGACGCGGTTCTCAATCCATCTGCAAGTGCTTCCACTAACCCTGCAGGTGTCCTATAGGGAATTCAAAAAGTTCTGGATAAAATGAATTCGAAACGACAGAAGGGAGCGACAACGTCATCCGATCAACGTTCAGAGATAACCAAAATTTTAAACACAACATTTGAAGTCTGTCAAACGGGTAGCTATGATTTCGACTTCGACTTATTGAAGTGTTGGAAGGGACATGCTAAAGATTTTCCAATGCTAGCAATGATGGCAGTCGAGTTTTTAAGTTGCCCTGTTTCGGCCGTCACTGTTGAACGAGCTTTCAGCATGGCAGGAAATGTGCTTTCAGATAATAGATGTTCGCTTCATCCCACCACTTTAGAGAAGCAAATGTGTTGTCTTGATTGGGTAAGAGCCGAGAAGAGGATGCAAGACATTGAGTCATCAGGTGAGTCATAGTTCGAAGTCGGTGACACTAAAACTTCAGGAGGAGAAGTGCTCGAAATACCGACATCGATAAATTTGAAGATGTTGTCGATTAATGGTACGCAATTTATATCTTACTTATATAAAAATTATAAAAACCTATATTAAAAAACCATTAAAAAAACTATTAAAAAATCTATAAAAACTATATAAAAAATACTATAAAAACCTGTCAAAAAACTACAAAAAAAACTATACAAACCTAAAAAAACTAAAAAGAACTTATAAAAAACTATAAAAGACTATAAAAAAAAACTATAGAACTACGTTCGCATTGATTTTTTTATATGTGTCGTGTCTCCGACACGATTACTTATAAATGATACGTAGACAACCGAATTTTCGGTACAAGCGTTAATAAAATTACATAATTTATAAAATAGCATAATTTACATATAAAAAAATAACACAATATATCTCATGTAATTTTTAATAAACAACATTTATAATCAGCTTATACTTAAAACCGAATAAAAATCTATTTATAAAAAAATATATTTTAAATTCGTTTTGGTTATTTTATATTACATTCAAATTTAATTAATAGTAATTTGTTATTATAATTTATAAGAATAAGTAATTTCTGAAAATGTAAAAAAAAAAATATATTAATAATTTTTAGAACCATGATCTGAACCGGAAAGGAACCGTTGAACCATTGAACTGCCGGTTATCACCTTTGAACCGCCGGTTACAGAACCGTGACGAACCGGAACAAAAAAAACCGGCGGGCCGGTTCCGGTTAGGGGCGGTTGACTCATTTGGCCACCCTTAAGTGGGGCTGGATTTTTTTTTGTTGGGAGGAGCTGTGAATTTTTTTTGTAAGGAGAAGGAAGAAGAAGAGTTACAGCTGAGGGAGGAGGAAGGAGGGGGACCGGCGACGGCGGCGGCTGGAAGGGGGAGTAGGGTGAAGATGACTTAGGGGTTTTAGTTTGAAAACGAAAAAGGGAATGTATTTTTGTATTAATTATGAGTTAAACTGTAATTGTTTTATAGTTATAATATGTTTTTGGTGTATGAAGTAAATTTATGATGTTTAAAAAATAATTAAATAAAAAATGTCGAAAGTAAAAAATGAGGTGCCGATAGAACTTCATCTTTAATTGCCCCTCAATTTAACGGCTACACTATCGACGCTCATAACGGGAAATTCTATCCTAAAGACTCCAATATAGAGAGTAACTCATGTGGTAAATCTGGACCATACAGTTTTATTGCAGAATAAAACTCTATGGTCCAGATTATACCACATGAGTCACTCTCCATGTTGGAGTGTCCATGATAGAACCTCCCGCTCATAACCCAACTCAAAGCTCTTTTATGTGTGAGTCGTACCTTGAGACAACTTTTCAACCTATAGAGACAGGGCCCAAGAAATTGTTTTCGAGAACTGTGGTGAAACGTTTATGGATACCATTATTTTTTCGGGTCGTTCTCATCTTGTAGGACTTCCTGTAGTGAATCGTCTACGTGGCGGGATCTCGGGCCACACACGATTTTACGAGGTGGAATACACGATCTCGCTACATAATGTGGAAATTGTGTGGTCGGATGTGCGCGCAGTAGCGAGTCCCTATAAAATTTTCCTACTTTTTCATCACAATCTGCTTTTATCAATGGAAAGTTGATTACCGACGGGCAAGTGCGCATGGCCTAATGGTTTATACCCGGGCTCCAGTGGTAGGAGACCCGGATTCGATCCCCGTTCCACCACCTTTCGTTTCCCGGCAAAAAAAAAAAAAAAAAAAAAAATTTACCGACAATTAATGCTCGTGGATAGGAGCATCAAAAGTCAACAAATCACGCAGCAGCAAGATCTAGTGCACGAAATTTATGAGGTGCAAAAAGGGGTTTGACAACATATATTATCTTCAAGTTAAATGTGTCACCACATGATAAATATGGTATTGTATTTATAATAAAAAAAACATGCTTTCACTACTTACCTAATGGAGCAATTAACGTGTAAGGATGTAAACAATCCGAGTTGAGACAAGCGTTGAGCTTATCAAGTTGAGTATGCTTTAATTTTATTAATTTAAATTCGAGCATCAACTTAACATGACTTCTGAACTCAAATCCGACCAAGAGTATCTTCGAACTTGAACTGATTTTGAGCTATATTGGAACTTGTTTTAAGGTAAATAAAATACGTGTTCTTAT
Organism: Gentiana straminea; assembly: GCA_036785695.1. Classification (NCBI taxonomy): domain Eukaryota; kingdom Viridiplantae; phylum Streptophyta; class Magnoliopsida; order Gentianales; family Gentianaceae; genus Gentiana; species Gentiana straminea. The sequence goes on along the minus strand of JAVUPR010000223.1, from coordinate 14,232,039 downwards.
TTTAAAAGAGTACGATAAAATGAAGTAATCTTGTTATAATTCGATTAAAGTTTGCATGCTGAAATTAAAAATTAAAAAAAAACTTAAATAAATCATTTAAATTATATATTTACTAAGATGAGATATATTAATCTAATTATACATAAATCGTCACAAGTAATTTTAACTAGAGCATACTCGCGAGATAACGAGTCGGACATTAGAATGATTGAGATTGACTCATAGTATTCGAACCGAAGTATTTGAGCGAAAACTCAAACGAACTCGAACTGCTCACAAACCATTTGACTAATTTACACCCATAATACGGAATATCAATCCACATAAAGAGTTGGTCAGGGATTTTATTTTCTTAAAGAAAAACAACATAATTTAGCTCATTTTGGTCCTTAGCTTATGACCAGGGGCTGACGCTTTCATTTAGAGACGCACAACCTTTAGACAGGGCACATGCCCTTACTGTGATCCTTTTTTTTTTCTATTGAAAAAATATAGTTTTGTTATGAATATATTTAAAAATACTATTGGTTCCCTCATAAATCATCAATTTTATTCTGGTTTCCCCAATGATAAAATTTTCCAGAATCACCACCAGAGGCGGATGCACCCTTTGGGGAGGGAGGCACTCGCCCCCTCGGATCTAGAGAAAAACATATATGTTATGCATTTTCCGCCTCCTAAAAATTTTGTGTTCGCTCCTCATTAATTTATATTCACCCCTATCATCCATGATATTCGGATAATTTGACATAATTATTTTATTGTGTAAATTAAAATACCTAGTTATCATCAAAGTGATATATTTGAAACAATTTAAAAGTTTTGAAATGTTGGTTTCCCTAAAAAAAACATTATTTGTAGTGTTAGAAACATTTATTGATAGGAAATAGAAGGGTTAATGTGTTATGATCCCGCGATATATAGTAGTCATTTCAATTATATAACGCAAAATGTATATTCATGTTTTTTTTTGTGATGTATAGTAGTGGTTTTTTTTTGAATCCAAAGGTACAGAAGGAAAAAAAAGAACAATAATATGCATTTTTCTTATGACAAAAAATCTTTAGAATTATTGCCCCCGTTGTACAGGATCTGCTTCCACCCTATTCACCAATGCTTATGACCGTGAGTCTTAGGTAAAGAGAGTATACATTTGTAATTTTGTATTGTATACGTGACTAATACATGTTAAGTCATTGTCCTTCTATACAATGACATTCTTTCATTAAGCGTTGGAGAGTTAACGGTCCTCAAGCCACAGAGCTACGGTTCTACTATCCTGCCTTAATCGTGCCCAAGAAATTGTTTTCGAGAACTGTGGTGAAACTTTTGAAGCCTATTATGGATAGCATTATTTTTTCATCAAAATCTGCTTTTATCAATGGAAAGTTGACTACCGACAATTAATGTCATCATTTTGAATTTTTTCATTCCATGAAACTTGGTGTGACTTGTTGTAGTTTGTGTTGGTCGCTTGGAAAGGCTAACACAAGTTTGGAGGGGGGGAGGGGGTGAATAAACTTGTCATCAAAAACTAGATAAAAACAATTAAGGTTTAGTTTTAACATGTGTGGAGTTGAGCTGACTAAGCTGATTCTAAGTCAAACTGACTTATAACAAAACTGAATCAACCGGCAGCGGATATAAATTTTAGCCTTTATCTGGATCTTGTTGATCTATAAGAAAAAGCCGAGTATGCAAAACTGAATTCTGGTGAATATCAGTTTGTGAGCTGTGTATGCTTATAACAATCAGTTTCAGTATGCTAATAAACAATAATAAATGATGTATAAGTAAATAAATAATGTAAATGCGTAAAGTAAGTAGAGCAAGAATTATAGTGGTTCCAGATTGTGTAATCATGTCAGCCCACTCTTCCCCTGTGATGTAAGAGGAAAATTCCACTAGAACTCCTAGAGGTACGCTGTTACAAAAAGTCCTAAACGATAGTCCTTGACTAATCCTTAGCGTCACTATCTAAACAACTAAAGAACAAGTTGGATTGATGCTCTTCAACTGATTGAACCACTGGTCCTTGGAGGGTTGTGTTGCCTCTTCACCAGCTACCACCACAAACACAGTTTACCCGACTGCAAATGACAACTGTCCTTGGCAAATCCTTGACCAGATTGCTTCACAGTCTAAACCTTTGATTAAGAATCAAAGTTGGGCTGAGAATCAATAAATTGATTCTTGCTTGTGGTTCTTCAAAGTGTCGAATTCTGGATTTGATCAATAAAGCTTGAACACTTGAAGAAATCTAGATATGATCTTGTTGATCGCAGATATTGATAGCAATTCGAATGAACTAGACTTGTGTACAAAAAATGCTTGTAATCTTGTTAATTCGGTTGTGTGATCCTTGATGCCAAGTCCTCTAATTATAGTGTGAGGTCCAACGTTCATCTTGCTTGAATATGAACTGCATCAACGTCTATATTTTCAAATGTCAGGTGTCAGTGACCGTTCTGACATGTCAGTTCTTCATCCCATAAAAATCCTTGATTTAAAACGTTCGAATGTACTTTCAGTTTCTTGGATGGCTGACTATAAAACTGAGTATCCTGTTCAGTTTTATACTGAGAGTGTCAGTTATCAGTTTGTTAACTGACTCAGAGCATTAACTGAGTTTTTACTCTTCTTCAAAACTTAGTACTCTATTTATCTGATTTTATGTGACTGAATCAGATTACACCATACCTTAACAAATCATCTAAGATATCATTGTCCTTATGATTCTTAGGTCTTCTACAAGATCCATAAAGTCAGTTCAGGCCATCACAGACTTACCTGAATTCTAACTTTACAGTCTCGGCTTTGATCTTCATAACTGAGTTTGAACCCTCAGTTCTTCAACCTTCTACAACTGAGTATGTGTTCCTCAGTTCTTCAAATACTGAGTTTGTTCCCTCAGCCTTCTGTTCCAGATAAGTCAATCGAGTATGTGTTCCTCAGCGAACTTACTTTCTTCTGTTCTGAGTACGACTTCAGTTTTAGGTGTACATCTTCAGTCTTACGTCAAGTTCCGGTTATCTAGATGATTTTCAGTTTTCAGCTTTACGACACTTCTATCTAATACAGTGCTTGTCTGATATAGCCTATACAATTATCAGACTCTAGTAAAACTTATACATTCAGTTCTAGACATCTTTTAGCCTTTCACTATAACAGCTAGTTTCAGCACTTCGTCAATGGGGTGTAAACAAATAAGTAACTAAACAAGATGAATCATCATCAAAACTAAATTTTATTTCCAACAATTTCCCCTTTTTTGATGATGCCAAAACCCTCCTTAAAAGAAAATCTTAAAGATAATAACAATGCAAAACAAGGTAAAACTAAAAACTGGATTTCATTAAGTTTGCAAAAACTGGAATAGTTACACAGTTGATAATAACTGAAATAAGATCTAAACATTTCTTTGTGTAACTTTGATAAACTTTTGTTTCTTATCGTGAAGACGATATCCTTCTTCTTTGTATCTTCCTTGTTGAATGTCCTGAGATAATCCACTTGGCTTGTAAGTTTCCACTTTCTCCATAGAACTAACTTAGGAAGATGTCTTTCATCCTTGTAGTAATCTTCAAATTCTGAAATATCAGCTATCAACTGTTCTTTCTTATCTTTGATTTGAAGTCTTTTTTCAATTCTCTTGATCTTCCTATGATGTGCCATCTTCTGATTATAGAAGACATCAGATAAGAAATAGGCAAGTGATTCTTCATAAGTTTTGTGCCTATATTTCATTTTGACATGATTATAATCAGCAACAAACTTCATTCAAAGATCCAATGTCAGAGTAACTCTTCTTTCTCCAGGTTGACTGTACTTGGGAATGAGTTGTTCTTCAGATAGTTCTACAACATCTTTGACATAAGGACCTACTGCTGATTTTAGTTCTATCAACTCAGCTTCAAGCTTCCGTTTTTCTTCACATTACTTCATCTTTTCTTCCTCTACTTCCCCCTTTTTGGCATCATACAACTCACTGATTAGCTGATGTGTTGTCTTCTGATCTTCTGAAATGTCTTTCTGGTAGGTGAGAACTTTTTTAAGTTGAGTTTCTAAACCGTAGATACGCTGATTTAGATGCAATTCTGCCTTGGCTTGAATCTCGCGATCTTCTTCTGTTGTGATCTCAAATTTCTCTTTCAGACTGAGAATTTCTGAGACTGAATTTGAAGTTGAGTTCTTGATAACATCCAACTTGTTATGAACTAAGACGTCGGTCTTCTTTCTGTAGTCCAAGTAACTGGAAACGTGTGACAGAAGACCATTGAAATCTTCTTTCTGATTGAGCATGATCTCATACGATCATATCTCAATAATGACGATATACCCGAGGTAGGTCAACCCCCTGCTTTGGCTGATGATTTGGATCCGAACAAGGGCTCTTCACCGTCATTATAATATGGGGAGGCAATTTCAACTTGATTCTTTTGAGGTGGAAGTATTTATATAAATTAATTCACTTAATTAATTTTAGTTATGGTCACATAAAATATATCTATCTCTATAGACATACATCCTACACATTTATCTAGATCGTGCCTAGTCATGCATCTATCGTATCATATAAAATAAATACAAGCACAAAATAAATAAATGCGTAAAGTAACCGGTATGATCATGGACTTTTCCTAGGTGCAGTTTCGAATACAAACTGACGAAACCGCGGGTCGCAATCTAAGGTAGCTGCAACCGCCAATAGGATCTTTAATGCTCCATTCTCCAATGGGATCTTTATTTTCGTCTTTCTTTGGTCTTCATCTTCTGCTCCATTCTTGTTACATTTAATTTTATCTAATAAAATAAATACACCCGCCGCACACGGGGGGAGCTAACGGGAATGGGATAAATGCAGAAAATAAACTAGGTCACGTTCTTCATAACGGCCTAGGACAATTTTTAAACCAACAGAAAAATTAAATCATTCACATTTATCATATCGGTCGAGTCCAAGATCAATCGGGGTCCATATAATCATATTATATCTACTATATCTAATCCATACAATAAAATCTTATGAAAAATATAAAATTAAAATTTAACTACTTGCGTCTTAATTAATCAATTAGCATTTAATTTTATTAAATAATTTTATCCAATCAATTAACTAATTAGCATTTAATTAATTAATTGATTTTAATCGAAATAAAATTAACGATTAATTTTAAACGATTTTAATTTTAGTTTTAATTAATCAGACTATTCTAAAAATAAATCAAAATTAAAATTAAGTCTCTTTTGTTTCTTTCCTTTTGATTCCTAATCAAAATGGATGCATTTGGTTTCCTAAACCAAAAGGCATCTTCCTAAACCAAATTTGGTTTAGGCCTGACCACTTTCCAAAATCAAAATTTTGGAAATGGCCTAGGCCTATGCCTTTTCCAAATCAAATATTTGGAAAGGCCAAATTATTTTGGTTTAGGCCTGACCACTTTCCAAAATCAAAATTTTGGAAGTGAAGTTTGGAAAGACCATTATTATTTTAATACAATGTGGCATCCCAATGGCCCAAACTATTTGAACCATTGGTTAGCCACATGACACAACAAAACAAAGGGAAATTAACAATTACAACTATGAACCATATTGAATCACAAAATACACAAAACAAAAATTTGGAGATCCGCCAGCATTGACCGGTCAACCGACTGCCGGCAGCAGGTTGCCCTGCTGCCGCTGCCGCCGTCCAGCCGCCGGTGGTGGTGCCGCCGCCAGTCGGCCAAGCACCACCCGATCTCGTTTTTTTTTCTTTTCATGTATCACTTTTGCGAATAAAAAATCTTTCATCTTTTAATCACGTGATTTAAACGATAAAATTAACTACGCACAATAACATGCTTATTGCTTAAGCTCGAAGCTCTCTCTGATACCACTGTTAGGAAATCTACGCGGGAACGCAACGAAATTCAAAATTTTGATTTCTTTTTATCCAAGATCGACTTCGTTTAAGCAATAAACAAATAAGCTAGTAGACGGTGGTTACCTTGGTTGATCTAAAATATCGACGCTTTGACCGTCTAAGGAGAGTAGTTATGCATAGAGCCGCCCAAGTGTTCGGCCTCTATCGCTAGTCCACACGAGCACCCCGCCGGAATCCCATCATGGATTGCTATTGGAAAACTCCGGTTGCTAGACCGGTCTTTTTCCCCTCTCTCCAACTCTCCAAAAGATGCTCTCTATTTTACACAAGAACTATGAGCTTTTGCAATTGTAATGTACAAAAGAGCTTGACACCCACTTCCTTTAAATAGAGGAAGTGGCGCCCCAAAGTTGTGTGGAGGAGAAGAAAACATTTTCCCAAATAAATAAGGAAAATATAATTGATTGATTTATCTCATTTCTCCCTATACTAATAAGAAGGGAAAAAGTGTAGTTTTGTGACACTTGTTTTTTTTTGATTGGTCCGTCATTTTACTGTTCATCGGCCCAAAAATCAGGCCCAATCTTTTTTTTTTTTTTTTTTTAAATATTTTACTGTTTCATGGGCGGCCCAGCCCAGAAAAAATTGTTTTTTTTTTTTTTTTTTTTTTTTGAGGTGAAGTGTTTGAGTTAAATTGTTCCATTTTAGAGGACTCAATTGTATTTTTAATCTACACATTGGCTTTAATTTATTCTTAATCTTATTATGTGTGTTGTGCTTAAGATGTATCCGATTCCAATTTAATTACATGTTATTTTGCTTTCCATCGAGATCTCTTCTTTTTTTTTTTTTTTTTTTTTATCTTATCCTAATACGATACGACCACGTGATATTTCAATATGCTATAGTTTGTTTGTGTGTGTCTTCTTTTCCTATTTTGCGTATATATATTTTACGTTGTGTGTCTATACCGGTTTTTTTTAGGGCCATCGTTTTTTGGGGAGCTACGTATTGATTATTTTTTTCCGTCTTCGTTTTTTACTTCTATATATTGTGTGTGTCGGTTTTTTTCTTTGGTCAATGGTTTAGTAGTGTCGAAAGGTGTCGATTTTGTGTCGTGGAGTGTTGATAGTGTGTTAGATTTTAATTAAATTTTTTTAATTAATATTCATTTGATCAACCGACAACCGTTGGATATGGCGTCGGGGTGTATCGAAGCGTGTCGTGCCGTGTTTTGGGTAGAACACGTGTTGTTGCAGATAATGTCGAAGATAGCTTCATTTTTTCGGTTAAAATTGATTTAAGTAGAAATTGAAAAAAATTATTCGGTAGTGTCGAAAAGTATCCATACGATGTCGGGAGATGTCGAAGATGTGTCGGATATTCATTTCATACGCACTTATATTATTCTTCTATGAACATGTTTTGATGCCACCAAAAGGTGTGAGAGGTGGGTTGGGTTAGGGTGGTGGGAAGGGTAGGGTATAGTAAGATGGGTGGTGGGCACGGTAGGGTAGGGAGTTGTAGGGTAGAGTAGGATGGGGTGGTGGGTAGGGTAAGGTAGGGTGGTATGAGATAAAATAGGGTGTAATAGGCTTAGCTAGGATAGTGAATTAATATGTAGGTTGGGAGGTAGGTTAAGGTTTGTAGGTAGGTAGAGATGTAGGGTGCGGTAGGGTGTGCTAATGTAGGTGAGGCGATGTATGAGATGTAATGCGGTGATGTATGGTAGGGTAGGATGGTATGGTTGGATGATGTGGCGTAAGTTAAGTAAAGTTTGATAGGTTGAATAAAGTACGTAATATAGGGTAGTGTGGTAAGATAATATGTGGTAAGATAATGTGGTGTAGGGCATGGTGAGGTAGGATTGGATAGGTGAGTGTTAAAAAATGTTGGGATAGGGTGCGGTTCGTTACATGCTACATTTCTTCGTATTTAATATCGTCAAATAAGTTAAAACTTATAGCATGGGCACTCCGTGCGTTGCACGGAGTCCCATTTCACTAGTATTATAATATCTTATATTAAATAAATCTAGGATATTGTCAATATCTTATATTGAATATTTTCAAGATATTATCAATATCTAATATTGACTATCTTTATTTTATTACCATAAATCAATTTACACATGTGTATATATCACATATATATTATTACACATATAAATCCATTTATATATATATATATATATATATATATATATATATATATATATATATATATATATATATATATATATATATATATATATATATTATGGAAACAACTATGCACATGCATATTGCACCACACGCTGGAAGCATATGTATATACTAGTGAACGTGAGCCGTGCAAGCGTTGCGGGCGCCCAACATAAATTATTACCAACGATAATATCAAAGAATAGATCCCCAACGTGAAATAAATCGTGTAAGCTTAAACGTAACAAATTTAAGGCACAAGACAAAGAGAGCAACAAAAAAGCATATCACATTCTCTCGCAAGATGTAGCTCTTTCTTAGAGACGTGAAGATTGTGAATCACCTCTCTTCCAGCTCTATCAGGAGTTTCGATCCATCTACAAAATAAACCACAATGTGATGTATCGGAGAACAATGTCATAAATTCGATCCCTTTAGCTTCGAATGTACGCAATGAAACATTATAGAAAAACAATAAGTGGACCATAACTACACGGTCAAATCTCTCGGGACGTCTTAGCTTCAAGATCATTAATATGCTTGAAAATGTGTTTCACTCATTTTCTATACGACATTTCTATTTTTATCATTAAAGAATATGTCATTGATCTCGTGTTCATTCATTTGGTGGGAAAAAAACCTGTGTCAAACGGTCTGAAAAGTATAAAAAGTTATTTGGTATTACAACGTCAATTTTAGTGACGTTCGTACTACAAACGGCCGTCGGTTCCACTGACGTTATGTTGTTCAAAATAATAAAAATATTTAATGTGGTGTCCATGTGGGCACACCTTCTTGGCGGATATTTGTTCGCCCTTATTTTTTTTATTTTTTTATTTTATAAATATACTTGACTCATCTTCCATCATACACTACACAGCCGAATTTCAAATCCGTTGGTCTTCCTTTTTTTTCTTTCTCTTTTCTACACAAGCTACTAACGGTACACGTTTGATAAAAAAGTACACGGTTTTGTTCAATTGTTGTGCCGAAATCAAATCGAAAATTTTCGGTTGATTGAAATTTAAAATTAAATCCGCATTGTCTGTTGGAGGTAATAAAAATAAACCGTATCGAAATATACACTTTTGTTCGGTTTATGTAACGGATAGTCGAACAAAAAATTTTGGTTTCTATATAACGCTAACCAAAATTCCGGTTTTTACCGAAGGGAAAAAAACGCTGTTAAAAAAGGGAAAAAAATGAATCGGAACGTTACGCGTTTGATAAAAAAAAATACACGGTTTTATTCAATTGTTGTGTTGAAATCGAATCGAAAATTTCTGGTTGACTGAAATTTAAAACTGAATCCGCACTGTCTGTTGGAGGTATTAAAAATGAACCGTATCGAAATATACACTTTGGTTCGATTTATGTAACGGTGAGTCGAACAAAAAATTTCGGTTTATAAATAACACTAACCGAAATTCCAGTTTTTACCGAAGGGGGAAAAAATGCTACTCTAAAAAAAAAGTAGTGCCAAGTGTCAGCCCAGGAGGCTGCCACGTGGCCTCTTGGGAGCAAAGTCTCTTAACATCTTATAGATATAAGATATATAAATATTAATATCTAATATTAATATATGGTAATACCATTAATTAAATTACACAATCCAAGTGTATCTTATACACACACAAATTGCACCACCTTAGCCAATAAATTGGCATCCGGAATATTTTTTAATTAATCAATATAATTAATATCTTGTATTTAATTTATTCATAATAAATAAATACCACCATATTAATTTACCACTATAACCTTTATAGTACGAGATAAACTTTCCTTATTTGGTTATCATCTATAACCACATTTTAATCCGGCTAGATGTTCATATGTGTGTGACCCGATAGGCTTCCGAATATGTTGGCCGTAAACACAAAGTGCAAATTACGAAAATGCCCTTCATGCCTAACGATCACGGGATAGCGTCTAGCAACTCACCGTGACCCCCAATCATCGGAAGAATCAAATGCAATGACTACTACATTTCATGTGAAACAGTTACCGTGTAACTTACAATCCTATCGCTGTAATAATATCCATACGGTCGTACGTCGAGTGTCAAACATTAACGACAGTATCTTATAATCTGGATATCAAGCTCTCTCGAAGTAACACATTTACTCCCACTTTGCAAAGATTCACGAGAGTTAGACATCCTTATAAGAAGGCCATTTCGGATATTCGATCACAATCATAGGATACGCGATTCCCAGACGACCAATCATGTATACTCCGCATGTTTCAATATCATACCCAATCACTACTGCATGATCGCCCCATGGCTAGGGGAAACCTCAATAGTGTCAAAGCATGACAATCCACACCGTGATGCCATGAAGACTCTGGTCAAAAGGATAATTACACAACCGCCACATAGTGTGACACTTAACCGTGTAAGTGGGTCAGTCTAACGTACGCATTCTCTAATACACGTCCACGTACAGTCCAAGTGTCTCTACACTTCGATAGATGAGATCTATCCCTGCCCTAAAGACGAAGACATCTAATACGTGCTAGCATGTTTATACTATCAATGCCCTGTTTAATAGTACATCAGCCTAGAGACATTTAAGTATCAAACTTATTAAAGTGATTAGAGATCTCATCAACCATAATCGCCTATCATGATTTCGTATCACCAGTTAATACTAAGGACGTTATCATATAACAATTCATAATTGGTTCTTTAAAAGAACATATATATGACAACAGAAAAGCCATTTTATATATGTATAAACATAAAGAAATAGTAGAAATGATCCGACCCGGTCGGATCCGGTCCAACCCGATTGGGTTTAGGACACTATTCCTACAAAAAGTGCTATCTGCAGAGGGTGTGAGGTTAAGCGAAGCTTTTAATGACTCATATATCTTGATACTCAAGTGGGGTAGGGTAGAATACCCTTGATAGGAAGTCACCTATGTAAGTGCGAAGTGGGGCCGCTTCTGTGAGAATTTTGAGGCTTGAATTCTTTAAAGCACTTTCTGAAACCAAGTGTTGTCCAGGGCCGAGACGGACACAACCATGAGAACCGAAAGGTGCTAGGGGAAATATTGTGTGAGTGCTATTGTCTTGGTTTACACTAAAGGCTGAACAGTTCAAGACCTAGTTCCCGATTAGCCGAGTAAATCCGATAAGTACTTCACTAATGCAGGTTCAAGGCCAGAAGCTACATCTCCTGATGCAATATTTTTCCGTCTAACTTCTCTTCAGAGTCTGCATTTGCATTTGCATTAATTTTCATTCATGTGGGGGATTGTTGGAGAAAAAACCCTTTTTGAAGGGTTGAATAGTCAACTTTAGCGCGATTTATGGATAGGCTCCGATGTATGTCATCGAGAGTTAATGATATCATTAAATACTCCATACGGAGTAGTTGGTGATGGGCTTTTGAATTACTCGATTCGGATGTCGGGTGAATGAGAAATTAATGCCTAAAGTTGGTTGAAAATGTGTTGGAGATAAGAGTTGAAGGGAGTACCTCAACTCAATATCCCACATTGGTAGGATGGGAGACTTGAGCTCCATATATAAGGGCTAGTGTATGTTCTTATAAATGTGCCCCAAGGGGCAAGACACTTTTGTGCAGGAGGGAGGACTTAGATATTTCCACATGCGCGCGCGCCGCCGCCGTCCGGCTCGTGCTCGTGCTCGGTTCGGTTCGGGTGTTACTATTAATTTTTTGGACAAAAGTTCATTTGAATTTAACCAGAAAATTAATTAGTTAATCGTGAGGCGGTTGGAAGGTTCCAGAATAACGTGGAAACGAATTCTGATTAATTAAGTCAGTCCGGAATTAATTTAATTTAATTAATTTCGAAATTTGACTAGTATTTTCGGCCAGAATAACTTTTCTTGAGGGAAAAGTCGTGCGATTAAATCATCTGACCAATCAGAATTCAGAAGACACGTCATCCGACCAATCAGAATTGTGGAAATATTTGGCCAATTTTATTTATAATTTTCGGCCCTATTTCTTTTCCAAGGGGAAAAGTGTGATGATGTGTTCTGGCCAATCACATGGCTTCTCCTCTCCACTATATAAAGAACCCCAATGATGAAGGTTGTAGCATTCAGTTTTCTCTTGTCTTTTCCACCACAAAGGTAGTGTCATATAGATCTAGTCATTCATGTAGATCTAGATATTGAGTCGAAGAGAAGTCGGAGCACTATGTAAGTTCGCCGGAGCTCGGGTTTTTGAAATGCCTCTAAATCCGAGACGAAAGCCGTTGTATCTTGGGAGACATTTGCTACTACCGTGGGCACCATACCGGAGCAATTTGTCTTAAGGAAAGAGTAACTACTCGCCTCGGTTTGTCTTAGTCCTTTATTTTGTGCATACTACATTTATTGTCTATTGTTTGAATCATATAAGCATGATGATATTTTATTCACATGATTTATTTTCTAGATTAATTAATATTCCGTAATTTAATCCGTAAATCACTCCACACACGATACACTATCCCAACATTCATAAGGGCCATGGGAAGGAATAATAGTTGTATTGCGGAGCTACAAGCAATCAATGAAGCTATTTGGATTGCCAAAGACTATGGTGTGCATTCTCTCATGGTGGACCCGGATTCTTCTACTTTTGTGTTGGCTGTTAACATCAAGAGCAGAAGTGAGTATAGCCAGGTTATTATTGGGGACATTAATTGCAGCCATGATCAATTATGGAATGTTTATTAGGGTCACGTATAAACCTAGAGAGGCCAACAGTGATGTTGATCAGATGGCTAGGAGTGGGCAGTATAGAGATTTTGGAGTCACCAATGTTCACGATCCTCCTGAAGATGTTATGTCTATTTTAGCGGAAGATATGAGAGGACCGCGTATCCTCATGAACTAGTTTCTTTTGCTTTGTGTTCTTCCTTAGGTCTTTGACCTCGTCGTGTGTAACAAAACAACAAAAAAAGAATGGTCTCAGACCAAATTCTACTTGATGTGCTAAACCAATAGGATTGAAAAGATTTATGAGGACCCTTATCTATAAAAAGAAACAACCAATCAAATTGTTTCAAAATGATGATATTTTGGTCCATTTTATTGGTTCAAAACCACCATAAAATCAGTGCTTTTGAATAGAATCATCTGAGTACCTTGGATATTCTTTAGCAGACAAATCCATTTTAGAGCACTTACTTGCAGAAAGTTTCTCTGTAAACATGATTTGTGTGCAATGTGAACATAGAAACAACAATGATAGCTTCTTTTTGACATTCAGTCTTCAGTTCCTGTATAAGGATGTTTGACTACAAAGCTTTTCATCGTGAAATTTTTGGGTAGTACATACCTACGTGTGGATATGTGAGGTGGCACGATCAGAACCACACAGTTTAAATGCAGAATGAAAACGTGTGATGTGTGGTGTGTGGTGTGCGACGGAGGCTATCCGCACGTAGGTACGGTGTATGCAAAAACTTCCCCTTTTCATCAGCCTGTTGTCTTACCAAAAGTGATACATCCAATGAAATGGTTCAACCATTATTCAGACAACACAAGCATAAAGTAAGATTATTTTGTGCAACGTAAGTTTACTTTATATTTATTAATCAATCGGTGTAAAAATCCAGTTGGATATCATAATATAAAGAGGAAAATAATTCAGAAGAGTAAATAGGCATTTGACTAAGGTAATCTAGTTGCATTTTCAAAATATTAAATGTTGGTAATGGTAGAATCAACATTGTAATCATCCCCTCAATTCAAACAGAAGCATTCAGAAGAGTAAATGGGTAATTGCCAATGATGGATTTTGACTGTAGTAGTAATTAACACTAGTCCACTTAAGATGATTCTTTTTTCCAAAAACAAAATTCAATAATATAGTGTGTTAATATGACCATTTAAGTTATACTTTCTGAATTCTGATACATCAAATTATGCAAAACTCTTCCTGCCAACAAATATGGGGGCATATAACGAGCGTTACACAGTGAAGTCGGGATACCATTTGGCGTTTAACCTCTATAAAAATGGGGAAATGGTACTGAAACCGCCAGTATAACGATATGAATCAACCTTGGAAGAAGATCTGAAAATGTGTGCATGAATGCTTACCAACTAATACAAACATGCATGGCAAAAAGGGGGAATTGGTGAACCAATCTGTTCGATCCGTAAAGCTGGGCTGGAGACTATTGGTTGTTGTTTAATTGACTGCGACATACCGAGAGCCGTCTGGAGTGCAGCCCGTCCAGATTTGGAACGAGGTTTGAGCGTGCTCTCCACGTTTTCTGATTTTATAGACTTTATTTCTATGTGAAACTGAAGATTCGCTCGCGCATATTTTCATACTTTTATGGCACGTATGGAAAGCTCGTTGCAGTTGGATCTATAATGAGGAGCCCATTTTTATATCATCTCTTATTAACCAAGCTTCATCTTTAGCTTGGAATTACGAGTTGACAAGCATGACAATGGCACCAGTGAAAAACACCAATGTCCCAACACCACCTATGGAAGGTTTCCAAAGTGCAATAGTGATGTTTCAATTTCATAACATAACATTCTCTCTGCTTGTTTTGGCGGATTTAACGTGATAAAATTTCCGTGTTCTTCTCATCATCATAAAAAAAAGAAAATGAAAATGAAATCCATAAGCATATCTCTCTGTCCAAGAAAAATGATATGGTTTCCGGAAGAAAATCGAGAGGAATTTCAATCAAGCTAGCTAATCATTTCTGCATTCTAACTGCTCTAATTCTATTGATCAAGAGAATCTGCAGAACCGAACTGAACCGCAACTAAGCTGAAGAGTTAGTAGGAATATCCACAATAGAATTGCAGGAATACACACGTACTCCTTCGCTTCCATAACAAAATGGAAGAAAGAAAGCAAGAGTCAATTCCTTAGTATGAGATTGTTTCACACCAATACATGCGTTCGCCTCATGACTCCAAGAACTCCTCCTACAATATACTAGAATGAAAGGGCAATGAATATTAGTCACTATTCCCAGTATCTTGCAGTGATATCTCAATTGTAACAAGAACAACTCAGCTAATGGTACGGTTATCGTAGAGCAATATAAATCACTACACCATTGATCAATGAGTAAGTCTAAACATGATGAATTTATCTACAATTATGTTATAACACAATGGTGTGGCACAATCATCTTCGACTTGAAATACACAATGGTGTGGCACAATGAGCATTAGTATGTACATTTTTTTCTGCTAGCAGGCACCATATTACTCTTAGTCCCTCACATATATCTCAATCCTTATCTTGAAATCCATAACTTCCATCCTGCAGCACACTCAAATCATACACATCCAAATCTTTGTTCGGTTTAATTCGGTTCACCCTCCTACCCACTGTACCATTCTGTCTTGGACTAAAATTTCTTTCAGCAACTCGGGTACGATATCCAGCTTCAGCTGTATTGCCGGTATATCTCGTCCCACCTTTAGTAGAGTTTCTTGAATAGCTATTGATGTTATTATTCTCTCTACTACTGTTTCTCATTACCCCAAGATCATTCACATTCTCTGCATTACGGGTACGATATCCAGCTTCTTTCGAATATCTCATCTGATGTTCTTGCTTGTTGCCGTCTCTACTACCTTCAACTGAATTTCTTGAATAACTGTTCCTATAATTAACCTGTCTACTTTTGTTTCTGAAATCCCCAAAAACGTTTCTATTCTCTGCTTTAACGTCCCGATATGCAAATTCAGATGTATAGCTGCCTGAATATCTTGTCTGATGATGGCTTTGCTCACTAACATCTTCATCACCTTCAGCTGAGTTGCCTGAATACTTAACCCGATAATTCTTCTGTCTACTCCTGTTCCGCATAACCTCTGACCTTTTCCCATTCTCTACAATTCTCTTGGCAATCCCATCACTAAGGACTTCACCTAAATCCATTGTGTCAACTCCATCTCCCTGTTCTCCCCTGTTTTCTTCAAGAACGTCTGTATTCATATTGGCTCTACTGTGATTTCTAGGCTGCTGCGGCTTCTCAGAAAAAATGTCAGAATTCTCAATCTTTCCATACGGTTTGATGCTATGAACAACTCCCTTCGGGAAATACCTAGCAGAGGGCACGCCATCACTGGACTTAAACAATTCCGGCCCGTCTCTCTCTGACCACATATCAAATCCGCCGGGTTTCTGAAACCGATCTGCTAAAACCTTCAACTGCTCATCAGCACCAACAGAGAACAATTTAGGAGCTTTTTCAACGACTTCCCACGGCCTCTCCAGCTCCGAAACAGCTGCTTTCAATTCAGCCCGTTTCCTCATCTCGTAGATTTGACGTTCTCGGGCTAACCGAGCTTTCAGAAGTTGTTTTGATTTGTTAGCTTGCATTCGTTTCCACTGCCATTTCGATACTCCACCAGGATAAGTCCGAGGACCACCGCCCATTCGAATCTTCATGGTATCAAACCGAAGAGTTGAGGTAGGAAGATGGAGGTGAGAGGGATTGGATGACGGGAAATGGGTTTGGGTCCGACCCGAAATGGAAGTAAGTGAGGAGAGGTCATGGGTAGAAGTTGGAATTAAGAGAAAACTTCTTAGGATTGACATTTGGTGAATCTTTAAAACTGAAGGAGAAGAAGAAGAGTCCGGAAAAAGTGGCTGAAGAAGGAGGAGGTGATGAAACCCTATTAACCGTACGGAAGATCGGAATTCAGAAGACGTTTTCGACGCTGGCTGGATTCTGTGGTGCATAAAATTGCGATTTAAAAAAATTCCAAAAAAAAAATTCCAAAAAAAAACATGCGATTTTATATAATATGGTTATGTATGCATACATCTCAAATTAAAAACACGAGCACCAGTGGTCTAGTGGTAGAATAGTACCCTGCCACGGTACAGACCCGGGTTCGATTCCCGGCTGGTGCATATTCCTTTATTTTTTAACTTGTTGGGACTAGGGTGCTTGGAGACCATTTTACGTGTTCTTCTTTTTCAACCTTTCAGACCCATTCATATTTAGCCTATCTGATTTTATACTACTTAGGGCACTCCCAGCAGATGCAAATTTTATCCCTAAAATAATACATATCCCTATTTTACAACATCTCAATTCAAAAACATCTACAACAGCATCCCTATCATTATCCCTATAACATTTCAAATAATATTAAATAATACATATTCTAGATCACAATTCTATTTATACACATTAAATATTTATTATTTCACTCCAGCAGCATCCATATCCCTATCTCTATCTCTATCCCTATAATTTTTATCCCTATAACATTTCAAATAATATTAAATAATACATATCCTATTTTACAACATCTCAATTCAAAAACATCTACAACAAGATTATCATTATCACCTATAACATTTCAAATATTTATTATTTCTACATCACAATTCTATTTATACACATTAAATATTTATTATTTCACTCCAACAGCATCCATATCCCTATCTCTATCTCTATCCCTATAATTTTTAAAAATTAAATATGTTTAGGGCAGTGAATAGTGCATCCCCACAAGTAGGGATGCATCGTTCATATCCCTAAAAATAAATAGGGATATGACTCACTTTGTAAAAGCTATTTGAAACTTTATTTTTTATCTTCATTTTAAGGATAGGGCATCGTATAGGGCTTCTGCTGGGAGTGCTTAGTAAGCCATTCTAGCATGACTCATTCTTTTTTATAATAATCTCAATCTCAACAAAAATAAATCATTGGCCTATTTTCTTACGGGATTACATCTGCATTCAATCAAAACACAATATATGATATTAATTTAATATGTTTGTGATGATCTATTTTATTTATGATTGTATTCATAATATGTTTAATGTCAATCACCTGTTTTGATTGACTGTAAGTGAAATTCTTGCTTTTTCTCTGGTAAAATGATTTCAAGTAAATCACCATCAAAATAACCAAACAAAATATTGTTTCGCCTGCATGTGAACTCTGTCTAACTAATTATCTATGGTTTCCTTCTAGGAAATATCTAATGCTCCCCATGGGCTACCATTATTGCCGAGTAGTGCACGTGTAACTGCGAATATTTTCTGTCCTTTTTAATTTGACCATCTCCTATAGGAGAGGGTTAGTTTTATATGAATATTTTCTGTCCTCCTCAAATAATTTGACCATAACTCTCTATATATAGATTCACGTTCTCCGCTGGCATGCATCTGATTTTTCCGGAACATTACTTTCTTTAGAAAAATGTGTAAGTGACGTATCCCATATATATATAGTAGCAGTTTAATTACAGATTGAAATTAAAAATGCCAACCCCTTAATTAATTTCCGAGTGACAACACCTAATTAACATACAATTTTTATAATTAATTTCTTGGTACCCCCAACTTCTGACCTGCATGTATCAAACAAATGTACTTTCTGTTTCCCAAGTTGCAGAAAATCCTCGTGCTTGCTCATGTGAAGTTGCAGCAATGCTAGCCGTCCATTGTTTTCCCAAGAAAAATGATGTACTTTTACTAATTAAGTGTTTAATATTTCATAATTATTATTGGGTATATAATTAATACAAAATTTGGTAATTAAATCATATGTTGCAAATAACTTAAGAGACGCACGCATGAAACATTTGTGGCAGTACTTAAATCCCGAACCATTGATCAATTTGATTTTGAGGTTGCACAATGATTAATGATAGATATGATTTCCTCCAAAATCTATAAAACCTATTATATATTATGAATTATGAAGAAATAAAATGAACATTAATTTAGCAGAGGAATTAAAATTACTACTTTAATTTAAGGTTAAATCCTCTGTCCAAAAAAAAAATAAAAAAAAATTTGTTGACTTTTTTATATGTCTTCTGTTTTGTTGAATCTTGATTGTGTCATCTCCAACATGACATGTTCTTCTGTGGTATATTCTGCTATTCTAGCGCATTTTCAGTACTCAACGGATGCTTCCATTCGTGAGAGATAGAGAGAGACTCAAAATTAAACTAAACACTAGAACTCAAAACTTTTTTTGAACAGTAGAACTGAAAACTTACTTGTTAATTTTAGATCTGGGGAGCGTAATCGAGGCGAATCGAGTCGATATTCTTTAGGGTTCGAGCTCGATTCGATAAAAAAGTTCGGTCTCAAAACTCGGTTCAAGCTCGATCGAGCCTTAAAAAAGCAAGATCGAACTCGACTCACTAAGTATTCAATATAGCTCGACTCGGCTCGTAAGCTCGATTATTTTCCTAGAATTCATTTAATTTTTAACGAAATATAGCAAGATCGAGCTCGACTCGTCTACTACTCGACTCGAACAATATTTTTTTAATTATGAAAAATAATATTTTATAATAAATTTAATTAATTATAAAAGAATGTAAGAGTACTCAACTTTGAGTTTAACCAACAACTTGAATTCTAATGACATGAATATCAACGCGACATGGATTAATTTCTTATCAGGTGCTCTCTAATATTCAGTTACTCTTTTATAAAACACAAAATAAATAATAGAAGATGTGAATCATTCCGTTTGATTACTGATATTTCTTTTAGATGTGTGAAAATATAGATGTTTACATTTTACTTTAATGTTGTGCTATAATGCGCTTATTAATTTAGAATTAAATATCATCTTTTCGCATGTTTATAATTTGTACTAGTGGTAGGGGCAAAACCACATGTAGGGGAAGGGGGCAATGTCCTCACAGAGATCCATTTTTTTTATTAAATTGATGTAATTATGTTGTTAAAAAATGTAAAAACACTATGAATGTCTTTAATAGATCTTCGAATTTATATTAATGTCTTTATTGAAGAGATTTTCTGGATACTACACAATTTGTAGTATGATAAAAATAGAATAATTATTAATTTAAAACATGATATACTAAAAAGATAAAGGACCCCGTTTGGTATGTGGCCTAGGGCCCGGGCCTTTCATCACAATGTTACTATCAACGTGGTGCGGTTTCATACCCTCGCCATGTTGATAACCAAAATCAGGAATATCGACGTGCCCAGCCTATTAACTATCGTTATTATCATATCGACGGTTAGATATCGACGTGAAATATACTCTTCTCGTCTATATTATCGACCTGTATAATTAAGAGGCTCATCACGTCGATGATGTTCATTATGGTTATCAACATGGTGAGGGTCTTACTCGTCGATATTACCGACAAGAAACATATAATTCACGTCGATAATATCGACGGGTAAGAGGCTCGCCACGGTTATCCTGATTCTGCTTACCAACTGGCCGGGTGACTGTTTTACCCGTCGATATTATCGACAAAAAGAGTATATTTCGCATCGATAATTACGATTGTTTACCTAAAATTAAAAAAAAAATGTCAAATTCCGTTCGATTTTGATTTCCGAATTTCCCTGGTTTTTTTGCCCTATATACTTCTTTAAGAGGAATACAGTTTCAAAGTTTCCCATGTATATATTTAAAATAAGCACTAGATGCTGCTGCACATTTTGTCCCGATCAAAACAATGATAACCGACCACACAAAGAAGCATAGCAAATCGAGATCATGTTCCCTAACTAAAAATGCCAGCAAAACATCGATTATTGATTTGCCTTGTTTCCTCAACCCCAAATATATATATATATATATATATATATATATATATATATATATATATATATATATATATAGCCTGTCCAGCAAGGAACTTTCCTGCAAAATGACATAGGCCTTTTTTTTTCTTTGGTTTTTTTACATGTATATACATCTATAAATAAGAAACTTTGTGCACCCTCTAACTTGTAACTAGATATTGAGAAGGAAAAAGAGAAGCAGCACAAACCTCATCTTTAAGAATCAATCAAATAAAATTGGTGATTCCTCATGGCTCGTTTTCTTTTCCTATGCTTAATATTACTCAATGCCTTTTCTCTTCTACAAGCAGAAGCTAATTATAACCAATTGGCCCCTACCCCTACTCCTCAGATTCAAAGACACAGAAATAAGCATCATCAAAATGCGCCGTGTTCAAGCCCTGCTGCATCTGGATCGCCGCCTTCATTAGAGAAAGAAAGCGTGATTAATACTAAAGGAGAAAGCAGCACAACAGGAGGCCAAGGTGATCAACCAAATGGCCAAATGCATCATCATCATCATTCATTAGACAAATCGGTAGCCGGGGGCGGAGTAATAATTGGAGGATTGGCGACTACTTTTATTGTCGCGATTGTTTGCTACATTCGAGCTACGAGAAGCAAAAATGTAGCCCGACAACAGCCTTCTTCCCCTGCTTCTTCTTCACTTGTTTAAATTGTTCTCACTTAATTAATTGTACATAAGTATTGTGTGAATCGATGCATTTGAGAATCTCTCCGAGTTTTACTGCATTTGACAATTAATATCCTCTGTTTGGGGTGTATTATATTGTAGGTAGAAAAAGGGGATCAAGAAAGTGAGAGATTTCATGGAATTTTACTGTAAAGCCAGCCAATTTTTTTGAGAAGGCTAGGATTTTGAGGATCATTAGCACAATCAAGCTTTTGAAAAATCGTCTGAATGAAAGGAATTAAGGTGGTGATTATGTTAAAAAATTTGGAAAAATTGAAGTATACGCTATAAGTTTTACCAATATCGAATTTTGCCCCCTATGTTTGAAAAAAACGGGTGGCAACCTATGCTTTCCACGCCTTCCTGACTGCCCAAATTTGAATGTTATCGTCCAAAATCGCCTAAGATGCCTTCAAGACAGCCCAAATCTCCCGCAAGCAGGGCCGGCCGTGGGCATAAACCCAAGAGGCCTGGCCTAGGGCCCCCGAAAAGATTTAACAGTTTAAGGCCCCATATTTTTTTAAATCATGTATTAAAACTGGATCCAATAATTCAATAACTAATATATATCGCTCAATTCTATTTTACAATTGTACCTAATAAGTAAGTAACACACAATCCAATTGATTCTATTTAATTATCTAGTTAATAATATTATGTATAAAATCGGGAATAACGACGCATAAAAGTTTCATTTTACGGATTTAACTACAAACATGTCTTTCTATCAAGTGCTCTCTAATATTAATTTTCTCTTTTATAATGCACAAAATAAATAATAGAGGATGTGAATCATTCCGTTTGATTACTGATATTTCTTTTAGATGTGTGAAAACATAGATGTTTGCATTTTACTAATATGTTGTGCTATAATCCGCTTATTAATTTAGAATTAAATATCGTTTGTTTGCATGTATATAATTTGTACTAGTCGTCAGGGGCAAAACCACATGCAGGGGAAGGGGGGCAATGTCCCCACAGAGATCCAATTTTTTTGTATTAAAATGATGTAATTCTGTTATTAAAAATGTAAAAACACCATGAATGCCTTTAATAGATCTTCGAATTTATATTAGTGTCATTGTTGAAGAGATTTTTTGGATCCTACACCATTAGTAGTATGATAAAAATAGAATAATTACTAATATAAAACATGATATTACTAAAAAGATAAAGGACCCTGTTTGATATCTGGCCTAGGGCCCCGGATATCACAGGCCAGCCCTGCCCACATGACCGCCCATGGTTACCGTGGTACCGTGCAGTGTTTTTTTGAAAAAGAATAAGGTCTAAACTAACGAGTTTCTTCTTCATATTGAGAAATTGCTGAGCTTGTTTATTAGATTGAGCAATTGTGAATCAGACAGGCCTCTTGTTTATAGGATTGTTGTAATTGAGGTTGTCCGCAGATGATAGGATTTCCCGCTTGTTTATAAGATTGAGAAATTGAGCAATTTAGATTTTTGGGATTTCGCAAAAACTCTGGAGATGGAGGTGAGAAAATGAAGGAACAAGGAAGAAGAAGGGGTTGGACGGTTGAATTGGCGAGAATGTTTTTATAAAATGTTGGGCGGTACCACCGACAGTTTTTGCCAGTACCGCCGAGAAGTTGGGCGGTAAGAGGGCGGTTGGGTGGTTGGTAGGGTGGGTATGGGTGGTTCAGAGGACGAGATCGGGTGGTACCGACTAATTTTGGGCGGTCAGGAAGACGTGGAAAGCATTAGTTACCACCCGTTTTTCCAAACATAGGTGATAAGGTGGAAATTATCACGGTGTATTTAGCGGTGGTGGATACCTGACTACGAGAGTGTGTAAAGACCGGTGGTGCACGCCTGTGGTGAATGATTCAAAGTAGTTGAAAGTAAAGAGTAGAGAGAGAATGAAACTTGAAAATTTTGCCTGTGTTTTTAATTGATTGTGTCCCCCTGTGAATGTTTACATTGACCCCTATTTATAGGGGATCTACCAATTAGGGTTTAGCTAATGACTATTAGATACAAACAAGTACACATAAGATACTAATTAAGCTAACGGTTCTCTGGTGGGGCCGACGGAGTGCGGACCCGATAACTTTGCCTTGCTATCCCCAGAGTAGCATCTTCCTCATAACGCACGGACTCGTTAGCCTTAGGAGTTAACGGACCGGGCCCTTAGCCTTTCTTGGTGCCGCAAAGGGCTATCAGAAGGCTTGGAGCCGGGCTGAGGGTTCGCGATCCTGTTTGGTTGGTATGTATTCGGATTATAGCGGCCGGCGGCCTTGTCCTTGTCCACATCTGTAAAGTAATGTCCTGCTCACTTCCATATAAGTGTGAGACATAAATACCTTGTCAACTCGGGTTAGCCCTTCTAGACCAAGCGAGGACGACGATCTAAGCAGTTGACCGGATCATTTATGACTTATTTAGTACCAGGCCCGGGGTCTAGGGGCATTACAGAATGGTATAAGAGCCGACTGTCATACAGAGCTACGTGCCACACCGTGAGAGGCGGTAGGGGCCACATCTTGAATTCATTGGTAGGGAAGAGACTGAGACAAGTCCACTGGGACAAGTCCTGACCGCCAGTCCCTTATAAGGGGGGAGAATGTAAAGTCTCACATCTGTAAAGTAATGTTCTCCTCACCTCCATATAAGTGTGAGACATAAACGTCTTGTCAACTCGGGTAAATTCTTTTAGATCAAGCGAGGCAGTGGGGTCCACCTCTAGAATCCTATGGTAGGGACGTAACTGGGACAAGTCTAAGCAGTTGACCGGATCATTTATGACTAATTTAGCGCTACTAGGCCCGTGGTCTGGAGGCGTTACATATAGTGTATATTTACGGTGTATATTTCGAATTTTCTCTACAAAAAATTAGGGGGGCTTTAAAGGCATCACACTGAACCTACCATTGCTCTTAAGGGCACCACATTTTATGTATATTTTTCAATTTTGTTGTGATATCCTAAGTAGATTTGATGTGATGTCTTTAAGGATTCCTAGTATTGTTTATCCATTTGTTTAAAAGATCAGTAATGGAATTCTTGAATATGAGTATTTTTTTAGCCAGGATTTGGGATTTCTTTAAAGTGTTCAATTGACACCTCACTTGTGCTTCGGACACCAATTTTTTTAGTAGTTTTTACATTGCATAGTAAAATTACTTTCAACGTCTTGCATGTTAAAACATTTATAGTGTCATAAAATTAAAGTTTGTTTAACATTCAATAAAAAAAAATTATAGTGTCATAGAATTAAATTTTGTTTAACATTCAATAAAATCACTTTGGTTATCAGAAAAATATAATAGACCTGAGAGCAAGAATGTCAAGATAAGGCCTCTATCTATATCCAAGAAATGGCGAAGAACCTATCAAGTAAATGTCGGTGAGTTTTGGAAAAATGTGTTCTTTTAAGAGGAAAAGTACAAATTTTTAAACGTAATCTGTCGCCGCATAAGCTAAAAGTACATCATTCGGAGATGAAGCGCCCAATGATAGAAAAAACTATAGATCAGAATATCTGAATAAGCAGAAGCAGAATAAATCATCAAGATCGTCTTCCTACATCCATTGTTATTTGACTTCGTATCCATTTAACCTCGGCAATCCAAACCCTAGAACAGAGAAAAACTCTATATGCACAATGACAGCATACTGTGGTATTAGGTCTTATGGTCTATACGTAATAATCTGAATACCAGCTTACAGTACATATGCAGTCTATACTAGGGACCTAGAACATTATGGAACATTCCGAAATGAAAACCCTAACCATTATAAGATTTTCCATAAACTAATTAATTAATAATAAACCAATAACGTTTTGAGGATATTGAGGCCTTCCTTCAACAGAAACATGCCATCATCCAAGAACTGAGGTGTCAACTAACTATGGCTCAGGCTAGGATGAAGTTTTAGGCTGATAAAGATATAAAGAAGAAAGAGCCGAGTTTGTAGTAGGGAAATTGGTTTTCTTGAAGCTCCATCCGTACACACATAATTATGTGCCATTGAGGAAGAATCTGAAATTGCCTGCCAGGTACTTCGCGCCCTACAAGTGGTGTCTAGGGTAAATGTTGTAGCTTATAGATTACAACTACTCTAAAATGCCAAAATCCACCATGTTTTCCATGTGTCAATACTCAAGAAATACATTTGAGCAAATGTTATTCCCTTATTCTCATTGCCAATGACTACAAAGGATGGCTCGAAGGTTATTTACCCTTAGCAGATCCTGGAAACCAGGACCATTAAACACAATAACACAAGAATAATGCAGTGAAAGATGAATGGATCAATCTCGATGATGATCAAGCCACATGAGAGGATGTCAACTACATCATTCCAAAATTACCACTTCTATGGGGTCAATGAAGTTCTTGAGGGGAGAGTGATTTTAAGAATATGGGTAGTTCGTATGGGAAAGATGAAAGCACACTGCCTTTAGGAGTCACTCTCAGTTTGATAGATATTAGTTCAGGCGGCTAGCTGCTCAGGATAAATAGGACATGTCACTAATGTAATAGCCAAGTTTTAAATCTAATAAAATTTACCTGTTTCTCTATTCTGAATTCTTCGTCGGGAAATATATTTAAATAAACTTATATACAAGTTCTCTTATTTAAATAAGTTTCCTACAATGTTTTTTGTTTCTTTAAATAGAATTTTCTTCATAAAAGAACATTGTTATACCTATTATATCCTCATCACATTTCCCATAACCCGTCTATTCTATAACATGACTCGAGTTGTATTCCCCTAACCCTAATTGAACAACCCCTAACCTCTAACTGAAAACCCCAACCCTTAATTGAATAATCTTAATCCGTAATTGAAGAACCTTCCTAGCCTGTAATCGCGTTTGCTATCGGTCGAAGCCCACATTAAAACGCACACTTTGAAGGACTTTAAAAGAAAAAAAAAGAATGGGAAGTAGAGATAAAATAAAGTGTTGTAAAAATATGTATTTTTGTCTCTTTTAATTAAATCTTTTTTATTTCCTTTTAAATTGTGCCGAGGATCTTCTCAAAAAAATGTGCCGAAGAGTACATATATAAACAATTTTTTTTTAGAGTAAACAACGCAAATCATCATTATTTTTCGATCAAGTTTAAGACTTGATGTTTACTTTTAGATTTGACAATTTTGTCACCTATATTTAGCATATGTTTGGTAAAAAAACACAAATTTTCAAATTTCTCATTAATTTAAATGGAAAATATGCGACCGAGCCTTATTTTCCCGCAAATCTAAAAAGACATCAAATATGAAATAAAATTAATAGGTTTTTGTCTAAAAGGACAAATTAATGTGTTTATTAGGCTACAAGGAAATGAAATATTAATAAGGACAAAACCTAATTATACTTACCAAAATACCCTTTTCCCAAAAAAAAAAAAAAAAAAAAAAAAAAAAAAAACCTATTTTACAGGCTGCATTTTTGAACGATTTGGGGAGGAGAAGCGCTCAACCATGGCCACCGCGGCACCGCCCCTCTGCAGCATGCTTTTACCTCTTCGCTGAACTCCCTCCCAACGTCGGGCAAATGGCATTAACCCTAAATCGCAATTAGTTCAGCGTTCAAAAGCATCAGCCCTGAACATGGGTTTGTCCGCCTTGGAAGGTATCGTTCAAAACCGCCGCCGCCGTTTCTCTTCAAACGCCACCGCCGCTGCCGATGCTGCTGCTGATGCACCACGCCGCTGCTGAATCATTCAAAAACGGGAGAGAGGACGAGGAAAGAGAGGGTATTTTGCAGGGGGCTTGCCGGAGATTACGAGAAACGGGAGTAGACCGGAGAGAGTCCAATTTCCGTCCAAGTCCAAGAATCAGGCTGTTTATTTGAGCCATGGAAGATTGGCCACAAAAATCATGGAAAATTGGAGCCATGGAAGATTGGCCACGAAAATGAAATCAATAATCAGGCTGTTTTTTTCCGGCCAATTTCAATTTCCGGCCAAGTCCAATTTCCAAACAGGCTGTATTTTTTCCGGCAAGCAGGCTGCTTTTTTTCCGGCCAAGTCCAATTTAATGAAGCATGTCGTTTTTTTTTTTTTTTTTTTTTTTTTTTTTTTTGTTGAAAAAGTTTAGGGTCGTTACTACATTTTACGGGGCTGTTAATATTTGTTTTTAGTCTGTTACTACTTGTTTTTAGGATGTTACGACATTTTTATGGGATTGTTACGACTTGTTTATTGGCCGTTACTTATATTTTACGGTACATTATTACTTGTTTTAAGATCTTACTACTTGTTTTTAGTACATTACTTTTTTTCATTGGGTGTTACGATTTTTTCCGAAATTTTTTACTACTTTTTTTTTAAAATTCTTATTTTTTATTGGATGTTACGATATTTTATGGGTTATTACTACTTCTTCCTATGTTATTCTATTAAAATTATAAAGGGACATTTTTGTCACAATATTAGCAATTTGTCCTTACTAATCTCTGATTTTGAAATTTGTCCTTCTGGACCCATTTATCATTTTTTTTTTCCTTCTAGCCCCTTCCCCCTAAAATTAAAAGAAATTAATGTTGTGTTAGATTGAGAGTGCGTTAGATTTGTGGGAGAGCGAGACTCGGTCGCATATTTTTTTTTGGTTCACTCGGCCACATATTTACTTTCAAGTTAACAAGAAATTTGAAAATGAGTGATTTTTACAAAACATGAAACAATATAGATGATAAAATTGTCAAATCTAAAGATGTTGCTTTACACTATTCATTCATTTATTATTATTATTATTAAAATTTTTTTTTTTTTTTTTGAGTGCATTCAATTTTTTTTTTTGAGGGATGCATTCATTTTTTTTCAAGTAGAAAAAAACCCACAGATTATTACACAAATCCCTTCTTCTCCTTCCCCTTTTCCTTCTCCTTCTCCTTCTCCCCTCACTGGTCTCTTCGATTTTAGTCCGTAAAACTAGGTTCCTGACATATCATCTTCTTCTTCAAAAACCCAACAAATTCAAAGGGAATATACTAGCTTTGGATCTAGTAATTCTAGTCTATTCATCTCCCTACAGAGTTTTCAATCGAACAAATTAGGCATGGGAATTCTAACAGAAAATTCCGTCTATGGGGTAATAAGAGCTTCCAGGCCCACCTTTCGTAACTCTCACGACAAGATTGCTTTCGCTGTTCATGCTTCTTTCATGGCCTCCGGCTTCAACCTCCACGCCACTGGTCCTCCTGCGTTTGCGGACGACGTTCTTCACTCTACTTCCTCAGGTATTCTTTGTAACATAGTTTTTTTTGAGATTTTTTGCTGAATTGAACGATTTATTTTCAGATTTTATTTTTTTATTTGGTTATTATGCTGCAGAGGAGGTCGGTATTGAGAACTGGAACCAGTATGACAGTTATTATGGGTTTGTATATTCTAACCCCGAGCAGAGTACGAAGAAGATTGTTGTGAAGGCTCTTGTAATGGGTGAGAAACTGATGGTTGATGCATTGCGGGATGGAGATTCTGAGCCTGCTCATCTTGAAATTAAGTATGATCTTTGCTTGATTTCCTTAAATTTTGTTTCTTTGTGTTGATTCTGCTCTAATGTCTTTGCTTTTCTCCGATTTTCTCAGTGTGGATGACTATGTGCTTGAGAAGGAGGAGAACAATCGATACTTCAAGAATTTTGGGAAGTTGGTGGGAGATATTGAGAAAGAACTTGTGAATAAGTATGATGGTTCTTCTGCTACTTCCTCTTCTGGTAAAAAAGATCAATCAAGGTAATGTGATTTGTTGTAACTCATGTGAGGATTACATACCAATTAGGTTTTGGAATCTTTTGACTTGTTTGGACTTTAGACTTTTCCTTGTAACTAGAGCCGTTTCCTAGTTGAAGAAATACTTTTTACTAGCTAATTGTGTTCTTGTTGTTTGGGTTGTAGAAATGAACAAGAGGATAGTCACAACCAGAATGCTGCTGAGCCTGGTGTTAGGATTCATGATTCCCATGATCCTTTAAGTGTGTGGCCTCCACAAGGGTAACCGCGAGCAATATTTGTTTTTTAGTCTGATTTTTCATTGTTGTCATATTTAGGTTTTTAGGCTTATTTTCCATTGTTGATATTATGGTCTGAATTTAAATTTATTTAAAGGGCCAGTTGTGCACTTATAATAAAAGGATATATGGTTTTCTTTCAGCAGCTGCTCCACCCCAATAATTAAATTTTGGATGCTGGTGCTTGTTTGTGTGCAATTATTCTACTATCTGTGTATGCATATATTGGAAGTTTTTATGGCTAGGATCTTATTCTTGCTACAATTGTTTTTGTTCTCTAATCTGCTCCATATATTCTGCCCCTTTTAGGCTTTTCTTATTTTAGATTTTCAGCGATTTTGACTCTTTTATGTGGCTGCAACACAGTTATGTTGTTCCTCCTGTACCTGGTATTGGCGGTGATGACCTTTTCCCTGGGCCAGGCATTGGAATGTATCCCACCAGGTTTTCTTTCTTTTAACTTCCTTGTCATTTATATGCGCAAGTGCATGGTTGCTAGAAATGTGTGTATTCTGCTTTCCAAATGTGTTAGACATCTCTCCAGTAACGAAGTTACTTAGTTTGCTCCAAAACTGCAGAATTATCCGTGCATATTTTTACGACAGATCTTGAATTAGATCATTTTCAAATTTATATTTGTTACTATAATTCGTTGTTTGGCGTGATCCGTTCTTTTGGAAATCAGTCTTAGATTTTTATAATTCAAGTTCCATGTTGGGAAATTAATAAGTAATAACACTACTCCAAAGTAGCTCTTTAAACTTTTGCTCCAAGAAATGTTTAGTCCGAATTTATTCATCTCTTTTGTGAATGATCCACGTCTTTAAGTACTGAGTTTGGCTTTCTACTTATCTGGATAAAAAATATTTGGGGTTTAAATGGGTATTTCTCATTATACCTGAAACTATTGCAACTCCTGTTCCATGCTGCCAATTTTTATTCTTTGTATCATAATGGACTGTGGATGAGGCAATATTGTGGGAGGTCAGAGAAAAGAAATATTCATCACTCTGTTTTGTTATTGGGGGGGGGGGGGGGGGGGGGGGGGCTTTGATGTAGGTGCATAGGTGCGTGTCTTTTAATTATCGTGCTAACATATGTTTTTGTTTTCTTAAGAGGCGGCTTTGGTGGCAGCGGTGGTATGCATATAGGTGAGCGACACACTTCTTTGGTTCTAACCTGGTAAAACTAGTCATATATTAAGCTCTGTTCTCTTGATTTTTTGCAGGACCCCATGATCCTCGGTTCGGTTTGGATCATGATTTTGGTATTCCTAGAGGACCCCCAGGGTTAGTGACTTGATGCTGTAACAAATGCTTTGTATTTGTGCTCGTTCTTATATTACTACTTTGTTATTCTTGTTGTCGGTAGTGGTGGTGTTTTGCATATGTATATCCTAATACCTTACCTTTAAATTGATGCAGGAGCATCCCACCTGGTCGCTTTGATCCATTTGGCCCTCCAGGTGTACCTGGTTTTGAACCAGGTCGCTTTATCAGGTGGTCTAGTTATTAGTAGTTCTTTTTTCCCTTCTATGATTTGATTTCAATCTATAACTGGTTTTGAACCAGGTCGCTTTATCAGGTGGTCTAGTTATTAGTAGTTCTTTTTCCCCCTTCTATGATTTGATTTCAATCTATAACTGGAAAGTCTGAACTCTGAACAGGTGTAGGTGCTTTTTTTTCCTTCTTATTTTCTTTTTCCCGGGGGGTTGATATTTGTTGGTGTTGGCCGGCAAGGTCCCATGTATGCCTTAGAGGAATGTGAACCATGGTGTCAGAAGTGTTTCTTTTACCTCCTCTTGTTCTGATTGGCCGTTGGGTTATAAGCACGTTAACCCTAGGCCGCTGCATATTATATTGATCTTGATCTGTGAATATTATTGTTTGAACAATACCTCAATCGTTAAACTTGACACACTATTGGAATTGAAGCCTTTTTGTGTTCAACTGTCCTCTGTCCCTTTGCCTCCCCCCAACACACACCCCCACCCCCACCCCTTTTAAGGATATGCCCTGCTCCTGAATTTCTAAATTAGCTATTCAGGGCTGGATAGCTGAGTGTTCCTATCCTTTAATAGCTAAAATTATTTCTTTTATTCTTAGTAAAGATGCAACTGTGTTGGTCTTTTTTGATAAAAGTGAAATGTGTGCTATTAGACATTAGTTCACTTTTACACAAGAACACGATTGAGCGCTAGACTTGACATTTTGGGAGTAGTAACATCGTTATAGCTATTTTACTCCAAGGTTAAATGTTGATATATGCTTATGCAAATGCAACTGCGCTTTTTTTTTTCTTTTCCGAAAAACCTTTACATGTTGAGAATCATGTACTGTGTCTTACGTTAGTATGGTGGTTGTATCTTCAGGGACCCAAGGCGACCTGGTGGCGGCCGTGGCGGTGATGTCCATCCAGACTTGCAGCAATTTAGGCATGACTCGGACTTTATATAGTTGTTTTCTTGTTTTTTTGGAGACGGGGAGGGAGTGTGAGGATGAGATTGTCTATAGTATGATTATACAATAATTGTAGCCAGTGGTTTTTGTTGTCTTTTTTACTGGTTATTTCTATGAAGGAGGATGAATGTGGATTTATAACCATATTTATTTTGTTCCAGTTCCGTCAACAGCACTAGAGCTAGTAAGCTGTAAACAGGGTATTGTTTCCGTTTAAAAAAACATGAAAAGTGTATTTCTTTTTCAAGTTTATTTCAATGATCTGTAAAGTTTGTACAGTTTGATTATTAACAAAATATCGTCTGTCTTGAATGAGCTTGGCCTTGATTTTCGAGTTTCGTTCTTCTAGTTAGTGTAAATTCCCTCTCATTAGATTTGTAAAAAAAAAAAAAAAAAAATATTATTTTAATTTTCAATATCTGATGCAGCTCTTACACGCCATCGCCATTCACCGACACGACGTCGAAACTCGACACCGCTGAACGCAATTTTTTTTAATCTTTATTTAAGTTTTATTTTATAAAAATATAAAAATACATTATTTTCAACCTTGATTATAATTTGACAAATAAATAGTCTACACGGCAGCGTCATATCAAAGAGTTTATGTATTACATTTGTCGTTATTCATATTCCTTTGAATCTTATTATTGATGAATTGAATCTCTTTTATGTGATACTGCCGTGTCGTATTCTTAAATTTTAAATCAGTCGTATTGTATTCTTATTATTATTTTTTTTTGTGACATGTATTCTTAAATTTAAGAATACATTTAAATTTTTGATTTAAAATTTAAATGTATTCTTAAATTTTAAATCAACCGTGTCGTCCTTTTAGTGTCAATGTCCTGCCCTGTCGGTGTCGTGTCTATATCCATATCCGTGCTTCATGGATGCTAGAGTTGCCATCGTTGACATCTGTAACGCTCCAGACCCCGAGTCTGGTAGCTCTAAATGAACTTTAAATGATCAGGTCAATTGCTAAGACCGTCGTCCTCGTTTGGTCTAAAATGACTAACCCGAGTTGACAACATTTATGTTTCACACTTATATGAGGGTGAACATGATATTTCTTTATACGATGTGGGATTTTACATCAACGGGTAATTCTTCTGTAGGAAATCTTTATTAGAATGGATTTATTAGAATAGAAACAAAACGATTTTCGTCCCCATTAGAATGGACCGACTGCGACGTGAATAAACAAACAAAACAGTTTTGTCTTTTTCTAGTCGTGATAATTATCCAACGATCCGTTCTAATAAATAATCATTCCATCGGATCCGTTCTAATAGATAATCATTCCATCAAAATTTCCCAGTTGCCATCTACCGACAGAAGAGGTTTGCTTCTAGTAAATTAATTAATGAGGCCGCTAGTCAATAATACAACCATCAAATTTATTTCTGATGGACGATATGACAGAAAGAAGTGGTATTCGTATTTTTTAATACACAATTTCCATTCTTTATTCAAAATTGCATGTCTAAACTAAAACTAAAAATATATACTGAATGAAGACTCAAACTCAAAATAAAAAAGAGATGTAACTTAATATTTTCCAATGAAACTATATAAAATAAAAACTTATAATTAATGTAATGGTTACGTTACTTAAACGATCAAAATAAGTAAATCTCGTTTTTCCAAAAAAAAAAAAAAAAAAAAAAAAAAGAAGTAAATCTCTATTATCTATTAGTGATAGACAGATCGCGAATAAATGGAAATTTTATTGATAAGACATTTTCAATTGTAGCCAATATCTTATTACGAGTCAGGAGAAAAAGAGGCATTTACCTATTACCGAGATGGTGCGATTTGATTCTTTTTTCTTTTCATATTGAGATTGATTTATTTCTTCAAGTTTTACGAAAAAGACACATATGATTCAGGAAATTTTAGATAGTTACACCACTTAATAAAACAAAAAATTACAACTGGATTTTATAAGCGATAAAAAGAGGAACCTTCCCTTCTAAATACAGTAATATAAATTATAAATTATAGATGAGCCCACACGGAGACTGGAGAAAGAGTTACGTAGTCGACTTTTATATCGTCAAATATAAATCCTATTCCTGAGATTACATCTAGAAAATGGAATCCTTCTAGATTTTAATCTTTGTTTTCATTCTTTGTGTTTTTGTGCATGTGTCTTGAGAAACGTAGCCTTCTTCTAGATTCGATGGGATTTATATTAATCCTACTACACTGCATAATAATCATTCTTCGTTAATTCTCTTACTTATTACCACCATTCATTACATAGCTAATTAATTTACAGAAAGAAAGAAATTATTCAAGAAGAAGAAGAAGATGATGAAATCTCCTTTACTTTTGATAATGTTTTTGATCACCACTGGTGTTGCATTTCAATGCAATACAAGAATTGAAGCCAGGCCTCTTGCGATTCAATCGAATATTTTCACGACGCTTGGATTGATCTGCAAGTGTTGTGATGGGGTTGATGATGATACAGAGAGAAGCGGAGAAAAATGCAGAAGAGTTTCGTGGTCGGATGGGTCGTCTTGTTCTAACCTTCAGTGCCTTCCATGGAAATCGGTCTGATATCTATCGAATTCGAACCAGATCTAGCTCCCAATTTTTGCTACATGTTCATCTTAAGCTTAGTAGTATTCATTTCATGATGTGTATGTAGATAGTGTTTTATAGGATGATGTAAGGATTAAGGAATATATTGTATAAAAAATTGATCGGTATCCATGTGTTTCATTTTTTTCTTCTTCTTTTCGTTTTCATGTATGTGAAAACCGTTTTTCAGGAGGAAGGCTATGGTATCATAATTCAAAGTGTATTGTATTTCATTAATTTGTTGGATAGAGAGGAGTACAATATATAGCCGTAGAACTACTTGGGCAACAAGTAATGATAAGATAAATACAAAATAATGACAATAAACTATTTCTCTATTATATCATCGACACACCCTCTCAATCCCGTGGAAAGTGCCTGAACACGGAGATTGGACTTGAGATAAGTAAAGCGATGTTGAGCCAAAGGCTTGGTGAGAAGGCCCGCAAGTTGGTCTCGAGACGTGATAAACGAAATGCCAAGCTTGCGGACAACAACCAATTCACGAACATGATGAAAATCAATCTCAATATGCTTCGTGCGGGCATGAAATACAGGATTGTGCACAAGGTAGGTAGAACCAATATTGTCACTCCAAAGTAAGAGGAGAAGCCAAGGGAACCTGCATGTCGTGAAGAAGGCTACATAGCCACTGAACCTTGGCAATAGTGTTGGACAAAGTTTTGTATTCAACCTCAGTGCTACTTTGGGAAACCGTCAAATGCTGCTTGGTTCGCCAACCGATAAGATTACTGCCAAGAAAAAATGCAATATGCCCACGGAGCGGCGGTTGTCGTTGTCACCGCCTAGTCAGAGTCAAAATAAGTCTGAAGGGTAATAGAGGAACACCGAGAGAAGAACAAGGCATCAAAGATAGTGTGCTTGAAATACCGAAGGACACATTTAAACGCAACCCAGTGACCCTCAGTGGGAGAATGCATATACTTGCTTACTTTATGAACCGCGAAGGCTATATCAAGGCGAGTGAAACTGAGATACTGCAAACCACCGACTATAGTGCGATAAAGCGAATGATCAAAGCAAGGAGGTCCGTCATTAAGGGCGAGTCGGGTAGAGGCCGACATAGGTGTTTGACAGGGCTTTGCCTTGTCCAAGGAGGCACGCTGTAGAAGCTGAAAAATGTACTTGCACTGTGTAAGAAATAGACCACGAGGTGGGGAGCACCTCAATACCAAGAAAATAGGACAGCACACCAAGGTCCTTAACCGGAAAGTGACGACCAAGATACGAGATAACCTACTCTATAAGAGAAGACGGAGAGCCAGTAAAAATAATATCATCCATATAAATAAGGATAATACACGAGCACCATCACGAGAGTAAGTATATAAAGAGGAGTCAGCTTTGGAGCCGACAAAACCAAACTGGGACAGCACGTCGGTGAAGCGAGAAAACCACGCACAGGGGGCCTGACGAAGGCCAAATAGATTGCGGCAAAGTCAACATACATAGTCAGGATAATCCGGATGAACAAAACCCAGAGGATGCTGCATATAGTCGGGCTCAGATAAGTGCGTATGGAGGAAAGCATTCTGAATATCCACCTGACGGAGAGACTAACCCTGTGAAACTGCAAGAGAAAGAACAACACGTATGGTGACCGGTTCGACAACCGGACTAAAAGTGCCAGTAAAATCAATTCCTTCAACCTGATGAAAACCCTTGGCCACATGGCGAGCCATATGGCGCTCAAAGCGACCATCTGTATGATGTTTAGTCTTGTAAACCCATTTATTACCAATGATATTCATACAAAGATTTGGAGGAACAAGATCGCAGGTGTGATTGCGCAATAGCACGCCAATTTTCTCTCTCATAAAATTATGCCAATTTGGGTGTTTGAAAGCTTTAGTGTAGGCGGTGCGGTCCATGGAATCGACAAAGGCAACAAGGGCTTTGGGTAGCGGATAACGAATAAAATCAGGCATAAAGACGGGTTTAAGGGTATTGGTCTTGGTACGAGTTACCATAGTGTGAGTAGGAGCGGATGAGCTCGGGGAAGAGGCCGGATGCATGAGGTGGACGCATGAGAGGTAGGAGAAAGGCTCGGAAGATGTGGCCGGAGAGGGTATGGATGGAGTAGAGGGAGCCGACGTAGGAGGAGGGATTTGTAGAGGCGCAGGGAGGGGGACGAGGAGTGGTATAGTGATATTTTCCCGGGTGGGAGAGGAGGGAGAAGGTGTATAAGTTAAGATAAAATCATCGAAGACCACGTGGCAAACAACATATATACGACCGGAGGCAAGATCGAGAAGTTTTAGAGCAGAAGTTGGTTTTATGGTGATTATAGGGGCAAAGATAGTGCCAACACACACACCCAAAGACGCGAAGGAAGGTATAGTCGGGGGACGATGGTGGACCATTTCAAAGGGAGATATATTGTGGAGAGCGGTGGATGGGAGACAATTTATGATATAAGCGGCAATGGTAAAGACATCCTCCCAATAGGGGAGAGGGAGGTTGGACTGGGCAAGAAGGGAGAGAACGACTTCAAACTTCAACGATTTGACGGTGACGGCGTTCGATGGCTCTGACTTGTTCATGGGTTGTGGATAGGACAAACGGTGCCATACACTGAGAGAGGTAAGAAGGGTGGAAACGCAACGATATTCACCACCCCAGTCAGTTTGGATGGACTTTAATTTAGTATTAAATTGTCGTTCAATCATCGCAAGAAAAAAGGAAATATGGTTTCCACATCAAATTGGTTTTTCAACGGATAAAACCACAAATTTTGTAAAATCATCGAGAAAACTGACATAGTAACGGGAGCCATAAATAGAAGGTTCAGAGCAAGGACCCCAAACATCAGAGTAAATCAAATCCAAAGGTGCAATAGAAGTAAATTCAGAAGTATATAATGGAAAACGGTGACTCTTAGCCAACTGACACGGTGCACACACAACATGTTATGCTTTATTCGGAATAAAAACAGAAAGACTACGTAAAGCTTGACGGAGCATGGTGAGAGCAGTGACCGAGACGTTGATGCCACGTGTGTGGAGGTGATGAGGGAGGAGGCAAGAGCTTGAGCATGAGGTCGACGGAGTGGAGTAGAGAAGTGGTAAAGTCCATCATTGATATATCCTCTAAGATGGACGTGGCTTGAGTAATCCTTCACAAGAAAGTAAGAACCATGAAATTCAAAGTAAACGGAGTTGTCAGAAGCAAATTTATGTATAGAAAGATGATTTTTGGTTAGGGACTGGGTTACAAGTACATTAGATAAAAAGGAGTGGGAAGGGGAGTTAACTGAAGAAGAACCATAAAGAGAAACATATCAGTGTAACAATGGCATCATAATCAGGTCCGAGCCCGTCAAGAATGTAAGCGACGTGATCATCAACATTCAAGGGATGGCCGACAAGAGAGAGCTCGTCGGCGAGCTTTTTAATACGGAAATAATAATCGGCGGCGGATAAATCACCCTTACGTGTAGAGGCCAGCTTTATTCTCAATTGGACCAATTTAGCATGGCTTTGAGACGCACAAGAGTCCTGAAGTGCAGTCCATATTTCCACCGATGAAGAGGCGGTGTAAACCTAGGCAAGAACATCTTCTGAAAGCGACAACGTGATGGTACTTAGTACCAGATTGTCATGTTTTAACCAATCTGCAAGGGAGCCTTCCAGCTATCCGGACTCATTAATGGATTGGCTTTTGTGCTACTATTCGTTTTACCTGGAAGCACTCTTCATAGTAGTGAAGAGTGCAATAAGGTTGTTTCCATCCATTTTATTTGAGAATTTTTTTTTCCAGATTTTGTGGCTCGTTGCTGGTCCTGTCTTTTGATGGCAGGTCTCTAGCTTACTCTGGATGGATATGGCACCAGCCAAGACACCAATGGTGGATACCTTGGCTCATTGACAACTACATTGGTCTGATGAAGCACTCTTCATTTATTAATGAGGAGTGCAAAGCAGGTGGTACCTTTACAAAGCAACCTCTCTTTTTGTTTTTTTTTTTGGTTGTGGTCCTTTTCATGCTCTATGTTCTGTTTATTAGGATCAAACGATTATCGTTCTACTAAAACCAATTGGTGTTAGTAAATGTGCTACTATATTTCCTTATATCACGTCCCCTCAAGTGTGGGCCTATAAAAATGGAGAGATGCCCAACACTTGACTTTTTTTTTGTTTGTTTGGGAAGTGTGAGCCCATTAAAAGAGTGTGGGACCCAACATTTGTTTTTTTGTTTTTGTTTTTTTAATTGTGCTGGAAGCGGGGCTCGAACTCGGGATCTTCTGCTCCGATATCATATTAGGATCAAGCGATTACCGTTCTACTAAAACCAATTGGTATTAGTAAATGTGCTATTATATTTCCTTATATCACTGCTGAACCATAGAACATCTGCTGGAACCATGATGATTGTCTAAGAATTGAGGATGTTGGTTGCTGATGAAGAATAATAATCAAGTTTGCAATAGAAATGTTGCTTGATGCGTTGGTGCTGGGCAAGTTTGCTGTGTTTTGCCTAACTGTGACACACGGATACTCCATCCTGCAAGCGTATCCCGTATACGATATGTATCGGATACCGATACTTCACGGATACCCCGTTGGATACATATCTGGGCCAAATCGTAATTTTCAAAAGTTAGATACTTTACCGGATACACGTATCTTGACTACAGATACGCGTATTCGAAGAAAATGATACTTAAGGAATGAGTTTGAACCATAATATGTGTACATGCACACACACAATATGTATATATATACATACATACATACATACATATATATATATATATATATATATATATATATATATATATATATATATATATATATATATATATATATCATTACTTATAAGGTAACTGTGCTTTTTTTCAAGAAAGTGGCCACGTCGACCCTTTTGTTCATTTAATCACCGTTTGGGCTTTTTTCAAGAAAGTGGCCACTTACATTTAATTTCCGTCTGTTAGTATAGTATAGAGGCTTTCTAAATTTTTTAATTCCATTTATTTTTTTCCCCATATTTTTGCTTAAACATGACAACCCTCTTTCTTAAGGTTTCCTGCGTCTCCTTTGTACATGAAACGGCGGCTTTGATCGCTGCCTTGTCCACCACAAATTCAACTGGATTTGGCTGTCATCCGGCGGGGTCGTCGATGTTTGATGACGTTTTTGTCATCCAACAGCTGTAGGCGTGTGTGATGGGTGCGATTTGACAAAAAAATGTCACCTTTACAGTTTCTTCTGGAGGATGGAGGCTACGAGATCGACTGGATTTGTACTTTGAATGACATATAAGACATTCATACTCTTTCTTTTCTTTATTTGTTTCTTTTGTTAAATTTATGTTCAGTTTTTTGGTCAGAAAGTGTACACATTTCTACTCTACACTTTGTAGCTGTCAATGTTAAGACTTCAGGGAAATAGAAAGTCTTTTACACAATGGATATAGAGGAAAATCGTACTTCTTCTTCTGAAACAATTGCATGTTCATATCTGCTGGATAAAAGGCTTCCTTTTTCTTGCATGTTAAAATCTACTGGTTAAAAGACTACATTTTTCTACTCTCTGGCTGCTATATATTTCATTTGCTGTAACTGAGTTATTGCATATTCAGTTTTCTTCTGGTTTGTTCTCCTCTCTTCTTTCGGTTACATATCTTCAATATGTTTTTTCCATGTATATTCTTGCATTCTTACAAAAAGCCTTTCTCTTTTACCATTTGCTATGCATTAATTGCCTGTTAGGGCAATACTTTAGTCATATGGTTAACATCTACCTCAGTTATTGCACATTAATATGTTTTTGGCTTTTTCTCCTGCTCTTGTTGGGATGCTATTCTTTTAATATGTCTCTTTTGTGTTAATCCAAACCCCAAAACAGCATCTCCTTCTGACTATTTTCTGTTCTTCGTAACTGTAGAAATTGAGTATTTAATGCTGTTTATGATTACACTACCCGAGTCATATGGTTACACTCTTACTTGACTGGAATTCTTTGAATATGGATTATAAAATAAATTTGTACCTGTACTTCTACAAGTACTGAATGCCTCTGGCTTCAGTTATTGCATATTAACTCTTTCCTCTTTGAGCATTTACTATGCATTCAGTATTTAAGAATCAATTGTCTAGGAATGTGTTTTGTGTTCTGCATCCCTCCTCTAGCCATCTTCTTTTCTTTAATCCTCTTAAACAATGCCTTACTTTATTCATCTTTCTACATTTACTGTAATATTTACTGTGGGTTCCGCTGTTCAGACATGTACTTATACATTGTGTTTTTACAGGTCTTGGCTGCTAATTCAAAGCTTTTCCATACGAGGTTTGTACATTTAACTCTCTTCTCATATCATTTTGTGTTCCTTCCATACGTTCTTTGTACTCTTTGGATGTAGTGCTTCTTGTGTTGTTGCTTTTAGTACTTGTGCATCTTTAACGTTTTTTACTTATTATCTGTCATCTTTTCAGATCTTGGCTGCTGCTTAACCTCTTTTCCGCAACAAGTTTCTATATTTTTCTGTTTCCTCTTGTCATGATGTGTTTCTTCCTTAAAAATGTTTTCTCTTCTCTTGTGTTGTTTTAGTACCTGGCCGTTCATTTCATTTTAGTAATCCTGCTTGGTTAAGATTTTTTTCCTTTGCCTTCCAGCTCTAGGCATGGATTGTTTATGCCTACGTTTACGTTAACTATCAGAGTTTAGGCTCTCATTATCTGGGATTGTTCCTGCAGAGCTTCTTTTGTGTTTTGTTTTTCTTATGCTTTGCTTTGTTTTGGTTTCACACATTCTCGTTGCTGAGTTTTCGTTTCTGGCCTTCCAGCTCTTTCCATTCATTATTTGTAGTTTGCCTTGTGCTGGCTGTCATTGTTTGTTGACTTATGTGGTACTTGGTTAGTTATCTTTGTGTCCTGATGCTGGTCTTATGCATGTATGTGGTCAATGGTTAAC
The DNA here is from genome assembly GCA_036785695.1 of Gentiana straminea. Taxonomy (NCBI): domain Eukaryota; kingdom Viridiplantae; phylum Streptophyta; class Magnoliopsida; order Gentianales; family Gentianaceae; genus Gentiana; species Gentiana straminea. The sequence continues at coordinate 14,190,774 of JAVUPR010000223.1, read as the reverse complement.
ATAGTGTTTAGTTTTACTTCATTTGCATTGTAGTGTTGTTTTGTTGTCTTACTTCATTTGCATTGTAGTGTTTGTTTGATCCTCCGTTCTGGTGCTCATGACTTGGTCATTCTGTTGTCCCTACAACAGGTCTGTCCAATTAATCAGTATATGATATTATTGTCTTTGAAGCAACCTAATGAGGACTAAAGGGAAGGCCAGGCCTAGGCCATTGTTTGCCCTACCTGATTTTCCTGACCAAAGTGGTTGTTGACCAAAGTGGTTGTTGTAAGAGAATACACCGGTGATTCGTTGATTTTTATTCTTGGTTTTTTCTACACCTAATAGGTTCTTGTTCAGCTAAACATGTGTTCAGTGCTGTAAATCTTGTACCACCTTCATAACTTGTCAAGGCAAGTAAATTAGATTAATGCAGCTATAATCACAAATCTTTTACATTCCAGGTGCATACTGCATGGGTTGTTGGTCAGTTACGGTTCACAGCTGCCCAGATAAAATACTATCTGAGTACATGTGGGAACTGTAGAAAAAAAAGTAAAGGCTGGTGCTGATTGGTTCCTTCGATGCTCTTCGTGTGGCGAAATGAGAGATGTTGAATTCAAGTAAATATACACTATCATTCTCATATTATACATGTTATAAATAAGTCAATCTTTTCCACCGTAGTCACGTCATACCTGTAATGTCTATTTTGTTTAGGTGCCGTGTCCCCTTGGAACTCACTGGAGAGGACAAGTCTTTACCTATTGTACTGACTTCTCCAGACGTGGAACGCTTAACTGGAATCACTGCAACACATCTCAAAGACTCTCATGAATTTGTAAGTATGTTGGAAACAATATTAAACATTCATACTCATGTGCTCATAATCTAAGCTTTTTTTTAAAACTGTCTTCTTCCAAAGGGTTTTGGTCTAGAAGATGACCTTCATGCAGCATTGGATAAGCTTCAGGTCGTGTGTTTCGTTCAAAAATACGACATCGCCACACTAGGTAGACCAGGTGCTCCAGGAATTCGATATGCTGTTGTGAAAAACTATAAGGTATATGCTAGTAAACCTGCTCCTAATGTGCCTGGATTGCTGTTGGATGGACCACATAAAGCTGCAGCTACTGATGATGCTCAATTATTCAGCCCCAACACCAAAAAACAGCTGACAGAGATTGAAGGTTTGAGACCAGCAAGGGTGAACAATCAACTCCACCAGCCAAAAGAACCCTCGACTTCATCTCCATGCCTGCTAAAGTTGAAAAAACAAGTGTTGATATGTTGGGTGGCAAAGAAACTGCTGATCTTAACACCATTCCAACTGAGCTTGAAATAGCAACGGAGAGTCCGGTCAAGAAAGGTAAGGAAGACCAGAAATCAGACTAATATCTGCTGGAGCTCCGAAATAAAGATTATGACTTAATCGTATTCTGTAATATTAGCGTAACTACTTCTAAGACAGTAACTTTTTGCTGCTATATGTATTGTACTAAAAGCATGTATGTATGATGCTTTTGCATTTTGTAAACCATTGCATCTTTCTAAGACTGTAATGGTTTAGCAATATGCCTTTTGCTTCCATCATTTGTTTTGTTGGCCAAGACATATATTAGCTGGAATTGCACCCCAGTTAACTAACATCAAGTTCTTATGTAACAAGGCACTATTTTGCATCCTTAACCCTTTATTATGTAACATATTTAAAGGTATTCCTTTCTTTCCTCAAATATGTTTGTTGTCTTATGCCTGGATACTTGTTGTATGACTTACTCTCTTCTTCTACGCATGGCTTCATTTTCGTTTCAAAAGCATTTTACAACTACTTTTCCAGGGCCATATTGCCGTGCATTGCACGGCAACAGCCACTAGTGTGTGTATATATATATATATATATATATGTATGTATGTATGTATGTATACATATACACACACACACACACACACACACACACACACACATATATATATATATATATATATATATATATATATATATATATATATATATATATATATAGTAATTTTATTTTACTCCCTCCATCCCAATTTGTTTGGGACATTTTGGAACTCACAAGATTTAAATCAATTAATGAGTTGTCTAGCCATTTAAAACTTAACTAATTTACCTTTTTAACCTTTTTATTTGTAGTTCTTTTTTCAAAATATTAAGAGGCATCAATTAATGAGTTGGACAATTTAGTCAATTAAAACAATAAATTTAAGTCTATTTTGAGTTATGAGATTTATTTTGAGACAACCAAAAAAGGAATAAGTCCCAAACAAATTGGGACGGAGGGAGTAATCATTTACAATTTTGTCCTTATATTTTTATTATTTACAAATACACCCCCGTATCCGTATCCTATATTTTTGTAAAATCACGTATCTGCGTATCCGCTCATCCCGTATCCACTTATCCGTATCCGTGCATCTAGGCTGCTTCTCTCTTAATGCTGCGTTTGCTCTTTGGTTGGAGATTGCTATTGTTGCATTTTTATGCTATTAAACCTTGATGTTGTTTGGTAAACGACGGTGTAGCTGTAATATTCGATTTTTGAGAAAGGGTAGACGTGTCATTTTGCGAAAACGAAATATTATATTCATTTTATTTTTCGAATTTAAGTGTATAATATATATATATATATATACATATATATATATATATATATATATATATATATATATATATATATACATATATATATATATATATATACATATATATATATATTTTGGGAAAATATGATTTAAATCATTAAGAATTTATTAAAGAAAATAAATTATGAATATTATTTTGGGAAAATAATATTAGATATAAGAGGAAAATACCTCCCAATATTTTCCCAAAACCTATCAATTTTCATAATTGGTTTGTACGTTCTTGAGAAACGCTTGGAGAGCAAAGAGTAGGGCTGAGAGACGATTTCAAAATCTAAGTCGTCTCTCAACCGTTTTCAGATTCGCGTAGAGTGTTGGAATTGTCGTGAAGAGGGCGTCGTTTCAACACAGAAAGTTTGGAGCTTTGTCAAGGTAAGAAATTTCGACCTAGATGTGTTTTTGGACCGAGTTTAACGGATTCAAACTCCTAAATTCGTAGTCTCGTTTGTATAGGAACGTGTGATCGAATCTAATCGAATTTGGATTGATCCCATAGGTTGTCAGCGAGAAAAATGGATCGTTTTGTTGTAGTTTTTTTAGAAGTTTGGCTTGGATTAGCTTGTTAAAGGTAAGAGGATCTTCCTATTATCCAAATTACGGTTGGGTTAAGTTGAGGTTTTGATGTGTTTTTGTGCTAGAAATTACACCTATATGTTGCTTAAGGATCAAGGGTTGTTATGGTTCAGAAAAGTTATGTTTTCTGTTGTTTTTTCTGAGTATTATGGTGTTGATTTTGTTTGGGATCGAGTAGAGATCATTTAAGGGTAGAAAAACTGAGTTTTGGGGGTTTGTGCGCTTAGTGCGGGCGCACTGGAAGGCAGAAAGTCCGTTTTTACATTTAGAGGCTTGGTGCAGACGCACCAGAAGCCAGCGCGGGCGCACTGGCTCAGCATAAAGTTTTGATGAGCTTCTGGTCGCTCAGTGCATGTGCACTGAATCCCGCTCGGGCGCTCTGGCTCTGTTTTTGGTGATTTTCTTATTTTAAGCCACGAATCTAGTCTTGAATGTTGTTCTTTGATCTAATAACGTTAATTAAACATGAACAAGCCTTGACTGAGTTTTTGATGCGTTTAGTTCCGGCACTGAATGTACTCTTCAAAGGAGTTAAAGTTCGGGACCGTCGGAAAAGCATGATAGGCTTGTGCGTTGATGAGTTAGCACTCATCAATGTCTGTGTATGTGTTAGGATGTTGTGTCTAACTATCTAAGTGAGGTTGTAGATCTGATAAGGTGAGGCTTTCCTTGAAAACAATTAGGTGGCTAGTTAACAATTTATAAAATACATACTTGACTAGTAAAAGATTAAACATCATGACATTCTTGGATAGGCACCAGAAAATATCGCGATGTGTGGGCGTTCTTGAAAGTGAACAACTCCGTAGGTTACTAAGACCCGAAGTACGGAGGGACTTCACCGAACGTGTACACCCTCGGGCTTCCCCGTGGTTATTGGTGTGATCCACCAATACGTTGCAAGGTATATCCCCAGACGGATGTGCGTAGTGCCTTTGAGTGCGGATGTAACATAGATAAGTTAGTATAGAAACGTATAGTAATGACATGTTGATGGACATGAAGTGAACCCTACACTGAGTCGGTCATATAAAGATAACTAAACAATTATGAACCCTACACTTTTATTAAGTACATTTTACTTACCTCAAATGCATGTTTTTCTATGTGTTTGGGGATGAGAAGATGAACATGTTGACCAAGATTACGAAGAGGATTTTGATGACGACGTTTGAGGAAGCCTTCGTTGAAGCTTACATTTATTCTTTTATTTTTTAGGACATCCTAAGACTAGAAGTAACATTTGTTCTTTTTGGAATACGTTATGGTTCTTTTGAGACTTGTAATTTCCTTTTTATCATATGTTTGGAGGTTTCCGTAAGTTTTACGTTTCGTTTCGTTTTCCAATGTAATGAATGTTACATTTCTATCTTTAGTTTCTATTTTTGTTTGTTGGAAAAAAATATACCCGAGTCTTTGCTTCCGTTTTGCTAAATTCGATATGACGTAGTAGAGGCTTACGTATAATATGAGATATTATACGTGCCGACCGTTTTTTTTCCGGATAAGAACACGGTGTCCGGGAACGGGACGTTACAGCAGCAGGCTAAGCCTTGGTTTACATCAAAATGGATGATAGCTTAGCTCTTAGTTTTGATGATTTCTTTTTTAGCTGATTCATTTCCTTGCTTTACTTGGAGTTGCATCTCCTACCTTTTCTTTTGTTTGGAGTTAAATCTCCTTTTTTTGATAAGATATTTCAATGTATGGAGGCTCACACTATTTTCCTAGCACCCGGATTTTCCCACAAAGGGTTTTTCAGACTAGGGTTTTAAGAAGGTGAGAGAAGTACATTGAGGACTCATGTATTTTGGGAGGAGGCCGGGAGGGGCCCGAAACCTTGTAAACCATTTTCTTTTTAATAAATTTACAAGGTTTAAAAAAAAAAAAAACAATCTGCAAGGGCCAGATTAGCTTTGCTGGTTCCGTCATCTCCGGTGATGGTGGCCGGCGGCTTGGCTATAATGCCGTCCAAATAACCAAAAACCCTTTGTCCGCGAAGGTTGGGGAGAATTTGCGCTCTCCAAAGGTGATAATTTTGTCGCGTAAGTTTTATGATGTGGAGAGGAAGAAGACGCGGCTTCGCCGGATGATTCAGTTAGGGCGGACATGATTGACGAAGGGAGGAAGACGACGACACAGAAAGTTATGTTTTTTTATTCTTTACGGGAAGAAGAGGGTTAGGAGGGGAATCAACGTAATGTGAGAGAGAAAATCGAGACGGTCTGATACCATATCATAATTCAAAGTGTCTTGTATTTCATTGAATTGATTAATAGAGAGGAGTACAATATACAGTCCTAGAACTACTTCGGTAACAAGTAATGATAAGATAAATACAAAATAATAATAATAAACTATTTCTCTATTATATCGTCAACATAAGGCCACAACCGTTGTGCATGTAGAATCACTCATTTGTGAATCAATAGTTATACTTTTTCTCCAAAGCCTGCCACAGACATATGTCATGAGCAGTACATTCCATAAACGCAGTATTCCAAGAAATTGAGAATGTAGTTCTTGTACGGAAAGTCAGAGTGTTTCCATGCATCCAAAGTTGTGACAGACACATGGTCCCCTTCTTTCATGACAGGGGATCCTCAGATAGCATCCGAGCCAAGTCAAGAGTGGTCAGATAGAACAACATCTTTTGTTGTCACCTTTTGTAGTTCAAAACACCAAACTTCTCCGGTTTCTCCGCTTGTGGCCCCGGATTGTTCTAAGTGGGTGGGTGCAGCAGCTGTAGGCACGGTAATGGTATTCCCTTGCACAACGGGATCTATTTTTGTACACACAAAAGATCGACAAATCAAGTTCAGTTAATCCTCGAACGAACGTAGAAATAAAGGAGTAGAAGTAGAGTTTTCATATGGCCTCAACCAAACTAAAGCAATAATTAATAAATAACAAAACAATAATTCGACTAAACCCGTACGTAACAGCTTCAAAACGATCCTTTAAACACACAACAATTTATCTTAAGCTTTTTACATAGCGGGACAATCCTGTAATCAATGGATGTAATGACGGAATAATAATATAAAATACTAAAATAAAAAAATTATGGTACTGAACTAAAACTTTGTTTTATTAAATATAGAAGTACAATCGAACTTTTACGGTACATATCTGAATCAAAAAATGAACAAATAAAGTTACAATGCATAATTTAGTGGACTAGAAAGCAAACCGAGGCGAGTGAGATCACTCTTTCCTTAAGACAATTCGCTTCGGTCTTGTGCCCACGTTAGTAGCAAATGTCTTCCGAGATACAACGGCTTCATGTCTCGGATTTAAAGGCACTTTAGAAATCCGAGCTCCGGCAAACTTAAAGAGTGTACCGACTTCTCTTCGACGACTCAAGAAGTCCGACTATATTAAACTCTTTAGTGGAGAATACAAGAGAAAATTCTATGATATAACTTCCACCCATGGGTTCTTATATTAGTGGAGAGAAGGATAAAAAGTCAGCCTAATACTCACTTATGATTGGCCGAATGACATCATATTGATGCGCAGCTGACTCGACTTTTCCCTCAAGAAAAGTAAATGAGCCGACTCTAATTAATCTCATGTTAATTAGTCAATAAGCCGACATAATTCGCGTCTCGTCCACACTGTTCTGGAACATTCCGTCCGCCTTGAATAAATGGTAAGTAAAAAAGTTAATTTTTGGTTAATTTCACAAATAAATTTTGTTCAAAAAATAAATAGTGATCACCGAACCGAAGTCGGGCCAAGCAGGCCAGCCTACCAGACAACGGCGGCGCACGGGCGCCTCAAATAAATTGTTAAGTAAAAAAAATAATTTTTGGTTGATTTCACAAAACATATTTGTCCAAAAAATTAATAGTGTTCACCGAATCAAAGTCGGACCAAGCCGGCCATCCTACCGTACAGGTGGCGGCACGCGTAGGTTAACCAAGAGTCATCTAGGTCCCCTCATGCACAAAAGTGCACTCGCCCTTTAGGGCACTTTTTATTATAGCACACAAGCTCTTAAATATGGAGCCAACACCTCTCATGTTATCAAGAATATTCTCAACACGCCTTCGTAATTCCATGGAAACAGAGTGAACACGGAGATTGATCTTCAAATTGTGCAAAAGAGGATTTCCAAGCGGTTTGGTGAGGATGTCTGCCAATTGGTCCTTGGAATAAAGAAATAAGATTCGAATCCGTTTGGAGGCGACAAGTTCACAAACATGGTGAAAATCAATCTCAATGTGCTTAGTACGAGCATGAAAAACAAGATTCACAACAAGATACGTGGCCCCAATTTTGTCACACCATAAAACATGAATCGTGGGAAGTGGAGTATGATGAAGTTTGTAGATATACAAACAAACAAAATAAAATACGGAATTATTATTGATCATGTAAAAGTTACAAGTTAATTACAATGTGGCTGACCATGGGGTATTTATAGCGTCATACACCTCATGAGTCAGTTAAAGTTGGTTACAAACGGTTACAATAGATTACAATTAGATAACCACTTTCTATATTGCACTATATTAAACTGATCAGCAGGCTGTTGAGTTTTTGCATTGTCGAAGAGGCCGCCGGTGTTCATCTTTGTCGCCAGGCTACTGATATCTTCGATTGATCAGCAGAGTGCACTCAGCATTCCCATCAGCTTTTATACTGTAACACCCCCTCAAGCTGTGAGTGGTTCATGAACAGCTTGCACTCAGCATTCCCATCAGCTCCTTGAAGTCTGAAAGATATTTGAAACTCCCAATCTATCTAGTAGATAAGAGAAAATAGGTGCATCTAAGGCTTTGGTGAGGATGTCAACTATTTGTTTTTTGGTATTGACTGGAAGAAGTTTGATGAGCCCTGATTTGACTTTGTCTCTCATAACATGATAGTCAATTTCAATATGTTTGGTTCTTTAATTGAGGACAGGATTGTGAGCAATGTGCATTTCAACTGGCATTGTCACAAAATAGGACAACATGCAACTTGACTGGAATTTGTAAATCCTGTAGTATATAGATAAGCCACTGGATTTCACAAACTACATTTGCCATGGCCCTGTACTCAGCCTCTGATGAGCTTCTAGCAATTTTTGTTTGTTTCTTTGCCTTCCACGAGATTGGAGCATCTCCTAGAAACATCATGTAACATGATACTGATCTTCTTGTTTCAGGGCAACCGGCCCAATCACTATCTATACAAACCCTTAAGTATATGATTGTTGTCTGCTGGGAAAAAGATTCATTGGCTAGGATTGGTCTTCAAGTATCTCAGCAATCTATAACATGCCTTCAAATGGTTTTCAGTAGGAGTGCCCAGAAATTGACTTAGTTGTTGGACTGCAAAAGCAATGTCTGGTCTGGTAAAAATTAGGTAAATTAATTTTCCTAATAAGGATCTGTATGCAGTGATGTCTCTAAAAGTGGTGAATCACCATGTTGTAAGGTCTGCTTGGACTCTATAGGTGTCTTAGCAGGTTTGGCTCCCAAAAATTCATATTCTTCTAGGAGGTTAAGTGTGTACTTTCTTTGTGAAATGAATATACCTTTGGGACATCTAGCATCCTCAATGCCTAGGAAATATCTCAATTTTCCAAGATCTTTGATGGTGAACTACTGATGTAGAGCATCCTTAACTTGCTGAATCAACTCTTCACTAGGACTGGCAACTATGATGTCATCTACATATACCAATAAGGAAATAAATGACTGTCCTGACCCTTTTGTAAATAAACCGTGGTCATGTTTGGATTGAATGAATCCTTGAGCCCCCAATGATTCAGTCAACTTGAAATTCCATTGTCTGCTGGTTTGTTTGAGGCCATATAATGATTTGGTAAGTTTGCAAACTTGGTTTGGTTTAGTTGTTGCACAGCCTGGTGGTAACTGCTTGTATACTTCTTCATGCAAATCTCCATGTAAGAGGGCAGTATTGACATCCATCTGATGTAGGTGCCAATTGTTGGCCGCTCGTCTGCAAAGAAGTAAGGCTCTAACTGTAGTGATCTTGACAACAGGTGAGAAAGTTTCTTGATAATCAATCACATATGTTTGAGTGTAGCCTTTTGCTACTAGTCTTGATTTATATCTCTCTACTGAACCATCAGGGTTGTATTTGATTCTGTACGCCTATTTGCATCCAATAGGTTTCTTGCCTCTTGCCTGGTGGCAGATCAACTATCTCCCATGTATGAGTTTTTTTGTAAAGCTTCAATTTATTTGTTCATTGCCTCCTTCCTTCATCATGTTTGATGGCTTGATTGTAGGTCTTAGGCTCTTTAACAGCATCAATGGCATTAATGAATTTGGCATAGTCTGCTGAGAGGTTGTCCAGACTCATTGCTGCACTCAGCAGATGTGGAGTGTGCTGAACATTATGAGCACCCCCTTGATAAAAGGTTGGTGATTTCCTTGTTCTTGTGGACCTTCTTAGTTGTGTGGGTTCAGGTGCCTGATTTACTGGTTCATGCCTTGCATTGGACGTATCAACTGTTGTTGATCCCATTGCTGGTTGGTCTGCAGACTCATTCAGCAGGTTATCAAAACTGTTCATTACTGGTAAAGGAACAGACATGTCAGCAGGATGTCTAGGCTTTCCCAACACCTGCTGAAATAGAGGAAAGTAAGTTTCACGGAATTGAGTATTTCTAGCAACAAAGATATCTTTGTTGGTAATGTCTAAGAGAATAGCACCCTTGGATATGGTGGAATTCCCAAGATAGACACAAGTCCTACATCTTGAATCAAACTTGGTTTTATACTGCTGAAGTGTTGATGAGAGACAAATTAATGATCATTATTACGACATTTTACCCCAATATTGATACCACTTTGAGCATTATTGTACCAATTTAAGTCAATAATTACTTAATTTTATCCAAATATATAAATCGTGGTTATTATATAAATTATCGTATTTTTATAAGTTTTTATAAGTTTTGTACCGGTTTAGTAACCGGAGTGTCGTGTCGGATTTACGTTTGGTATTTTGGTGGTTTATTGCGAATTATAGGTTGACCAAAATCCCGAGTAATGACACGTTTTGAGGCCTAAAAGAGGTATTTTTAGGGATATAAGAGTGTGCCACTAACTTAAGCTGGTCAAGTGGCTCGGTGGTTAGTGGTACCACTAACGAATTATATCTTCGACGAACAAATGGCTCATTAAACCGGCATTTTCTGAAGAAGTGTCCTCAATGAAAGTTGTAGATCTTTGAAATAGCTTTCCAACGCATTTTGAATCACGTCAATCGGACTTCTACAACTCAAGTATCATTAAGTCAAGTGGTCAGTGGCTAATCGATTCGATTTAATGGAAATCGAGAATATCTTCGACGAGCGAATGAATTCGCCCATCAAAAAGACATTTTCTCGAAGAAGATTCCTTCATGAAAGTTGTAGATTGCCTCTTGAATCATGTCATTTGGAGATCGAACTCAAGATATGAATTTTAAGCTTTATTCCAAAATATAAATTTTTATCCGAAATTGGATAATAAAGGGGGATGAATGTAATGATTAATGCCGCCCCCCGTCCGGCCCTTACCCGGCCCAGTCCGGCCCTCTCCCTTTTGTAACCTATATATACATGCTAAATGAGAGTAATAAAGGGCCCCCTTTTCTTTTCTTTCTTTCCCCCTTCTTTCTTTCCTATTTCTTTCTTTCTTCTCGTCCCCTTCCTTCTTCTTTTTATTTTTTAGATCACTTGTATATATATATCTATATATATACACACACACACACGTCTCAAAATATATATATACATCCATATATATATATATATATATATATATATATATATATATATATATTTTCATCTATCTTCTTTTATTTTTATTTTTGTGGCCTTATATATACATATGTCTATGTATGTATATATATGTTTTTATATATATAAATAAAGTAGTTATAGTACATCCAGTAATGACGAATAATTTTCGAAGATTGTTAAAATCGAAGCTTTGTTATACTACATCCGGCGTGGAAATGACCCCGATTCAACAAATTGTAACCGTAATATATTCTAATATTATTATGTTTACTATTTCTATTTCTATTTATATATTACTTATTATAACTATGTTAAGCTAAAAATATATCTAAATAAGATATGAATCGAATTAGTTAATCTTTTTGGTAAAATGGATGATCGACTCTGATAATAATGATTAAAACCAATTATAATGAATCTCTTTCTATTTACACTTAAATGTACGGATAGAAAGACCGGAGGGTAAAATTGGCCGTGCGAAAGCGTGACAACGGAATCCTATTTCCTACCCGGGGGCAGATTTGTCTAGGGAAAGATGAATCTTATTAAATTTGTGCTCAAGATCGTAATAATGTTAAAATCAACGGTTTAATTGAAACTAACACCGGAAAGTTAAATCGATCCGCCTGACAACCGGAGCCTTTTGAATAACATCGGTTGTCTGACAAACGGAATAACCTCTTTTATCCGGGGTAGATTTGTACTCGCACTGCTCGTACTAACCGAGATTAGCATGGGGCAGTTGTGGAGATTAAACTGATGACAATTTGACATATGACAATTTCATACGCTCGTGTGAGAAGGAGTTGTATAGCTTAGGAGTACACCGGTTCATACATAATTGACCTCCTTGCATCAAAGAAAAGATCTGTCTCATTCAATTTCACTACAAAGAGATCGTGATTCAATAAAGTATTCTTGGCTAGATCCAAAAATATATATATTATCTATTTTTATATTTATATATTTATTTACTGCTTTACTAACAATCTAACTAATTTAACTATCTAACCCGAGGAAAATGGTAAAAAACTGCGACTTAGATCGAGTTAATAATAGCTTCTTGGTGTTTAACCACACTTTGAATTAGATCTTCATTTCCCTGAGGATACGACCTGACTCACCAGACTAGCACTACAATTTGACCCGGTACACTGCCGGTAAGGATTGTATAGCCTAGAAAACGTCCGTCAAGTGTACATGAAAAAACTAAGCAACCAAAAACTTTAAACACAGAATAATCTGGTTTGGTGCCATAAAGAATTTCGTGTGGAGTGCTTTCTTTTAGTAGTGGTGTAGGTGTGGCATTAATCAATTTTACAGCATATAAAAGACAAAATCCCCAATATTCAATTGGTAGATTACTCTGAAACCTCAAACCTCTTGCAACATTCAGCAGATGATGATGTTTCCTTTCAACAATACCATTTTGCTCAGGTGTACTGACACATGATGTCAATGTATGATACCCCGCTGAGCATAAAAGTCAGTAAGTTGAAATTCTGCACCATTGTTAGATCTAATCACATTAATAATTTTATGAAACTGAGTAGAATCATAATTAACAAAAGATTTAACATGGTCAGAAGCTTCAAATTTATGCCTCATAAGAAAAACCCAAGTAAACCTAGAAAAATCATCTACAACAATAAGAAAATATTGTTGTCCATTAATAATATGCTGTCTCAAAGGACTCCAAATATCCATGTGAAAAAGATCAAAAATAGTGTTTACAGCAGTGGTACTTAAAGGAAAAGGATTTTTCTTCAATTTTGCCACAGGACAAACATAACAAAGATCATGATTACAGAATTTGACATTAGCATACTGTGAACTGATGACTTGTAGTCTCTTATCAGGAAAGTGTCCAAGTCTGTAGTTCCATAAAAGTGCATCATCTAATCTATCAGATAAAGTATGATTCTCTACAACATTGGTAACATAAATTCTTATTGGCTGATCCATGACATAAAGTCCTCTCTGTAACTCAGCTGAACCAATCATGTTCTTGTTCTTGTCCTGCAAAACACACTTGTTAGCAGAAAAAACAGCTGCATATTTTGTATGATTAATAAAAGAAGGTAAAGATAAAAGGTTATACATAAAACCAAGAATACAAAACACATCATGTAGGACCAGTTGAGTGTTGATCCTCACTTGGCCTATGTGTGTGATAGAGACATTATTTCCATTAGGTAATCCCATTTTTATACCAGATGAAGGTGTAGGATTACTTGATAGATCTAATGATCCTACAATGTGATCTGTGGCACCAGAGTCCAAGATCCATTGTATCGATCTTACTAAATTTAGGTCACATGTTCCTGTGGCAGGTGAGTAATATGTAACAATGTCAGTAGGTTGGCCAACAGCAAATCCTGCATGTCTCGGAGGGTCATTCAGCAGAGCCATCAACTTGTCAAGTTGTTGTGCAGTAAGATTGGGAAACCTTGGTCCAGCAGACCTGCTTGGTGCCTGATCTTCTTCTGCTAATTGCTCCTCTTCTACCATATTTGCCTTTTTTGATTTAAAACCTAGGGGAAAACCATGCTTCTTGTAACAAGTCTCCTCATTATGACCATTAAATCCACAAAAACTACATTGCATTTTTTGGGATTTTTAGGCCTGGGATTTGCAGTAGAGTTAGGTCTGCTGACAGTCTATTCTATCCTCTGTCCATTCTTTTGTGACAATAGGACCATGGAATCCTGATTCTTGGCCTTGTTAGCCATATATGACTTCTGTCTCTCAAACTTGATTGCCATTACAAAGGCATCATGGATTTCTGGAAAAGGCACCATCAACATTGCCTGTGAGACCATTGGTTCAAATTCATCCCTTAATCCTTTAAGGGATTTCATGACATGTTCAACCTCCATATGATCCATCAGATTGCTGATTGCATTGCAGTGACATTGAGGATCACATGAGCAGATTGTCACAGCCCGATGGTCTTGATTTCTTCCTAAAGAATCATCAATTTTGTAAAATATTGATTGACAAAATCTGTGCCTTGTTTCAATAAATGCATTTCTTCAAGAAGATATGAAAGTCTTAATGCATCCACATTTGAAAACCTTGTTGTAAAATTCTTCCAAACCGCATGAGCGTTCTTGAAGTACATCAAACTTTGTGCAATGGTGTTTTCAACAGAATTTAAGATCCATGATCTCACCATTGTATCACATTGTCTCCATGCATGGAATTCTGCTGAGTCTGCTTCTGGCCTTTTTAATTGTGCCGTCTACGAAGCAATTTTGTTTTTGGTGATCAACACCATCTCCATGGACATTTTCTAGGGATTGTAGTTGTTTCCATTCATCAATGGCTGAACAAGAACCAGAGAAGGATTCTCATTAGGATGAACATAGAATGGACTAGAGGGACTTATTTCTTGTTTCTTAGCTGCCATGGCTATCAAGAATTTCAGAATTGATTCTCAAATCAACGATGATAGTGAAAAACCGATCAAGAATTGATCAAAAATAGAGAAAATGATGACAGTTTGCTTTCAAAGAAATTGAAACCTTAGAAAGGATGGAGAATACTATCAAGTTTCTTCAAAAAAACGCAGGAAAGCTTTTAGAAATTCTCAAATTTCTGCTCTGATACCATGATGAAGTTTGTAGAATTACAAACAAACAAAATAAAATGCGGAATTATTATTGATCACGTAAAAGTTACAAGTTATTTACAATGTGGCCGACCATGGGGTATTTATAGCTTCATACACCTCATGATTCAATTTGAAGTTGGTTACAAACGGCTACAAAAGATTACAACTAGATAACCGCTTTCTATATTGCACTATATTAAACTGATCATCAGTCTGCCGAGTCTTTGCACAGTCAGCAGGCTGCTAGTGTTCATGCTGTCAGCAGACTGCTGATATCTTCGATTGATCAGCAGGGTGCACTCCGCATTCCCATCACCTTTTATACTGTAACAGAGTAGCAATTCTTGAAGTAAAGCACATATACAATGCACCTCGGCAACCGTATTAGATAAGGACTTATATTCTACTTTAGTGCTACTTTTAGAAACCGTTTGTTGTTGCTTGAAGTGCTAATTGATCAAATTTTGCCCAAGAAAAATACAATAGGCCCCAACAGAACGACGATCATTAGAATCAGCAGCCCAATCCACATCGGTAAAAGCATGTAAGGCATGATGAGAGGCACGAGTCAGGTAGAGGACATCTGAGATAGTGTGTTTAAGATTGTGCAAGATACGCTTAACGGCCATCCAATGATCTTCAGTACGTGCATGCATGAATTTGCTAACATATTGAACTACAAAGGCAATAAATAGGCAAGTGAAAGTAAGATGCTGAATCCCGCCGACAATGGTACGATAGAGAGTAGGATCTGAAAAGAGAGACTTCCATGTTGTTGGAGATGACAGTTGGCAACCATGGGAGTAGTGCATGGCTTGGCATCCGGCATGCTAGCATTATCAAGTAGCTGTAAAATCTATTTCCGCTTAGTGAGATAAAATGCATTAGAACCGAGAGAACCTCAACCCCAAGAAAAAAGGAGAGAAACTCAAGACCATTGACAAAAAGTAACCCGAGAGATGATCAAGAACAC
Source organism: Gentiana straminea (assembly GCA_036785695.1). Classification (NCBI taxonomy): domain Eukaryota; kingdom Viridiplantae; phylum Streptophyta; class Magnoliopsida; order Gentianales; family Gentianaceae; genus Gentiana; species Gentiana straminea. The sequence continues at coordinate 14,175,213 of JAVUPR010000223.1, read as the reverse complement.
GATGAATGAGAGTAGGTGACAAGCCAATAATAACAAGGTCATAAACAAAGATTAGGAGATGGGGAGCCTAGCGTAATCCATAGAGACTACGCTTAAGACGTCATACATGATGTGGGAAATCCGGATGAACAAATCCCGACGGTTGCTGTATAAAAGACACAGTCTATTAGATAACCATGTAAAAAAGCATTTTGAATGTCTACCTGACGAATGGGCCATTGATGAGTGAGAGCAAGAGTGATCATGAGGTGAATAATGATAGTCTAGACCACATGAATAAAGGTTTCCTGAAATTCAATGCCCTCAACCTGATAGAATCCTTTGGCAACCAACCGAGCCTTATGTCGTTCGATCAATAGAGCCATATGCATGAGACTTAACACGAAAAAACATTTGTTACCAATAACACTCATATTAGGAGTGTAAAGAACAAGGTCCGAAGTATCATTGCGAATCAAAGCATAATTTCATCCTGCATCGCATCACGCTAAACACGGCGTTTAGAAGATTCGGTGTAAGAAGTGGGTTCAAAGGTGGTGAAAGCCGCAAGGTAACCTTTAGGCAAAGGATAACGGATGAAGTCAGGATGTTGTTTGGGCTTAAAAGTGTTTCTCTTAGAACAAGTCACCATGGGATGAGGAGGAGGTGACGGGGAATCACTTATGGCTTTGATACCATAGCAACTGTGCAATTGAAATATGTTTTTCAATCATTGAATGAACGCAAACTACTTACTAAGTACATGAGACTTAGGCAGCAAGTAATACAATAATTATCGGTAAATGATAAATATTAAATGGATCCTTCCAGATTATTTAGGGTATTCTCAACATTCACACTTGTACCAAACCCCATTTTATAGGCAATTTAGCTTTAAAATCCAATATATTGAACTAGACCGACACATTGTCTCACATCGATTTCAAGATAGAATTCTTTCCAACATCCATAGCCCCGGCCTCTTAACTGGCTAACCTATGTACCAAACCATTAGATACCTATTGATGTGCCTAAACCGTATTTCGGCCCGCGGATCCTTATTCGGGTCCGTCCGGTCGCCCATGCAAAGGCTATAGGGCCGCAAGGCTTTGGGGCCGCCAGCTCTCAGCCCTCAATGCTTTGGGGCCGCCAGGCTCTAAGCCTGTCAGCTCTCGTTAGCTGGCCTGCTCCCGGCCCTTATAAATAACAGCATCATCTCAATTACAAAGGGAGGAAGGCTTCACTTCCAACTACGTAAATTGGGCTTGATCCCTTAAAAACAAAGGGTACGTAGGCAGCCACTTGAGGCTCAACTCATAATCATAAACACAACATTTTCTTCATATTGTTCTTGAGCACCACCGTGCAACCACTAGAACTCACTTTAGCCAGATATCCACCACATAAACACCGCAAATACTACCGTGATAATTTCGACATTATCAGTTCATTGATGTGCCTAAACCGTATTTCAGCCCGCGGATCCTTATTCGGGTCCGTCCGGCCGCCTAGGCAAAAGGCTTTGTGGCCCCAAGGCTTTCGGGTCGCCAGGATCTCAGCCCGCCAAAGGCTATGAGGCTGCAAGGCTCTGGGGCCACCAGTCTCTCACCCCTCCAAGATCTTAGCCTATCAGCTCTCGCCGGCTGGCCTGGTCCAGGCCCCTATAATAGCAGCATCACCTCCATTAAAAAGGGAGGAAGGCTTCACTTCCAGAACTATGTAAATGGGCTTGATCCCTTAAAAACTAAGGGTACGTAGGCAGCCACTTGAGGCTCACATAATCATAAACACAATATTTTCTTCATCTTGTTCTTCAAGATCCTCATCTTGTTCTTAAGCACCACCATTCAACCACCGGCAAAATCACTCACTTTAGCCAGATATACACCACATAAACACTGCAAACACTACCATGATAATGTCGACATTATCGCTTTTGGGTTGAACCTTCAACAAGATCTTCTTCTAGCTCTCCAAGTCTTCAACAAGATCTTCTTCTAAATTACCGGGAAATCGACATTTTCAACAATTTTCCGGTCAGATCTGAGGTTTCTAGTGGCCCAAAACAACCCCTTTTAGGTTTTCCTATGGCCTAAAGCAGCCCACTTTTGGTTTTCCGGTTGAACCTTCAACAAGATCTTTTTCTAGCTCTCCAAGTCTTCAACAAGATCTTCTTTTAGATCTCCAAGTTTTCAACAAGATCTTCTTCTATATCTCCAAGTCTTCAACAAGATCTACATCTAGATCTTCAAATCCTTATCAAGATCTTCCAAAATCCTTTTCCAAAATCAATTAATATTTAATATTAATATTATGGTAATCTTATCAATTAAATTGCACAACTCAAATGTATCCTATACACATGAAATTGGCGCCACCTTTAGCCAATATTTTGGCATCCGGAATATTCTTTAATTAATATTATACTATGATTAATTAATTCACAAAATACATGTATATCATATATATACATATCTCGAAATTTATGTATAATATACATATTTAATTAATCAACATAATTAATATCTTGTATTTAACTTATTCATAATAAATAAATACCACCATATTAATTTACCACTATAACCTTTATAGTCGTGAGATAAATTCCTTTCTTATTTGGTTATCAACTATAACCATATTTTAATCCGGCTAGATGTTCTTATGTGTGACCCGATAGGCTTCTGAATATGTTGGCCATAGACACAAAGTGCAAATTACGAAAATGCCCTTCATGCCTAACAATCACGGGATAGCGTCTAGCCACACACCGTGACCCCCAATCATCGGAAGAGTCAAATGCAATGACTACTACCTTTTATGTGAAACAGTTACCGTGTAACTTACAATCCTATCGCTGTAATAATATCCATACAGTCGTTAGTCGAGTGTCAAAAAATCAACGACCGTATCGTATAATCTGGATATCATGCTCTCTCGAAGTAACTCATTTACTCTCACTTTGCAAAGATTCACGAGAGTAAGACATTACTTATAAGAAGGCCCTCTCGGATATTCACCCCTACTATTAGGGCACGCGATTCCCGGACGACCAAATATGTATACTCCGCATGCTTCAGTATCACACCCAATCACTATTGTATGATCGCCCCATGGCCAAAGGAAACCTCAATAGTGTCAAAGCATGACAATCCACACCGTGATGCCATGAAGACTCCGGTCTTAAGGATAATTACACAATAGCCACATAGTGTGACACTTATCAGTGTTAGTGGGTCAGTCTAACATACGCATTCTCTAATACACATCCGCATACAGTCCAAGTGTCTCTACACTTCGACAGACAAGATCTATCCCTACTCTTAATGACAGAAGACATCTAATACGTGCTAGCCTGTTTATACTATCAATGCCCTGTTTAATAGTACATCAACCTAGAGACATTTAAGTATCAAACTTATTAAAGTGATTAAAAATCTCATCAACCATAATCGCCTATCATGGTTTCTCTATCACAATTTAGTACTAAGGACGTTATCATATAACAATTCACAATTGGTTATTTAAGAGAACAAATATACGACAACAGAAAAACCATTTAATATATGCATAAACACAAAGAAATAGTAGAAATGATCCGACCCGGTCGGATCCGGTCCAACCCGATTGGGTTTAGGACACTATTTCAACAATATTCCACTTGGCCTAAAACCAATCACTCGTACACACAAGACCAAGTTGAAACACAAGAATCTCATGCAATACTCGCAACCATGAATTAATTGATCACTAGCCGTAAACGGATCGCTATCCGTGGGGACTCGTGAGGACTACCTTCATATAATGCTCCAAATGACCAAGTCAAAAGGAACCGCCTCAACACACACATGTATCTCTGACGAGACCCTGGTCCTTGCTTCAAGAAATGAATCCACTTACTATATCAGATATATTGAAAAGGTGGAAGAACCGTATAAGGTTCAGGAATAAACCTTCTAGATCCATGTACTGCTCCCGCTGCACCTCCAAGGCACTACTATGTTTTGGCCTAGTTCTAGAATTTACAATGACCCATTGCCAAGAACATTTCCAGCTCATTGTATCACTTAATCAAAGTGACTGCAAACCCAGACTGTAGCTCCCACTAGCCTTCATAAGACTCAGGATATACGTCTGTACATCTATGTTTATTTAATTCCAAGTTTCAATAAACTAGGAACTCTTTCTTAACTTGTTTAAGGATATTCTCGACATTCACTAGATCTACTTCCATAATTGCTCATGACTCTTCATGGACAATGAACATCTGGCATAACTTTTATGATGGTTCCTATCGCAGTAGCAAAGGCAACCTTCCATAAGCATTATCTTTCACCTTATCTTTAGGACTAATGTCCTAACATAGATAGATTTTGAGAACACCGGCTGGCAGTATCCCCTGTCGCGATCTATGCTAAACTCTTTTAGCATCACATCTATGTAGGTAAACTATAATCTAATAGCAGTTAAATCTATCACTATAGATTCTTATTTCCAAAAATAAGAACTGCCAATCCAAGTGCTTTTGTAAAGATCTTGAACTACCAAACATTAATTGACTGTGAAATGGGGTGATAATTCCCGAGAGAGATATCCAATACCTTACGCAAAAATCGTAATACACTCTCACTATCCCTCTTACACATTGGGCATATCCCTTCTTTTGACTAAATCAGACTCCTTTGATTATCAAACAAAGAAATCATCTAGAGAAACTTGTTTGAGTCCATAAATGGATCTCATGGGCTCACATATCATGTTATCATCTATGAACATCGAGTTGTTTGCCCAACGTCTTGAACACTATCATATAGCCATGATACGAAGTTATAACAAGCATAGTCTGAATAGAACTGGGCTCAGCTAGCAGCATAAAGATAATTACAAGGTTTACACCCCGTATCCTTCAACCGTCACTATAGCCTTGTGGTAATAATATTACCATCCATGTCAGCTTTTCAGGGACATTCCCTCTAAGTAAGACAGACTAGGTTCGCAACCTGGTTGTCACTGATGGAATCTAATTCAGATATTATGGCTCCTGGCCATATCTCTCAATCTTGCCTTTCAAACATTCCTTCATAAGTCGTGAGATATACATTCTTCAATATGAACATACCAGCAGCCCTTTCAGGCTTAAGGTTATCCACAGACTTACAGAACTTTTGTGTGCACTAGGCATTGTTCTACACCTCATCACTATGTGGCGTCTGCTCACGTTCCTATGGTTGAATATCTCCTTGTGGTTCTCAAACTACTTTTGAGATCTAATTTACTCCCACTGTTTCTTTTGGAATAAACACTTCTCTATAAGACAGTATGTTTGGAGACAAACACCTTTTGCTCCGCGGACAAGTAAATAATATCTAGCGTACTTGCTAAGACATTCCACAGAGTTGCATATATCGTACTTGGCTCCAAGCCTTTCTGACTTTGCATATGACAACTTCAAATCATCGGTTAAGATAGATTCGACATTATCCCCTTCTATATCTAATATGGATTTTATTCAACCTTTATTCTTTGGAACTCGGTTATGTATAAGGGCATTATCCCGAAACGGGTAAGGGATACTTCACATGGCTTGCGTCACCCCTTTATCATATAAAGTGTTGTTTCCATTTTAGGAACATAATATAATTGAGTATCCCAAAAATGGTATCTTTCAAGGGAGAATCTGATTCCTTTTCAGACGACTTCTAAAACACCATCCAGTTATTAATTGCTTCAATCCAATTAAAGATTAAATCCTAAGTAGATCATCAATCTCATATTCGTACTAGCTCGAACTTTTCGGGCTTTCGAATTGTCATACTTCAATAAGTACATTCAACTATTCCAAAAAATAGTCCAAGAGAGAGATAAACAATTGTTTATGGTATAAATTGTCATAAGCCAACAAACATCAATATGTTTAGGCTCTAGTCAATCTTCTAGGTTTCATAACCTTTTCTTAAAAGGGTAATTTAGTCCTCTTTGGATAAGATACGTATAACCCACATGATTCATAATCATATGGTTCAGCATCATCAGAATAACGTTTGGTTACACGCTTCCCTTCCATAGAGACTGTGCCTAGAACAACCATAAATCAAGAAACTATGTAGAGACTAAGAGTTCCTTCGAGTGGCCGTGACCGGCTATCAGACATGTGTGACGCGGTCTATCTACAATCAATGATTCCGCTAACAGCCATACAAATATTTAGTTGAGATTTTTCACCTATATCAACTATTTAGTGACATAAATCTAGTATGTTAGATTCAGTGACCTTTCAACTTTATCGGAATAACATTTATTCCTTACAATTGAATATGTCTACTAAATTCTAACAAATGACTGAACTTGTGTTCTTCATAAGAACCGGAACATAATAACATTTATTTAGTTCCCTTATCAGTTTACTAGACTTAGAACACAAAACCGAAAAAGTCGCAGCGTTTGCTTCACTTTCCGTATCTCAGTGTATTCCGTATTTAATCTTTCTAATTTAATCCCACTCGTAGGATATCATATATCCGAGAGTTGACTTGAGTTTAGATAGATTTGTCTCAGCATGTTTGCTTAGGATAAAGGCTTCAATAAGTCATCTATTTAAACACTTGCCCTAACTTTCCTTTTTTTTTAAATCCTTTAAGCACTTGTAAATATTTCTTAGTATAGTCTTCATAAGACTTAAGAAATATCACAAGAGCTTTGTCTTTAATTTCCTTTCATAAAGAAATCTAAACTTTATCAAATAGTTCACTTAACCTTTTGAATTGTATTCAAAACATTGACTATTTAATTAACCTTTAAGCAATGATTAAAGAATTAAGTCGATACTTAAATCTTACAATTTTGAAAACAACATTTCCAAAATTCGGTGCGGTTATTCTTATCCAACGTTTGAATAAATTGTCATTGTATGACTGAATGATCATTTCGGATTGTATCCAATATCATGAGCTTCCGCTTTTTCATTAATAATTTAAGTCTTGGAGCACTGCATCAAATATGTAGTCTCCTTGTCTCTAACTACTATAACGGGGTTGCTCGCGTTATTGCTTATTTTAAAAGGATTAAAATTACTTAACCATATTTGAGAACGTTTCTCAAAAGGTAACAGCCACAATTTTGTTTTACTAATCGAGAATGAAAAACATAAATATAAAAGTTTGCTAAAAACTACAACCTAAAATGAAAATAAAAGAGTGTTGTTGTTTATACACGCAAAATCCAAAATGGTCTTTTGATTTAGGATTTTGCTCCCACTAGTCAACTACTCCTAATTGACTTTCAAGAATTTTCCAAAATTCTTTAGTGGCTGAGATCCAATCTAGTTACTTGATTCCCGGCGGTGGTCGATCAATCAAGATAATTTCAAAAGGTAGGTAACACTTTACCAATCACATCACTATATAATTCTCAGTGGTTGACTAGTCAACTCTTTGGCGATACACATCACTATGTGTTAGTCAACCCCTTGTCTCTAAAGTCAGACGGCCCTGACGGTGGCCAATCAGCGAAAGAATCTAATCAAGTCATAACCCAATATTCACGAGATCTCATATGATCATATCTCAATAACGACGATATACCCGAGTAGGTCAACTCCCGACGGTGGTCGATCAGTTGGATCCGAACAAGGGCTCTTCACCGTCGTTATAATATTGGGAGACAATATTTTGACTTGATTTTTGTTGTGAAAGTATTTTTTTAAATTAATTCACTTAATTAATTTTAATCATGGTCTCATCAAATATATCAATCTCTATAGATATATATCCTACACATTTATCTAGATCGTGCGTAGTCATGCATCTATCGTATCATATAAAATAAATACAAGCACAATATAAATAAATGCGTAAAGTAACCGGTATGATCATGGACTTTTCCTAGGTGCGGTTTCGAATACAAACTGACGAAACCGCGGGTCACAATCTAAGGTAGCTGCAACCGCCAATAGGATCTTTAATGCGCCATTCTATCCCCTGGATATGGCCTAGTGGTGAAGACATGGGTGTTTAAAAACAAATTCGTTAGGTCTAAGGTTCGAACCCCACAAGGGGCGAATCGCTCTTTGTCTCCCTTCAATGGGCATCTTGTGTTCTTGTTACTAATATTTTACATCTCCATACACCTGTGGGATCGGGAGTATGGGGACCCTCGGGGGTAGGGTTTACCCTTTTAATGCGCCATTCTCCAATGGGATCTTTATTTTCGTCTTTCTTTGGCCTTCATCTTCCGCTCCGTTCTTGTTACAATATTATTTCTATCTAATAAAATAAATACACCGGCCGCACACGGGGGGAGCTAATGGGAATGAAAATGCAGAAAATAAACTAGGTCACGTTCTTCATAACGGCCTAGGGCAATTTTAAAATCCAACAGAAAATAAGATCATTTACATCTATCCTATTGGTCGAGTCCATGATCAATCGGGGTCCATATAATCATATTATATCTACTATATGTAATCCATACAATAACATCTTATGAAAAAGATAAAATTAAAAACTTAACTACTTGCGTCTTTTTTAATCGATTAACGTTTAATCAATTAAATAATTTTACCCAATCAATTAACTAATTAACATTTAATTAATTAAATGATTTTAATCGAAATAAAATTAACGATTAATTTTAAACCGATTTCAATTTTAATTTTAAGTAATTAGAACTATTCTAAAAATAAATCAAAATTAAAATTAGGTCTCCTTTGTTTCTTTCCTTTTGATTCATAATCAAAAGGGATGCCTTTGGTTTCCCAAACCAGAAGGCATCTCCCTTGGCCCTTTCCAAAATAAAATATTTTGAAAAGGGCCTAGGCCCATTCCAAACAAAATTTGGAAAAACCAATATTTTGGTTAATATGCCTGGCCACTTCTCAAAATCAAAATTTTGAAAGTGGCCTAGGCGGCTAGGCCTAGGGGTGCACATGGTCCGGTTTTCCGGTTTTTTATCGCTTTTAAAACCAAACCATTTTTTTGGCTTTCAAATTCTCAAACCAAAACCGAACCATAACTAGGTAAACCATTATATTCGGTCCGGTTTGGATCGGCTTGGTTCCGGTTTTTCCCGGTTTATTTGTCTTCTCTATTCATTATATATATATATATATATATATATATATATATATATATATGTGTGTGTGTGTGTGTGTGTGTGTGTGTGTGTGTGTGTGTCATATTGTAATAGGTCCTATTGTTTCATATTGTAATAGGTCCTATTAGGATGGGGCCAAAACCTACGTATGAGATATTAATTATTTACATGTAGTGATAAGTAAAAGGGATTTTATTTGCACCACACCTAATCTACTCGTGCATCACTCTACATGTGCACTACAAGAAAACCGACTTTTTGTGGGTGCATTGTGAGAACCCACTTTGATTAAAGATCCTCATAATCAATAGTGATATACATAGACACATATATTGTACATACATTTACGCATACACATATATATGTACACGCATGTAAATATTAAATCACACGGACACACACACACATATATATATACATATGTAATATATATATATATATATATATATATATATATATATATATATATATATACATATATATATATATATATATATATATATATATATATATATATATATATATACATATATCCGGTTTGGTCCGGTTTTTATTTTAAAAATCCAAAACCAAATTGTTTTTCACGGTTTGGTTTTTTACAATACAAAAACCAACCAAAAAACCATGGTTTACACTTTTCCGGTTTGGACTGGTTTGGTTCAACCGGTTGGTTTGATTTCCGGTTATTTTGTTCACCCCTAGGCCTATGTCTTTTTCCCAAATCAAATATTTGGAAAGCTCATAGGCCTATTCCAAAAAAAGTTTGGAAAGGCCATTATTATTTAATGTCATGTGGCATCACAATGGCCTAAACTATTTGAACCATTAGTTAGCCATATGACACAACTAAACAAATGAGATATTAATCACAACTATGAACCATATTGAATCAAAAATACACAAAACAAAAATTTGGAGATCCGCCAGCTTTGACTGGTCAACCGCCGCCGCAACCGCTAGGGGTGGTGCCGCCGCCAGTCGGCCGAGCACCACCCGATCTCGTTTTTTTTTCTTTTCGTGTATCATCTTGCGAATCAAAAATCTTTCATCTTTTAATTACGTGATTTAAACGATAAAATTAACTACGCAAATTAGCATGCTTATTGCTTAAGCTCGAAGCTTTCTTTGATACCACTGTTAGGAAATTTATGCGGGAACGCAGCGGAATTCAAAATTTTGATTTCCTTTTACTCAAGATCGACTTCGTTTAAGCAACAAACATAAAATAAGTAGACAAAAGAATACCTTAGTTGATCCAATTGGATCGACGCTTTGTCTACGGTTGTAGTTTCTGCACGAAGCCGCCCAAGCGTTCGGCCTCTACCGGTGATCCACACGAACACCTCGCCGGAATCCCATCATGGATTGCTACCAGAAAAACTCGGCTGCTTGACTGACTTTTTCTCTCTCATAAATCTCTCTCTAGGAAGCTCCCTATTTTTCACAAGAACTATTAGCTCTTGGAATTATGATGAACAAAAGAACTAGCCAAGCCTCCTATATATAAGGCATGGCGCTCCCCTCTACAGTTCCCAATCTGATTGGGATTAGCTTCTAGTAGATAGATGAGAGAGAAAAATTTCCTAATAAAATAAGGAAAATCTCTTTGATTGATTTATCTCATTAATATTCAATATCTTATATTAAATTATGTTTCCAAGTATATTGACAATTCTTATATTGAATATATCTTTACCTTATGACCATAAATCTATTTTTCCAAAATCAATTAATATCTAATATTAATATTATGGTAATCTTATTAATTAAATTGCACAACTAAAATGTATCCTATACACATGAAATTGGCGCCACCTTTAGCCAATATTTTGGCATCCGGAATATTCTTTAATTAATATAATACTATGATTAATTAATTCACAAAATACATGTATATCATATATATACATATCTCTAAATTTATGTATCAATATATATATTTAATTAATCAACATAATTAATATCTTGTATTTAATTTATTCATAATAAATAAATACCACCATATTAATTTACCACTATAACATTTATAGTCGTGAGATAAATTCCTTCCTTATTTGGTTATCAACTTTAACCACATTTTAATCCGGCTAGATGTTCTTATGTGTGTGACCCGATAGGCTTCCGAATATGTTGGCCGTAGACACAAAGTGCAAATTATGAAAATGCCTTTCATGCCTAACGATCACGGGATAGCGTCTAGCAACACACCGTGACCCCCAATTATCGAAAGAGTCAAATGCAATGACCACTACCTTTCATGTGAAACAGTTACCGTGTAACTTACAATCCTATCACTGTAATAATATCCATACGGTCGTTAGTCGAGTGTCAAAGCATCAATGACCGTAACTTATAATCTGGATATCATGCTCTCTCAAAGTAACTAATTTACTCCCACTTTGCAAAGATTTACGAGAGTAAGACATTCCTTATAAAAAGGCCCTTTCGGATATTCACCCCTACTATTAGGGTACGCAATTCCCGGACTACCAAACATGTATACTCCGCATGCTTCAGTATCACACCCAATCACTACTGCATGATTGCCCCATGGCTAGAGGAAACCTCAATAGTGTCAAAGCATGACAATCCACACCGTTATGCTATGAAGACTCCGGTCCTAAGGATAATTACACAACTGCCACATAGTGTGACACCTATCAATGTAAGTGGATCAGTCTAACGTACGCATTCTCTAATACACGTCCAAGTACAGTCCAAGTGTCTCTACACTTTGATAGACGAGATCCATCCCTGCCCTTAAAGACAGAAGACATCTAATACGTGCTAGCCTGTTTATACTATCAATGCCCTGTTTAATAGTACATCAGCCTAGAGACATTTAAGTATCAAACTTATTAAAGTGATTAGAGATCTCATCAACCATTATCGCCTATCATGGTTTCTCTATCACATTTTAATACTAAGGAGGTTATCATATAACAATTCACAATTGGTTCTTTAAGAGAACAAATATACGACAACAGAAAAGCCATTTAATATATGCATAAACACAAAGAAATAGTAGAAATGATCCGACCCGGTCGGATCCGGTCCAACCCGATTGGGTTTAGGACACTATTTCAACATGTTCATCACCGATTCACCAGATATGAGCTTGCCAGATATAGGCTCGCCAAGAATAAGCTTGCCAAAATGAGCTTGACAAAATAAGCTCGCAAGAATGAGATCGCCAGATATGAGCTCGCCAGATATGAACTCGCCCAGAATGAGCTCTCCATATATGAGCTCGCCAGATATATATCAGCTCGCCAGAATGAGTTCGCCCAGCACGAGCTCTCAAGATACTAGCTCTCAAGCGCTCCAGATACGAGCTCTCAAGCTCTCCAAGTACGAGCTCTCAAGCTCTCTATGTTACGAGCTCTCAACCTCTCCAGGTACGAGCTCTCAACCTCTCCAAGTTACGAGATCTCAAGCTCTCCAATACGAGATCTCCAGGTAAAAACTCTCATTGGCATTTATTCTCGTTCCACAACTTAAATGTTTACGCTTCAATTTTATTTTTTGAACTCTCCCCCCGAACGTGGTGGGTCAAGCTATCTTATTTTTAGAACTCTCCCGACCAAAAGTGGTGGGACGAGCCTTATTATTTTTGGAACTCACCAGTGGTCAGCTCGTCATCAAAATGAGATTTCTCTTCACCAGCAACAAGTCCGTCCGCTTAAATAGCGTGGCTCCAAAAGACGGTCCGCTTAATAGCGCGGCCCCAAAAGATGGCCCGTCCGCTTCATGGCGCGGCCCCAAAAGACCGCCCGCTTAATAGCGCGGCTCCAAAAGACCGTCCGCTTAATAGCACGGCATCAAAAGACCGTCCGTTTAATAGCGCCGCACCAAAAGACCGTCCGCTTAATAGTGCGGCATCTCAAACCCGTTTGCTTAATAGTGCGGCATGAAAAGCATGTCCGCTTCATAGCACGGCATGATAAGCCCGTCCGCTTGATAGCACGCTCCCAACGGCAAGTCATCTCCTGGCATATAAGCCAACAAAGACCTACTCAAAGTATGGCACTCAGGCAAAGCTAACAGGCAATCCGCCACATAGCAAGCCATCACGGCATTCCAAGGCAATAGATTCGCGAGCAAACTTTACCTAACATTTCGAGAAAATGCTTAAGGCACGGAGTATGGAGCCATTGATGCGCCTAAACCGTATTTCGGCCAGCGGATCCTTATTCGGGTCCGTCCGGCCGCCCATGCAAAGGCTCTGGGGCCACTCTCTCAGCCCGCCAAAGGCTCTGGGGCCGCAAGGCTCTAGGGCAGCCAGGCTCTCGCTCCACCTCTCGCCTGCGCTCCCGGCCCCTATAAATAGCAGCATCACCTCCATTACAAATGGAGGAAGGCTTCACTTTTTGAACTACGTAAATTGAGCTTGATCCTTTAAAAATTAAGGGTACGTAGACAGACCACTTGATGCTCAGCTCATAATAATAAACACAAATTTTTTTCATCTTGTTTTTCAAGATCTTCATATTGTTCTTGAACACCGGCGTGCAATCACCGACAAAATCACTCACTTTAGCCAGATACCCATAACATAAACACCACAAATACTACCGTGATAATTTCGATATTATCACCTACGATTTCATTTAATTCTTCCGTCCTTGGACATTCACAATGTTTTCCAGAAGTCTAGCTTGTGGGGTGATAAAAGTTAATACCATAAGGTAATGCACACCAAGTAAGACACTTTGAACAAAGGAGCTGACCCCTCAACAACAATGCAATTACCAAGATAAGTCAACGGTGGTTAGATGGAGTTGAGTAAACAAAATAGGTGATGTCAGCAGTGAGCTCATAAATTTGATGAATATATTCAGTGATAATTGGTAACTAGATAAAGGCGGTTGAGGATCGATTACACCCCAAAACTAGATAAATCACCCTCATCTTACGGTTAAATTTGAGATTTGGCAATTATTAGATTTGGCAATTTTGCCATCAATGTAGTGTCATATTTTGCAAAAATCATCCCTTTTTAAATTAGTGTCATGTTTTGCAAAAATCATCTCTTTTTAAATTGGGTGAGAGGTTTAAAAGGATAAAAAAAGATCGGGAAAATGAGAACCAGGACAGTGGAAATATAAATTGGGTAACAAGAACAAATCCACTGTTCATAACTCCAAATCTACTATTTGCTGCAGTGGAACTGACCTCAAATCTAATGTTTCACTATCACAATAGAATAACGATATGTCCTTTTTATCCGAAAAAAATTTCACTGTCATCTTTATGTATTTCTATGTTTAAATTGTTTTTTTAACAATAAACCCTTTTAAATTTCCTCGTTAACTTGAAAAAAATACGTGAATGAGTCTCACTCTCCCGTAAATTTAACAACATTTTTAATATTATATATATATATATATATATATATATATATATATATATATATATATATATATATATTTTGAGGGTATATTTTTATTTTATATAAGTATTTGCCAAGAATGACGCATTAATGAAAATATCAGGATTCAAGGAAACTAAAATTTAATCAGGACAAAACCTATACAAACTTCCCAAAATACTCTTTTTATGTATTTTTCAAAAAATGCCATGATATGCGCCGATTTATTCACTTTTGCCCTGATATGCGCCGATTTTGGGTTTTTTTGATAGCTCCGCCACATCTGCAACTTCCGTCCAACCACCACCTCCCGCTAATCCAACCCTACCGCTATTGTAGCCTTAAACCCTACAGCAGCCTGTGTCAGATTTGGGTCCGTCTCCCCTCTGACCTCTGCGAAATCTTTGTAATTGCAAACATCAGCAACAATTGCAGACGGCCGGAAAACATGGCATCCGATGCCGGAAAAGCAACGGTTTAAGTCAGCAGCAACAATTGAGACGGCCTAAAAACATGGCATCCGATGCCGGAACAACACCTCCGCTGATGATATCGACGCCGCTGCCAGGCTGTATTTTTTTGGGTTGAGGACTTCGGATAACAAGGGGTGTTTACCATGGCAGTCGGACTGGGGCCATGTGCACCGGCGAAGGAGTTCAACGGCGGCCTTGGTTGCCGGAGAAGCGGGCTGTATTTTTTTTTTTTTTTGAAAATGTTTAGAGTTTAGGGTTGTTACTATTAATTTTTTAACGTTATTACATTTTATTGATGTAACTTTCTCTATTTTTACGGGCAGTTACTACTTGTTTATTGGCCGTTACTACATTTATGGACTGTTACTACTTTTTTTTGGCTGTTACTACTTATTTTTTGGCTGTTACTACTTTTTCATTGGATGTTACTAAATTTTATGGGCTGTTACTACTTGTTTTTTTGGCTGTTACTACTTTTTCATTGGATGTTACTAAATTTTATGGGCTGTTACTACTTGTTTTTTGGCTGTTACTACACTTTATCTACATGTTTAATATGTAAAAGGGTATTTTTATCCAATTATTATGAATTTGTCCTTTTAATCACATAAATGTAGTAACGTCCTTCTATCATCGTTTATGATTTTTTTGTCCTTCTGGCCCATTCCCCCTATTTTATAATCAATTATTTATGTCTTTTTTAATTCCATTAAATCCTCCTCTATTCTATTAAAAAAACCTAGATATGTCGACTACACAATTACTTCCACGTTTTTTTTTCCAACATCCTTCATCTCTACTAGAAAATAGGGTTTTTGTTTATCACGATTTGAAAATGACAACGGGTTTGGAATGAAAATGCAATTTGAGAAAATGAAATGTATAGTTAAACGTGATGTATATATATGAGAAATAAAAATAAAAAATTCTTTTTTGTCAGGAATGAGTTTAAAATATATAATAAATATTAACAAAAAAATTATGATTCAACAAAAAAATCATACCTGATGCCTCTTGTTGAATTCATTCTGGGCAAATACAATAAGAATAATTAAACACAAAAAACAAAGAGGTGAACAACTGCAATTTATACTATAAAAAAATAAAAATAAAAACATACCCGAATTTTAGGTAAATAAGTAAATATAGGATTATACATCTGCAAATCTACCATCTTCAACGTAGTAAAAAATCATTAGTTTTTAACGGAGTGATTTCCGAGATTTGTTTAAATTATGATTTTTTTTTAGGGTTTAAATTATGATTTAGTTTTTAATAGAGTGATTTCCGGGATTTGTTTAAATTTTGAATTTGGTCATAAATAGCATTTAATTACTTTAATGAGTATTTCCGAGATTTGTTTAAATTTTGAATTATTTTTTAATAGAATGATTTCCAGGATTTGTTTGAATTTTGAATTTGGTCATAAATAGCATTTAATCACCTTAATGAGTCAATTGTGCAAATTGGCATACATTAAGGCTGAGTATTGAATGAGGTCGGGTCATAAGCCGGGTAATGGGTAATAAATGTGTTTGGAGCGGGTTATCGAGTCAATCAATTTTATTTCCTCTCCTATATATATATATATATAGATATTACAATCAAATCTTTACACTTTTACACGGTGTCTCCATACGTGTGAAGACACCATACAAGTATTTCCGTACCTCTACACCTTTGTTTAATTTGGCGGCTGCATCTTAAAAGTGCATGGGCCAGCCAAGTGGCTAAATAAAATATTACAATGAGATGTTTTTGTAATGTATATATAGGTGTGTGTGATTAATCCATTTATTTTCATATATTAATCGTATTGACTCATATCGATCAACTATTATATATTGAACTAAATTTAGTAGTTACAAAATGTTGCAAACTCGTAATTTTTATTCGTTATGATCTGTTAGAAAATTGATGGTTAAAATGAAATATTTTAAATGATATGTCATATTGGGCTTATTGGGCTTAAGTGTGTGAATGGAAAGTGTTATGGAAAAGAAAAATGGGAAGAAGCTAATCCGGATTTCACCTTGGTTTACCCTTGGGCTTGTGCATGCCCCCGTGTCCTGCGTACACAAATGCAGCTCGATTCGAAGGGCTCACGACAAGGCTCGGTTTGGCAAATAAAATCTTTATTTTATTTTTCCAATACCGAATGCTCTTGAATGCTGTTGTGAGACTGTTCCATTCCAACGTGATTATGCTGAATGCTGAGACCTTCCAGTTCTAACACTTATTCCATATTGATGATGACATTCAGTTGGTGAATTGTTCCATCTTCCATCAGTTTATCCACTCTCCTCTACTAGAGCCTGACTATATATATAGCCACAAATACAACAAGAAGAAGAGGAGCTTACGAACCAGAAGCCGATACACCGAAATTCCTCATCCTTCTACCTTTCTTATGGAAAATAGAGAGTTCAAGCAAATAGTTCTTAAACAAGGAAGTTATGGTGCAACCTGTCCTTGTTAACCGTTCTATCCTAGGAGACTAACGTTTCATTGAAGCTCAAGCACTCGACGGTGAGGGGATGAATTAGTCTTAAGGAAAGTGTGTTAAACACACGGCTCGGTTTCCTTCTACTTTTAATCTGTTTCAAAACAAACTGTAAGTTGTTTCTGTTGTAATTTCGATTTGTTGTAATTTTGCTTATTCATTTTCTAGTCAATGTAACCAGTTTACTACATAGAGTGCAACATGATCTTCTTCTGAGTTTTCTTCTGATTCTTTATGGTGGCATGTTTCTCGGCTGCATTGATGGCCATATATATGAACAGGGACGGATCTACCCAAGGAGAGGGGGCACTCGCCCCCGGTCAGATCCGGAAAATACACTACTATATATATGTTATGTATTGTTTTCGCCTCCGTAAAAGTTATATTCACACATATCATCTATAATAATCCGACAACTTGACATAAAAATTTATCATTTAAAAAAAAGTATATGGTTATTATTAAAGTGATACGTTTAAAAAAAATTATTAATTGGTTTCGGAATATTGTTTTTTTCAAAAACATTGTTTGTAGTGTTTTAAATCTTTATTGATAGAAGTAAAAATGTTAATGTGTTCGGATGAAGCGATATATAGTCGTACTTTTTTGCGATGTATTTTTTTCGAACTGTAGCGGAAAGGGGAAAAAAAAAACTACCACATATTTTTTTATTGAAAAAAATCTTTAGAATTTTTGCTCCCATAGTTCGGAATCCTGCATCCGCCCATATAGAGGCAACATTAGCACCCAGAATCTTACCATTTTGAGCCCTTATATAAGTTGTCATTGGACAACTTAACCTTTTAGAGCCGTTGATTACAACCAACGGTGAAAGAGTTGGTGACTAAGGGATGGTAAAGGGCTTGGTGGGCGTATCTTCTCTGCGAAGAAGATGGAATTATTATTATTATTATTATTGTTTAAAGTTTTCGGTTTCTAGACCTAACTGATTCGATTAATTTCGAAATTCGGATTAAATCTTACCTGCAGAGTCTGACCCTGATCAAGGGCAAGAACTATTTCAACATAATGTCTCAGAACAGAAAATATATATATATATTTTTTTTCAGAAACGAAAATAAATTTTTTTGTAGTTTTTTTTTTTTTTTAAATCGCCAACGGGAGTTAAGCATGTGCTTTGTGAATTGGGTTTTATTTTGATGTTTGGGCCGATATGCTTAAAGGCCTATTAAATTATTTTATTGAAAGGAATGGCATGTTGGATTTGTTTACGGGAGTACAAAAAGGTGTAAAGAGCTGCAATTTCGAAAGCAAAGCATTGCACCTGCCTTAAAGATTATATTTTGATATCAAGAATTTGTTAATCAAATATTAATGATTTGATTATTTATGATGTTAAGTTTTCGTATATAACAATTAGTATACATTATTTGTATAATGTCTAAATTAAGTGAAGATAATTTAATCAAATATTACGTGACACATGAAAAATGATTTATTGCATTTGATAAATGATAAATAGTGATACATACAGAATAAGTGACATAGAGTTAAAGTACTATTGATTTTGGTCCTTATTGTATATTGCAATTTATTTTTGCTCTTACTTCTGATTTCTGTACTTTTTGTGTGTAAACCTTTTGTGACATTTTAGATGGACTATTTTATGTGTCACGTATAATAACATTGATCATTATTAGTCATTCGTTTGTGACATATATAAGAAGAGACACATAGAAACAAGGTGACATAATATAGTAGAAGTGTTTGATTTTGTATATATTTGTGTAAAAGACTTTACTTAAAGTATTTAATCATATTCTGACCGATAACAGAATTAATCACATTCGTTAGTGATTATGGCATCATTGGCATGACATATAAAAAGATTAGTCACGTATGGCCAAGTGACAGAATATCATCGAAGTGATGATTGTTGGTTCATATAAAGATTTACATGTCATTAAGTGTCTGCCTTTGGATTATTGATCATTTGCAACATTAAATAATATGTCGTATAGCCAAGTCATGATTAGAGTTTAGCCACAACACCTTAAATTCATGACATATATGGACTAGTTGCCTTATGTTTAGTAATTAGATCATGACATATTTATGTTGTAATTATAGTGTAAGACAATAGACATGTATACTTGAACCACATCTAAATTTGTAAAACGTTGATATTTTCGAATATTGATGACATAAGTATCCGGTGTAGCCACAACAGCCTGACATATTATGCATAAAGTTTTTTTAATCACATATAATTGAAGTGATTAGAAATTTGTATCAACATACGATTAAATCGACTAATGGTTCAACTTAAAGGGTATGTTAATTTAGAAATACATTGGTATTTGACACAAGTTAGATGGTTTCTACAACTTCTATGTTATATTGTATTGTTGGGTTTAAAGTGTAGCCACATCAGCTCAAATGATTGGCAAAAAAGTATTACGCACATATATATGGTAATTAAATTATCATTTTAATCGCATATTGTTTTAGCGATTCAAGTAAGATATGTTGAAGTTGTGGTGATAAGGTTTTTGACGGATATAATTGAACCATATTTTTGTTATTAATATTTGGTGGAACCTAATGTTCAATTGATTTGATTAATTAAGGTTGTTTAGTCTTTCTTTATCGTTACAAGTACACACTATTTGATTGTTTGTATTACATGGAGAAACTATGTAATCAAACAGTATGTGTCACATTAAGACATTATTTCTCTTGCATCTCTTGGAATAGCCACAACATCTGGAATACTTGAGAAGCAATGCAAGGATTATTTACATAACGTATAATGATTATATAAGCGACACATAACATTTCAGATCAATTAGTTCATTTAGATAATGTTCAGCTCCACATGGAAGCAATTACCTTTATGAGACTAATTGAATAAGATGGAAATCAGCATAAAGATGAGGGATTTATCTTATGCCCATAGGTACAGATGGTCTCACTATATATAGTTGATTCTCCAGTTTTTTGATAATAAATTCTATGTAGTGTTTATAGCATGTACCCATAGGAAGGTCGTGAATTTACTTTTAAAAAAAATTTAACATTTGGTTGATTTTGTCTAAGGCAACTCATATGATTGTTATTGGAATGCTTAGGTTAGAATCTTGTCTATTTATGAGCATTTTAGCGAATCAATCGCTTATGTTGGTGCTCTTAAAATAGAACTAAACCATTTTAGATATGTATTTCCATTATGGATTATTATTTTTTCGGCCACCTTAATGTAAGAGTTGTCCTCAATGACATATAATAATATTGTTCATGTATCATTCTCATAATGGAAATTGGGTTACTATTGATGGTTTATATATCATTTTGGATTACGAATATTATGATTTTCCTATGGTCTTGGATGATTTCTATTCGTGATAGTGAAATTTAATACACTTTTCATGTTCGGTGTGTTCACAATATTTTGAACATTGAGAAATTTGTGGTCTATAGTTTATTTGATAATGTGTATTCTAGCATGATGAATGAATTCTATGAGACATATAGATATTTCATTTTGTCTGATTCTAAGAATTTACACTCAGAGGCTTGTTCTTATTAATTAAATGTTAATATTAATTGGCATTTTATTTTTGGTTATGGACACTAAAGTAAGTTACTCATTATGGAAGTTATTATGTGTTGGATCTCATATTCAATTGTGATATAAAGTAAAGTGTCTTAATTCCTTACTCCACTTTGTCAATTGTGCGCATGTTAAATTATCATCGTTGGATGAAAACATGAGGCTATCGTCGTTGGGCTAGGTAAACTCATGTGCTCAATTCAAGATTTTAAATCATTACTCAGTAGAGCTTGATAGCCTATTATGTTATTCTAACATACATTAGATAATTGACATTAGTGAATATAACATTGTTTCGGCATATGAAGTTGCAGTATACATCTTTAAAATAAACTAAAATTGTGATGGGTTGTGGGGCTTAATAACTTTATGGACATTGTAATAGGCATCACGACGATTTTACTCGGACACCTTAAATTAAGTGGCACCACACCACCCAACCTAAATTTACTTTGGCACCACAGTGATAATGCATAATATTATCACGGTGGCTTAGCGGTGGTGTAGAAGGTGGATATCTGGCTGTTTTGGATAGATTTAGGGTGGTGATAGCCGGTAATAGCACGGCGGTGATGTGGTGGAGTGAATGAACAACATGAGAGAAATAACTTGACAAGAGTTTTGTCCTCTTTGTCTATTTTTTGCATGTCTTATGAAATTACACAAACCCTCCTTTTATAGGCAAGGGCCAAGAGGTAATGGTACGAGATAGGGATAGATAGGCATAGTACACAATGGTGTTATGTGATGAAAAGTAACATGCGGTGTTGTTGCGAGGCTGCTCGAGCTTTGGCCTGCGAGCTCGCCTTCTCGCTCAATCTTGACTTCCCCTTGGTCGCTCCTCTCCCGGGCTCGTTCCATATCTTACTGATCTCCGACTTAGGATGCTGGGCGGCCCCCTGAGCGATTAAGACCCTATAGGTTCGCACGCTCGTCATGAGGTTGCCACCCGCGACCCTAACCGGATCGTTGCTTTTGATGATATGGTCGCGGCTCGCCCTCAACCGGGTGACTGGATTGGCGGTTTCCGTTAACACCCTGGCGGCGGCATATTTAGACACATCACACAGCATTTTCAATAAATTTTTAAAACTTTAATGGCACTACACAAATAATTACAATTTTACCACATTTATCGTTACGCCACATTCTTTTACTAAATCCAGTCTAAAAGAAATAAACAACCATCACTTTTTTATACCTCCTTAATTCCCACGGGAAGTTCTATCATGGAGACTCCCGTATAGAGAGTGACTCATGTGGCACACTCTAGACCACACAGTTTCATTCTGCAATAAAACTGTGTGGTCCAGAGTGTGCCACATAAGCTACTCTCTATGTTGGAGTCTCCAACTAAGAATTTCCCCCTTCCCACTCCCCACCGATAGCCTCCATGTACCACCTTGCTGCAGCCACCTCCGCCACCTAGTCAAATCATCACCGCCACAAACCAACCCATCCTAAAAAACTTTGCTTGCACGCCCTAACCCACAAGAAAATAATACCCAATGGTGGTGGAAGAAGACTGCAATATAATAAATTAATAATGACGGCGCCGGAATGGACAACGGGAAAGGTAGAAATATGTTTTTGTCTCTGGCTAGACGATCGTTGCCATCCCCGGAGAAGACCTACTTTGCTACAAATCTGACAAGGACGGACACATCTACTTTGAACAACAGTCATCATCCTTCCTCCGGCGAAGAATCTTCTCCGGACTCAAATCTAAAACGACAAATATATTTTTTTTACTGTTTTTTCTTCACAAGAAACAGAAATATCTTCATAATATTCATATGAAGAAGCTCGTACTTGTTGTAGATTAGAAAAGAGAAGAGTTTTTGAGGTGGCGGTGATGGCTTGGGTTTAGAAACGGTGGCCGGAAAAGAAAAGGAGAAGGAACAGTCTCTTGTTTTTTTTTTTGTTTTTTTTATTTTTTTTATTTTATCAATAGTAGGTATATTTTGTAATTTTAAAATCTGGAAATAGTAAAGTTAATCTGTATGTAGAATACATCAATTTTTAGGTGTGGTGTCAAAGTAGATCTAGATGATAGCAAAAATAAGACTGTGGCGCCACTACAGAATGTTATTTTAGAAATAGATAGGATGCCAAAGGTACATGGTGTGGTGCCAATAACACCACTCTAACTTTATTTATCACCATGACTTGAGTTTGTGGGTTTGGTATAATATTAATGACAAACCATTATGTCCACTCTGTATGTTGAATTTTCGTTGAGATCATGATATTGTTAATGTCTTTTGTTCAAAATTTTGGGTGATTTTAGCATTTGCCTCATATTTTGATATCTTCCATTATTGTGACTTTTTATCTGTCAGTAAGGTGACTTAAACTCTACATTTTGGTGGAACCAATCTGAAGACTCAGCTGTGTGATGGACAGCTGAGAAGTGTATTCAATTCTGTGCATCAGTAGGGTGGAGTCTACTGAGCTTCAGCAGGGTAGCTTCAGCAGGGTAACTATCAGCAGGGTGATAGTCTGCTGAGTACTTGAATACAACAGGGTCCCACATCTGTTAATTCTGTTATGTGACAGCTATACAGTGTCATTAAAAGGAGGACACGTGTAGGGGTATTTATGGTGCATCGTACAAAGATTCTGGCGGCTAGGGTTTAGGGATTTGTGCCTATAAATACAGTTGTTGTCTCATTATCCGTGTGTGTTGAAATCTGTAAATTCAGTGCATAATAAAATATCTCTTTTCTGCCCGTGGTTTTTTACCTCTCCCACTAAGGGGTTTTCCACGTTAAATCTGTGTTCTTCTTGCTTCTGTTTTTCTCCTTTGATTGTTTATGTTTGATTGCTTCTGTTTCTGTTTCTTGCATCTGAAGTTATCTCCATCCGTTTTATAACAAGTGGTATCGAGCGAGGTTCTTGGAGAAAACAATCCGTACGATCAACTTCATCTTCACCAAGGCCTTCGACAAGGTGCTAGGATCCGTGATAAAGTTGTAATCTTTAGCAAGAAAAGATGTCGGCAGAAAACGTAAAAATCGATAAATTTACAGAAGGAACAGTTTTGGTCTCGTGGCAAATCAAGATGCGTGCACTTTTGAAACAAAGAGGGTTTGTGGAATCCTCTATCCGACAAACCAAATACAAGTGCGGCAGATTATGCCGGTCGGAAGAGAAAGCACATTCAACCATCATGTTGTGCTTATCCGATGATGTTATCACCGAGGTTGCTTTGAGGAAGACACCGCAGCCCAAGTTGTGGAAAAAGCTTGAAAGCCCATACATGACCAAGTCACCGACCAACAAGTTGTTGTTGAAACAGAGGTTGTTCGGTTTGAAGATGCATGAAGGAAGTCCACCGAGGGAACATCTGGACCCGACCGAACACAATATTGCTTGATTTAAGGAATATTGATGTTAAAATTGAAGATGAAGATGCGCCCTAATCCCGTTGGTGTCATTACCGGCATCATATGAAAACTTTGTGCGCTTTCATAGTTGGAAATGATACGATAGCTTTGGAGGATGTGAGGTCCGCCTTACATGCCGGGAGCTTAGACACAAGGTGCTTGAACAGACAAAGGTCATCCGGGCTAGTAGCTAGCGAAGAATAGTGGAAAAGGATATGGACGAGAAGAAGAAAAAGAAGTCGTGGTCCAAAGGTCCTAAGTCTACTGATGTCTGTAATTACTGTAAGGAGCAGGGACATTGGAAGTCCAATTGTCCAAGGAAGAAGAAACAGCAGGAAGGCAATTCTGGCACAGCAGCTTTGACTACTGAGCAATCTGATGAGGATCTGGTGCTAGTTGCAGGGGATTCTACACACCATAATGATGTGTGGATACTTGATTCTGGAGCATCCTACCATATTTGTCCAAACAGGGAGTGGTTTTCTACTTATGAGCAGATAGATGGTGGTCAAATTTATATGGCCAACAGCAAGGTTTGCAAAGTTGTGGGAATTGGCTCAGTAAAGTTAAGGACAGAGGATGGTAAATTTTGTACACTGAAAGATGTAAGACATGTTCCACAGATGACCAAGAATTTGGTATCTCTTAGTCTACTGGACAGCAAGGGGTTCAATTTCAAGGGTGAAGGTGGACAGCTGAATGTCTTCAAAGATTCAGTTGTGGTCCTCAAAGGCATCAAGAGGGGAACCTTGTATATATTACAAGGATCTATCAGTATCCGCACCTTCTTTGTTGCATCCTCGCCAGCTTCACCGATCTCAAGCAGACTCACTGTGGCACGTGAGACTTGGTCACATGGGTGAAAGGGGTATGCGGGTTCTTTCTTCGACGGGTTTTCTTGGGGGATATAAGGTCAAGAATCTGGACTTTTGTGAACATTGTGTGTTTGGGAAGTTACATAGAAGTAAATTCTCGGCGGGGTTGCACAATACAAAGGCAACACTTGATTATATCCATTCGACCGCTGGGTCCATCAAGAGTTGAGTCATTGGGTGGTCACGGATATTTTGTGTCATTCATAGATGACTATTCAAGGATGACTTGGGTGGTGATGATGAAGAACAAAAGTGATGCATTCGGTAACTTCAAGCGATGGAAGGCCCTAGTGGAGAATCGGTTAGGCAAGAAAATCAAGAAGCTTCGTACGTATAATGGTCCGGAATTCTGCCGGACGGATTTTGATTCATTTTGTGCGGTGAGGGTATTGCCGGACATCATACTTGTAAGGAATACACCTCGGCGAATGGTGTAGTTTGAAAGGATGAATCAAACTCTACTGGAGAGGGCAAGATGTATGCTTTCTCAAGCTGGTTTATCAAGGAGATTTTGGGCAGAAGCTGTTAAGACAGCTTGCTACTTAATCAACAGGAGTCCTCACACAGGGATCAATCTCAAGACACCATTTGAGATGTGGTCAGGCAAGCCTGCTGACTACTCAGTTCTAAGGGTTTTTGGGAGTACAGCTTACTATCATGTTAGTGAAGGGAAGTTAGAACCAAGAGCCAAGAAGGGAGTGTTTGTGGGGTATGGTGATGGAGTGAAAGGATATAGAATTTGGTCATCAGCAGAGTCCAGAGTAATCCTCAGCGGGGACGTTGTGTTTGATGAAAATTCTATGTTAAACTCATCGGTGGGGAGGTCTACCGAGTCCGAAACCGATCGAATCCGATAGTGTTGAGAAACAGTGGAGCTTCAGGTGGAGTCTACGATATGCAACAATCGGTGGATCCAAATCAACACTATACCGATCCGGATAATGAACCGTAGATCCGATCCAAGCCGTCCGTGAGACCTCGGCGGGGCGTCATACAAACATTGATCGGCGAGTCTAGGCGCGGCGGGCCTAGAAGATCTAATGTTGGGATACCTCCAAGGAGATATGGATATGATGATTTGGCCGGATATGCACTCCAGTTCTTTGAAGAAGTAGAGGTTGCCGAACCTACTACTTACGGGGAAGCAATGACATGTACGAAGCATCCCGGTGGCATGCTTTGCCATGGGAGATGAAATGGAGTCATTGCGAAGAATCGTACTTGGGAATTAGTCAAACGACCTACGACAAGGGAGTTGTGACTTGTAAATGGATTTTCAAGAAAAAGGAAGGAATAACAAAGGCGAAGGGGTCGTGGTATAAGGCACGTTTGGTTGCAAGAGGATTCGATCAAAAGGAAGGGGTTGACTTTGATGAAATATTTTCACCGGTGGTCGACACACTTCAATCGGGGTGTTACTAGCAATGGTGGCACAAAGCGGGATCCGGAACTTGAGCAATTGGATGTGAAAACTCGCTTTTCACATGGTGAGGTGGATAAGGAGATATACATGACACGGCTCGAGGGTTTTCAAGTTCCCGGAAAGGAAAATTATGTTTGCAAGTTGAAGAAATCATTTTATGGTTTGAAGCAAGCTCCAAGGCGGTGGTATAAAAGGTTTGACGAGTTTCATGCTTCGACGGGGTTACAACAGAAGTCCATATGATCGTTGTGTTTACTTCGATCTATTTGAAAGATGGATCATATATCTATCTTGTCCCGTATGTGGATGACATGCCGATAGCAAGAAAAGGAAGTCGATGTTCAAAATCAAGAACCTTCTTAGTGCTTGAATTTGAAATGAAGGATTTGGGTGCGGCCAAGAAAATCTTGGGGATGGAGATCTCGAGAGATAGGAGTCGGAAGAAGTTGTTCTTGTCTCGGCGGGGTTATGTGCGAAGATATTGGCCAAGTTTGGGATGTCTGTCGCAAAACCAATAGATACTCCTATGGCATCAAATGTTCATTTGTCCGTTTATGCTTCACGAAATACCGAAGAGAAGGAGTATATGTCAAAAGTTCCCTATGCTAGTGCGGTTAGCGATCGATGTATGCCATGGTTTGTACTAGGCCCGATCCGGCTCGGGCGGTCAATGTTGTCGCCGGGTTTATGGCTCAACCCGGAAAGGAACACCGGAAAGTCGTTAAGAGGATATTCGGGTACCGAGAGGTACGGTGATGTTGGTCTCACTTATGGAGGTGATATCGGTCCGGTCACGTTCTTGTGATGCGATTATGCGGTGATGTTGACGGTAGAAAATCAATGACCGGGTATGTGTTTACATTGGGAAATGCGGTGGTCGACCGGAAAGCTACTCTTCAAAGGCTACGTAGCCTTATCAACTACCGAAGCGTAATACATGGCTCTTACCGAAGCGACTAAGGAGGGTATCTAGTTGAAGGGGCTAGTCGGTGATTTGGGGTTGCATCGGGATCGGTGATATATATTGTGACAGCCTTAGTGCAATATGTTTAGCCAAGGATCGTGTTCATCATGAGAGAACCAAGCATATTGATGTCGTGTATCATTTCTTAAGGAATGAGAAGAGGGTTGTGGTGAAGAAGATTGGCACAAAGGAGAATCCTGCCGATATGTTCACTAAACCGCTTCGACGAGTAAGTTCCGGCTTTGTCCGGACTTACCGAATATTCAAAGCTTGTAATGCTTTTCGGAAACTCTACCGAGGCGGATCAATGAGTGGATGCTTTGTGGAGATAGTCCGGTACAAGTACATCCGGCATTGACGAATGCATCCGGTACAAGTACATCCGGTTATGCAATGCGTTTGACTCTAGTGAGAGTTGAAGTCAAGGTGGAGATTTGTCGGTAAGGTGACTTAAACTCTACATTTTGGTGGAACCAATCTGAAGACTCAGCTGTGTGATGGACAGCTGAGAAGTGTATTCAATTCTGTGCATCAGTAGGGTGGAGTCTACTGAGCTTCGGCGAGGTAGCTTCGGCGGGGTAACTATCGCCGGGGTGATAGTCCGTCGAGTACTTGAATACAAACACGGGTCCCACATCTCGTTAATTACGTTATGTGACAACCTATACGGTGTCATTAAAAGGAGGACACGTGTAGGGGTATTTATGGTGCATCGGACAAAGATTCCTGGCGGCTAGGGTTTAGGGATTTGTGCCTATAAATACGCTTGTTGTCTCATTATCCGTGTGTGTTGAAATCGTAAAATTCAAAGGCATAATAAAATATCTCTTTTCTCGCCCGTGGTTTTTTACCTCTCCCACCGAGGGGTTTTCCACGTTAAATCTGTGTTCTTCTTGCTTCTGTTTTTCTCCTTTGATTGTTTATGTTTGATTGCTTCTGTTTCTGTTTCTTGCATCTGAAGTTATCTCCATCCGTTTTATAACATTATCTTTATTAAATCTTATATTGTCCACAAAGCTTTTTACTTGAGGATAAAGTATGCTATTTTTGATAGTATAGAACGAACGACATTTATAGCGGAAAAATATATGTCATTTTCTCCTTGAATGATCCAATCACACTTATTTGTACCATCGTGTAGTATCCTATAAAGTTATTTGAACACAATGTTAATGTTCTTTGATTCTCTTTAAGGTTTTCATTTTGACAATATATGTTGCGAAAAGATTCATGCTGAAACATTACAAATTCAATTTTGTCTTTATTTTGACAAGGGTTTATAACTCTTCATACATATTTTTGGTCAAATGAAGTGTTCATATGTAATTAGATATTTTGATTGATTCTTTGAAATCACAAGAAGTTGATCATATATTCTAATATAATGTGAAGTTAGTATCCATAAGGATTTTAAGAAATGTTAAATGAGTAGGACTAAATGACTAAGTGTTCTAAGTGATTAATCATAAGGTAAAAGACATCATAATGCTTTGAATAAACTTAGTTGATTCTAAATGAAATACATTGTATTTCATATTAAGAGAGTCAATTATAGATTGATTACGTATTGAGGACAATCACACAAAGTATCTATTCATTTATAAACCAATAATTACCACACACACACAAAAAACGGGAGTGAATTTCTCAATTAATAAACCTAATTCTACTTTGGGTTGTGTGCATTGATTTGTTTAACTGTTGGCTAGATGAATGAAATGTGTTCCTTTCAACACCGTAAGAAATGAGCTACATTGTAAAACCGTGAGAAAGTTAACACTTGTCTTTCTTGTTTATTATAAAGTCCCATAATGATGATTTATAAGTCACTTGGGAACATATTCTACTTATGATGAACAAAGTAATGCTAGACTTGTTGTTGAGAATTTTCTCTAGGTTGCATTTAAGATTATTAATTCTATTATACGGTTACTGAAGTATTATTTGCACCATTTAGTTGATTGTAGCTCATGATGGAAATTAATATGGTTTATTTAACCATTATAGTGGTTGTTGTTTGCGTGATAAACAATGGAAATGTACACTACATGCGTTGAAGAACAAAAGTACTCAATATTTGTTTTCGGTTTGCAAGTATGATACTGGATTTCATAATCTTCCAATATTTGTATGTTGGTTTGCATTGTAAAGATGCGTAAGACCAATGGGAGCATTGACCATATTTCACAACTCTATACTTGCATTTATGCTTGAGCAGTTTATTAGATAAACGAGTTTCCTTAAAAGGCTATGTTGAATGATTTTGTTGAATCTCATAACGATATAAGAGGTTCAATAAGATTATCTATGTCAAGATCTCGTTAAGCTCGCGTCAAATGCCTTTAGAGGTAAACTTGTGCATTGATTGAAGTAGCTCATTTATGGAATGACCGACTATATTATGTAGCTAAGTCACTAAATTTGTGAATGTTAGCCTATTGATGCCAGTCGATGTTGCTTTTGGCCAAAATTTCAGACATATTGCATTGTCGTGAATTTGCATGTTGAAATTAGCAAATCAATATTTATGAGACATTTGGTCAGAGGTTAGCTAGCTATAATACGAGTGTCAAGTAAATCGAACAATGTGAGGTTATAGAATGTGGATTTTGCCGGCTTATGTTATTTCACAATCATGTTGTACTCATATTTCACTTATTGACACATAAAGATGTTTTATCTGAATTCTCTGAAAATTATCTCAGTTGGCATTTTAGTGATGCAACAGTTATATGAAAGTGCACCAAGTTCATGTATAAGTGAATCCATTTTGGGACCCGGGATGGCATGTGTATTAGTTCATTCATAAAAGGTTTACTTGACTAGTTAATATTGTACAACGTAATTATGGAAGAGTGTTCGAATTCATAGATCATGACCGCCATAGTTCTTGTGCTTGTATTGATTAGTTGATATTGTGTTAATAAACCATCGAGTGACGTTTTGAGCATGCAAATTTCGTAGTCACTCGATATTGTTGTACCGACATAACTTTTCGGGCCTAGTGGAAGAATGTACGAATTATAATTTAGTAATAAAAATAATTATCGTGGCATTGAAGTTATTTATATATTTATTATGTGGGTATAATTAGTATTGGTTTTTTATTAATTAATTAGTGTTAAAACAGGTGTGTGTGTGTGTGTGTGTGTGTGTGTAACTTGCTACTCAAGAAAAAACAAACAGAAGCAATTCACACAAACAAGATTAATGGCACTGACAAAAATAACAGAAACAAAAATAACACGGTGATTGAACGTGGTTTCTAACATTGTGCCGACTACTCCACAGACAGAAACAGAGATATTTAATTATGCATAGAAATATATGAATATTCTCACACTTTACATTGATTAAAACATTGGGTATTTATAGCCTAGGAATCATAAACCTTAACCGCCATTAAGTCATGTCGGAATTCTCATAAATGCCTCAGATGTGGACCCCAGCTCTAGCTGTCTCCACCAGCTGTGTAACCAAGAAAATCATATGCAGAACCCAGTAGTATTCAACATAACTCAACAGACTACTCTGCTGACAGATGAACTCAGCTGCACTTCAACCCAACTGACTTCCACACTTGAATAATCTTGCTCAGCTGACCATCATTCTCAGGTGACCAGTAGATGTATAGATCAAGTCACCTTTGCTGACAATTAGTATTATAGAAAATCCTATGATGGTCAGGGTTTTTGTTCCGGAATGTTTTATAATACGCTAGGTCCCTCGTCTTGCCTACATATAGAATGCTTGTGTCTTATCGCTTGGTGATCATTCTGAAAAATAGGCATAAACTAGAAGACCTAAAAGCACTATATGTCGTCACCACTGTGCATATGAGTTTCCTTTTTATTTTATACTAGGGTTTGAGTCTTGGCAGAAAACAGAGACGCACTCGAATAACAATAGAGGTAGGTAACGATCATGTTGATTTATTCTGCTTATTCAGGTACTCTGAATCTACTGCTTTTCTATCAACTATTTAATAGTCTTTTGGTTTTTTGTATTAATATATCATTAAGAAGTATCAAGTACGATAAACTCTATTACCCTACCCCAATGTTTGAACCAGCGTGAAAGAATGTGCAAACGGTGTTCATAAATTGCTTGATCGATTCACATTGAAAATAATCAGCTATAGAAATGTTATGATACGACGATTATATGAAGGTTGTACCAAGTAACATAAATTAGAGCTTATACAACCATGTCAAACCCAATAGGCTTAAGTTGGTCTAAGGCGTGTATGGCGAGGATTTGTGATGTTGTATGTGGCACCGATCACACAACTACCAAAAAATAAATGTTACAACAAAAAAATGAGGGTTCTATTGGCACCACACAAACTATTTCTGGCACCTTTTTGTTTTAATTTTTCTACTTCTTGCACCACATTATGAACGTCAAAGCCACTGATACTTTTAAGAAATAAAGTCCGTGTTACTGACGTTATAGTTACATATGTGTTACTAATGAGTAACACCGATTCACTGACATTATTTTTTTTAAATTAACGTTAATGTCATTAACGTTAAATTTTGAAAATTAACGTTAACACCACTGACATTATATTCATAGAAAATAATCTTGATGCTTGAAATAAATTTTTGAATGCTTGAAGTGATCGTTTTGCATCAAGTAAAACATGGTGTCAATAGACCCCAAAAAAGCATTCATATTTTTTCTTTTAGGTCATCAACACACATGATATTTCGTTTTCTAAATTTATCCGTCTTTTTAATATTATGAAGATTCTTCCAAATTTGTGAAACTTAAAAAAACCAAAAACAAAACTTTTATCATGATACAATATAAATAAATTAGTCCTTTCAGAAAATAATGTGGTATAAATAATCTTGCGATGCGCACAAAATTGGAATCAACTGGTAAGTTTGCTGCCTCTTGCTCTAACGGAGTTGACAAAACTTGGTGCAATATTTGGAAAATCGATGTCCGGCCTACAGTCAAGCATTTTGTTTGGAAAGTGTTACATAATGCCTTCCCGGCTGCTTTGAATCTCTTTGATCGATCTATTGGTGACAGCACATGTCCTGTTTGCCATGATTTGGAAGAAAATGTTTATCGTTTCCTATTTGAGTGTCAAATTTCTAGAGCACTTTGGGGGAATTCGATACATGGAAGAAGTGGAGGAATCTTTGATTTGGTAGCATGACTTATTTCTTTGATTTGCTTTTTCAAACTGATGAACAAAACATGGCAAAGGTAACATATCTTCTATGGTACATATGGAAATCAAGATGTTATTGGGTTTTCGAATCAAAGTCTATTCATGTCCGCCTAATTTTTGCCCAAGTAGACAATGAAACTATGGAATATGTCAATGCCTTGCAAACCTAAAATGTTGGATTAAGCCGTGGGCTTGCTTGGCATGCTGGAAAGCCCTCTCCCTCCTAGTCATTGAAGTTTAATGTGGACGCCGCTCTTAAGGATGACCACCTCGCAATAGGAGGTCTCGTTGAGAACAATGATGGAAAATAGCTCAATCCTACTCTCAGAACTTGGGAATGTGTTCAGATTCTTCTTATGGAGAGACTCTAGCCATCTATCATACTATGACCATGGCAATTCAGTGGGGATTTTTCGACATCATTTTTTAGGGCGACTCCCTACTAGTCCACCATCGACTTTCTGAAGAAGTTGAGGATAGATCCACTCTATCATAGCTTATTAGCGAAAGAATGATTGTCAATTGTTGGTTGTAAGTGCTAGGGATCTTCTCCACTAGCACGTGTTTTCCTAGCCGCTCGGCTGATTTCCTGTTTTAATAATATCCGTTTTCCTTTGAAATTTTTTTTTTTAATCCAGCTCACCTGAATAATTAAAATTTATAAATATAATAATTTTCCCGTCTAGGTGAGGCGATCCACAAAGTTCTACTTCGAGTGATTTGCCAGATTTTCATTTCTTTTTAGAGAAATTATAATTTCACGTCACTGCAACACCCCTTATTTCATGTTAGGTCGGGTCGAATCTGATATTTTTTTTGAGTTACACGTGTAAAATTGCACGGGCTGAAAACACAGCCCCATGAGAAAATTGAACGGTGCACTTACTTTTTGCACATGGAGGAGTAAGCTGACTAAAAAAATATAAAGGATGGAGCCCCTGGCATTTTGCACGTGGCTTGTGCTCGGCACGTGTAAATTTGCACGGGTTCTTCCATAAAATTGCACGGATAAGCTAAAGAAATATCAGATCTAATATGATATGAACTGAAATAAAAGGTGTTACGTCGACCTAGAATTATAATTTCTCTTTCTTTCTACGATCAAAAGCAATATATCCTCTTCCATAATTTAATTAATGCACATGAAAGCTATATGTATATATCACACGTATCTTTTTAACCTATTTTTTGAACAAATAATAATGCAAATCCACTAAAAAAAAGTATTTAAAAATAATTATAATAATAAGATAGATGCGAAAACAAGTTCGTTGTCAGAATTGATGATATCGTTTCTTCCCCCGAAAAAAAAAAGAATTGATGATATCGATGGAAACTAGCACATGTAGACATGTTACGATTAAACTTATCTAAACATCACGATTTTTGAGTGAAGAAAATTATG
The DNA here is from genome assembly GCA_036785695.1 of Gentiana straminea. Taxonomy (NCBI): domain Eukaryota; kingdom Viridiplantae; phylum Streptophyta; class Magnoliopsida; order Gentianales; family Gentianaceae; genus Gentiana; species Gentiana straminea. The sequence continues at coordinate 14,140,982 of JAVUPR010000223.1, read as the reverse complement.
TCAAATACTCTATCATGTTATTTTTTTATTTTTTTATTTTGGTTCCAAAAGACGATATCCCAGGGAGCCTCTACATTCTTACTATAGCTCAATGGCTTCTTAGGTATGAGGACCAAGTTCTAGTGTCCAGAAAAAGTTATATTTTATTTAGGGCTAAATTACGCACTGCGGTTATCGGAATTCAATATTATGTTTCTTGACACAATTGATCGCCTAAAAGCCAACTGAGCTATCAATGCGGACATCATCAAAGCTTTTCTTAAGCTAGTGTCCAATGTATAAAAATAATAAAAATAATATTTTTACTATATATTATACGCCTAATATTTATCTAACGGTCAATCTATAAAACATTTTCTCATGTTATATGACGATGCTACTAATCACGAGATCTTAAATTCGGTTAAAGAACGGGTAACTAGACCTTGAAAAGAGGATCCACGAGCAAATTGGTGGATTTGTAAATGAGAATTAGCTGAGCAAAAAATAACTGCCTACGTACCCAAAATAATGGAATCAAGCTAAAACGTAGTTCTTGATAATTAGGATGATGATCCTTTTTATGATTCCCACGTGGGAGAGACGATTGTGTTGTCATTAAAGTCATGGTCAACGCCATAGTGTTGTTTGGGAGGCAATCATGTAGCAATCATAGGCTTGATGGCGAGAATCAAGGAGCAATTACAACATCATGGCTTAATGCTTGGTTAATGGAATGTAGCTGTCATCTGAGGTCAGTAAGAACTTGTCATGAGCTGACTGTATGAGGTCGAGGAGAACCTACACCATGTTGCTGATCATAGAAGGCCGAAGATGACCTGCACCATGTCGGACAGAGGACGACCGACATCATGTCGATATACTGATAGTAAAGGCGACGTGTGGTGTATATATGTGACTTTTGTTGAAGCCATTTGATATAAGGCTCAATATGAGCTGAGCCCATGCCGACCTATTCGCCGAGATGACTTTTTCATTTTGTCCCAAGCCTGATAAGTGCCGCATGTATGATGTCGTGTTATACCAATGCCATTATAATTTACTTTCGAAGACTTTTTTCTACACCACATCAATTCTACTCATGTGTCACTCTACCTGCACACCACAATAAAACCGTCGGTTCTGAAGCAAAGATCCGATTTCTTGTAAGGTATGGAGCAAGAAAAGTTGATATTCACAATAAACCTATGAAAAATCGATTCCTGACTTCAAAACAGGATTTCACAAACTCGGTTCTATTCCGATGTATAGATAAATTGATATACGAATAAAATTGATGTGGTATAAATAATAGCCAAAAGAAGAACGAACGTGAAAAGGTGATATATATACAGAAATTTTATTATGGGGTCAAACAGAGAAGAAGATCAAGTGATTCTCTTCTCCCCGGTCCAGCATTATGACTAACGATTCGATAATCAAAAACTTTCGAAGGCGCTGATCCGGACCAATAAAAAACATGCAACAAATAACAGCGAGCGCCACCGTGTAAAATATAAATCCCACGTATTTACGTTTTTATCCTTCTTATAAGACATTTTATTGGTGGACAAGTATGACATGGTGGTCCTGGACCACCATAAAACCACTGGATATATATATAGAGAAGTATGGTACGTACATCCGACACACGTACAAAAATAAAGCACGCGGCGACTCACGGTGATAGTAAACCAACGTTAAATTGTGCATTAAGGCAGGGCCCCCATTCATTCACATATTCATGCATTTGCTTCCTTCTTCTTCTCGTGTCAACCTTAGGGCTTATCTGTATATTGAAATTGTAAGTTAGTTGGAGCCCACATAACCGTCGAACAAACAACCGTGTCAACTTCTCCCACTCTTAAAAAGTTAGAGCCCCACATAACCACCGACAAACACTTTGCCATATGGGTCTCCACATGGGAACACTACTCCATCTCTCTATTCTATTTATTATTCTACCAGACAAAATAATAGACATATATTTTTGCTATGATATTATGTTAACGTTTAGTACATATACTAGTGAATCGCGACTCCGTGCGTTGCTATAAGTTTTAACTTATTTGACGATATTAAATACGAAGAAATTTAGCATATAACGAACCGTTCAGAACGCAATTTTTAAGCGCAACAATGAAAAATAAAATATTTTACGTCGATCTCCTTTCGGATACCACAACCTACCACACAACTCTACCCTAGTCAACACATTCTTTCTTATCTACTACACACATTATCAATCACCCAACCACACTCTATCCCAACATTTTTTAACACTCACCTATCCAATCCTACCTCACCATGCCCTACACCATATTATCTTACTACATATTATCTTACCACACTACCCTATATTACGTACTTTATTCAACCTACCAAACTTTACTTAACTTACGCCACATCATCTAACCATACCATCCTACCCTACCATACATCACCGCATTACATCTCATACCTCGCCTCACCTACATTAAGTACACACCCTACCGCACCCTACCTCTCTACATACCTACAAACCTTAACCTACCTCCCAACCTACATATTAATTCACTATCCTAGCTAAACCAATTACACCATATTTTATCTCATCCCACCCTACCCTACCCTACCCACCACCACATCCTACTCTACCCTACAACTCCCTACCCTACCATGCCCACCACCCATCTTACTATACCCTACCCTTCCCACCACCCCAACCCAACCCACCCCACCCACCACCTACCTAACATCACTTTCCTCTTACACACCACCACGCGTGTTTATCGATTTTCATTTCATTCCATCCGATTTCATCCTGCTCAATTTTCATTTTATGAAAAATTCTACAATGTCAGGCCTTACAAACCAGACGGTCCAAAATAACAAAAAAGGCCGAAACACAAAAAGCAACAAATGAGAGTAGAAGAGATGATTTTTTAGTGGTTTATACAGGTGAGGAGCCGGGAGAAAAAAAAAAAAGGGAGGGTGCCACGTGGCATACCCTTTCCTTTCTTATTTAGATAGGAAAGAAAAAAAAAAGATATGTTTTTTTACAAAAAAAAAAAATATTTTTAAGATAATTTCGTGTAAGAATTTTAATATTTCGAAAACGATCATATCGTAATCGTGAAATATGTTTTTTTATGAATATTTTTAAAAAATTTATAATGATCGTGTAGAAATTGTTTTGGCGTGATACGTCGTCGTTGACTAATATCTTTTGAAAATATACGGTCGCTATCACACATTAAAAGTGATACAAGCGATATGTTTTTTTTCTGAAATGAATTTATTTTAAAAAATTTATAATATTTCATGTAAACGTAAAAAAAAAAAAAAAAAAAAAAACTGAAATGTTTTTTTGGCACTGATACTTATATGTAGTAAAGGGATATTTATATATTAGAGCTCAAGTTTTATTCAATTGATCGAATAAACTCATGGTAAGAATTTGAACTGAAACTTGATTATGTTATAAATGATAATATTAAACTTCATCGCTGGCCGACCCCGTATTAATTAACCAAATAGGTATAATTAGCGAGATTTGTTTTATGAGTAATGATAAAGGCACAAGAAAAATTACACAACGGATGTCATAACATGATCTTCCACCCTTGATTGCAATGAGTGTTAATTGATTGTGATGTAGACCCATCAAAATCAATGATCTCCCACCCTTGATTGCAAATGATGAGGTAGGATTGATCGTGATGTGGCGTCAAAATCGTGTAATTTTTATTGTCATCCGTCTGTGTAATTTTTATTGTGCCTCTATCATTACTCTTGTTTTATACACATATAAATATATATGTGAGAAATTGACCAACTAATTTTTGTATCGACTCATGCTTGTATATTTTGATCCATAGTTAATCGTATAAAATTAAATATAAAAACATATGTTTGAGAGAGAGAAAAAATTGACAAAATTTTAACTCTCAATATCAAAATTAATTCTTGAGCGTCCATGCTTAAAGTCATGTTAATTTAGTTAGCTTGTACCCTACCGGTGTTAATCCGGCGTTTAATAATATCTTTCGTTTTCGAGAAAAAAACTCACAAATTAAACTTTGGTTGTGCACATGTTTAACTGTATATAACGCCACCTCAAGCATGATTTGGGATTTGAAGTTCTAAGTTGATCAGATTGGTGTGTGAAAAGGTTGTTTATCTATGGGAATGTCTGGATAAGGACCTAAGCGGATAAAGAAATTCTAAATAAGATAATTCGAGATGCTTTTTAAATGACAAGGGCCTGTCTAGATAGAGATAATTTTTTCGATTCAAATTAGATTAAATGAAACAACTTAATTTATTTATCTTGAATATACCTCTCTCTACTCTTTTTTTTTTCCTTCACATACCTTCCGATGATGAGAATCAGGTTTGATTCACATGCACAGCCTGAATAACAATCACCAACCCTATCCCTTCAAAATAAAAATTAAAAATTAAAAACCATATACTTCTTATCGATTTCTTTTTTTTTCCTCTGGAAAGACGAAAGTTTTACTAAACGCCAGAAAAACCGGACTAACGCCGGATAGTTCATACAAAAGCCAGAGCAAAGCCAGGAAAAGACAAACAACACGCTACTAAAACAACTTAAAAAGAACTAAACTAGAGATTATTGTCAAAGCATATAACTCCACGGAGCAACTTTGACAAGAAAACATGCCCCATGAAATACAAACAACGAGACTATCTGGTGTAACTGGAATAGGCAATAACCGGGGAGCCAAGGTAGAGGTGAGCAAGCGAAGATTTGCCACCGTTGACCGCCGCCATCGAACGGAGAGAGGAGCCCGGCTACCATAATCGTTTGCTAAGAGCCCGCAGCCTTAGAAGGACTATGAGAATCAAACGCCACCAGATCACCGCTGTACCACCACCGATCGCAAAACCTCCACCTAGAAACCACCGCCAGCTACCACCAAACAGAGACCCAAACGGATCTAGGCCGGGGAGGACTAAGATCCGCAGTTGTCCAGCCGACTTTCGACCCCAGCCGCCATAGACTCCGATCTGCTTCCATCGGCCACAGCAAGCATATGGAGCGTGAGACGAAACAAGGCGAGATGTAAGGAGAAGGAACGAACTACCGGAGCAAGAAGGAGGCCAAGACAATGTTAGATATTTTGTCATAAATAATTATTTTATAATAGTTTGCATACGAGCTGCCGTACGGATTAATGTTATCGCAACGAAACGTGGTTCGACCTGCCCGGTCAGATCGCGGTGGGTCGAGGGGCAGCGTCCCTTCGCAGGGGTCGAGAGGGCAACGCCAACTCGTGGGTGATGATGTCGGAATCATCACGGTGGCACAGCGGTATGGATTTAATGGATATCTGGTTGATTTGTAGGTGATTAAATGTAAGTTAGCCGGAGGTGTGCGGCGGCGATAGGAGGAAAGTGAGAGAGGTGGTGTTTTTGCAGAGCTTTGGCCTGTTTTTATATTAGAATGTCTATATCGTTTAGGTTACACAAGCCTTCCTTTTATAGGAAGAGAAAACTTAAGAGCTAGTAAAAGACAGAAGCCACTAAGCAGCTTAGTCACTGATCTTGCTTAACAGCCAAGTAAACTAGTAAATATCTGGACTGCAAGTGGATGAAATATCTCGGCGACGACTTCACCGGGTCGCATAGACCGCCGACTCCGTTTGTCTTGCCTTGTCTTGCTCTTGTTCCCTATTTCCTCTCAAGTCTTGTGCGGCCTTAAGCGGGCCTTTTGTCCAAGATCGCGCTCCGCCCCCTAGTCATGGTGATGCTCTAGGCGGGGTTTGATGACGGCGACCTTGACTTGGTATTATTGGCGTCGCCAACGATGTAGTCGCGGACCTTCCGCCGGTATGATGAGCCAGAGAGGCTATTTCCGGAACTAAATGGTGGCGATATATTTGTACGCATCAATGGCCCCCTACTCCAAGTCTTGATCATTTTTCATGAAAATGTCGAGCGTGGAGTAGAACGATCTCAAGGATATATGGTGCTTTTGCGACTTCGTCGTTTGATGCGACTTGTTCACTAAGGACCGTGCTTTTAAAGCAAGCGGCCTCGAAGCAACTTCGGGCCTGTATTTGCGACCTCGTGATGCGACTTGTTCACTAAGGACCGTGCTTTTAAAGCAAGCGAGGAAGCAACTTCGGTCTGTTTGTCCAAGGATTATTGGGGTAGTTCAACAGTCAGATCGTGGCTGACGTTGGTTCCCTCGATAACCGCCATTACGTGGGTATTGACGCCTCTGGTAACCGCCCGAGTAGGCACGTGGGCATTGATTAACCTCCATCATGACTGCGGTTTTCGAATTTCGGAATTTGAATCGACCGCGCAAATCTCAACCGTTGCATGGATTGATTCCCAGCCACACGATCGAACTTCCGTTGCCTATATAAGGCTTGTACCCTTCACACCTCCTCACTTTTCACTCTTTTATTTCCCTCAACTTTTCCCTCTAAATTTTCTTTCTTTTTCTAGGAGTGCAATGATTTTCCGGCGAAGGCTGTTAAGGGTGATTTTATATGATTTATACCGTTATATTTCGTAACGATTTCTCCCATAATCTGATAAATTGCATAGAAAAGTAAGTGCTTATTAGATTTATTGAGCAAACGAGTTTTAAATGTGTTTAAATGCAAAATCGAGATATTTACGTGATTTTATCGGTGTTTTATGTTTATTCGTATGATGTTACATTTTGCATGTTTCTATCATGTTGTTAGGTACGTTTTCATGATGAGTAAGGAGCTTAAACGATGATCACATGAAGATGGAAGAGTTGAAAGATGTTTAAGTGAAGAATCATTGAAGAAACCGGAACCAGGCACTTCATGGGGATTTTGTCCACACTTGTAGGCACTTTCAGGGAAAGTTGTCTTGATGAAAGTTGTAGAGGATTGAAATAGCTTTCCAACGCATGTTGAATCACCTCATTTGGAGCCCTAGAAGTGGACGGGCGTCCATAAAAGTGAACTGGCGTCCAGAATCGTATTTTACATTCAGAGAGTTCAGACGCGTTCTGAACGAGCGTTCATTCTCCGTTCATGAGGCCGGACGAGCGTCCAAGATAGTGGACGGGCGTCCACGGCACCGACTCAGCGAAACCGACCTAAAAATCTATAAATAGGCGTGATTTCCCAAACCCTAATCATACAATTTTCGAACCCTAAACCCTAGGGGCGGCTTGGCTGCGTTTTTCCTTCGCTTTTTCTCTAGTTTTATGCACTTAAACTTCTAGATTAGATTAGATAATTTCATGTACTTTTTATTCAACAATTCGATGTGCAAAGGATGCTAGGAGGCTAAATCCTCCTTGAACGAGCGTTGTGAAGCCGTCCGTTTCAACAAGTTTGATCTCGAGTTCGTGATTATTTTGTGAGTGTCTATTAAAGTTGTTACCTTTATCATGTTTTTATATGTTGATTGCATGCTATATCGAAAGATCCGTGCCTTTGTTTATTGTTTGCTTGATGAAAGTCATGTTAACCTTAGAACACCATGATAAAAGTTTAGACCTTTAATCTAATCACAACGAAAGTTATTAGATTGAATCTCTAGATTAGAAATTGAAAGATTTCACGCCTAGGTTAGAAAGACTTAATCTTTAATCGAAAGATCGAAGATTAGAAAACGAACTTGTCTACGAAAGTAGGTGTTCATGCCTTAGATAGGTGAATCACAACTTGAGTAGAGATCACGAAATAATCCGAATTAGTATCAAACGTTGATAGGATAGGTGGAACAATTGCTCGTTCGTTCGTTAAAATTTGATTTAAATCACTTGACTCGAATTGCTTAGCTTAGTTTAGTTTATTTTATTTTTCTCGCGACTTAGTTAGTTTTTATTGCTTCCAATCTTTCCTAGCATTGGATTAATCTCCTCTCGTCTAGTTACTTTTATGCAATATTTGTTTAGGTTAGTTTTCGTGACAATAATTAGTTAAAAACAAAAGCTAGGGTTCACAACATCCTAGTTCCCCGTAAGATCGACCCGGCATTAGCCTCCATACTACGATCCTTGCACTTGAGGTTAACCGGTTTATTACTTGTTGTTTTGTATTGATAAAATCCGGGACAAGTTTTTGGCGCCGTTGCCGGGGAACCGGACGGTTTGCCTAGTTTTTGTTTTTATTTGTTTTTCGTTTTTCTGTGTTAGTTCAGTTTTTTTTTTCTTTTTGTTTTCTGCGTTTTAATCCCTGTTTTTAGGTCGATTCCTAGGAAGATTAACCTTTAAGTAGTTAGGATATTGGTGTTTTAGATTAGGGTTAAAGTTTCTGTTAGTGATTAGTTTTTTCTCCCTGTTTTTCCTGCTCTGTTTTCTTTACTTTTCTCTCTGTTCTGAAATCGTTTCTGTTCTTTTTCTGGAAAATTTTGCATATGAACGAGCGTCCATACCTATGAACGCCCGTCCACTGTAAAAATTTCAACTCGTTCTGTTTCTGACCCCTCAGACGAGCGTTCGGTTTTCTGAACGCCCGTCCACTTCAACCTCCAGGCAGACGCCCGTCCAGGACCTTGGACGCCCGTCTGTCCTCCTGTTTCAGTGTCTTTTCGTAGGTAGGGTTTTTGTTTCTATCCTTTCTAGTTTCCACATTGATTCGGTGACATCTAAGGTTGAATCATCTGACTCCACACCTTTCACGATCAAATTTTAGGATAAAAGGGTCCGTTTTAGCACTTGATAGTATTTTGGCCATAACTTTCGGCTCGAGTGTCGGATTAGTTATCCTTTCCCTCTGTCTGATCTGTCCTTTCGTCACTTTCTATCCTTTCTTGCTCAACACCTTGAGTTGGTGTTCGGTTTATGCAAACTCGTAGTCATAAGGGACCACTAATCTATTCCCCTGACCCCGAGCGGACCATAGTCCGACCCAATAGGCGGAGACTTCGTTTCGACGAAGGAAACGCTCTAGATCAAGAATTTGAGCAATATCTTTCGGAGAAATCGAAAGAATAGTAATAATGGCAGGCGGAAGATAGACGGACGTTGGCCGACTATGCCATGCCCGGTACAAATCACCATCAACCCGGCTATCGTCATGCCTACCATTCTCGCTCCAAACTTCGAGCTTAAACCCGGACTTATACGAGATGATGCGGCATGCATCAATTTTCCATGGTTTCCCATCCGAAAACCCCCACACTCACTTACACACATTCTTGCAAATATGCGGTACTACCCGTATCCAAGGTGTAAGTGAGGACGCCATCAAGCCGAAACTATTTCCATTTTCCTTACGGGGGAGGCACTCGAGTGGTATCACTCCCTCCCCTCTCGAATCCATCACTACGTGGGCCGAGCTCGAGAAGGAATTTCTAAGTCAATACTTTCCTCCTTCAAAAACAGCCCATTGTCCGAACGAAATCTTCACATTCCGTCGACCGGAAAATGAGTCATTCTTTGAGGCGTGGAAAAGGTTTAAGTCTCTCCCCGCGCAAGTGTCCCCATCATGGCTTGCCAAAGCAAAGGCAAGTCCATACTTTCTTCGGTGGATTGACCGAGCTCACCAAGGGCATGGTCAATAGTTCCTCCGGTGGGGCATTTCTCAAGAAAACACCGATGAGGGTGGGCGCCGTTCGAGGACATTGCCAAGTATAATTATGCCCCCTCTTATCAAGCCATTCAAGCACCTCCTCCGCCTCCCAAGGTCGAAGAGGTGACTATGCAAAATCTCGTTGCCATGTTGCAGAAGCAAATGGCAACCTCTCAAATGACAGCTGCTCAAAACTTCTCAAATCCGAGTTATCTGGCTCCTTCACCTTCACAGAACTCTCAAGTTCCGTACCGTGAAGCTTGCCGTCAGACTGCCATATGACTGGCCAATGTCAATTTTCTTCCCCCTCTGTTCAGCAAGTCAATGTTGTTCATGACTATGGACAGCATAATCCAATCGCATGCCAAGTATGTGATAGCATGGGGCATACTGCTCGCTTCTGTTCCATGATTGGGCAGAATGCGGAAGTCAATGCTTTCTCGGCCGGACAAATCGTAGATTCAATAACCAATTCTCTCGCCGTATCAGCTTTCCAAAACCAAGGGTTTAATCAATCTTCGGGATTTAATCCTAATTCGAACTTCAATAGAAACCCGGTATTAATCGAACCCAAGCTATAATTCTTCCAATCCACAAAGAAAGGTTCAATCGAATTGGCCCGCCAATTCTAATTCTCGCATTCCAAAGTCGGCCAAGCCGCCATTTTCCCGAACTTCCAAAACTCTCAAGGCACCTCCCACCAGGACGATATAAAAGCCGAATGGAATTCATTTCGGGAGGAGCAAAGCAGGACGATGAAAAGTCTCGAGAGGCAAATCGGGCAATTGGCTGAGCAGTTAGCCTCTAGACCGTCAGGGCAGTTTCCCAGCTTCACGGAAAAGAATCCAAGAGGCGGGCACGTCGCTTAGGCCGATTTAAGCAGCAGTCAATGCACTGACCTGGTTCCTTCACCTCCGTACGGTAGAGAAGAGGCCAGTGCAATGAATTTGAGAAGTGGTTCTCAAGTTAGTGGTCCCCCTGGCTTCCGTGGAAACCACTAGCCCCTCCCCGCCACCGATAAGGCGGAGGGGAAGTTGAGCACCCATCGTCCCCTTGGTCACGCAGAAGGCAAATCGGGTGGCCGATCCCGATAGAAGAAAGAGTTGAGATCCCTCAAGTGGCCGATCCCTTGAGGAATAAAGAATCGATCGGATATCCTCGGTGGTCGTTCCCCCGAGAAGTGAAATAATTGAGGATCCTCGGTGGCCGATCCCCCGAGGACCGATGAGTTAAATGATAGTCGGTGGTGATCCCCGACTAATAAAAAAGTCCGAAAAAGTTGTAAGGTGGAAGGACATGGAAGACAAAGTCGTTAGTGCTTCCTCAAAGAAAGTATTTTCGAGAGTGAGTTGAAGAAGCTTCCATTTCCACCGAGGAAGAGCAACATCCCTCCGAGTGAGGATAAGAAATATGAAAAGGTGCTTAACCTTTTGAAAAATACTCGGGTAAATCGCCATTATCCGAGGTCTTGGTCGAGATGCCTAAGTATACAAAATTCATCAAGGATGTTGTGTCTTCGAAGAAAAAGTTAGCGAGAAATGGATCGGCAATTGGTGAGGATTGTTCAATGATCAATTATCCGTACTTACCAATCAAAAGAGGTGACCCCGGAAAATTCGTGCTCACATTGCGGATGGGAGGCTTAGTCTTTCCAAATTCTTTATGTGACTTGGGTGCATCCATCGGCTCGATGCCATTGTCCGTGTGTGAGCAACTGGGTTTACAAAGTCTTCTAGAATCCACTTCCATGAACCTTCGCCGCCGATAGATCTTCTAAGAAAGCTTCGGGATTCTCGAAAGACATTTTAGTCCGGATCGATAGATTTACCTTTCCCGTTGATTGGTACGTCTTAGATATGGGAAAAGATGAGAAAGTCCCCCGATTCTTGGGAGACCATTCCCGTCCACGGCTAGAGCCCTCATCGATTGCGATGGTGGGCAAGTAACTATCCGAGTTGGTGACCAAGAGGTGAGCTATAGTGTTTCTAAATCTATTCAAGTACCCTCCGGTTCTCCAACCGGCCGTTCCATTGAGGAGACGTCGATGACTTCAATGACTTCATGGATAACCAAGTCTTGGCTGTAGGCGGAATATGAGCGATTGATCGATAATCTGAATAATCATGGTATGGTCAATCTAGACCAGTTAGCAGTTGAGTTTGAGGATGAGCTAAGAGAAGAAGCCTTGGCAGTAGGACCACTGAGTAAGCTCAGCGATGTTGAGTTGAAGAGTGGTGATCTTAAATCAAGTTTAGAGGATCCTCCCGTAGATTTGGTACTAAAGCCGTTGCCCAAACATCTTAAGTATATGTTTTTAAGAGAAGGTGACAAGCTTCCTTTGATCATCTCTGCCAAGCTATCTCGTATAGAAGAGCTTAAATTGTTAAACGTCTTGCGCAAAAATGAAAAAGCCTTTGGATGGCAGGTGGGAGATATCCGAGGGATATCTCCCGACATCTGTATGCACAAAATCAAGACGGAGGAGGGTGCAAAACAAGTTAGACAGCCTCAGAGAAGGCTCAACCCTCACATGCAAGAGGTAGTCAAGAAGGAAATTATCAAGCTTCTAGATATGGGTATCATTTACGCCATTGCAGACAGTGAGTGGGTGTCCCCAACTCAAGTAGTTCCCAAAAAAGGTGGAATTACTATTGAGAAGAATGAGAAGGGAGAAGAGATAGCATTGAGGCTCGTTACTGGATACAGAGTATGTATCGATTATCGAAAGCTCAATGAGGTAACAATGAAAGATCATTTCCCCCTTCCTTTCATTGACCAGATGCTTGAGCGTCTGGCGGGGCATGCATTCTACTGTTTCCTCGATGGATATTCAGGATACTTCCAGATACCCATCGATCCTGTTGACCAAGAGAAGACCACTTTCACCTGCCCCTATGGAACATTCGCCTACAGGCGGATGCCGTTTGGTCTCTGTAATGCCCCAGCCACCTTTCAAAGGTGTATGATGGCGATCTTTGACGGGCTAGTTGAAAAGTGCATGGAGATTTTTATGGATGATTTCTCGGTCTTTGGTCGATCCTTCGATGATTGCCTCAATAATCTTGATCAGGTGTTGTCTAGATGTGTGGAAAAGGACTTAGTGCTTAATTGGGAAAAATGCCATTTCATGGTAGATGAAGGCATAGTCCTTGGCCACAAAGTGTCAGCCAAAGGTATAGAAGTAGATAGAGCCAAGGTAGAAGCCATTGAGAAGATGAGTTATCCTAAGAATGTACGCGAAGTCAGAGGTTTCCTAGGACATGTCGGTTTCTATGGGAGATTCATCCAAGATTTTTCCAAAGTAGCCAAGCCCCTATCTACTCTGCTCAAGGAAGACGTTGAGTTCAATTTCGATGAGAACGCAAGCAAGCGTTTGAGGAGCTCAAGAATCGGTTAATATCCGCCCCAATTCTTATATCGCCGTACCGGAACTTGCCCTTTGAACTTATGTGCGATGCATCCAACTATGCTTGTTGGTGCGGTCTTAGGACAAATAATCGAAGGAAAGTTCCGGCCTATCTATTATGCCGGTCACACACCGAACCCTTCTCAAGTTAACTACACGACCACCGAAAAGGAATTATTAGCCGTAGTCTTTGCTATGGATAAGTTTCGTAGTTACCCGCCGGGTGCTCAAGTGATTGTGTGGACTGACCACGCTGCTTTGCGGTATCTCATGACCAAAAAGGAAGCTAAGCCGCGCTTACTGCGTTGGATACTGACCCTCCAAGAGTTTGACGTTCAAATCAAAGATAAGAAGGGCAGTGAGAACGTAGTGGCGGATCATGTTTCTAGGATGTTAAGTGAGGAAAAGGGTGATCCTGATGATATAGATCTTTACTTTCCTCTAGAAAACATCATGTTGATCGATGGCCGCTCTCCAGATGTTCCTTGGTACTCCTCCATTGTCAACTACCTTCATGCCAAATACCTTGATCCTGAAATGTCTTATCAAGAGAAGAAGAAGTTCTTCTCTGATATGAAATATTTCGTTTGGGATGAACCTTATCTTTTCAAGATCTGCAAAGATGGTTTGCTTAGGAGATGTGTTCCAGAATCCGAGCAACGTGATATAATCGAGCAATGCCATAGTGGACCCACAGGTGGTCACTTTGGTCCTTGGAAAACGGTTGCTAAGATCTTCCAGTCCGGTTTCTATTGGCCGACGATCTTTAAAGATACAGAAGCCTTCTGTAGAGCTTGCGATCGGTGTCAAAGAACCGGAGCTTTGACAAGGCGGTTTGACATGCCTTTAAAACCCATCTTAGAGTGCGAAGTCTTTGATGTATGGGGCATCGATTTTATGGGACCATTCCCATCATCTTGTGGCAACAAATACATCTTAGTCTGCGTTGACTATGTTTCGAAATGGGTGGAGGCGGTTGCCACTCCTCACAATGATCATAAAACGGTCATGAAATTTCGAAGAAGAACATCTTTGTGAGGTTTGGATGTCCGCGTGCCTTGATCGGTGATGAAGGGACACACTTCGCAACCGACCTTTGGAAAAAGTCCTCGAGAAGTATGGTGTTCGCCATAAAGCGGCACACCATATCATCCGATGACTAGTGGTCGAGTTGAGCGAAGCAATCGAGTCTTAAGAAAATCCTGGAGAAGACGGTGAATAGTCATAGAAAAGACCGGAGTTCGAAGTTGGACGATGTACTTTGGGCATATAGGATCGCCTATAAGACCCCTATGGGTACATCGCCATATCAAATGGTTTACGGTAAGCCATGCCATCCGCGCTTGAGCTAGAGCACGAGCTTATTGGGCTACAAAGTTTCTTAACTTCGATTCCCAATCCCGTGGCAAACACCGGCTCGGCAGCGCGAGCTGCATGAGCTTGATGAATTTAGACTCCGGGCTTACGAGAGTGCCGGATTAGTAAGGAAAAGATGAAACTCCTCCATGACGCCAAGATAAAGAAGAGAGAATTCCGGGTTGGCGAGCAAGTTCTCTTATACAATTCTAGGTTACATTTGTTTCCTGGGAAGTTGAGAACACGTTGGTCTGGTCCATTTGAGATTCTCCAAATCATTACTAGGGGCGTTCTAGAACTGCGCGGTTATGGTGATCAACCGTTCCGAGTGAATGGTCAAAGGTGTAAACATTACCTTGGTCAAGCCAAGGAAAGTCCTTTGATTGTTAAGTTCCTCGAAATCCTCGGGTGTAGCACCCCTAAAGTCGATGAGTTTACCGAGTTTTCGCCTGACTTGTTTTCGGAGGATGACGGTGTTGGTCCATCAGAAGAAGTTCTAGCAGTAGTTGGGATATGGAAGAGTTTTTCGAGAGAGCAACAACTTAAGAGGGAAGGCGGCAAAGAAGAGATCGACCATGGGGAAGTTTAAGCGGGCTTGGAAAGCTATCAAAGATTTGACCCCATGTATGAGATGTTTCGCGTGCCACGCTACGATGAGAGCTTACACGAGGTAGTAGGCGGCCGGCGTAAAAGTCAAATGGCCTGACCCAGGCTGAGCTTAAATGGTGTCGAGCTAACGACATAAACCAAAAGCGCTACTAGGGGCACCCTAGATATCTGTTTTTGTTTTGTTTATTTTCTTTTGTTTTTCTTTTGTGTGTCTTCGTTTAGTTGTAGTCTAGTTAGGGTTTTGTGTGAATCTGCTCTGTATTTGTAATTGACGGTTGGATGTTCTCGCACTTTTCCTTGGACGATGATTTTTCCATCTAATACGATTATCTCTTGTGTTTCATGTGATATAATTTCCCCCTATCCCCCAAGGTACGTTTTGTGTTGTTTTTCATGTATGCAGGATACTTGCGATAGCAATTGTGAGTTTCAGATGATATCAGTTTTCCGGTGGATGGTCCACAGTCTACTGCTTTCATCAAGCATTTTTGGATCTGGATCGTGGCCACTTCCAGACTTGCCACTTTCGAACTACAATCAGCTAAGTACTTTCTTTCTTTTTTAATTCTGCACAACATGAGGACATGTTGTCATTTAAGTGTGGGGGAGGGGAATAAGCTATATGTATCTACACATTTGCTTACATGATATTATTTCTATGCTAAGCTAAATGAGCCAAATTTTCAAAATTTTTGATTTGTCTCGAGTAAGCAATGCATGTTTTTGTTCGGTTTGTTATATTCATCGATGCCTTATGCCATATGTTCCATAGGTTAGATGTTTCACCAAGATTTATTTTTCACGTGCCATAGTGAATGATGAGCTAATTTATAAAGTTATACCCCTCTTGGACGAGTGATTTCTGATTGTCTTATAAGTCGTGTGCTTAGTGCTACGTACATATCGTGAGACTTATGATAGTTTGTATTTAGTTCCAAGTACGATGTACTGTGAATATCTAGAAGTTTGAATGTGATAAGTAATACGTAGCTAATGTCCTTTGAAAAAGTTGAGTTAATAATGAAATCAATAGTGTGTGTCGGAAGTCGGTCGATGATTTGAGTGCGGTAAGGCATTATCTCGAAATGTTTTATTCCACTATGATGACCAAAAGCTCACGACGATCGATGAAGAAGCCGCTTTATGATTTGAGTAAGGTAGGGTATACCACGTATGTCCTATTCTACTATGATGAGCAATAGCTTATTCGATGTGTGTTTAAATGTGAAATCAATTGAATCAACTTAGGAATTGGTATGAAAAGAATGAAATGAGACTTAGTTATCGTTAATCTTATCCCCAGTATAAACCGATGGATATGCTGTAGGGATTATCCTCTAAGTATGTCGGAAAGGTCTTAAATGTGTTCTATCATCTTTTCCGGGATATGTCACGTTTGTAGGGTGCATCTTATAAGTATCTTTTATTGCTAGTCTACGAGGGGGTATTAGCTAGTTTTACTTTGAGTTTTTCAAGTTTTGATTTAGTGGAAGTTCTCTATGGCTATGCACACACACGATGGTGAACTTCTAATTTATTGACTATGTGGTATATGTGTTGAGGTGTCTATATTCTTTCCGAGCCTTTATCTTGTTTTGTTTTGCTCGGGACGAGCAAAGTTTAAGTGTGGGGGAGTTGTTAAGGGTGATTTTATATGATTTATACCGTTATATTTCGTAACGATTTCTCCCATAATCTGATAAATTGCATAGAAAAGTAAGTGCTTATTAGATTTATTGAGCAAACGAGTTTTAAATGTGTTTAAATGCAAAATCGAGATATTTACGTGATTTTATCGGTGTTTTATGTTTATTCGTATGATGTTACATTTTGCATGTTTCTATCATGTTGTTAGGTACGTTTTCATGATGAGTAAGGAGCTTAAACGATGATCACATGAAGATGGAAGAGTTGAAAGATGTTTAAGTGAAGAATCATTGAAGAAACCGGAACCAGGCACTTCATGGGGATTTTGTCCACACTTGTAGGCACTTTCAGGGAAAGTTGTCTTGATGAAAGTTGTAGAGGATTGAAATAGCTTTCCAACGCATGTTGAATCACCTCATTTGGAGCCCTAGAAGTGAAGTTATGAGCAAAATACTGGAGCAAGGTAGTGGACGGGCGTCCATAAAAGTGAACTGGCGTCCAGAATCGTATTTTACATTCAGAGAGTTCAGACGCGTTCTGAACGAGCGTTCATTCTCCGTTCATAGAGGCTGGACGAGCGTCCAAGATAGTGGACGGGCGTCCACGGCACCGACTCGGCGAAACCGACCTAAAAATCTATAAATAGGCGCGATTTCCCAAACCCTAATCATACAATTTTCGAACCCTAAACCCTAGGGGCAGCTTGGCTGCGTTTTTCCTTCAGTTTTTCTCTAGTTTTATGCACTTAAACTTCTAGATTAGATTAGATAATTTCATGTACTTTTTATTCAACAATTCGATGTGCAAAGGATGCTAGGAGGCTAAATCCTCCTTGAACGAGCGTTGTGAAGCCGTCCGTTTCAACGGTTTGATCTCGAGTTCGTGATTATTTTGTGAGTGTCTATTAAAGTTGTTACCTTTATCATGTTTTTATATGTTGATTGCATGCTATATCGAAAGATCCGTGCCTTTGTTTATTGTTTGCTTGATGAAAGTCATGTTAACCTTAGAACACCATGATAAAAGTTTAGACCTTTAATCTAATCACAACGAAAGTTATTAGATTGAATCTCTAGATTAGAAATTGAAAGATTTCACGCCTAGGTTAGAAAGACTTAATCTTTAATCGAAAGATCGAAGATTAGAAAACGAACTTGTCTACGAAAGTAGGTGTTCATGCCTTAGATAGGTGAATCACAACTTGAGTAGAGATCACGAAATAATCCGAATTAGTATCAAACGTTGATAGGATAGGTGGAACAATTGCTCGTTCGTTCGTTAAAATTTGATTTAAATCACTTGACTCGAATTGCTTAGCTTAGTTTAGTTTATTTTATTTTTCTCGCGACTTAGTTAGTTTTTATTGCTTCCAATCTTTCCTAGCATTGGATTAATCTCCTCTGTCTAGTTACTTTTATGCAATATTTGTTTAGGTTAGTTTTCGTGACAATAATTAGTTAAAAACAAAAGCTAGGGTTCACAACAGTCTAGTTCCCCGTAAGATCGACCCGGCATTAGCCTCCATACTACGATCCTTGCACTTGAGGTTAACCGGTTTATTACTTGTTGTTTTGTATTGATAAAATCCGGGACAAAGGCTCTTAGGGAGGATTCGGTGGTGGTTGAGGCAAGTTGGAGGTTTCCGGTGAGGATTTAGAAATTCTGGTGTAGAGTTTGAGGATTCCGACGTGTTCGTCCGGCTACCGGTTGTAATTCTTCACAGAAACAGGTAAATCCTTCTTCCCTTAACCTCTTTCTTTGTTTCCCCTTCCATATTTCAATCTGTTTTGGTGAATTTGATCCGTTTGTGGCAATGTGCTCTTGTCTAAGATGTTTTGGGGGTGGAAGTGGGCCTCTTAAGTTTGCGTTTGTGTTCTGAACGTGTTTTTTATCGGAGAGGAAAGGGGGGAGGTTGGCGGTTTATGCCCAGAAACTTCTATCTCTTTCGCCGTGTTTGCTCTTTTGAATTTGCATTTCCCTTTCCTTGCAATTTGCTTTCCATTTCTCCTGTAAAAACGGAGGGGAAGGCGTCGAGATGGGTGCGATCACCTTCTTGGCTTAATTCTCATTATCCCAGGCCTGAAAGCTCCACCTTTTCCTCTTCTTTTTGTAGGATGCCCGACGGAGAGTATTCTTTGGGAGACGACTCCGACAAGGATCATGAGGCCTATGATTACGCATAAGATATACAGGATGACGACCCTTCTAGCCCCAAAGTGTCTGCCGGGGACGACCTTCTTGAAGAGATTACCGGGGGGGAGGCCGCAGCTCGAGTAGGCGATGATCCCTTTGATTTAGATTCTATGTTTCCCGACCCCGTCCCGTGACGTAAAAAGAGTCGCAAAGGAATGGCCCGAGCACATGAGGCAAGTACTAGCGAGACCGGTGAAAGAGAGATGTCTGATGCTGAAGATCAGGCCGCTGAACACAGCCCTAGCGGCGCCGCTAAGCACGACCAGGCGTATATTGAGGACGCCGCTCTTCACGAGCTAATGGGGTCGAGCGAGGATGAGAATGCCCCCTTACCTCACAAAACTGTTTGGGAACTCCCAAAGAAACCAAAAAGGAAAAGGGATCCCAAAGCGATGACTATTGGCGAGGCGGAGTCGAAAGTGAAGAAACCAACACCCAATAATCCGGAAGCATTAAGGGAGTTTACTCTTCTACCACATATGAGAAGGCGCTGGAGGATGAGTGGGTGAGTCTTCGTGACAGTGATGATCTTAACAAAGTTCTTCGCCGCCGATTTAAAATTGATACAAGTGTGTATAGGTTTTCTTTGCTCGACTACTCAAAGGAGGAGGATAAGTTTAAACCCGGAGATCGCGAGGATTACGTTTGTGCTCGTCTTCCGGATGATACACTGATTTTGCATTTCGATCACTTCTTTGCGGGGCTCAGGCCTTCATTCGACCCATTCTTTGTTAAGATTTGCGAGCTGATGGGAGCTCTGCCTTCTGATTTTGCTATTGGGGCCGTCATTCAGATTATGGCCTTTATTGTGATGTGTCGGACAATGAAGATAGAACCCACCCTCACTTTACTGGGACAGTTCCATTTGTTCTGTGCAACGGGCCTTCCGGGGCAAATAATTGAGGACCAAGACGCCCGCCTGCTGTTTTTGTTGCCCAATAAAATCCATAGATGGCAAGAGCGGATTCTTAAGGTGGAATCCAAAGTTGGCTGGCCGTTCCCTAAGGCTGCACAGCGCAAAGGAAAGTCCACCCTTTCTATTGGCGATCCCCTGGTTCCTGAACGTCGCTTCGTCAAAGGGCTCATGGCGCTTATACAATCTGACGGGGTTGAACCCTCTCTGAGAAATGTGGCTTGGATTGACCTTCTTGATTTGGCTCTTCCCCTGGCGCACATGGCCGGTATAGCGGGCCCAGGTAAAGGTGAAGCTTTAGTCGCCATGACCCCGGAAGAGTGCGACCCTGATTGGATAGGAGATTGCCACTTAGGCAAATGTTTTCCCTCTGAGTGCCCTGTATGCGGAGGCGACCCTAGTAGAAAACCGCCTTGTAACTTGCTTTTTATTTGCTCATTTCATAAGTTGTTGTTTTACACTTTCTTTTGGATCCGTTTTTAACGAACTCTTTTACAGGTATGGACGCTACCGAACGCAGAGCTCAAAGGCAGAGGCTCGCTGATGAGCAGGCTAAAACCCGGTAGGCGACCCTAAAACAGGTTCTGGGGAAGATACCTCGCACTGTGAATGCCTCTATTGTTGATGAGACATATGACCCTACCCAGCCAGTGGCGGCACCAGGTAGATACGAGCTCAAGCAAGGCCGGTGGGGCCCAAAAAAGGTCATAGGCTGATGAACCCGCAAAAGAGCCTCAGGGCCAAAAGCGATCCAGAGCCGAGAAGACCAAAACTACAGGCGGAGCTGGCAAGGGCTCTGATCGCTCGGACAAGCGAGCTACTGACAAAGGCTCTGAGCGGGCAGAGGTTATTGTTGAAGAGGCCTCCGAGGGGGTGGAGCCGCTGCCGACAGGGACGTTGCCTCATGGTTATAAGGGGAAAGAGGCCGTGTGGTTGGATGCCAATTTTACCCAAGGCCTTGACATGACTAAGGCGAGCCAGATCAGGGAGGCCATTGCTGATGTCATTCCTTTGGGTCGCCTTGCATGGGACTCGCCACCCGGGGTTCAAATGGAGATCAGAAAGGGTATCACTGCTCGCGTCGTGGTTCAAGATGACGCCCCCGCCGGTGATGAAGTCGCCAAACTCAAAGATCTCTCAGGTCAATTTGGAATTGCTGCCTCAATGGTGAGTTTTTATTTGTCTTGTATTTTTTCATTTTTCTTTCAAACTTTACTTTCCTGGCGGGCTTATTTTTCTGCCCCTTTTCAGCTTTGGACTCGCATAAACAAGGCGATTGAGGCCGCTGAGAAGCGCAAGGCTGAACTTAAGAAAGTGACGGCGGCTCTTGGGGCCTCAAAGAAGGCCAGGGTCACTTCTGAAAATAAGAGATCGGAGGCGTTGACTGAGGTTGAGCGGATGAGAAAAGCCATGGCGGAGAGCGCCAAATTGGATGTGGAGCTGAAGAAGAAAGTGTCGGCTCTGAAGGAAGAAGCCCGTAAATCTGCTGAGGGGTTGTCGGCCGCGCGTGAGGAGATCTCAAGTCTAAAAGAGCGCTCGCTGCTGCAAATAAGCCCACTGAGGAGGCGGGTCCGGCGGCTGTGGACGCCTACAAGCGCTCTAATGAGTTTTTTGCTTATCAAGAGGCGAGCTTTGACCAAGGCTTCAACCACCTCGCTCGCTGCCTTTGGGCCTACCATGGCAAGGAGAGCATTACCTTTGAGGAAATGCTCCGGTGGGTTGACATGTCTCAGAAACTCCCGACCTACTGGCCATTCACCCAAATATTCCTTATGCGGCAAACCACATCGTCGCCATTCAGACTAATCAGATAGAGCGCGGCGACCCAGTATGGGATCCTCCTCCAATTAATCCTATCAATTTTGCCATTTTGAGGAATCCTCCTGCCGCGGACAATCAACCTGGCGACGAGTATATTGACACTCCTTCCGGCTCTATTTAATTGATTTTGCGCTTTTGTTTCAAAACATTTACATTTTCTGCGATCTTGTAATAAGTTAACTTTGCTCGCTTTTGATCTATTCCGACATCCTCCTTGATTATTGTAATAACTTTAGCTTTTACTTTCCGCATTGATCTTGTGGCCGCGTTTGGCTTGTTAAACTTGGTTTGTGGCCGTTTTTGGCCCCTTGATTTATGTATTGCACTTGTTTCCTTTGACTTATTTCTTGCATCTTTGTGGATCTTGTGTATGTGTGCGGCCCCTTTTATTTGGCGAGATTTATCTAGCTCGCTAAAATAATTAAACTGGACCCGCTGAAAATTGATCGAAAATTGCTGTTGCGGCCCCTTTTATTTCGAACAAGGACAACTGCGACCTAGTTTGTACTCGCTTTATTGCCTCGCGTATGGAGCGTTTAAAATTTCCCTATCCCCCTTGTTTTGGGCTAGGCCGGTAGGGATTGAGCGAAACAATGTTTCCGTTGCTACTTGTATGATTCTTGGTCGCTGCGGACTTGTGGCAAATAATCTTATGGTGATTATGCTTTAAGAATCGCCCTAGGCTCGCTGTAGATCTCTGGGCGAGGTTTTGCAAGGGTTTATGCGGCCCCCCGGGCCATATTTTGCTAAGTTTGTTGGCGTTTGAAATTTTCTGGATACGGCCCCCTAAGTTTATGGCAGAGGAGGGCTTCGCCAGAAACTTAGAAGCTGAATTGATTGGACTGAACTAACCTTTCTTGACTGCCATGTTGCCGGGAAATAAGGGCTTTGAATTGATCTGACAGCTCACTGGCACTATTGATGATAGTCAACCCTCCTATGCATTTCACACCCTTTTCACGTTATTTTATAGCATTTCTATATTCAGATGCTATTTCATGCTATTTTCATCACTCACGGTTCCACATCACACATATTACAAAATCTCATTTATACCGTAAAATGTGGACATTTTTATAGCACACACGGGGTATGCGGTACCCTATGGGAATTACGGTTATATTTGGTGTTGATCCTTTCCAGGTCTTAGATGATAAAGAGGATGTACACCGACTAAGCGTCTCGGTTCGGTGATGAATGGATTGAGAGAAATGGAGCTAGATGTGATTTTCGAAGAAAATCAGGACAAGAGCATGCTTGCCTCGACCAAGAGCACGCCTGAGTCATCATTTGGGAAGAAAAATGGAAGCGATCGGCACAAGCCCACGCTTGCCTCGGTCAAGCGCACGCTTGAGGCCCCAGTCAAATAATCCAACTCTCTGTTCTGGACAAGAGCATGCTTGCTCATGACAAGCGCACTCCTGAGGTGCATTTGAGATTTCCACTATTCCGACCAAGAGCATGCTTGCCTCAGTCAAACGCATGCTTGAGCTCCCAGTAAATCCAACAGAATGTTACCTAATATGCAGGTGCACGCTTGCCTCAGAGAAGCGCACTCTTACGCACCCGAAATTCTGCACTATAAAATCAAATTTTCAGCCAAGAGAGAGGGAGATACCATACTTTCTAGATTAGAATTAGATTAGAAAAAACCCCAAAAAACTCTTCTCTTCACTTTTCTTCATTTCATTAGCTTAAAAAGTATAATCTTAGCTCTTTAAACTCCAAATTAGTGTGTAATTAAGCTTGGGCTTTCTTCTAAAATGGTGAATTCATCATTCCCTTGGTGAATCTCCATGGGATTTGAGCTAAGTTCATAGTTCTTACTTGATTGAGGTATAATTTCGAATTTACTTTTAATTTTCTATTTCATGGCTTGCTTTAGTTTAATCTCATCTTTTCTTTGTGTTTTTGTTGAAATCATGAGTAGCTAAGTTCCTTGTGGCTTGGGTGATGAGAGAATGAGCTAGAAATCTTGTAATTGCTTGGATTCAAGTTGGGTTGTCTTGTATGTTCTTAATTGGTTCAAGTTATGGTGATTGATCTTTATGGGTGTGATTAATTCATCACTAATTGCATAATCTAAGTGTTAATTCGAGGCCTAATCGTAAGAATTGACATGGAACTAGTCACCATGAACACATAGTAAAATCATCTAGAGATAGAATTGATTTCTAGTGTGTGTGTTGCCTAATCTTGAATTGGGAAATTCATAGTCCTTTAATGCATAACTATTCATCCTAATCTAGTCCTAGCCAATAGGTTTGGTGTTTGGTTATAGTTCGTTGATGCGAGAGATCGATTGACGTTAATATAGTGAATTACACCTTGAATGTGTTGAGAATTCGTTAGTGAAGCTTGATTCCGAGTAGTTACGAGAGTTCATATCTAGTTCTTTGGAACATCACCCGAGCCACCTCGTTTCATATCATTTCCCCTTCATTCGAGTCATTGTAGTTTTAGTTAATCGCACTTTTAGTTCGCCTTTCATTAGTTGTTTCGTAGTTGTTTCACACTTTCTTCTTGATTAATGGATACACCTAGACTAATTGTTTGGGCCGCTTTGGTATTCAACTAGATTTCTCCCTGTGGATACGACCTTGCTCACCGATCTAGACTACAGTCGACCCGGTACTCTACCGGTTAGATTGGAAACCTGGATAGGCCGATCAAGCATTATTAATCTTGACCAGCAGTGCATGCGTGGTCAACGTGGCCAAAAATCGCGTGCTAATAACTGTCGGGCGTTAATAGCGCCTAGAATCTCGCACTGATGATTGAAGCGATAAATGTCCCCTTTTGAATTTCAAATCTTGTGTAAACCACGTGAATGCTGGCCGTAGGATCTCGTTGATCGTGGCCGTTCCTTTCGCTTGCTTCTGCTATAAAAGGAGGGAGCAAGCCTGACCTCATTCTATTCCTCTTTTGCATAAATCTTTGTTTTGAGAGCCATGTCTTCTCAACCCGGAGAGGGTAGCTCAGTCCGGGTGTTTGAAGCCCGTCCAGTACGTGATGTTTCCCATTTCTTTCTTACCGCCTCTCTTAACGCCAAAGATCATTTCTGGCGTTATTTTGATGTGGTTAAGCTTGTGAGGGAGAGGGGCTTGAACGAGGGCAAGGTTGAGGGTGATGGCTCCTTGCTCCGGGTACGGTTTTCTGGGTGGTCAGATTTTGTCCTACCACCTTTGACACCCTTCAACCTCACAATCGTAAAGGAATTTTATTCCGTCTTATCTGAAGTTGCCTCTGAAGGGGTTGTTAGCTGTGTGGCCCTTCATGGTGTCTCGGTCATTTTTACCCCGGAGGCTATCAACAAGGCTCTTCACATACCTGCTATCGACCCCTCTGCTCATTATGAGGTTGCCTAGAACCTTGGGGATGAGGCAAGTAGACAGGTTCGCTTACGACGGGCAATCCGTGAGCTCTTCCCAGATGCTCAACGGCCTCGCGTACTAGGCTCTGTGTTTCAATTGTCTCGCAGCAACCGTGAGTGGAAAAGGTTTATCAACTCACGTGCTCTCCCGTCCATGGATTTCGAGGTTGTTAGCGAGGCCGAAGCACTCCTTTTGCATGCTATTCGCGACCCCCAGGTTGACATTGATTGGGGGGTTCTGATTCACCGCGAGGCAGTCAGTTTTGCGGCCTCAATGAATCCCGATCGTCGCATCCCCTTTTTTTCGCTTGTAGCTAGGATGTGTAATTTAGCTAGGGTATCGGCACATTCGTTGGACCGTTGTGGGTTCGCCTGAATTTGTTGTGTTTTTTTTTTTTTTTTTTTTTTTTTTTTTGCGGTCCCCTTGTTTTTGGTTAAATCAAAGGGCGTTGCCGGCCGCAGGTTTGCCAGAAACAATTGTACCCTTCTTTCGTTAATGAAGATGTTTCTTTATTTTGATTCCCTTCTTCGCATGTTCCGTTCGTACGTAGTAGATGGATAGCCTACATATAATATTTTTTCAAATTGTCTGCGTGCCAGGGCCGGTTGTATTCGCAGCCTTGACTATCACTTAACACATAAGTCCCTTTCTTAACTACTCGAGCGATCCTTACGGGGCCCTCCCAGCTTTCCGACAGTTTTCCTTTCTTGGCCTCGTGGCCTGTGGCCTGTCTCTTTCTCAAAACATAATCTCCCACGGTTAAGTGATGATTGCGAATATGTTTGTCATGGTGACGTTTTGCATCCTGTTTGCAATTGAGCAAACGGCCATACGATTCGATTCGCCGCTCCTCCGCTAAATCAAGATCGAGCTCCCTAGCAAGCGGGTTGTCGGCCTCACTGAAATGGGCGACCCTTAGACTTGGCAGGGCCATCTCTACCGGGGCCATAGCTTCGGATCCATAGGTCAAAGCAAAAGGAGTTTACCCTGTAGTTGTTTTTCACGACGTTCTAAGCGCCCATAGGGCCGCGGGTAGGTGATCATGCCATTTACCCGCCTTTTCGCCCAAACTTTTCTTTTGCACGCTCAGTACTTGTTTGTTTGCATTCTCGGCCTGTCCATTGCCTTGCGGATAGCATACTGAGGATTGCCAATGTTTGACGTTATTCTCTCTACAGAATGTGTCGAACTCTTCTCTGAATTGGGGTCCGTGGTCCGATACTATTACCCTGGGACGCCGAATCTAGTCCATACTTGATCAAGTAGAAAATAGATTATGTCTCTGGTTTTGATTTTTACCAAAGCTTTGGCCTCGATCCACTTGGTGAAATAGTCGACGGCGACCACCACGTATTCGTACCCGGAGCGACCCCTCTTTAACGGCCCGATGAGATCGATGGCCCACATGTCGAATGGCCATGCGGCGACGATGATGCTTTGCTCGACTGATGGCAGTCTGGAAATATCCGCAAACTTTTGACATACGTCGCACAACTTAGCGTATGCTTGGGTGTCCTCTGCGAGTTTTGGCCAGTAGTATCCGGCCAATAAGTCTTTCTGAGCGAGGGTGCGGCTAGCTGGATAGCCGCCGCATGTCCCTTCATGGAGCTCTGCGAGGATTCCATTGACTTCTTCAGGTCGTACGCACCTTAGTAAAGGCTTAGAGAACGACCGCCGATACAAAACGTCGTTTAAGGTAGTGTATCTAGCGGCTCTTCTGATCAGGGCTTTTGCCTCGTTTGGATTATCAGGGAGTTTTCCTGAGTCGATATAGGCCCTCATGATGTCGATCCAACAAGGGTTGGTGGGTCGCAAGTCCATTACTTCGATTCTGTCGATCGCGGGTCCTAACAGATGTTCCACCATGATCGATGGGTTGCTTATTTCGACCTCGCTAGTTAGTTTGGACAAGTAATCGGCTCTGTGATTGTCCTCTCGAGGGATGTTGATGAACTTGCAGTATTTGAAGCTGCACTCGAGTTTTTTGACAGATTAATGTATTTCTGTAGAATTTCACAATTGATACCGAACGTCCCGGTTACTTGATTGACCACCAACTGTGAATCGTAGAAAACCTGCACATTTTCGACTTTCAAGTCCTACGATGACCGCCTCATATTCTACCTGGTTGTTCGACGCAGTGAAGTCAAATCTTAGGGCCTTCTCAATTTCTTCTGAGGTTCCGGGCTCTAGTAAGATGATCCCCGCGCCGCAACCTTTAAGGTTGGCAGTGCCATCGACATAGAGTTGCCAACAGTGACTTGGCCGTTGGGGCTCGTCCACTGTGGCTACTTTGTCGTGGCCATGCTCTGCGTTGGTCCGTTCCCGGATTTCTTCGTTGAAGCTTGTTTCTGCTATAAAATTGGGCAATGCCTGAGCTTTGATAGCTTTTCGAGGTTCGTAACGAAGGTCGAATTCAATGAGCTCGATCGCCCAACGCAGCAAACGACCTGACAGGTCTGGCTTGTGGAGAACCTGCCGTAGTGGTGCGTCCGATAGTACTATAATTGAATGCGATGAAAAGTAAGCCCTTAATTTTCGGGCGGCTATAACAACGCAGTAGTCTAACTTTTCGATATTAAAATAACGACTTTCTACTGGGCTTAGAGCCTTAGAAACATAATAAACAGGCCTTTGCGAGGTGCCCTCTTCCTTGATAAGTGCTGCGGCGACGGCCCTATCCGAGGCAGCTAAGTACAGTAGCAAAACATCTCCGACCACTGGACTAGTTAGCAATGGCGGGCTTGAGAGGTAGGCCTTGAGCTCTTTGAAATCCTGCGAGCATTCCTCTGTCCATGAAAATGTTTTATTTCCCTTCATGATTTTGAAGAAGGGTAGGCTCTTCTCGGCAGATTTTGAGATAAACCTTCCCAGGGCTATTACTCTTCCATTCAGCCTTTGTACCTCCTTGATGCTAGTCGGCTCGCTCATGTTTATCAACGCCTCGATTTTCTCTGGGTTCGCCTCGATCCCCCTCTGACTTACCATGAAGCCCAAAAATTTCCCGGCCTGGACCCCGAAAGTACATTTCGCGGGGTTTAGCTTCATCGAGTGATTCTTTACATTTGTGAAGGTTTTGTGAAGGTCCACCAGGTGACCCTGGCGACTTGATTTCACGACCATATCATCAATATAGGCCTCCATGTTCTTTCCTATTTGCGTGCTAAAGACTCTGTTCACCATCGTTTGATATGTTGAACCTGCGTTCTTTAGACCAAACGACATCATCTCATAGTAATATAGTCCGCCGGCGGCCCTGAAAGCCGTCAGCTCCTTATCTTTGTCTGCCATCTTAACCTGGTGGTAGCCCGAATAGGCGTCCAGAAAGCTTAGCATTTCGAAACCCGCGATCCCATCAACCATTTTATCGATTCGTGGTAGCACGTAAGGGTCCTTGGGGCAAGCTTTGTTTAAATTAGTACAGTCGACGCACATCCGCCACTTGCCGTTGTGTTTTTTCACCATTACCACGTTTGCCAACTAAGTGGGATACTGAAGCTCCTTGATTATTCCTGCTGCTAAAAGCTTTTCGACCTCACTTTTTATCGCGACTTCCTTTTCTGTAGAGAATTGGCGCGCTCTTTGTTGGATTGGCCTGAAGTTGGGGTCTACGCTTAGATAGTGTAAGGTGACCTCCGACTCCATGCCTCTCATATCGGTTACCTCCCAGGCGAAGGCGTCCAAGTTTTCTTTTAAAAGCTCGATCAGTCCTTCCTTTTCTTTCTCGGTTGTTTGCGACCCTATCTTTATCTTCTGATCAGGGTATTTGTTGTTTATGATAACCTCGACCAGCTCGTCCTCGGCGGTGAAATCAGGCTCGTCCCGGATTTGCAATGTTTCAACCTCTACAGCCCCCGCCGGGACTTCTGCTACCGTGGCTATTTGGTCCGTAGCCATATTGAAACCCTCCACTCTGGGTCGTTTGGAATCGACCCTATTCTTGGTCATATATTCGAGGAAATATCCGGGTCGACTGGTGGAGACACCAATTTCATCCCCTACATGGAATTTGACCCTTTGGTGGGGAACAGATGCCACCATTTGAAATTTTCTCAAAGCTGGAATTCCCAGAATCATGTTGTAGTATGAGGGGAGATCGATGACTAAGAAAGTGACTACCTCAGTTCGACAGGGTTCATAGTCGCCCAAAGTGATGTTGAGGTCGATTGTGCCTTTGACCCGGACTGTATCGTTGGTAAAGCCCTCGAGCACTCCGAGGTATAGTTTTAACTTGGCCTCTCCGAATCCGATATGTTTTAAACAGTCGAAATAAATGACGTTGCGGCCAGCCCCGGTGTCGACCATCACTCTGTTGACGCGATGTTTATCGTTCACCCCGACTTTTAGAATGAGGGGTATCTCCATAGGGCCGTCGACTGTGGTTAGCTCGCTTTTGGTAAACATGATTCCTTTCTCATTCTCCCCCAATACTATCTGTTTTTCGAAACCGTGTGTGTTGATTTGATGTATCTGAGATTTCAGCTGACTGTTGATGGGAATATTCCCATGGATAACTTGAACCTCTTTTTGATAGATGCGGGTTGGCGCCCCTGACTGGGGCCAGCGTTCCCTTCGCGTTTATACTTAGTCGCTGGTCCCTCGCGGATTAACCTCTCAATTTCTCTCCTTAGGGTGAAGCATTCATCTGTAATGTGGCCGTGGTCCTTATGATAATCACAGTATTTTGACTTATCACGACTGTCGGGATCGCCCATCATGGGCTTGGGTTTATCGAAATGCTCGCGGATTTCAAACAGTATCTGGGACGCTTTTGTGTTAAGCGGCGTGAAGTTATCCTCGCTGAATTTATACGGCTTCTTGGCCTCGCGGTCATGGTTCGCGTCTCGGCCCTTCTCTTTTTTACGATCATCCGCGCGATCCTCTTTCTGTGAATGCTGCTCTATTTTAGGCTTTGCTCTCCCGGAGGACGGCGCTTCGCTAACTCCCATCATTCTGGCCCTTTCCAGCATTTCCTTAAGGCCCACTTTGGGGGGTCGTAGGTTAAATTCTGTCTTTATCGGACCTTTGGCGATCCCGGTGAGAAAGCATGTTATGACCGCATCGTCTGGGATATTTCTAGTCTGATCGTATACTTTGATGAACCGCTCATAATATTCCTTTCCGGACTCATGTCCCCCCATGCGGACCTCGTACAGATCCTCAATGGTTTTTTTTGGTCTGCTTGCCGATTCAAATTCTTTGTCGAACTTTTCCGATAGATCCTCCCAACTTTCAACTAAGCCACGAGGGAGCCCGCGTACCCAGGAAGCAGCCATGTCCTGCATGCTACCGACTAAGTCGATGCACCAGGCGGACTTATTTTGAGTTGCTAGGGTGATGCGGCCCTGGAAGGCGGTGAGCCGGTCGTTCGGACAAGAATTCCTATTGTAATCATTATAACTGGGGTAGCTGACCTTTTCTTTGCAAGTGGGCAATGTTTCGGTGATTTTGCTGGCGAGTACGTCGATCCCTGAGATTGAGGCGACTTTCTCGGCGGGCCTCGACTTTTTTAGTTCGGCGAGCTCTTTTTTCATTATCTCCATCTGTTCTGCCAAGAAAAGGTCGAACCCTGGGTCATGACAGTGCTTGCGTGTCAGCTCGGTCCAGCCTGCGCTCTGATTCCCCGTGATCTTGCGATCCCTCCTGACGAGCTCTTTTTTCCCTTATAATCACGCGGGCGTCCTGCGCGTTTCTATCTTGTCAGGGAGGTATTTCTCCCCCTGGAAGGCTGAGATGACTTGGGGCCGAGGCCTTGTCCTTCTCACCTAGTCTTTTAAAAGCTGATCCTCTTTCGACCGTCTTTCCTCTCTGATGATCGTGATCTGGAAGGACCGAGGTTTGTACGATTTCTTTTCTCAGCCCCTTACGACCCGATGAGTGTACACTTCCCTCTATTTCGATCCCCTGGATCTGGCTCTGGCGGCCTTTATCTAGGGCCGCAGGAACGATTTCATTTCTAGGAGGATTCGGGGGTCGGATCATAATGGGGGCTTGGCCCTTTGCCACCAAGCGAGAGTTAGTCAGGTACATCGTTTCAGCATACCTCGCATACTCCCTCATTTCTGTGATTTCCGGGTCTTCCTGGAAACCTGGTCTTGTTTCGGGGGTCGACCTTTGGCTTTGCTACGACCCGCCCGGCTCCTTGCGAGCCCTTTCTAGAGCAGCGATAGCCTCCTTTGACTTAGTTTTTTGATTAATGATGTTTCAGGCGTCGCTAGGGTCTAGGGCCCCTCTCTGCGACCTTTCGCCTTAGGCGGGAAGATTGTCGAGTGTTTCTCCCATGCCCTCTCCGCGAGCCTTATGCTGCGTGCCCCCCCTTCGCGGGGGTTTTGGGCGTCAGCTGTCCTTTACTTCCTGCCATCGCAGAGTTAGCGAACCGATTTGGCTGGGGGATAGAGTTTGCTTGTGGTTTTATATCAGAGATCCTTTTTGGATAGTGATAGATCGGGTGACGTGGCGTCTGGAAATATATTTTTTGAGGGAAAAATAGCAAAATTTGCACGCAATAACCCCAGAAACGTGTATGGCTATTTTTCAGAAGTTTTGTATTGATGAGGGTTTTTATGGTATATGTTTTTGAGGTAGAAAATGTCACCTTCTGATGGTTTTCTTCACTAAGGGAAGGAAAAAAAGGCAGTTTGGGGGTTTTCTTTGTAAGGTTGCCTCTTTTACGGGGTGAACTCAGACGACGGGACACAGCCGGACGTTTCCAGGCCGGCGGAAGGGAGATTTCTTCGATCTGCTGTGTGTTAGCACTTTCAAAGCCCTTATTTCCCGGTAACGGAGCCAACTGATGATGTCGGAATCATCACGGTGGCACAACTGTATGGATTTAATGGATATCTGGCTGATTTGTAGGTGATTAAATGTAAGTTAGCCGGAGGTGTGAGGCGGCGATAGGAGGAAAGTGAGAGAGGTGGTGTTTTTGCAGAGCTTTTGCCTGTTTTTGTATTAGAATGTCTATATCGTTTAGGTTACACAAGCCTTCCTTTTATAGGAAGAGAAAACTTAAGAGCTAAGTAAAAGACAGAAGCCACTAAGCAGCTTAGTCACTAATCTTGCTTAACAGCCAAGTAAACTAGTAAATATCTGGACTGCAAGTGGATGAAATATCTCGGCGACGACTTCACCGGGTCGCATAGACCGCCGACTCCGTTTGTCTTGCCTTGTCTTGCTCTTGTTCCCTGTTTCCTCTCAAGTCTTGTGCGGCCTTAAGCGGGCCTTTTGTCCAAGATCGCGCTCCGGCCCCCTAGTCATGATGACGCTCTAGGCGGGGTTTGATGACGGCGACCTTGACTTGGTATTATTGGCATCGCCAACGATGTAGTCGCGGACCTTCCGCCTGTATGATAAGCTAGAGAGGCTATTTCCGGGACTAAATGGTGGCGATATTTTTGTACGCATCAGTGGGGGCTCGGGGGGAGCTCATGAAGGGTTTCATACAGTTTCGGATTCATGCACCCTCACACTGTAGTTTTCCGAACTGATGCACATCTGCATGCGAATGGTGATGACCTTTACCTTTTCGTGTAGGAATACATTATTTCGTTTATGGGGTTCCTTCAGTCTATAAAAGGAACAGAATGCAAACTAATTTCAAATAGGATAAAAGCATCATCAGAACCAATTTTTAAAGTGTCCTTCGGTTTGATTCAAACAAGTCACTGTTTGAATCAAACGCCTCCATTGTATCCTGAGAGAGATTTTTTATTGATCCCTAAGAGAAAATCGAGTGGGACGAAACATCTCTTAAAAGATAACGTTTTGCGTGTCTTGGAGTCTTCTAGAATTTCTGTCAAATTCTTATTAATCAACATTTTCCAACAAACAACAGAAGAAACGAAAATACAGAGAAAAAGAAGGAACCTAAAAGGGGGCCGGACGCCGGCAGCCTATTGCCACCGGCGCCGGAAGCTATTGATGTATTATACGCTCAGAACATGCTTGGAGTTTCTGGAGAGAGAGAATATTTTTGTTGCCAAGAAGTAATATATAGCGTATACTTCTTATCAATTTCATTCGACACAAATTACATTACAAATCAAACAAAATTTCGTACTGTGTTTGAATTACATCGAAATGTTTCATGTCAAATTGGACCGATTTACAGATGAGGCCTAGCTCAACGAGCTAGAACTGATGATATAAGAAAATATAGTAGCACATTTACTAACATCAATTGGTTTTAATACAACGGTAAGCACTTGATCCTAATATGCTATCAGAGCAGGAGATCCCGGGTTCAAGCCCCTTCTTCCAACACAATTAAAAACAAGAACAAAAAAAAGCAAGTGTTTGGACCACTCTTTTCTTATAGGCCCACACTTTCCAAACAAAAAATAAGTCAAGTGTTGGGCTGGTAACCGAGACCAAGAGGTCTCATGTTCAAATTCCTCTGGAGACGAAAATCTGTCTTCCAACATAGTTTCTTATTATGGTTGTAAATATCTATAGTTTTTTCATTTCTATTGTAATAATAATTTTGAAAAAAAAATAATTGGACCTGATTTTGTAAAAGATGGACCCTTTTTATCTTATCAACAAGAAATCATTAATAGATTTCCTTTCCTTACCATGCACCCTATTGGTGTACCAAAGAATATGTTAATGGTAGTTTTGGTGGGAAATATTTGTGTGAAGGTGGATTTTGAAGCGAACTGACGGGTGAAACGATCGAATCATACAGTTTAAATATAAAATAAAATTTGATTTATATTAAAACACATAGTGTCTCCATCACACCACACAAGTATTACCCAGTTTTGATTTATCATTTTGCTTATTGTCTTGGATAGGATTGAAGGGGATCGTTCTACTGTAGGGACTTCTCTAAGAGTGAATCGCTACGTGGCGGATTCGAACCACACAGCTTCGAGATGGAATACACAATGTCCGTGTGTGAAAATTATATGGTTCGATATCGCCACGTAAACAAAAGTCGATTCAAGTAAAAATTCCTAGGATAGAATTTTCGAATTGAAGGATGAGGAAGTCTGGGTAAAAACGAAAAAGAAAGACAAAGAGGTGCCACGTTTTGTCGACAGTTAGTGTCATTTGGGTTGTCCATGTGACACGTCCTACCTTTTGATGTGTCATGTTTGCATTACTATTTGTCAGTCTCGGACTAAGTTTAGACTAAATGTTAGTGTAAGAATAAACAATTCTTTTATATGGAAAATGATATGTGTACTATATATTTGTGTAGTGCACAAACCACAACATGCTGTGTACCATTGATTAAAATGATAAATTATTTATTGTGATGGGTCCCAACAAAATATGTGGTGTTATTTGTGTTGTGTAAGATGTTGTGGTAAAAAAGTAGTAGATGTATCACTACTCCTTTTATATTAGATGTGACATATCATGTATATTGATTGATTACTAGTATATTGATTGATTAATAGATAATGACTGTATGACAATGAAATCAATATTCCATACCTTTTACTGACGTGGGTAATGACTCGACCTTATACATATAATACTCACAGTTTAGATTTTTTGAGCAAAACGAGCCTAACAAGTTTAACATCACATCAGACATGGACAGACTTTGATATCGGCGATATGGCTAGTACAAAGTACAGAATGCTCATAATACATTAACATTGCACAGGTCATCATATATCTCATATAATCAGTATGAAATAATGTAATCGCCATCTCGTGTCACCGAAATGGTGCAGGTTCATCTTGGTCTGTGACTCACAGCTTGATATAAGTCTTCAATGAATTCACACAACAACTACAGAATCAACATGACTTTAACCCACAATATATTACGACGGTTTCATGATTCACGCATACAATTAAGACCATGCATTATTACACCATGAATGCCCTAATAAATTCTTCAAGTCACTAACACGACTTTAATGATTACGGAATCAACTAGGATCATTATCACATGCATTAAATGGTTGATCCCAAAATATTTAGATACATAGGTAGTCAATCTATATTGGATAAGGTATAATTAATCATAAAATTTTTCAGCCAAATAGTTGAATTATACTCACGAACCTCAATTACCCCAATTTTTATTCGATTTCATCAGTGACGATTTATGCTATCGTCTCGTACCTTTGTATAAATTAGTTAAAACATATTGACTTCATTTCTTTCTTTCTCGAGATAATATACTTATAATGGTGGTATATTGTATATTATATCATACGACCAAGGACGGAGCCAAAGGTATGGCTAAGGGAGGCAAAGACCACCCGACGAAAAAATTTCTACGCTAAAAAACCTATATAATTCAATTTAAGTTATCAAAAAATCTTATTTAAACCCATACGATTGTCTGAATATAATCCAATAGCCCACCGAGATCCAAATCATGGCCCGTCATTGCATACAACTTCACGTGCCAAAATAAAACAAACCCATACTTGTTTTGTTCCGACAACATAGAAAGATAAGGCACGTTCGTCATTTTAGAGTATATCCACAACGTAAGGGCTTATCGTCCCATAAGTTACATTAAATGTGTTGTCCCTTTTGAAGAAACTCTTATCCGCAAGCTCTACACAAGGCATGCGATGAAAACTCAATAAAATAATAATATGTATAGATTTTCTGTTATTACTGTGACCTTAACTAGATTCTTTTGTTTCTCGAAATTCGTGAAAATTTTAATATAGTCAATTCAATGAATTAATTTTGCAAGAGGGATTGCTAACAAAATTGTGTTCAACTTCCAACCTACAATATATGTTTGGTGTACCGATAGTTGTTGCTGTTAAATATATACATAGTCTGGATGAAGAAGTTGTGTGTGTTCAAGCATGAAGAAGCGTTAAAGTATTCTCTCAGGACATCATCAAACACTTAATTAAAGCGGTTAAGAGACGTTGGGGGAGTTGTTAGTTTGTTAAGGAGTTGGTTAAAGACGGTTTAAGCTTATATATAGCTGATTAGTCACTTTAATTAAGTTAATAAGTGATTCATCAACAAATTCTGATGTAATTAAAGCTGAATAATCAACATTCATCTTATTCATTTGAAGAAGCTTTTCCTCTGTTTTAATTTCCTTCTCATTTTTTCTTCAACACTTGAAGTTTATTAACGAGAGCATTTCTAGTTGGAGTTTTAGCTCAAAGGGAGCTTTGGGACAAGTAGAAAACAATCACTTCGAGCACAATTTCGAATGGGTTATGGTATGAATTACTGGGAGTTAAAAACAGATTTAGAAACTATTAAGATTGTAGTTGATGTTAGGTTTTTTAATCACTCGATTCCGATATCGGATGAATGAAAAATTAATGTCTAAAGATATTGTAAAATCCCCTCAAAAAAGATATTGTAAAATAGATAGGTTGTCAATAAAGATAATGTAATATATTTGTCCCACATAGGAAGATGACTTCTGTTAGAAGAAATAAATCAAAGATAAAGATAAATACCAAATAGATTGTTTAAGATATGGTTGAACAAGCAACTAATGATGATTGATAACGCACTAATGATGATTGATTATATTTCGATTACGAATAATCCTTGTAATAAATATTGTCTTAATGACTAAGTAGTATATGACTATATATTTGCTATTGTACCAAAATCAATTTATCAATAAAAAAGAAGACATCTCTCTTCTACTATTTTTCATAGTATTCTGGTTTTCTTTATGATAGCAGAGACAGGGGCGAGGGTTCGAGTGCCTTAACATTGGTGAACCCTCGCCCGATCATTTCTTCCGTTTTTAAACAACAACAAAAATTCACAGCCTCGTCCATTATTCTTCGGTTTTCAAATTTTTTTGATAGCATGTGTCCATTGTTTTCAATCATCATCATGTGTATACCCATCAAATCTTCCATATAAATGTCCGATCTTTCAAAAAAAAAAAAGTCCGATCTAAAGAACTCGTGAACCCATTCGCATCACCCGAGCATTCATCCAAACAAGCAGCCCTATGCGTCATATTTTTTTTTCTTTTGAGTCCATTTATTTTAATGGCCGTTATGAAAAAAAAATCTTGTCATAGCAACGATATTTTCTTTAGCCATCAACTATATCTCTATTTTTTAGTGTGATTAAGAAATGCATGTCAAGTGCATCAGTCCAATTGGAGGCCGAAATCAAAATCAGCCAACCAGTTTTCAGAACACAACAACTAATGAACTTCAAAAGAGCCAAAAGAGCTGTCGGAGTGGAGATTCCCTCCAAAACACAACATATGAACTCCGGAAGAACTGCCGGAGTGGAAATGCCCTCCAAAACATCACAACTAATGGACTCCGAAAAGCATCCGGAGTAGAGATGCCCTCCAAAAATCAAAATATGGACTCCGAAAGAACAACTGGGGTGGAGATGCCATCCAAAATCACAACTATGGACTCCAGAAGAACAGTTGGGGTGGAGATGCCCTCCAAAATCACAACTATGGACTCCAGAAGAACAGTCAGAGTGGAGATGCCCTCCAAATTATGTCAAGACAAACTCAGCCTCCAAACCCGGCCTCGTTTGAGGGAGGGTGTTAGAAGAAATAAATCAAAGATAAAGATAAATGCCAAATAGATTGTTTAAGATATGGTTGACCAAGCAACTAATGATGATTGATATGCACTAATGATGATTGATTACGATTCGATTATGAATAATCCTTGTAATAAATATTGCCTTAGTGGCTAAGTAGTATATGACTATATATTTGCTATTGTACCAAAATCAATTTATCAATAAAAAAAGAAGACATCTATCTTCTACTATTTTTCATAGTATTAGGTTTCTTTAACTTCAAGTAAACATTTAAGATGTAGAGTTTCACTAAGTGGCAAGCCCCAAAGGGCAAGTGGAAGGAGAACTTAGATCATGTTTGGTTTAGGTTTAGAAACACACATGCGCCGCCGTCCAGCCGGCTCAGGCCATGGCTTGTGCTTGTGCTTGTGTTGTGGTTTGTGCTTGTGCTTGTGCGGCTGTGCCTTGGGCTTTGGTCAAGTCATGTATTATCTTTTTGGGTTAGGTCAACATTTGGTTTCTAATATTTTTGGCCCAGTCAAGTGAATTTTGGGGAGGAGGGAAGACTTGAATCCTGCTTGGTTTAGAACACACATGTGCCGCCGTCTAGCCGGCTCGGGCTGTGGCTTGTGCTTGGGCCTTGGACTTTGGTCCAGTCCAATATTATCTTTTTGGGCCAGCTCAACATTTTGATTTCTAAATATTTTTGAAGCATTGCATATGTTCGACTCGAACATATCTATTATGTTCTCTTCGAATTTGAACAGTTGGAAAACTAATCAGAGAAACAGATGATGCATATGTTCTATTAAACTGAACATTAAACTACCATAAAAATGAAATTCTTAAAAGTATACCTCTTTAACCAAACTTGAACTCTGCCGATATAATCCCATCATCACATAATGAAATTTAACGTTTGGATTTAAAGGTTAAACTTTTGACGGGTTGAAGCTTTGGTTCGTTGTACCACGCAATTAAGGTAACGTGGTTTTCTTATCGTATGATTAAGGTTTCGTAAAGTGGTAGAGCAATTTGTATGATTGTTTTTCATGTTTTTAATTCGTTTAAGTCGAGTTTGGGTTGAATTTGAGAAGAAAACGCGAACGCGAAAACTCGTCCTCCGTAGTGCGGGAAAGGAAAACGCGTAACGGGTGCAAGAGGAGGCTCGGTCGACCGAGCCCGTCCATTCGGTCGACCGAGTGGTGGTTCATCCGTACGGATGAGGTGTGTATCCGTACGGCTATTTCTCTGTTTCGGACGGCAAGTTATCCGTCCGGACGGGGGGTCGTTCCAATCTTTGTTTTTCTTTTTATGTGTTTTAAGCTTTATAGTAGCATGTGTACTGCTTAACCTTATGTGACAAAGCTCTGAATTAGCTTTTGATGCGTTTAGTTCCGGCACCACGTGGATTCCCTAAAAAGATGAAGTGTGGGACCGTCGAAAGCTTTGGATTTGCCTTGTGCTTCGATAAGCTAGAGTTTATCGATGTCTGTGTGATTGCTAGGCCTTGTCCGTGTCTAGTGGTCTAAGTACGAGAGTAGGAGATGTGAGGGAGCTTACTTGAAAACACTTAGGTGGCTAGTTAAACATCTAATCAAACGTATGTGCTAGATTAATAATCTTAAACATCATGCAATGCTTGGTAAGGCATAGTACAATATCGCGATGTGTTCTCTGACCAGACAAAGTAGACTGTACCCACGCCGGTCAATCGATTGGCTAGATAAAGCGTCGGTACATTCGCCGGTTATCACACTATCGGGACTCGGATATTCCCGGGGCTACTAGAGCGTGTCTCTAAGTAGGTTGCACCCAGTTGTCCTAGTACATCCCATTACTAGGCGTAGTGCCCTTGTTATTCATGGTGTAACAAACTTGAGCTAAGTTAAATACCTTTTGGAACCTCATGTTATGCTATGAACATAATATGATAGTTAGCTAGGGTTAATAACGGAACAAATTAATAAAAGACGGCGTTGCTTTTATTTCTTTATGAGATCATAGTTATATGATCTTCTACGCGTTACTGAGTACTTTTGTACTTACCCCGTTACTTTTCGTTTGTCTTCCCCTTTCCCCAAAGAAGATGAACAGGTTGCTAATGCTGATGAGTTCTTTGACGAGGACGTGTGAGATGGAGCTCGTGAAGACTTAGTTCTTTTACTTTTGACTCTTTCAATAATGTTGTTGACTTAGTTTCAAACAATTTTGTCTTTCTTTTGGATTAGTTCTGGTTAAGTTCTTTTGAGATCTTTTGGGATTTGAATGTTGGATGATTAGTTTTCCTTATTGGATTTAGTTTCACGGCATTGAAAACCGTGTGTTCGATCTTTTGTCTTTTGTTTTTCCCGAGTCGTTTTATCTTCCGTGTCGTTTTAGTTCTGATGTATGACGTAAGGCTTACATATATTATTGAATTTATTTGATAATATATGTGCCGAGCGCTCTTTCCGGATAAGGACTCGGTGTCCGGGAATGGGGCGTTACAGTTGGTATCAGAGCGAAAGGTTTTCCTTGCTGTGTAGGACTTGATTTCTTCTTTAAGATAAGTTTTAGAGCTTTAGTAACCCCTTCTCTTTTCTTAGTTACAGAATGGTGCTTACTAGAGGTGGAACTAATACGAGTAACACCGAGGCAGCTAACACCCAGACGGGTAACGCTGAGGCAGGATTTATCGAGGTTGTGATTCCGAGAAGGAGAAGAAGTGGACCCGCTACTCAGGGCCCTACAGTGTCTCAAGTGAACACCCCGTCTATGAACAACATCATGCGTGGGGTGAATCAGGGACCAGACATTGTCACCAGAGGTAGGGTGGAACAAGGGGGTCCTTCACGGTTTAACACCCGCGTACCGGTTACTACTTCAGCTCCAAGGACCACGAGTTGGACCGGGTTGGGACTTTCTCATCCACCGGCTAGTCAGTTTTTCAGTTATCCACAGGTATCGACGTTTCCTTCTGCACCGCTGAGTTTTACACCGCAACCGACGGTTCTACCTCCACCTCCACCTAGGTCGGATTCTTTTGTAGCACCTGGCTACACTCATCCCCAACAGAACTATCAGTATCAGAATGCCCCACCAGTGCAGCAGCCAGTACAGCTTCATCAGTTTGGGGGTTATGACAGACCAGTGGATTGGTATGAGAAGATGAAGAAACATAGGGTGCCAGAATTCTTTGGCAATGTTGAGCCGACGGCGCGCATTTATGGATTCGTGGGTTCGAGAAGGCGTGCAGAAATATGAAACTCCCAGAATCTGAGTGGGCTCATTTAGCAATATCCTTGTTGGCAGGAAATGCAGAGAGTTGGATGGAAGCTTATGAGCAGGTTAATCCGAGGATCACGGATTGGGCAGTGTTCAAAGATCTGTTCTACATGGAATACTTTCCTAGAACAGCTCAGAATGTAAAGGCTAATGAATTTCTGAGTTTGAAACAAGGGAGATATACTACGGTGACTCAGTACTCCCAGAAGTTCCATGAGTTGGGCAGATTCTACCCTGAGATCATGAAGAGTGAAGAGAAAAAGATAGACAGGTTCATGGAAGGATTGTCACACGAGGTGGCGAAGGGCATGCTAGGAGATAGACCTACGAGCATGGAAAGCGTCATGGATAGAGCTTTGACTGCGGAGAGATTTGCCAGTAGACAGACGGTTGTAGTTGGAGATAAGAGGTCTTTCTCAAATTTTCAAGGAAGTAATAGAGGAGCACCGCATCAGAATATTAAGAGGGCAGGAAATCCAGCTACGAAGAGTTCAGCAAGTGGAACGCCGGCGGTTTGTGCTAAGTGTAACAAGACACACACGGGAGAGTGCATGGCGGTAGCGTGAGTTGTTTCCACTTGTGGGGAAGTGGGACATTACTCGAGAGCGTGTCCTAAGAAGCTCTCTCAAGGTAATCGGGTAGGAGGACGAGGTAACCGGCGGGGTAATCGTACTACGGGTAGCGTACCGCCGTGTCTTCGCGGCGGATACGAGAACCGGAAGAGTTAGATGACCTTGTGGTGACAGTACTTTTCGGTGTTTGTGTTTATTATAGATATTTAATATGATATAGCGCGCATATGATATTACATATTTGTACTTAAATAGATTCACTTGTTAGGTACCATAATCATAGATAATCTAGCGAGTTTCGGCTCCGTTTGATACCGGAGCATCGGGGACTTTTGTTTCCTCTAAGATAGCTAAGAAGTTGAACCTACCCCTTAAGGAATTGGAGAGACCTTTGAGTATAACCACACCTTTGGGCGAGTCACTAGATGTGCTCAAGTCACACCCCAAGTCGATATTAGAGTTGGGACTTACAAGTGCCAGTATGCTTTGACGGTGTTGGATTTCTCGGATTTCGATGTTATCCTGGGTATGGACTGATTGTCCAAGAATTATGTCTACTTGGATTGTAGGGGTAAGAGGGTGATCTTT
This sequence comes from Gentiana straminea, assembly GCA_036785695.1. NCBI lineage: Eukaryota > Viridiplantae > Streptophyta > Magnoliopsida > Gentianales > Gentianaceae > Gentiana > Gentiana straminea. Next base: position 14,099,268 of record JAVUPR010000223.1, on the reverse strand, counting down.
AAGGCCCCGGGAAAATCGGCTAAGACGTTTCGGGGTAACGTATGCAAGCCTAGCAAGGGTCGTTATCCGATTATCTCGGCGATTAAAGCCCTAAGAGCTATGAAGAGGAGTTGCCGGGGTTTCGTTGTTTATGCATTAGATAAGGAAAAGCATAGGCCCGAGTTAGGAGAGACTCGTGTAGTTAAGGACTTTCCTGAAGTTTTCCCGGAAGATTTGCCAGGACATATGCCTGATAGGGCCATAGAGTTCGAAATCGAATTGATTGCCGGAGCATCACCAGTGGCTAAAGCACCTTATAGGATGGCACCAGCGGAGTTGAAAGAGTTGAAAACTCAGCTTAAGGAGATGCTAGAGAAAAACATCATCCAACCAAGTACATCACCGTGGGGAGCACCGGTCTTGTTTGTGAAGAAGAAAGATGGGAGTATGCGCTTGTGCATCGACTACGAGAGCCGAATAAACCGACAATCAAGAATAAGTATCCTTTACCAAGGATTGATGATCCGTTCGGTCGGTTGCAAGGTAAGAAGGTGTTCTCTAAGATTGATCTTAGGTCCGGTTATCATCAGTTGAAGATCAAGGTGTCAGATATACCTAAGACAGCCTTCAGTATGAGATATGGACATTATGAGTTTTTGGTCATGCCGTTTGGACTCACTAATGCTCCATCGAAATTCATGGACTTGATGCAAAGAGTTTTCATGCCTTATCTCGATAAGTTTGTGATAGTTTTCATAGACGATATCTTGGTGTACTCTAAGGATGAGGAAGAGCATGAAGAACACCTAAGGATAGTTTTACAGACCTTAAAGGAGAACAAATTATATGCCAAGTTTTCTAAGTGCGAGTTTTGGTTGGACCGGGTGAGTTTCCTTGGGCATATAATTTACGGAGAAGGTATTAAGTTGGATCCAAATAAGATAGAAGCCGTTTCTAAGTGGCCTAGACCGACATCGATAATGAGAGATAATAAGTTTCTTGGGTTTAGGCGGGTACTACCGGAAGTTTGTAAAGGATTTCTCTAAGATAGCTACACCTCTCACGAGGCTTACTCAAAAGAACGTTAAGTATGAGTGGACCAGTGAATGTGAGGAAGATTTTCAGACTTTGAAAGAAAAGTTGACCACAGCACCCGTGTTAGCATTACCGGAAGTTTTTTATAACTATGATGTATATACAGACGCATCGGGTCAAGGTTTGGGTTGTGTTTTGATGCAATCAGGAAAGGTGATTGCTTATGCATCTAGGCAGTTAAAGGTGCATGAGAAGAATTACCCTACACACGACTTGGAGTTGGCGGCGGTGGTTTTTGCTCGAAGCTTTGGAGACACTATCTGTATGGTGTCAAGGCAAGGATCTTCACGGATCATAAGAGTCTTAAATTCTTCTTTACTCGGGAGAATCTCGAACATGAGACAAAGAAGATGGTTGGAGTTCGTGAAAGATTACGACTTGGACATTCAATACCACCCGGGTAAAGCGAATGTTGTAGGCGATGCACTTAGCCGGAGAGCGGTTAATGCTATCACTACCTTGCAAGAAGTCGTAGATCGGTTGGATAGGATGCGGATTCAAGTGATTGAAAGGAAGGGTGAAGCTCGGAATTTGGCGCCATTGATGGCAAGGTCGATTTGCTAGATGAGATTCGGGCTAAGCAGGATAAAGACCCTGTGTTGATTAATTTGAAGCGAGTAGCTCGAGAGAAGCCTACAGTGGGTTATCAGTTGGACAAGAGTGGTCATCTTTGGTACGGAGACCGTTTGTGTGTGCCCGATGTGGATGGACTAAGAGAGAAGGTTATGGATGAAGCTCATAAGATTGCTTTTGCGGTACATCCAGGAGCCACTAAGATGTATAGAGATCTCAAGGAAAGGTATTGGTGGCCTGGTATGAAGTTAGGGATCACAGAGTTTGTGGCAAGATGTGATACATGCCAGAGGGTGAAAGCAGAACACAGAAGGCCAGGAGGTTTGTTGAAACCCTTGGAGGTACCGGAATGGAAATGGGAGAATATCACGATGGATTTCATCACCGGTTTGCCAAAGACTAAAGGCGGTCATGACATGATTTGGGTGATTGTGGATAGACTCACAAAATCAGCCCATTTCTTGCCGTGTAAAGTAGACATGCCTATAAAGAAGTTCGCTACTATGTATATCGACAATATAGTGAAGCTTCATGGTGTGCCTCTATCTATTGTATCCGACAGGGATAGTAGATTTATCAGTCGCTTCTGGAAGGGCTTACAGAAAGCTTTTGGGACGAAGACTGATTTGAGTACAGCGTTTCATCCGCAGACGGATGGGCAGTCAGAGAGAACAATTTAGACTCTCGAGGACATGCTTAGAGCTTGTGTTTTGGATGCCGGAGGATCATGGATAGATTACCTCAACTTGGCTGAGTTTGCTTACAACAATAGTTACCATGCAAGTTTGGGAATGCCACCTTTTGAGGCCTTGTACGGTAGGAAGTGTAGAACTCCACTTTACCGGGATGAAGTGGGAGAGAAACATATCACGGGGCCGGAGATGGTTCGGCAAGCCAAGGAGAAAATTGAGTTGATAAGGAAAAATCTGAAAGCTGCTCAAGATCGTCAGAAGAGTTGGGCCGATGTTAGAAGAAGACCGCTAAAGTTTGAGGTCGGGGATAGAGTTTACCTTCGAGCGTCTCCGATGAAGGGTGTCAAGAGGTTCGGACAGAAGGGAAAGCTAAGTCCAAGGTACGTAGGACCTTTTGATGTCATTTAAAGAATTGGGAAGTTGGCTTATAGACTTCGGTTACCAGAGTCGATGTCTAGAGTCCACAATGTTTTCCATGTATCGATGCTTAGGAAGTGTCTATCTAAAGTGGACGTGGAATCTGAGATTGACCCGGAAGTGTTGCAAGATAATCTCTCCTACGTGGAGAAGCTGATAAAGATTCTGGATAGGAAGGAAAGGATGATAAAGAGGCGGGTGATCCCGTTAGTGTTAGTGCAATGGAGCAATCATGCACCGACGGAAGCCACTTGGGAAGTGGAAGCGGACATGTTCAACGAGTTCCCAGAGTTCCCTCATCTACCAGGTACGATCTAGTTTCGAGGACGAAACTCATCTTAAGGGGGGAAGAATGTAATATCCCGATTTTTGAAAAAGGGCAATCCGGTCTTTTAGCAAAATTCAGAATATTATGTTATTTTTAATTAAAGGATTTTCGAAAAAAGAAAAGAAAAAGGATAAACAAGGATTTTCTTTTTAAGGAAAATAATTAGGTAATTGGGATTATAAAAGGAAAACTAGTCCTAATTTTAACCTAGTTGTTTTTGACAAAAAAAAAAAAAGAGAGGCGCAGGAAGAGAGGGACGCAAGTTTTAAGAAAAAAGGGAGAAGAGGCTTTCGATTTTCGAGACTAATCCGTTGCTCTTTTCAACAGACGTCTCAAGAGAGAAAGGATCACCGCGAGACGAGGATCGTTTTGATACCAACAATCCCTATATTCGTTAACGTTTGGATTTAAAGGTTAAACTTTTGACGGGTTGAAGCTTTGGTTCGTTGTACCACGCAATTAAGGTAACGTGGTTTTCTTATCGTATGATTAAGGTTTCGTAAAGTGGTAGAGCAATTTGTATGATTGTTTTTCATGTTTTTAATTCGTTTAAGTCGAGTTTGGGTTGAATTTGAGAAGAAAACGCAGAACGCAGAAAACTGTCCTCTGTAGTGCAGGAAAGGAAAACGCGTAACAGGTGCAAGAGGAGGCTCGGTCGACCGAGCCCGTCCATTCGGTCGACCGAGTGGTGGTTCATCCGTACGGATGAGGTGTGTATCCGTACGGCTATTTCTCTGTTTCGGACGGCAAGTTATCCGTCCGGACGGGGGTTTCCAAAGGATCTTTGTTTTTCTTTTTATGTGTTTTAAGCTTTATAGTAGCATGTGTCTTGCTTAACCTTATGTGACAAAGCTCGAATTAGCTTTTGATGCGTTTAGTTCCGGCACCACGTGGATTCCCTAAAAGATGAAGTGTGGGACCGTCGAAAGCTTTGGATTTGCCTTGTGCTTCGATAAGCTAGAGTTTATCGATGTCCGTGTGATTGCTAGGCCTTGTCCGTGTCTAGTGGTCTAAGTACGAGAGTAGGAGATGTGAGGGAGCTTACTTGAAAACACTTAGGTGGCTAGTTAAACATCTAATCAAACGTATGTGCTAGATTAATAATCTTAAACATCATGCAATGCTTGGTAAGGCATAGTACAATATCGCGATGTGTTCTCGACCGGACAAAGTAGGCGTACCCACGCCGGTCAATCGATTGGCTAGATAAAGCGTACGGTACATTCGCCGGTTATCACACTATCGGGACTCGGATATTCCCGGGGCTACTAGAGCGTGTCTCTAAGTAGGTTGCACCCGGTTGTCCTAGTACATCCCATTACTAGGCGTAGTGCCCTTGTTATTCATGGTGTAACAAACTTGAGCTAAGTTAGATACCTTTTGGAACCTCGTATGTTATGCTATGAACATAATATGATAGGAATGGACAAGAAATTTTTTCCATTTGCATACTGAAACTCTGCACTCACTTTTCCAGCATTCATGACTGAGATAACGAGGCATAATCGGTTTGCCTACTTTTCCACATTGAAGTGCTACAATTCGAACAAGGTGTTGATTGTTGCATCTTTTCCGATTCATGAGATAACTTTTTGCCTACTTTTCCATTACGATTCGAACAAGGTGTTGAATGTTGCATCTTGAGAGACTTTTGTCATTACCCTGAGCACATAATCGAGCATTGAAGTGTTAAGGACATAGAACTAAACTCGCCTCAGTCACTATAATCTTCTTGTTCCTTTTATTCATTCGGTAATTTTAGCATGTTATAGGAATAAAATTGCCATGTCGTTCTTTGTGTTATGTTCAATTTGTGTTAATTTATGTTTCATGCAATTTCATGTTAACAGATTACTAGAACTAACAAACTAGTACTTAGTATCAACAATCTTAAGACTTTATTTACAACATGTTAATTTGTGTTTTGGTTCTAAATAATATGTATTTTCAATCGGTACATTTAATATGTTGTTGCATCGGAAACCTTAATTTGACCGTAATAAGTAATGTTAATTTATTTGTGAATCGAAAAAATTTTAGTAAAGAGAATATGATATTTGTAGTGAACAGAATTGTTTCATATGTTAAATTGCGATTTCTGTTTTGTATAAATTGTGAAAATTCGCAATTAGTAATTGATTCAACAACCTGCAAATTGTTGTGGTGTAATACTGTAGTGTTCATACTTGTTTTCATTCGAGAAATTTGGATAATCATCATGTGTTAGACAGATTATTTGCTTGAATTCATGAATTACCATTGTTGAAAGTGTTCATTACAGAATCTGTATTGCTCTATTTAATGGATGATCTTCTAGTTTCACACAGAAATGGAAGGAATATTAGGGACTACAAATCCTTTGTCATAAGTTTCAATACCTACTATTCTACAGGTGCAAGGAAACATGTTCATCACACAATGAGAAACCAGAGAAGTTCAGTGTGCAGAACTTCAAAAGGCGGCATCAAAGTATGTTGTTATACTTGACAACTATGAATCTGGCCCGAATGTTGAATGAACATCCTCCTACAGTGCAAGAGGATGAAAATTACAAGGATTCTGTGATAGCACGAGATGCATGGAAACATTCTAATTTCCTATGTATAAACTATATCCTTAATTGCCTTGAAAATACATTGTATGGTGATTATACTATGATTAAAATTGCTAAAGATTTGTGCAAGCACTTGAAATGAAGTACAAGACAAAAGATGCAGGTAAAAGGAAGTACAATGTTGACATGTTTATGGATTACAAGATGGTGTAATCCAAATATGTTGTCAGCCAAATGAAAGAGTTGCGAATTATTATTTCCGAATGTCCCGGGGAATGATTCGTCAACAATGAACCATTTCAAGTTGTTGTAATAATTGGGAAATTTCAATCACCATGGAAATATTTCATCGAAGAATTATTTGAAGAACAATAACATTGAAATAACAATGACCAAGTTGGCGATAAAACCGTGAGTTGAAGAGAACAACCGACTTCTTGACAAATGGGTGCACATTGGACAGTTCAAAGCAAATGTTGTGGAGTCCAATTCTGATGCAAACAAAGGCAAGAAGAGGAAGTTCAAAGTCAATGGTGGTTCTAGTTCCATTGGCAAGAACGAGAAGAGGGAAGACAAGCGCTTCAAAGATAGTTGCTTCAACTGTGGCAAGCCGGGACACAAGAGGTCTGAATGCTGTAAGCCAAAGAAATATAGACAAATCAAATTTTTTGATATTGTGACTGACGGGGTGAACGAGAAGAACCTGTCCGGGGGGGGGGGGGGGGGGGGGGTCACAATGCAACAAAGTTATGAATCCCTGTGAACGTTTGTAGACGCTGGATCTATGCGCCATGTTTGTGATCTTAAGGCCATGTTTTCTGACTACATAGTGGTGGTAGGGGAGAAGTTGTTCATGGGAGATTTAGCAACCTCTAAGGTTGAAGGTCAATGAAAGATTATCTTGAAGATGACTTCCGGCAAGCACTTGACCATGAACAATGTGATGCACACGGCTAACATTCACAAGAACCTTGTGTCCGGTTATCTTCTTGTTAACATTGGTTTTAAGTTCATTTTTAGATTTTGGAAAGTTTACTTTGTGTAAGAATGGAACATTTCTGGTAGGGGATATTTCCTAGATAGTATGTTTGAGTTAAATGTGATGAATATTGTACCTAAGGCCATTGTGCCAAAGTCTGTAAACGCTATCGCTAATGGTAATGAGAATGCATCTAGTTCTTCTTACATGCTTGAGTCATCTTTTTATGGCATTGTAGATAAGGACATGTAAACTATAAAATATGTTCGTAAATTAATGAACTTGGATTTATTGCCTAAACTACAATTTGATGATAAAAAATGACATACTTGTATTAAAGCAATTAACGAAGTTACCGTTTTAAAGTGTTGAACAATTTAATAAACCTTCGGAGTTGATTCTTACGGATATTTGTGGTTTGAAATCTGTACAAACTAGAGGCGGTAAAAAGTATTTCGTTACTTTTATCGATGATGGTACAAAGTATTGTTATATACACTTATTGTGAAGTAACAGAGAGGCTCATGATGCTTTTATGCATTATAAAAATGAAGTTGAAAAATCAACTCAACAAACAAATTATAGTAATTCATAGTGATCGGGTAGAGAATATGACACACCTTTTGATTAATTTTGTTCGAAATCTAGAATAATTCATCAAACAACTACTCCATATTCACCATAATCCAATGGTGTTGCTGAATGAAAAAAAACAATGCACTTAAGGAAATGATGAATGCTATGTTGATTAGTTCGGGTTTACCGAGAACTTAACGTGCAACTTGAAGGACACGATCCGCTGTGTATTCCTTCTTCTATCCATCATCTTCTATTTCTATAATTCTATAGAAACGAAGGTGCTCTTGTCTCTCGGCTTACTTCATTTTGAATTGAATACCATCCAAGAAAGGGATGATACGCCTTATGAATTATGAAAGGGTCACAAGCCAAACTACAAAATTCCAAAAGTGTTAGGGTGTTTAGCTAAGGTAGAATTACCTAAACTTAAACAAGTGTAAATAGATCCAAAAACAATTGATTGCATCTTTATTGGGTATGCAAATAATAGTAGTGCCTGTCAGTTTTTGATTCATAAATCACACTTTCTTGGCGTTCATGAAAATACAATCATCGAGTCAATGAATGCAGTATTTATTGAGGAGATCTTTCCTTGTAAAGACAAGAAAAAAGAAGGTTCAAGTTTAAATAAAAGATATTATGATGAGATATCGAATGATGTATCAAATGATCATCAAGAAACGGACGGACTTCAAATAATTAAGAGGACAAGGACGTCTGCGTCTTTTGGTCCTGATTTCCTTACCTATTTGCTAGAAGATGACCCAAAGACATATGTTGAGGCTATGTCTACTCCAGAAGCACCATTCTGAATGGAGGCTATTAACAGTGAAATAAAATCCATATTGTAAAATGACACTTGGGAGTTGGTACGTAGATCTTCCACCGAGACATAAACCACTTAGATGTAAGTGGATTTTCAAGAAGAAGTTGAAAATGGATGTACCTATTGATAAATACAAGACCAAGTTTGTAGCCAAAGGATATAGACAAAATTAAGGCCATGACTACTTCAATACATACTCACCAGTTACAAGAATTACGTCTATACGTGTTCTGGTTGCAATAAATACAATGTTTAACTTGGAAATCCATCAAATGGATGTGAAAACTGTCTTTTAAAATGGTCAGCTGAAAGAATAAATCTATATGGACAACCTGAAGGGTTTGTGGTTCCTGGACAAGAAAAGAAGGTGTGCAAACTTTTGAAATCACTGTATGGGCAGAAACAAGCATCATGACAGTGGCACTTCAAATTTGACCAAACAATGATGTCAAATGGATTTAGAATCAATGAATGTGATAAGTGTGTCTACATCAAGACAACACCTAAAGCCTACATGATAAGATGTTTGTATGTGGATGACATGCTAAATTGCTAATCATGGGCAGTGATCGTGCTTTTATCATGAACACTAAGAGGATGCTGACCAAAAGCTTCGAGATGAAGTAAATGGGAGTTGATGATGTTATACTTGGGATTAAAATCTCAAAATATCTGATGGACTTATGTTGTCACAATCTCACTATTTGAAGGGAGTCTGATCTGAAAAGATTTAGTGCTTTTGACAAAAGTCGTGTAAAGACTCCAACTGACTTAAGTACACACTTAGTCAGAAATAGAGGTGACCATGTAAGGCAAATTGGTGACATCCCATATTCTCAAGGATGTGATGCATTGGTGGAAGAACAAAAAAACAAACAACTTTAGATGCATTATTTCGATAAGAAATGATTCTTATATGAACATCGTTGATTGAATGAAATATATATATTTATATATATATATATATATATATATATATATATATATATATATATATATATATATATATATTTTTTTTTTTTTTATTATTGAATTTAGTGATTATTTACTTACATAAAGGAGTTTAAGGACTCAAATTTTTTTATTCGTTAATGCATTTAGCGAGGTTATTTATTTAGCTGCTTTGCTCAAGTTGAGATCGGAGAAAATTATTCATTTGATGAATTTATTCATTTATCGAAAATTCAATTATCGAGATTATAGTGTATTTTAATGTTAAAATATCAGGCTAATTAATAAGAAAATAAAATAGATGCTACTACATGATGATCAATTAATAAAGTGACGGACGAGTTATTGACATAAAGTAACATGTCGAGCAAAGACCAAAGTTCGGGTCCTGCTTAGGGCGAAGTTGGGTATATGTCTTTCCTTTCGGAAAAAAAAAAAAAAAGAAAAGAAAAAGAAACAACGAGCTGACGGTTCCGTTATTTTGGTACTCTCGACGGTCTGTTCCGTTATTCGGTGATTTTCGATTCGACGGAGGTTTTCCTATATATACCCACACCCCAACACTTTGCACCTTACCAATACGACTACATCTTTGAGTTTTTTAGACTGCATAGTATAGTACATCTTTTGTGTTTTATACATCAGTTTTTATATCAGTCAGTTACAGAAATGGAGGGAAAGAAACAAGGTGGTGGTTCTTCTTCTTCATTCGTATCTGATCTTTTTGGCTCTAAAGAATCTGCACCTCGGGGTTCATTTGGGTCCATTTTTCCCCCCGAGTCTAAGGTATTTTATTTTCACTAGGATTTTGCCATGCTTTTTGGGTATATAGAGAATTTTAATTCCTAAATTCGATGTGGCTCCCGCTCCGCACCGGCTATGCCTCTTTCTTTGAAAGTTTCTGTTGCTTTTTCCACATGGATTTATATCGAATTTCATGCATCAGCTACGATGTATATTCGATATATCCATGTAGAATCCGATTCAGCTGCTGGGGATTTTTAGAATTCTGAACGTGCTTGGGAAATCGCCTGATATGGAGATTTTATTTGTTTCATCCCAGGCTGCATTATTTTTGGAAAAGTTGGAACCTTTTTTGAAAATTAGAAGGGCCCAGAAGAGAAATTTAAGTGTAATTTATTGAACATCCCTTTACTACTTACGTTGGATTAGTGGTGTACAGTGTTTGGAATTTTGTGAACTGACGAATGAATGATGAAGATTTTGGGTACTATTTGAAAGATAAAATAAAATATACGTTTAGCTGATATATGCAGCTTTCATTTGAAAATTTTCTACTCAATTCTGTTTTGATGGTGTTTGTTTCAAATTCAACTTAGTTAAATTTTTAACATTTAGGCTCAACGAAGAGAATCCATGCGCTACCACAGTTCTGTTGAAAAGAAGCAAGATTATTTCAATCAGGAATCGAATTCTAAGACTCCTGCAGGTTTGGGAATCTTTTGGTTATCTAATTTGTCGAATGTTATTCGGATTCGAATATAGTTCCTTGCATTATTTAGAATACTTTTTTGCTCTTTCATTGAAAGTTGTTTAATTTTTAGTCAGTTTTCAAATTTGTTTCTAAGAAAGAATCTTTTGCCAATTTGATTTTGTTTTTCCTGTCTGTTTGAGAATATACTCTTTGTACCTTTCAGATAATTATACCATGACTAAAGAAGAAGAGAAGAAGAGCACCACAAATAAATTCAAGAATTCGTATTATCCTGAACAAAAGTTACAGCCTTGTCCTCTCAGCTCATCTATATACTATGGAGGTCAAGATGTATATACCTATCCTCAGAATTCTCAAGATTCTACATACTCAACTGAGAATTCTAGATACTCAAGTGTAAGTGTGCTTCTCCTTTAGAAAGCTTTGAATCCATTGTCCACTTTGTAACTTTTCTTTCTGTTTATCCATATTTTAGTTAAGGTAAATTTTATGGTGGTCATTGACCAAAATCTTCATCTTAATGGTTGAGAATTTGACACATATGCACACAATCACCCTTGTTTTGACATGTGTCCATTGAGTTTGGTGGTCAATGACCATAAAATTTGCCTTAGTTAAGATGGTTGATTCTGAGGTTGACAATTTTCAGTTAATAGTTTCATATAAAGGTTGGTTTTTTTGTCAGTTACACTGCCTTCCATGAGGCCACTCTGGAAATTTATGCTTGTGAAGATTTGTGTAATCGATAATTTTCTGTTGTATCGCGAATGATTCTTGTGATTATGTTACTATAATGCCATTTGAGATCTTGGAATACTAGACTATTCAAACACTTTTTTTGTATGTGTATTTGCTTCAGTATAACATAGATGAAGAGGATGATTCTGGTAGTGCTTCTAGAGGAAATTGGTGGCAGGGTAAGAAGCTATAACATACGTCTTATAAGACTTGTTTACAAAAGTTGCCTTGTTATAACCTGACGTTGTCTTTTAAATTTTTTTATTTTGCAGGCTCTTTGTATTATTAGATGAGTTTCCCATCACATAAGTTATGAAGGCAGACTAGGTATATGTGGTTAACTTACTTCTTACAACATTGATACAATTCTTGCACTTTAGTCCTAAGAATGAATGAAAGATGCCAAATTTAATATTAGATTCTGGGTAGAGATTCTTTATTTCACCGGATCGTTTGGTACAAAAAGGAAAAATGTTTTGCCTTTTTGCTGATACATCATTCATCCGTTGGTGTGGTGCAATATAGACTCTGCTTACATGTTATTCCCGGATTTTATTGCTTACACTGTTTCGCTTTGTACAGCTAACAAGTTACGTATCAGTTGTACTTGCAATGAGACATGAAATGCAGGGAAGATCTTCTGATCTAAATACTTGTCTGATTATTAAGAATCAGAAACACATAGTGTCTGGTCCTGAAAGAATCAACACGAATACCTGTTTTTATATCGTGTAGTTGATGCTGGCATTGAGTATTCATGTATAAATCATGATTTAAGTCGTTTGAGATTGAGTGAGTATTTATATAGAAATCATGACTAAGTTTTGCGTTTTGATTTTGTTTGCAGGGCTTTATTACTAGAGACAGAGAAACATGTTCAGATGCAGTTAGCTAAGGACAGCCTAGTTGTTCACATACAAATGTAGTCTTTTGCTATTACTGTCCTCTTGTATGCTGGCCTTGTTATGGAGGTCATAGATATGGCCTTTCTATTTTAATATGTAGACTGTGTTTCAGTTTTATTGTCTTCCTGCATCCCTATATATGTTATTTTTGCATATACGGTGGATGATCTATGTTTGTAAACGATGACCCTTGTGCTTTTAGCTTCGGCGTGCATTATTTTAGACACCTAATGCTACTAGTTATAAGGTTGCTCTGGTCTTGAAATATATTACTGGTTTCTAGTTCATTCAAATAAAAGTGATCTCATGCATAGATGGATACATTATTCTTGAGTAATTTACATTGATGGATACATTATTTGTGCGTAATACAACTGATATTACGGGAACTGATAAGATTTCCATCCATTGTCTTCATTGTCTTGCACATCATCATGGCCTTCAAGGCAAGGTGTAAGCTGCAGAATGATCAAAACAAAACATCAACATTGCATACAGTGTTTAATTATAAAATGAAAGACGTGACGAGGGAAAATTAACTCACGGCCGCATTTATATCCGACTGGACGGTTGGCGAAGTTGCATCGTTTAGGAATGGTGATTGCGTTTTCTGGCTTGATCCCAGAATTCTTGGCAGTATTGGAAAGCAAAACAGCACAAAGGCAGCTGGGATTCTGTCCAATTTTCTTAACCATAGTACAGCAGTTGTCTGGGACGGAAGATTTATCGTCTTGAGCAGCCATATAGCAAGGTGCAAGATTCATGGCCTCCCCATCAGGTGAATTGTTTCCACACGGGCCTGCACCGTCTACACCAGCAAAGCAAGATATGGTGACCAAGAAAAGGAAAGCAAATAGGCAACAGAACTTCACTACTGATGATGATTCCATGTTTGTAAGATTGAAGCTTAAGGCAGGATGTTGAATGTATATGTTATAAGTAGATTGGTGTTGAAACACAAGGCAGGACGGTTGAATTTATACTAGTAAAAGTTGATGGTATATACTGTAATGGAGAAAGCACTGAGCTTTGAAAAAGTAGAAGCACAACTATAGTTAATGGAAACCGCCCCATCTGGTAATCAAGTGTGTTTTTTAATATCAAATTTAGAGGAAATTGAACTGCTTATACCAATCTGACATCTTTACAGTATTGAGTGGTGAAACCCTCCTAAGAAACCATTTGTTTAATGTTTGTTAGTGGAAATTAAGGATTTTGAACCACCACACCAAGCACTCAGAATCTCAGATCATATCATATCTTGTTCTTTTATTTAACATAATTTAACAGAGCCATATGGTCTCCCATAAGATTGCGGCCCTGATCAAATGAAAATAAAACAGATTTAGTGCATATTGATCCAGTTTTGCCCTACACATGTACTTCGTGGACATAACACTCATCTAACAATCCGGGGCGATAGATATCTATGTCACGAAATGAGTCTGTTTTATATTTTATTTTATAAGTCCTTTTACGTTTTTACCCTTTACTGGACTACCACCAGAAAGGCAACATGAACACAAAATTATACTAAAAGAAGGAGCAGAACCATTTAAACAGAGAGCTTATAGGTATCCCCATCATCAGAAAGAGGAGGTGGAGAGACTAATCAGTCAAATGACACAACAAGGGGTGACCCAAGATAGTAACAGTCCTTTTGCTTCACTTATGTTGTTAGTAAGAAAAAAGGATGGGTAATGGAGGATGTGTGTGGACTATAGGAGATTGAATGAGCTGACAATCAAGGATGGATACCCTATCCCAATCATTGATGATATGTTAGATGAATTGGGGCAAGCCAAATGGTTCACCAAGCTGGACCTTAGATCAGGCTTTCATCAAATAAGGATGAAAGAGGAGGATATTCACAAGACAGCATTTGTGACACATAGTGGACATTATGAATTCAGGGTTATGCCATTTGGCCTAAACAATGCCCCTGCAACCTTTCAAAAAGCTATGAACAGCTTGCTGCAACCCTTCCTCGGGAGGTTTGTTCTTGTATTCTTTGATGACATTCTTGTGTATAGTTCAGATTTTAACTCACATTTGGAGCACTTGAGAATGGTATTAGAATTGTTGAAGGAACAGAGGTATTATGCCAAGCCCAGCAAGTGTTCTTTTGCCCAGAATAAAGTGGATTACCTAGGGCATGTTATCCAAAACGGGGAAGTGAGAGCTGATGATGGGAAGATCCAAGCAATTCAGAATTGGCCTATACCTGCTAATATAACAGAATTAAGAGGGTTCTTGGGCTTGACTGGATTCTATAGAAGATTTGTCAAGGGATATGGTGCCATTGCCAAACCACTTACAGACTTGCTCAAAAAGGACAACTATGGGTGGAATTCAGAGGCTGAGGCAGCTTTTGATAAACTCGAAAGGAATTTGTGTAGGTCACCAATACTAGCACTACCCAATTTCTCTATCCTTTTTTGTGTAGAGACAGATGCGTGTTCTATAGGGATTGAAGCTGTACTCCAGCAACAGGGCAAACCCATAGCTTATCTCAGTAAGGCATTTAACACCCGGGAACTAGGTTTGTCAATATATGAAAAAGAACTACTGGGGGTAATCATAGCTGTTATAAAATGGAAACATTACCTTCAGGGAAATAGTTTTGTGATCAAAACAGACCAGCAAAGTGTGAAATACCTACTGGATCAGAAAGCTACCACACCATTACAACAAAATGGAGTGACTAAACTCTTGGGTATGGATTTCACTATTGAGTATAAAAAGGGAAAAGACAATGTGGTGGCAGATGCCTGCCACATGATGCAGGAGCTTCTTGGGCAATGTCTGAAATGGTACCTGCTTGGATTGAACAAGTGAAGGACAGTTACAATGGGGACCAATGTGCTGGTGATAGAATCATAGCCTTACTGGTTGATGCTATGGCTCTCTCTGATTATTCTTTACACCAGGGAATTTTGAAGTACAAGGGCAAGATTTATGTTGGTAACAATGGGGAATTGAGGCAACAAATCCTTCACCAGTTATATATGGGCCCAGTTGGAGGACATTCATGCATAAATGCTTGTTATAGGAGGATTAGTGGGTTGTTCTTTTGGCCAAGACTGAAAGTGGACATCAAAGAAATGATACATGGATGTGTCACATGCCAACAATGTAAGGACACTCATGAGGCCTACCCTGGCCTCCTCCAACCATTGCAGATACCAACCCAGGCTTGGCAAGGAATCAGCATGGATTTTGTGAAAGGCTTACCCAACTCTGAGGGTAAGACAGCTATACTAGTGGTGGTGGACAGGGTGACCAAATATGGCCATTTTATAGCTCTTACTGGCCACTGCAATGCGGGATGTTGCTGACTTATTCTTCCATCATGTGTTCAAGTATCATGGTCTTCCTCAAAATATTGTGTCTGACAGGGATAAAGTTTTTACTAGCAGTTTTTGGAAACAACTTATGATGTTGACAGGAGTGCAGCTCTCACTATCCTCTGCATACCACCCTCAATCTGATGGGCAAACAGAGAGGGTAAATCAGTGTGTGGAGCTATACCTCAAGTGTATGTGTTTTCTAAGGCCAAAACAGTGGAGCAAATGGCTAACTATGGCAGAATTTTGGTATAATAGCAACTACCACACCTCCCTAAATATGTCACCATTTGAAGCCTTATATGGATACAAACCAGCATCCATACCCTTGGGCAGCTTTGAAGCTCAATAGTACCCTACAGTGGAGGCATTCCTCAAGCAAAAACAGATATTGGTCAAGGAGTTGAGGGACCAACTTACTTATGCCCAGGGCCGGATGAAGTTCTTTGCTGATCAACATAGGAAGGATAAAGAGTATCACATAGGTGATTTGGTGTTTTTAAAGCTACAACCTTATAGGCAACAATCCGTGGCCCTAAGAAGGAATGCTAAGTTATCAGCTAGGTACTTTAGGCCTTATAAGATCATAGAGAGGGTTAATTCAGTTGCTTACAAACTTCAATTACCAGTGAACTCTCAGATTCATCCAGTCTTTCATGTGTCCATGCTCAAAAAGTATAAGGGGATTAATGATAGAGTGACAAATTCACTTCCAATAACTACTTCGGATGGTCAACTAGTAGTCTAGCCAGAACAGATTCTTAGCATCAGGACAGTCAAAAGGCACAATGCACCAATGGTCCAATGGAAGATGAAATGGCTCAACCTGGACGTTGATCTTGCTACTTGGGAAGATGCCGAACAGATTATATATCAGTTTCCAGAGTTCCCACTGCCTTGAGGACAAGGCCAAGCTCAAGGGAGGAGATATGTCACGAAATGAGTCCGTTTTTTTTTATCCTTTTTAGTCCTTGGTGAACGTCCCGATTGCGGAATAAGGGCGTCTTACGAATCTTTTAGGCCATCTAGATCATCGTGTCTCCATTACGTGACTTCACATTTTTAGTCTCCATCTCATATAACTTCTGACACATTTACGAAACTAGGGATGCCGGTATAAACCGTAACCTCATCTAAGCAACATTCCTATGATTAGGCGTACTTCTTAGACACCGATTCAATCTCTGTCCTAAATAACAATCACTTTTTAGGTCTCAGATGACAAATAATTAAGTTGATCAAGTTTAATTACAAATTACAAAGTAGTCGTAGCCATACCTACTAAGATAAGAAATTCTAGGTGGACAATCACACCATAAAGACTTTAGATGTTATATCTTATAAAATGGATAAATACCAAATTATATTTTATAAATCACAAAACATTAAATAATACATATAAACATGTGATTTAATATAAAATACATATTATTAATCCCGATTTAAGGTCAACGTTGATGACTTTTACGGGTACAATTTGACCGTCATCAACTACCCCCACTTAGACTTTGATCGTCCCGAACAAAGCATCAATAAGTCATTCCCCAAGAAAACAATTGCCATGGTCAAATCATACTTACGCGAGAAGCTCGAGTCAACTCATACCAGTCCATGCTCATAAGATATCCATTATTCACTACTCTCTATGAACGGTTCCCACTTCTTAAGCCTCGCAATGGGTAAAGACATGGTGCAATAAGCAAGAGCGTCATCTAAGAAAGTTTTTGGACTTGGAGACCGAGAAAAATACTCGAAGCCTCTTAAAAATTTGAATTTTTCGCATTTCCGTAGTTTCAAGCTTTAACACCTCTCAAGAAAGAAACTTGCTTTAAAAGTAAAGTATGCATTGCAAGAATCCTCCTCTCACGGATTAGTGGAAGCATTAAATATTACCACAAGCGCGGGGCTACTTTGGTAATGTTTCTACAAGCCCAAGTGTTTAACTCATTGTCAAAACACGAGATAATTCTCAAGCTTATTACTCCGCTTTGATGGCAAGAAGATAAGAATACATCGACGAGATAAATATCGACTCTAAGTCCGCATAACCAATCATCTACGCAATGTACACATAATTCTTCTTAGTTATTATAATTTGCGCGGTATTCGTCGATTCAAATTGAGTAATCGAATAATAAATAACTACTTGCAACAATCCCAAGAGTTCCCACTGCCTTGAGGACAAGGCCAAGCTCAAGGGAGGAGATATGTCACGAAATGAGTCTGTTTTATATTTTATTTTATAAGTCCTTTTACGTTTTTTTTTATCCTTTTTAGTCCTTGGTGAACGTCCCAATTGCAGAATAAGGGCGTCTTACTCTTTTTCCTTCTCCTTGTTAGTCAAGTCTCTATTTGAGATTTCCTTTAAGTTGTTATCTGTCGTTCTAATCAAAATTCTATTTCTCCTTCATCTCCAATTTCCTTTGTTTTCGGCATTTTGATTTTGATTTGCTTATTATCTGGATTTGAGTATCAAATCCTGACAATCCACTACATGAAAATATTCGTTATTGCAAGCCCATTCCAAATGAGAATTCAAGGTTGAATCAAGCTACTGATCGAGTTTCGAAACTACTTTCCCAAGCCGTCCCATATAAGGACAGCGTTGGATCAAGCTAGCATACTGATCCAGATTTGCGTGTGTCCTGTCATACATGATGATTCTCTTCTATTGCATAACAATATTGTATGAGTGACATATCTAAAAATATCAGTGCATAAATGAATACATTTGCGAAAATCTGTCTGGGGCTGAGGGAATTATTAGAGATATAGGTCACGGGGTTCGTAAGTTTTAATATTGGTGAAACCTCGTCCCTTTCTTGATCTCCCGCTTTTCCATCAAACATTCGTCAATGTTACGAATACATTTACCACCATCATCTACTCTTTTCCATTGTATCATTGTACCTTGCGTCAGTCTGTTGAACTAACATCTCTCCTAAAAGCTACTCTTTTCCTCCGTATCTTTGTACCCTGTAGCAGTCTGTTGAACTGCCATCTCTTCCAATAGCTTAAGATGATGAAGATACATATAATTAATATTTTAGACACTTTAACGCGCCCACTCAAGTGTACTTTAACATGCACTCTCAAATGTGAGCTTATAACAAAGCTGGGTCAACTAGGCACACAACAAGCTTGTGACAACTAGGCACACAAAGACACTACAAAACCAATATCAAAGACAGGGGCGGAGCCAAGATTATGGTTTAGGGCTGGTGGAATTCTAAAAATGAATTGTCGTGGGATAAGTGTTTTAGAAAAAATTCCCATAGATACAAATAAGAAAGTTTATTTTTTACAGTGAATACAATTAACAAAATTGTTGTGAGTTTATATTATAAAAAGCCATTGACTATATTGTTTTTCAAATTAATAATTGACTATAAAAATTATTGTTTCATATTAATAATTGACACGAATACTAATAATTGACTATAAGAAAATATATCAATTATAACAAAAAAATCTGAAGTTTAATATAGTAAATAAGTTTCCAGAAAAAAGTTTAATATAGTAAATAAGTTTCTAATTTAATAAAAATTATTGTTTACATATTAACAATTGACTATAAAAAATATATCAATTATAATAAAAAATCTGAAGTTTAATATAGTAAATAAATTTCCAGAAAAAGGTTTAATATAGTAAATAAGTTTCCAAAAAAAAAAAAGTTAATTGTCATTTATGACACATTTAGAAAGAAAATGTTTTTGTCAAAAAGGACATTTCATCAGTAAAAGTGAAAACGAAAGTAAATTTGAAAGTGAATTACATTGGTTTTGTGCTGAAAATCAACGTAATTCACTTTCAAATTCACTTTCACTTTCACTGATGAAATGTCATTTTTGACAAAAATCTTTTATTATAGTCCGTTTTGTCTGACATCTTCCATATATTGTGTCCTTTAGGACCCTTATCCCTAAAAAAAAATCTTTAGTTCTGACAAAAATCTTTTGACAAAAATATTTTATTATAGTCGTTTTATCTTCCATATGTGTCATTTTTGACAAAAATCTTTGATTATAGTCGTTTTATCTTCCGCGTCGTTTTAGTTCTGATGTGTGACGTAAGACTTACATATATTATTGAATTTTATTTGATAATATTTGTGCCGAGCGCTCTTTATGGATAAGGACTCGGTGTCCGGGAACGGGGCGTTACAGTTGGTATCAGAGCAAGGTTTTCCTTGCTGTGTAGGACTTGATTTCTTCTTTAAGATAAGTGTTAGAGCTTTAGTAACCCCTCTCTTTTCTTGGTTACAGAATGGTTCTTACTAGAGGAGGAGCCAATACGAATAACACCGAGGCGGCTAACACCCATACGGGTAGCACTGAGGCAGGATTTACCGAGGTTATGATTCCGAGAAGGAGAAGAAGTGGACCAGCTACCCAGGGCCCTACAGTTTCTCAAGGGAACACCCCGTCTGTGAGCAACATCATGCGTGGGGTGAATCAAGGACCAGATATCATCGTTAGGGGAATAGTGGAGCAAAGGGGTCCTTCACGGTTTAACCCTAACATACCGGTTATCACTACTTCAGCAGGAGTAACATCTGGAGTGTCTGTGTCTCCAATGACCACAAGCTGGATAGGATTAGGACTTTCTCATCCACCGGTGAGTACTTTCCCAACCGTCTCTGTGCAACCTCAGCAAGCGGCTGTGCCACCGGCTAGTCAGTTTTTCAGTCGTCCACAGGCATCAGTGTTTTCCTCCACACCATTAAGTTTTACACCTCAGCCAACGGTTCTTCCTCCACCACCGCCCAGATCGGATACTTTCGTAGCACCTGGCTACACCCCTCCACAATAGACTTACCCGTATCAGATGTATCCGCAACAGACTCACCCCCAACAGCAGGTTCAACAACCTCAACCACAGTATCAGAATGTTCCACTAGTTCAGCAGCCGATACAACATTATCAGTTTGGAGGGAACGATAGGCAAGTGAATTGGTATGATAAGATGAAGAAGCACAGGGTGCCAGAATTCTTTGGCAATGTTGAGCCAACAGCAGATTTATGGATTCGTGGGTTTCAGAGGACGTGCAAGAATGTGAAAGCTCGAGAATCTGTATGGGCTCAGTTAGCAATATCCTTGTTGGCAAGGAATGCATAAAGTTGGATGGAAGCTTATGAGCAGGTTAATCCGAGGATCACGGATTGGGCAGTGTTTAAGGATCTGTTCTACAAGGAATACTTTCCTAGAACATCACAGAATGCAAAGGCTAATGAGTTTCTGAGTTTTAAACAAGGAACATACACTATGGTGACTCAGTACTCCTAGAAATTCCATGAGTTAGGCAGATTCTACCCTGAAATCATGAGGAGTGAAGAGAAGAAGATTGACAAGTTCATGGAAGGATTGTCACATGAAGTGGCAAAGGGCATGCTAGGAGATAGACCCACTAGCATGGCAAGCGTCATGGATAGAGCTTTGATTGCAGAAAGATTTGCCAGTAGACAGACGGTTGTAGTTGGGGATAAGAGGTCTTTCTCGAATTATCAGGGAAGTAATAGAGGAGCACCACATCAGAATGTTAAGAGGACGGGAAATCCGGCCGCGAAGAGTTCAACAAGTGGAACGCCATTGACGATACAGGGTTTCACTCCCTCCACGTGTCATCTATCGGTTGGTCATCACGCTATAAATAACGTCAGTGTATTCATGTCGATGCCCAGGGTCGAGGCCAAGGCCATCTCATAAACGCCAGGCTACGATGATCGACTATCGACTATCGAGCAGTGTAGGACGTTCAGTCCGCACCAGCTAGCAATGTAGGACAGTGAGCCCTAGAGTCGATAACCACAGGTCGGTATATCGACATCGAGGACAGAGTCCGCATCAGCTTACTAAGCCCATTAACAGCGATAGCTTGGGCAAGGGTCAAGGCCCATTTAAGGGTAAAGGTGACAATAACATAAGCCGACTTAACCTTAGGGTTTAGGCAAGTACTGTCATTATAAATACCCCCAATCCAGGAACTACGTAAGGCTTGATTCCTGGAACCTAAGAGGATACGTAGGCAATCCAAGATACAGTCTTGGACTCAGCCGCATACATAAAATCCACCCCCTCATTCCTCTTTTTTGCATTAGGGTTCTTGTGTGTTCATCACTAGATTAAATTAGGGCTCAAATCATTAAGGTGACATAATTTGTCATCGTCATTGGCGCTAGAAGGAGGGCCTTCTATTGATCGAATACTCAAGAACACGATGCCTCCCAAGAAAACTGCATCCAAAACCACATCCAAAGCAGTTGATCAAGGCTCCCAGATGAACGAGCCAACCGACCCGATATGCAAGGGGAAGAGGATCCGACATTGGATCCGGTTCGAAGACGATCCTCGGCAAAAACAAGGGGAAAAAGATCAAGCTTTGAACCCTGTCCAGGAAACCCACCAACCAGAAAAGCAAGCTCTTGCTACAGAATATCGGACTCTTGCGGATCAGTTGGCAGGGGCGGACTTGGAGGTAATGTCCAGGATAATCGCCGAGGCAGTTACGGCGCGCAGGAAAGCAGACGCCGCCCAGAAAGAAGCTATGGCGGAAGGCGGCTAGAAAGAAGTTGTGGACAAACCTAAACGGACTCCCCGAGGAAGAAATAAGCGCATCATCTAGCTCGGTGGAAAGGAAGAGACGCGAGATCCACCAAAAACACCAGAGAGGGGACGATGACAGCGCCAGGGAGGAGTTGAATGCAATTTTGGGAAAGAGTCAGGTGTCGTTGTGGCTCGAGTCTCCCTTCACAAAGGAGATCGAGAGCTTTCCTAAACCCAAGGGGTTTAAGATACCAAAGATAGAACCTTATGATGGCACCACCGACCCGGAGGACCATCTCCACAGGTATCTGTCTCAAATGAGGTTGGATGGGGCACCCGATGCAATGCGCTGTTGGGCATTCGAGACGCTACTCGTAGGTCGAGCAAGAGAATGGTTCACGAAGCTACGACCAGGGTCGATCTCCAGTTTTGCCATGCTCGCTCGAAAGTTCCGAGATGCGTTTATAGTCAATAAGAAGTTTCATCTGAGTGCCACGCACCTCATGAACGTGAGGCAGCAAAAAGATGAGACAGTAATGGAGTATTTGAAGAGGTTTAATCTCGAAGCCATGCAGGTCAAGGACGCAGATGACCGACTTCTGATCACATCGTTCGTAGGGGGCTGCGTAATACTAAGTTGTACATGAAGTTGAGCAGAGACGTTCCCCATACCATGGATGAATGTGTCAATGTGGTGCATAGATTCTGTCAAGGGGAAGAGGCAGTGCGGCGGCACACCCAATCCGACTGGATGGAATCCAAGAAGGACACCCGAGGTCCGAACAGGAATCAGTCCAAGAGGCAGGATGTCGAAAGTAAGCCATCAGTTTGGGACCGTATCGACACGTCCACCTCAGACCGTGGGGGCAAGAAGGGACCCTCACGTGATAAGGACTTTATCCCACTCAATCGACCTCGATCTGAGGTGTTGTCGATTATGCTTTCAAAAAACTTGGCAAGGAAACCGCCACCATTGAAGAAACCTCGAGAAAAGAGGAACGCAAGCAAATACTGTGATTTTCACGAGGACATAGGTCATACAACGAGGATTGTATCGACCGAAGAGAGATATCGACGTACGCATTCGGGAAGGAAAGCTAGACGAAGTTGTTGACGGATCTCGGTATGATGGGCCCGGAGGGCGTGGGGAATTTAAGAGAAAAAACTCCGATCAAGACGGGAACCGAGGTCGAGATGCCCGAGAGACGAAGGGATCGGTCACCTCGAGGAATCGATCCCCGGGTCGAGAAGGAAACAACGAGAGAAAATTTTGGTCGAGATAGATATGAAGATAATCGACCGATTAACTATGTCAACACAATCTTTGGTCCCGTGGTGAGAGTGATAAAGACCAGACCAGCGAAGAGCCAGCTTGTAGCTCGAGAGAGCGCAAACAGCTCAGGTTCACGACAGACGTCGGATACGGCCCTCGAGATGATATCCCCAAGTCGAGGAGTCATAGCGAAGGGTTAGTTATTGAGGCAGTTATTAGCCGAGCCCATGTATCGAGAGTCTGTATCGATAACGGGAGTGCAGTGAACATCATATATCACTCGGCGTTCCAAGCGATGAAGTTGAAAGAGAAGGATCTAGCCCCCATAGCTTCTCCCCTGTTTGGATTCATAGGACAAGCAGTCCATCCCATGGGCTCGATAAAGTTACTCACGACAATTGGTGATAGCGAGAAAGGAAGGACACTTGAATTAAGTTATGTGGTGGTCAAGGCTCCTTCTGCTTATAATGTTATCCTAGGACGACCTACGCTCTTCGACCTACGTGCTATCATATCGACTTTTCATAACAGTATGAAGTTTCCCACAAGGAACGGTTCCCACGAAGTAAAAGGAGACGTTGAAGTCGCTCGGAGTTGTAACTCTGTTGTCATGAATGGGAAGATGGCGGTTCAACAAGTTTTAGTCAAGGAACTGATTCCAGAGGAAGAAAAGAGGAGAAGAGTTGGGTCTCCAGCGACGCAGTTGAAAATGTCCGACTCTGGGAGGGAGAGGACGATCAATGTGTGCAAGTCGGGATGTGGATTCCAGAAAAAGAAAAACAGCTACTGGTCGAACTTTTAGTCGAATTCAGAGATATCTTTGCCTGGAAAGCCACTGACATGCCAGGACTGTCTACCAACATTGCAGTTCACAAACTCGAAATTGACCAGGCTAAAAAGCCAGTCAAACAGAAGAAGAGAAATTTTGCGTCGGATCGACTTGAGGCAATCGAGGCGGAAGTCGGTAAGCTACTGGCAGCCAAGATAGTGAAAGAGGTATTCTATCCCGAATGGCTAGCTAACCCAGTATTAGTCAAGAAGCCTGATGGGAGTTGGCGCATGTGTGTAGACTTCACAAATTTAAACAAAGCCTGCCCAAAAGACTCATATCCATTGCCTAAAATCGACAGGTTAGTAGATTCGACCATCGACTTTGAAGTTTTTGGTTTTTTAGATGCATATAAAGGATACCATCAGATTCAAATGGATCCTCGAGACGCAGAGAAAACATCTTTTATCACTGAATTTGGCACCTTCTGCTATGTGACCATGCCATTCGGATTAAAGAATGCGGGGCAACATACCGAGAGGCGATCAATAAAATTTTTGCAAGACAAATTGGTAGATGTATGGAAGTTTATGTAGACGACACCTTATCAAGAGTCGATCTATGAGACAATACCCGGTCGATGCTCGAGAGGTTTTCGAAGTGTTGAGAGAAACGCAGATGAGATTAAACCCGAAGAAGTGCACTTTTGGAGTCAGGTCGGGTAAGTTCTTGGGCTATATGATCTCGAAGGACGGGATTCGAGTAAACCCGGATAAAATTGACACATTGAAGAATATGCCCGCACCTCGAAATGTAAAGGAAGTGCAAGAGACTCACGGGTAGAATGGCGGCCCTCAACAGATTTCTATCGAGATCAGCACAGCGTGCACTACCATTTTTCAAGATACTCCGAAAGGCCAGTCCTTTTAATTGGGATGATGAATGTCAGACAGCCTTTGAAGAGTTGAAGGCTTATTTATCAGAATTACCTATCCTCACTTCTCCTCGAGAAGGGGAAAAGTTGTTGGTCTATCTGGCAGTATGCGAAGAGGCAGTGAGTGCGGTCCTAGTTCGAGAAGGGGTACATGGACAAGTACCGATATATTTCGTCAGCAAAGCATTACATGGCCCCGAGGTCCGATACTCGCCAGCCGAGAAGTTAGCATTATGCCTGGTTCATGCCTCGAGGAAGTTAAGGCCCTATTTTCAAGCTCATCTCATTGTGGTAGTCACCGACCAACCACTAAAGCAAATATTGGCAAAACCCGACACCTCGGGTCGATTGGCAAAATGGGTGATTGAAATGGCCCGACGACATCGAGTTCGTCCCTCGAACCGCGCGATAAAAGCACGAGGCCTTGGCGATTTTTTGGGCGAAGGGATATCCGTCCAACTCGATCGGGAAAAGCAAAGCCCGGAGGAAAAATGGACTCTTCGGTCGATGGCGCATCGAGTAAGGAGGGCGGGGAGCGGGGCTCCTTCTACAGGTAAGCCCGAAAGGCGAGGAATTCCCCTACGCCCTTCGATTCGACTTTAAAGCAACGAACAATGAAGCCGAGTATGAGGCTATGATTACTGGTTTAAAGCTTGCCTTAAAGCTGGGTGTCGAAGATTTGTCGGTTTACAGTGACTCACAGTTAGTGGTCAATCATGTGAAAGGGGAGTATGAGGCTAAGGAAGGAACCATGAAGAATTACTTAGCAGTTGTCCAAAGCCTCATACCAAAATTCAAGACGAGTTCAGTTTGAGCAAGTCCCCCGAAGTCAGAACAAGAGAGCCGATGCGCTCTCCAAGTTGGCATCAAACTTCATGTCAAGTAAGAAGGTTCTAGTCGAGTTATTGACCGACCGGAGTTACATCGAGACGGAGGCCCGGCCGATCACTCGGCGGGCCACGTGGATGGACTCGATCGCTCTTTACCTCAAAGACGGAATACGCCATCCGACAAAGTGCAAGCCGGGAAAGTCCGACTTCAATCGGCTCGATATGCATTTTTTGACGATATCTTGTATCGAAAATCTTTTGTGAACCCCTGGTTGAGATGTGTTTCGAAAAGTGAAGGCAAATACCTCTTAGAAGAGATTCATAGAGGAGCTTTGTGGGAATCATTGTGGAGCCGAGAATGTTGGCTCGAAAATGCAAGTTAGGCCGGGTATTTACGGCCGTCGATGCGGCGAGATGCGAACAACCTAGTCCGAAGTGCAACGCTTGTCGGATTCATGATAATATCTCCCATCGGCAAGCGCAAGACATGAACGTCATCTCGTCAGCATGGCCATTCGATCAATGGGGAGTCGATATTGTTGGACCTCTTCCTCGAGCACCAGGAAATCTCAGATTCGTGGTAGTTGCGGTGGACTACTTCACAAAATGGGTAGAAGCTAAGGCTTTGCCCGACATCCGAGCTGCAACCATTAAAAAGTTCTTGTGGGTCGACATTCTATGTAGGTACGGAATTCCAAAGGCTTTGATCTCGGTACCCAGTTTTAAGATCGAAAAGTTAGAGAATGGTGCAGCGAATACCAAATCGACCAGCGATTCACCTCAGTGGCTCACCCCCAGGCAAACGGTCAAGTCGAGCAAACTAATCGACAGATCAAGCTGGGTTTAAAGAAGAGGCTAGAGGCGGAAGGTCGAGATTGGGCAATTCAACTTCCGAGCATCCTATGGTCATATAGGACGACTCCTAATTCATCAACGGGGAGACTCGCTTTCTCTTTGGTGTATGGGTGTGAAGCGGTGATTCCCGCCGAGATCGGAGTCCCCTCTCCTCGAGTTCGGCCTACAATGTTGAGACAAACGATCCCGAACTCCGACGGGGAAAGGGACAATGTCGAGGAACGAAGGGAGATAGCCTCGGCCCGGGATGGCAAGGTATAAGCAAAAGATCTCTCGGTATTACAACTCGAGAGTAAGACACGGGTACTTCAAGGTTGGCGATGCGGTTCTAAGGAAAAATGAAGCGAGTCGACGGGAAGCGATCGGAAAGGCGACCCCGAATTGGGAAGGCCCATATCGGATTACGAAGGTTCACCCCAAAGGGTCTTATCAACTTGGTCGAGCGAGATGGAACCACGGTTCCTCGACATTGGCACGCCAACAATCGAGGAAGTATTATATTTGAGATAAGCTTTACTTTGATGAACTTTGTTTACTTTTCAATTACGAATCTTGTAATAAGTCCATGAGACAATTCTATGAGTATTATAATAAATTTGTATCTTTTCGAGATGCTTTCTGTGTTTGTTAGGATTTATAGCCAAAACAATACAAGTCCAATGTGACGAGAAAAGTTAAAGGCAAAACGATCGAAAACGAGTAGAGAAATCCGCGGGTCGGACATCTCGATAAAGCCAAAGCAAAGTTAGCCCAAAGGGCGACGAATGCAAAGGCACGAGAGACGGTTCGCGGGGTCGGGCCAAAGGTCCAAGCTAAGAGCCGAACGAGCCCAAAGAGCGAGACAAGGCTAAAGCAAAGGACGGTTCGCATAGTCGGGCCACTGTCCCGATCGAAAGCCGAATGAGCCCGAGTGGCGAAAAGGCCTAGACAAAGGACGGTTCGCATAGTCGGGCCACTGTTCCGGTCGAAGGTCGAAAAAGCCTAAGAGGCAAAAAAGACCTAAAACCGGGGACGGTTTACATTAAAATGCTCGGCCTAAAGGTCAAATAAGCCTAAGGGGCAAAAGACTAAGGCAAGCAAATCGATCTCAAGTGCAATAAGAACCAAGGGTTCATAATACACTTGGGGGCAACACACGGTATCAACAACAAGAACAACAAGTACATCAAATAAAGTGAATAGCGAGTAGCGAGCGAGCCGGGGAGCTCGACAAGCGAAAGACTAAGAAACATCAAGACAAGCAAAGTAAAGTCAAGTCAAGAAAGATGTCAAAATCAAATCAAAATTCAAAATAAAGTTGTTACAAAAACAAGGCCGGGTCGAAAAAGACCGACGAGTTATAAAGGTTATTACAAATTAGAAGTTCGAATATCAGAAGCTTTGAATTAAAAAGAAAAGGATCAGGGGTCGGCTCCCGGGGTCGGCTCAGTAGTGACAGGGGTCGGATCAGTGGCGGTCGGATCGGCAGTAGGGGGAGACGTGGGAGGAGCATACTTTATAGCCAAAGACTCTCCCCGCTGAAACTCTTCAAAGTACCGATCATACAGCTTCTCCGAGTCGGGATTGTAGAACATCGGCGTCTAGAGAGTCGACATGTCGAAGCTCGGAGTGACCTCCTTCATCTGATCCACGGCCAGAGTGTATCCACCCATCATCGAAGCCCGCGTGATCACTTAGATCATCTTCAAGATTGGATGACTTGCGATACTCCATGATGGCCTCGGTCTTAGCCTCTTCGACCTACGCTGCGCTCGATATAATTCAGCTTTGTAGCGCATCTCAATCTTGGCGAGCCTTCCTAGCTTCTTCATCTGCGCCTTCGACACTTCGGCGGCTTCTCATAGTCTTGAGCCGGCTTGAGCGACTCTGCCACCCGACCTTGCCTTTCCTCTCGTAGTCGGTCCGGCTCCTTCTCGGTAGTGGCCGGCTTTGCTTCGGCGGCCACCAACCTATTTTGCAGCCTCTCGAGCTCGGCGACCGACTCTTGCTTCAACTCGTTATCTTGTTTCTCCACGGCGAAAAGGGCGGCACTTTTGGCGACATTGTCTTGAAGCGATCTACCATTCTCCCTCTTGATCTCATCCGCCGACTCCCCGTCTTGGCTAGCCGTCGGGCGCCTCCCGACCAACAAGGGTATTCTGCAAAACGTAAAGAGTGTATCAGAAAAGGGACAAGGCATGGAATTCGACAGAAGTTAATAGGAAAAGAAGGATCGACTTACAAGACGATTTAATTTGCGCAGCACGAAGGACAGGTTCCTGTCGTCCACGCCAGCGTAGTCATCGGCAACCCAATCTGTACCGATCCCTGACTCGGTGGAGGTCTCAGCGACCCTCTTCCTCTTCGACTCTCGAAGGCGTTCCCTCACCACCTCGGCAACGGATGGTCTTTTCTTTGTTTGCACCGCCGGTTCTTCAACATTAACCTCGATATTCGAGGTCGGATCGATAGGCTCCTCCTCGTCTTCATCTCGAAGAGAGCCGAATCGGACAGTTAACTCGCCGGTGGTCGAGGGCACTTCTGTCGATCCAGCCGCGGCAGACGACTCGATTGCAGGAGGGCTTTTCCTAGGTGGATGGACGGCCCCCTCTCGAGAAGAGGAAGGCACACTGATCTCAGCCACTGGCAAATCGGTAGCGGCCTGACCCTCGAGAGGTGGAGCAGCCACGACCATCGATTCAGGAATGCGCTGGGGGTTGGTGACCTTGGAGAATTTGCTCACTGCAATACAGAAAAAAGACAAGTTAGTTTTGACCAACAAACAACAAGTTATCGACTTAAAGAACAACTAGTGTGTAAAAGCAATCCTACGATTCTCGTGATCAGGAACGTTCAGGCCTACGTATGGCATGGGCCCAGCTTCCTCCAAGCGAGCCAGGTGATACAGGAGACTCAGATCTCGAGTACACACCTCGAAGTTGTGTCCACTCAAGAGTCGAGCCTCGTGAGGAGCCGGTTCCTTCCCAAGCTTGTCTTGTTTCCCTCTCTCGACCTCCATTGACCAATGTAGGGGTTATCTAGGCCATGACGGACAAAGAAAAATCGAGGCTTCCACTCCCCATGAGAAGAAGGCCCCCTCGTAATAAACTCGTGGCGATTTGCTCTCCTCGGAAGGAATACCATAACTTGTCGGGTGTGGCAGCAATCTTGTAGTAGTGTCGGAACACGGGCACCGAAAAGCATACCTGGGCCACTCGACATGCTATGATGAACCCCATCAGAGTTCTGACGCCATTCGGGGCGAGTTGAGAGACGCTTATCTCATAATGGTGAAGGATGGCCAGAACGGCTGGACAGAGTGGAAACCTTAGTCCACTCGCCAGTTGATTTTCATAAACAGTGCAAAACCCCTCTGGGGGCTCATCCGCGAATCGATGCAGGCCTGACGGGAGTCGAGATTCGAACGGAGGATGAACGATGTTATACTTCCCGCAGATTTCAACAATGTCCTCTGGAGTAAGTGTACTAAGACACCATTTTGCACCCTTTCCGTCCATCCTAGTTACTAGTCTTTTAGGCTGGTTAGGGACAGGAGGAGAGGAAGCTACAGGCTCACCGGAATCTCCCCGGAGAAGAGGATCGGAGATGACGGGTGCCGGAGATTGGCTATGAACGGGTGTATCACTACCCCTATCGATTCGGTTGCGCTACTACTAGACATGAACAAAATCACGAGAAAAGATGAACAACACGAGAAAAGAAAAAAAGAAGCTTACTTTTTGCGTTTGAAGATTTGGAGATTGTGGGAAGAAAATAGCAAGCAGGTTTGCAGCAGCGTCTATCCTACCTCCTTTTATATATGAAAGCAAAAGATTTGCAAATGATTTGAAGAGACGTGGGTGTTGGGGGTTATAACCCCTGGAAATCGCGACAATCAAGGCAGTGACGCGTCTTTTGCGGGATTCAAAACGTTTCATATGCTAGATACCGCTCCACGTGGCTATAAGGCAGTTAGGGTTGTGAAAAGGCGGGTTTTCTCCCGCCCAAAGAAAAACCCAACTCGATGCCAATTCAAGTGACGGACTCGACCTCGGACAACGGAAGGCGCCTCTCGCAAGTCTGGGGGGCTTATGACGATACAGGGTTTCACTCCCTCCACGTGTCATCTATCGGTTGGTCATCACACTATAAATAACGGCAGTGTATTCATGTCGATGCCCAGGCTCGAGGCCAAGGCCATCTCATAAACGCCGGGCTACGATGATCGACTATCGACTACCGAGCAGTGTAGGACGTTCAGTCCGCACCAGCTAGCAATGTAGGACAGTGAGCCCTAGAGTCGATAACCACAGGTCGGTATATCGACATCGAGGACGAGTCCGCATCGGCTTACTAAGCCCATTAACGGCGATAGCTTGGGCAAGGGTCAAGGCCCATTTAAGGGTAAAGGTGACAATAACATAAGCCGACTTAACCTTAGGGTTTAGGCAAGTACTGTCATTATAAATACCCCCAATCCAGGAACTAGGGATGGCAATGGGTCGGGTAGGGGACGGGTTTAGCTCCACCCGACCCATACCCACTCCTAATTTTTTTTACCCATACCCGACCCATACCCGAACGGGTATAAATAAAATCCCCCCATACCCACCCCCCCGACGGGTAACGGGTAGGGTACGGGTACATGAACATGTATAAATAATTTTTTTAAGTACAAAATGAATTTGATTTTAAGTACAAGTTAAGACATTTTGCAAATGAATGTCCTATTAGGAACTAATGTTTTTTAGTTTTTTTATCAGTTCTTTTCTACTAACAGTAACGTTAGGTTTAGTTCTTTTCTAATTTCTACTAACCCCAAAGAAAAAGCAACGGGTAGGGTAGGGTACGGGTCGGGGAATGGGTCGGGGACGGGTAGGGTAGGGTTTTATGCTATACACGATACCCGACCCGATACCCGAACGGGTATAGAAATTTTACCCATACCCGACCCATTACCCGAATGGGTAGTTGAAAATCATACCCGAACGGGTAGGGTAACGGGTAGGGCAGGGTCGGGTTGGGCGAGATTGCCATCCCTACCAGGAACTACGTAAGGCTTGATTCCTGGAACCTAAGAGGATACGTAGGCAATCCAAGATACAGTCTTGGACTCAGCCGCATACATAAAATCCACCCCCTCATTCCTCTTTTTTGCATTAGGGTTCTTGTGTGTTCATCACTAGATTAAATTAGGGCTCAAATAATTAAGGTGACATAATTTGTCATCGTCAGCCATCGGTTTGTGCTAAGTGTAACAAGACGCATTCAGGAGAGTGCATGGCAGGTAGCTTGAGTTGTTTCCACTGTGGGGAAGTGGGACACTACTCGAGAGCGTGTCCTAAGAAACTCTCTCAAGGTAATCAGGCAGGAGGACGAGGTAACCAGCAGGGTAATCGTGCCATGGGTAGCAGACCAGTTCGTGTCTTTGCAGCAGATGCAGAACCGGAAGAGTTAGATGACCTTGTGGTGACAGGTACTTTTCAGTGTTTGTGTTTATTATAGATATTTAATATGATATAGCGCGCATATGATATTATATATTTGTACTTAAATTGATTCACTTGTTAGGTACCGTAATCATAGATAATCTAGCAGTTTCAACTCTGTTTGATACTAGAGCTTCAGGGACTTTTGTTTCCTCTAAGATAGCTAAGAAGTTGAACCTACCTCTTAAGGAATTGGAGAGACCTTTGAGTATAACCACACCTTTGGGCAGTGTTACTAGATGTGCTCAAGTCACACCCCATGTTGATATTAGAGTTGGGACTTACAAGTGCCAGCATGCTTTGACGGTGTTGGACTTCTCGGATTTCGATGTTATCCAGGGTATGGACTGGTTGTCCAAGAATTATGTCTTCTTGGATTGTAGAGGTAAGAGGGTGGTCTTTAAGGCCCCAGGAAAATCAGCTAAGCCGTTTCAGGGTAACGTATACAAGCCTAGCAAGGGTCGTCATCCGATTATCTTAGCAGTTAAAGCCCTTAGAGCTTTGAAGAAGAGTTGCCAGGGTTTCGTTGTTTATGCATTAGATAAGGAAAAGCATAGGCCCGAGTTAGGAGAGACTCGTGTAGTTAAGGACTTTCCCGAAGTTTTCCCGGAAGATTTGCCTGGACATATGCCTGATAGGGCCATAGAGTTTGAGATCGAATTGATTGCAGGAGCATCACCAATGGCTAAAGCACCTTATAGGATGGCACCAGCGGAGTTGAAAGAGTTGAAAACTCAGCTAAAGGAGATGCTAGAGAAAAACATCATCCAACCAAGTACATCACCGTGGGGAGCACCGGTCTTGTTTGTGAAGAAGAAAGATGGGAGTATGCGGTTGTGCATCGACTACAGAGAGTTGAATAAACTGACGATCAAGAATAAGTACCCCTTACCAATGATTGATGATCTGTTCAGTCAGTTGCAAGGTAAGAAGGTGTTCTCTAAGATTGATCTTAGGTCCGGTTATCATCAGTTGAAGATCAAGGTGTCAGATATACCTAAGACAGCCTTCAGTACGAGATATGGACATTATGAGTTTTTGGTCATGCCGTTTGGACTCACTAATGCTCCATCGAAGTTCATGGACTTGATGCAAAGAGTTTTCAAGCCTTATCTCGATTAGTTTGTGACAGTTTTCATAGACGATATCTTGGTATACTCTAAGGATGAGAACGAGCATGAAGAACACACAGACCTTAAAGGAGAACAAATTGTATGCCAAGTTTTCTAAGTGCGAGTTTTGGTTGGACCAGGTTAGTTTTCTTGGTCATGTAATTTCTGGAGAAGGTATTAAGGTGGATCCAGCGAAGATAGAAGCCGTTTCTAAGTGGATCATAAGAGTCTTAAGTTCTTCTTTACTCAGGAGAATCTGAACATGACACAAAGAAGATGGTTGGAGTTCGTGAAAGATTACGACTTGGACATTCAATACCATCCGGGTAAAGCGAATGTTGTAGCTGATGCACTTAGCCGGAGATCGGTTAATGCTATCACTACCTTGCAAGAAGTTGTGGATCAGTTGGATAGGATGCAGATTCAGGTGATTGAAAGGAAGAGTGAAGATCAGAATTTGGCGCCATTGATGGCAAGGTCAGATTTGCTAGATGAGATTCGGGCTAAGCAAGATAAGGACCCTGTGTTGATTAATTTGAAGTGAGTAGCTCGAGAGAAGCCTATAGTGGGTTATCAGTTGGACAAGAGTGGTCATCTTTGGTACGGAGACCGTTTGTGTGTGCCCGATGTGGATGGCCTAAGGGAGAAGGTTATGGATGAAGCTCATAAGATTGCTTTTGCAGTACATCCAGGAGCCACTAAGATGTATAGAGATCTCAAGGAAAGATATTGGTGGCCTGGTATGAAGTTAGGAATCGCAGAGTTTGTGGCAAAATGTGATACATGCCGGAGAGAGTGAAAGCGAAACACGAAAGGCCGGGAGGTTTGTTGAAACCCTTGGAGGTACCGGAATGGAAATGGGAGAATATCACGATGGATTTCATCACCGGTTTGCCTAAGACTAAGGGCGGTCATGACATGATTTGGGTGATTGTGGATAGACTCACAAAATCAGCCCATTTCTTGCCATGTAAAGTGGACATGCCTATAAAGAAGTTCGCTACTATGTATATCGACAATATAGTGAAGCTTCATGGTGTGCCTTTATCTATTGTATCCGACAGGGATAGTAGATTTATCAGTCGCTTCTGGAAGGGTTTACAGAAAGCTTTTGGGATGAAAACTGATTTAAGTACAGCGTTTCATCCGCAGACGGATGGGCAGTCAGAGAGAACAATTCAGACTCTCGAGGATATGCTAAGATCTTGTGTTTTGGATGGCGGAGGATCATGGATAGATTACCTCAATTTGGCTGAGTTTGCTTACAACAATAGTTACCATGCTAGTTTGGGAATGCCACCTTTTGAGGCCTTGTACAGTAGGAAGTGTAGAACTCCACTTTACTGGGATGAAGTGGGAGAGAAGCACATCACAGGGTCGGAGATGGTTCAGCAAGCCAAGGAGAAGATCGAGGTGATAAGGAAGAATCTGAAAGCCGCTCAAGATCGTCAAAAGAGTTGGGCCGACGTTAGAAGAAGACCGCTAAAGTTTGAGGTCGGGGATAGAGTTTACCTTCGAGCATCTCCAATGAAGGGTGTCAAGAGGTTCGGACAGAAAGGAAAGCTAAGTCCAAGGTATGTAGGACCTTTTGATGTCATTGAAAGAATTGGGAATTGTTGGCTTATAGACTACGGTTACCAGAATCGATGTCTAGAGTCCACAATGTTTTCCATGTATCGATGCTTAGGAAGTGCCTATCTAAAGTGGACGTGGAATCTGAGATTGATCCGTAAGTGTTGCAAGATAATCTTTCGTACATGGAGAAGCCGATAAAGATTTTGGATAGGAAGGAAATGATGATAAAGAGGCGAAGTGATCCCGCTAGTGTTAGTGCAATGGAGTAATCATGCACCGACGGAAGCCACTTGGGAAGTGGAAGCGGACATGTTCAACGAGTTCCCAGAGTTACCTCATCTACCAGGTACGATCTAGTTTTGAGGACGAAACTCCTCTTAAGGGGGGAGGAATGTAATATCCCGATTTTTCAAAAAGGGCATCCTTGTCTTTTCACGAAAAATCTGAATATTTAGTTTTGTTTTAAAGGATTAAAAGAAAAAGGGAAAAGAAAAGGAAAAGGAAAAGGATTAATTGGATTTAATTAATAAGGAATAATTAGATTTAATTGGGATTATAAAAGGAAAACTAATCCTAAATTAACCTAGTTGTTGTTTTACGTATAAAAAAATACTGGAGGGGCGCAAGTTTGGAGTAAAAAGGAAGAAGATAGACTTTTGAATCTTTAGGCTAATCCGTTGATAAAAACCGCAGACATCTCAAGAGAGAAAGGATCACCACGAGACGAGGATCGTTTTGATATCAACAATCCCTAAATCCGTTAACGTAAGTTTTTCCCTCCTTGTTCTTGTCATTAGGGTTAGTTAATCATCGTTGCTAGCTGCGTTTTTCTGAGTTTAAACATCGTAGTGATCGTCTTTGGATTGATCGTTTATAGGTTTGGAGTTAAAGGTTAAACTTTTGACGGGTTGAAGCTTTGGATCATTGTACCACGCAATTTAAGGTAACGTGGTGTTCTTATCGTATGATTAAGGTGTCATAAAGTTATAGAGCAATTTGTATGCTTATTTTCATGGTTTTGAATCTGTTTTGATTGGAGTTTGGGTTGGATTTGGGTTAGAAATAGGGTTTTGAAGGTTGCAGATTTCTGGGGAAAATCCCAGGCAAACGAGCGTTTGCACAAGGGCAAACGGGCGTTTGTGGTAGCGGCAGCTCAAACGAGCGTTTGGGTATTGCGGACGGGCGTTTGAGGGTTTGGTTTAGATACAGGATGTGGCTGATTTTCACGAACGGGCGTTTGGGGGTTTGTGGACGCTCGTTCAAGGCAAACGGGCGTTTACATGGAGGCAAACGGGTGTTTGACCTGTTTATTCTGTTTTTACTGTTTTATCGTGTCAGCTTGGTTTCAGGCTTCATAAACATGTTTTTACTGCTTAACCTTATGTGACAAAGCCTTGAATTAGCTTTTGATCCGTTTAGTTTCGGCACCATATGGATTCCCTAAAAAGATGAAGTGTGGGACCGTCGAAAGCTCTGGATTTGCCTTGTGCTTCGATAAGCTAGGGTTTATCGATGTCTGTGTATGTATTAGGGTCGTTAGAGTCTAGTGGTCTTAAGAAGAGGGAGTAGACTGATAGGTGAGCCTTTTATGTGAATCAACTTAGGTGGCTAGTTAAACATCTAATCAAACGTATGTGTTAGATTAATAACTTAAACATCATGCAATGCTTGGTAAGGCATAGTACAATATCGTGATGTGTTCTCTGACCAGACAAAGTAGACTGTACCCACACCGGTCAATCGATTGGCTAGATTAAGCGTCCGGTACACTCTGCCGGTCATTACACTATCGGGACTCAGATATTCCCGGGGCTACTAGAGCGTGTCTCTAAGTAGGTTGCACCCAGTTGTCCTAGTACATCCTATTACTAGGCGTAGTGCCCTGGTTATTCATGATGTAACAAACTTGAGCTAAGCTAGATACCTTTGAAACCTCATGTTATGCTATGAACATAATACGATAGTTAGCTAGGGTTAATAACGGAATGAATTAATAAAAGACGGTGTTGCTTTTATTTCTTTATGAGACCGACGTTATGCGATCTTCTACGAGTTACTA
The DNA here is from genome assembly GCA_036785695.1 of Gentiana straminea. Classification (NCBI taxonomy): domain Eukaryota; kingdom Viridiplantae; phylum Streptophyta; class Magnoliopsida; order Gentianales; family Gentianaceae; genus Gentiana; species Gentiana straminea. Next base: position 14,062,428 of record JAVUPR010000223.1, on the reverse strand, counting down.
AGTACTTATGTACTTACCCCGTTACTTTGTGTTTGTCTTTCTCTTTCCCCAAAGAAGATGAACAGGTTGCTAATGTTGATGAGTTCTTTGACGATGACGTGTGAGATTGAGCTCTTGAAGACTCAGTTCTTATAGTTTTGATTCTTTCAATAATGTTGTTGATTTAGTTTCAAACAATGTTGTCTTTCTTGGGATTAGTTCCGTTTAAGTTCTTTCGGATTTGAATGTTGGATGGTTTAGTTCTCTATATTGGATTTAGTTTTCACAGCATTGAAAACCGTGTGTTCGATCTTTTGTTTTCCCGAGTCGTTTTATCTTCCGTGTCGTTTTAGTTCTGATGTGTGACGTAAGGCTTACATATATTATTGAATTTTATTTGATAATATTTGTGATGAGCGCTCTTTCCGGATAAGGACTCGGTGTCCGGGAACGGGGCGTTACAAAAGTTGTGTGTTAAAAAGTCACGTATCGTCATTTTCGTTGACATGATAAATGTTGCCTCCAACCCCGGCACCGTTTTCTAGAGATAAATTTGGATTTTAAAAAAGAGATAAATATGATATATCTTTAAGATGAAGTAGTACCGGAAATAATCTAAATTTAAAACTTAAATTTGTCTTTAGTCATTGTTTATCTTTAATAATTGTTAAAACATATGAGGAACTTATTGCACAAGAAAGAACAAACACAGAAGCAATCAAACGTAACAGATTAATGGCAAAGACAAAAATAACGGAAACAAGAGGAACACGGTGATTTAACGTGTTTTCCGGCGTTGTGTCGACTACTCCACGGAGAGAAATGGAGAACTTTTATTATGCACGGAAATGTATGAGTTTTTCACACACTACATTGATTACAATCATTGGGTATTTATAGCCTTGGAATCCTAACCCTAGCCGTCACTATGACACTATCGGAATTCCCATAAATGCCCCCAGACGTGGACCTAAGCTCCAGTTGTATCCACCAGATGAAACTCGGCACTGCTGACTTTCTCAGACTTGTAACCATGCATCTCAGATTGCAGAACTCAACAACATTCATAAACTCAGCAGACTCAGACGTCTGCTGACACAGAAGGATCTCAGCTGACTTCCACATACATGAACACTCCTACTCAGCTGACAAACATATTAGTTTCAGCAGATTAGAGATCAAATCACTTTGCTGAAAAATCTCCACATTGACTTGAACTCTCATTCACACTCAACCAGATAGCATAAACAGATGTATTTGTACCAGATGCATTCGTCAATGTCAGGATGTACTTGTACCATACATCTTCACATAATCCACTCAGTTGATATACCCTCAGCTGAGTTTTCAAATTTCCAAATTATAAGCTTTGAATATTCAGCAAGTCCAGACATAACTGAAACTTGCTTTGCTAAACTGGTTTAGTGAACATATCAACAGGATTCTCCTAGGTGCTGATCTTCTTCACTACAATCCTCATCTCATTTCTCAAAAAATGATACATCACATCAATATTCTTGGTTCTCTCATTATTAACCTGATCCTTAGCTAGACAAATTGCACTCACTGTCACAATAAATCTCAGCTTGATCATGATGTAGCCTTAAATCACTTACTAGTCCCTTCAACTAGATACCCTCCTTGGCTGCTTCGGTAAGAGCTGTGTATTCTGCCTCAGTAGTTGATAAGGCCACTGTGGCCTGTAGAGTTGTTTTCCAGCTGACAACTGAATTCTCCAATGTGAAAACATAACCACTTATCGATTTTAGCTTTTGATTTTCCGGCAGAAGGCTTCGTGATTCAAAATTTCAGTTTTGGATCATGACCGAACGATTCAGGTCCGGGTAATTATGTAAAATCGGGGTCAAATAACTTTCACCTCTAGATGTTCGATGTGTTTCTTTAAGAGATCCACAGCATCCTAACACCTTATAAGACATTGAAAACAACCACAATAAGTCACTCAATCAAGCTCCAATGTCCTTCTAATTTGCAACTACTTCAATCACAAATTCTCTTCTGATTTGCTTGAGCAAATTGAATCTTCATCATTGAATACCTTGAGTCTATGGTCCGGATTCTGGAGTGTGTTAGCTGAAGCAATCTTTGAGTGTTGAATGGAGCTATGAAGAGTAAATAATTGTAAAATTTCTAGATTTTCTTTTGAATTTGTTTAGAAAAAAAAGTCGATGTGTTATGCACGTTTTTTATTTTACTTTATTGCATGTCGAACATCTCAAACTTCTCGTTTTTAAATTGTGTATCGACCTTCGAGACGGGTCGTTTGCCTCCATTTACCAAAATGTTACCGGGTAATTCTAATGTAGGGATTCTATTAGAACGAACCGTCAGATGACTACCACGTATATTAAAAGAACAAAACATACTTGTTTTTTTTCTACACATGTCAGTCCTCCAACGATCCGTTTTAATAGGACTGTGCATCAGAATTTTCCAATGTTTTTACCGGTACATGTGCATTGTGAGTCAATAAGAATAAACACACGTTTATTGTAACATGAATTCTGACATAATTTGCATGCAAAACAATTCAAAAACATAAATTCTACTAATTAAGGTACTTCCCGTACGGTAAAGGGAAGCTGGAAGGCAACTTCCTCTTCTCAGCGTGAACGCCACAATTTTCACAGGATTGCTTATTACTCTCATTTTATTTGTTCTGTTTTACTTTTTACACGGAATAAGAAAAATGTAGTTAATGTTTAAATCTTATTAAATTATCTAATATTTTTTACATTTCTGTCATTTGATAGTTGTTCGAGCATTTAATGCTACACACCGTTTATCGTAAATATTGTAAAGAGAGAAAGACATTTGAAAAAATTTGATTATAAATTCATAAACTGAACACTTATAGATAGAACAAATACTTTTATGTATTCCAGAATAATAGAAAAGATGTTCCCAACGGTTACATAATATAGAAAATATCTACACTACATTCTAGGAGAATCTATCAGAAGTAGATAAGACTGCCAAGTCTATACAAGGGATAATAGCATAATAGGACACACATTAATGCAAAATACAATATAACCCATTACTTTTTAACATCCCCCCTCAAACCAAATGGTGTAGACACAACATTTAGTTTGTCTCTAAAGTAACAAAACAGAGAAGGATTGAGAGGTTTAGTTAAGGCATCTGCTGTTTGATCAAGGGAAGGAATGTACTGCACATCCATAACTCCAGTCAACACTTTGTCTCTCACACAGTGTGCATCAAGTTCTATGTGTTTGACTCTTGAATGTAGCACAGGATTGTGAGCCAAGGATCCAGCTCCCAAATTATCACACCATAGGATAGGCTTGGCTGGTAGCTTGAGATGCATTTCTGATAACTAATTAGGAACCCACTGTGTTTCAGCTGCAGCATTGGCAAGTGCCTTGTATTCAGACTCTGTGCTGGATCTGGACACCACTGGTTGCTTCTTGGAGGACCAGGAAATCAACAACTTGCTAGATAAATGCAATAAGCTGCTACAGACCGTCTGTCTTTTTTGTCACAAGCCCAATCAGCATCACTGAAGCCATGTATAACGAGAGGGTGAGCAGATTTGAAGTGCAGTCCATAAAACAAGGTTGCTGTAATGTACCTCAGCAGATGCTTGACCTGTTGCCAATCACTCAAAGTAGGTGACTACACATGTTGACTTAATGTGTTTACAGCAAAGGCAATGTCTGGCCTTGTTAGAGTCAAATATTGTAGAGCCCCAATTGTGCATCTGTAAACAGTAGGATTGCTCATAAGCTCAGTGCATTGAGGAAGTTTGTGTGTGACCACCATAGGAGTAGGACAAGGCTTGAGATTCTATAAATTTAGCTTTTCCAGCACCTGTCTAGCATAGTTATGTTGAGATAGATAGAGACCAGTCTGATCTCTAACAGCTTGTATTCCCAGAAAATGATGTAACTCCCCCATATCCTTAAGAGAGAATCTGACATGTAAGGCTTTAATGAACTGCTGAATCAGTCCCATATTGTTTCCTGTTATCAAAATATCATCCACATACACCAACACATATAGAAAATGATTGCTAGACTGGAAAATAAAGAGAGAGTTATCAACCCTAGATTGTTTAAAATGCCAGGACAAAAGTTGTTTACTCAGTTCAGCAAACCAAGCCCCAGGGGCTTGTTTCAAGCCATAAATGGCCTTCTTAAGATGACAGACATAACCAGGCTTAGTGGAGTCTTCAAAGCATGTAGGCTGAGTCATAAACACAGATTCATACAAGGTACCATTTAAAAAAGCATTATTAATGTCTTATCTGTCTGATTGGCCAATTCAAGGCAGTTGCAAGTGCCAGAATAATTCTGATGGTTGAAGCTCTGGCAACAGGACTAAATGTCACAGTGTAGTCAAGACCAAGTGTTTGATTAAAGCCTTTGTCAACAAGCCTGGCTTTGTAATTGTTTACAGTACCATCTGGGTGGAGTTTAAGTTTAAAAACCCACCTATTATCAACAGGATTATGAGCATGGGACCTGGGAACTAAGTCCCATGTATGGTTTTTAATTGAGCAGCATACTCCTCCTCCATAGCCTTCTTCCAAGCCGGGTGTTTAAGAGCTTCAGCAACTGTAGCAGGTTCTGGTGTGTAGTCAGAGGAAGGAGACATGGCTAGATAAGAGTAGGTTTTAGGTTTAGAGATGCCACTTTTGGCTCTTGTCTACATGGGATGGTGATTAGATAGAATAGAGGAGGTATTTGGTAAAAGAGAGTTGGAACTTGATGTTGATGAAGGTGAGGACTGAGAGCTGGATGCAGAGGACTGAGAGCTAGACTGAGTAGGAAAAGAAACAGGAGAATGATGAGAGGAAGATTGACTAGGAGACTGAATCTGATTGGTGGCCAAAGGAATTGGTGAGTTAGGATGTATAGATGGAGATGAGGAAGGACTGGAAGGATCACGAGGAATGGAGCCAGACTGAACATGAGTAGGATTGGAGATCAGGGACGGACTCAGTGTATTGAGGGGGGTACACGGCCCCCACTCAACTTTTTGTGCGAAGTTACTAGTATACCCCTCTAATAATATTAAAGATCATGTATGTATATTATTTCAGACAAATTCTAGTGTAATTGCTTATTTAGTTCAACTTGTTAGAAGTATTATAACTATACATGAGGTCACTTGTTCAAAACCAGTGCTTTGCATGTTTTTTAACATTTTTTTTTGAATTTGGCCCCCACTGAAAAAAATTCATGGGTCCGTCACTGTTGGAGATAGATGAGTTTTGAGGCTCAGAACTATTGGGGCACATGAAGTCTTGATACTGTGTAGGTAGGATAAGAGGAGGATTGGATGGCACATGTGATGAGGTAGGACTGATGTTAGAAAGAGACTGACCATCATTCGATTTATAATAAGGAAAACTGAGCTCATCAAATGAAACATCCCTGGAAACATACACTCTACCATTAGGATCTAGACAAACATACCCCTTATGCACATGACTCAGGCCTAGATGCACACAATTGACATATGGAATTGAAATTTCCTTTGATGATAAGGTCTCAAATTAGGATAGCAAGCACATTCAAACACTTTTAACATGGAGTAGTTAGGTAACTTACCAAAAAGATCTTCAAAGGGACATTTATGACCAAGTGTAGGTGTAGGTAAGTAGTTAACTAACCTAACTGAGCGTAAAAAACTCTCCCACCAAAATTTTAGGGGCATTGAAGCCTGAGCAAGTAAGGTTAATCCCATTTCCACTATGGTCCTATGTTTTCTTTCAGCCCTACCATTTTGAGAGTGAGCATGAGGACAAGGGTGTCTAAATTGGATACCAGACTGTTTGAGGACATCAGTAAAGGATTTAAACTCTCATCCCCAATCAGTTTGTAAGCACTTAATCTTAACATTAAAATGGTTTTCCACCTGAGTTTTGAATTGAATAAAGGCACTTAGAGCATCTGATTTATATTTTAGAGGGTATATCCAGGTATACCTGGTGCAGTCATCCAAAAAGTGAATATAATAGGTGTAACCAGCAGTGGAAGTTATAGGTGCTGGACCCCACAGATCAAAGAGATCAAGTTCAAAAGGCATGGAAGTTTTAGAATTAGAGACGTAATAAGGTAAAGCATGCTCTTTCCCAAAATGACAAGCCTCACAAAAGGATAGTTTTTCATTACTTTTCAAGGAAACATTACACAGTTTTAAAACATGATTCAAGATCCTTTCAGAAGGATGCCCTAACCTTCTCTGCCAAACATTGGCAGAACTACCTTTTAATTCACTACTGATGTGATTCCGGTTGGAATCAGACCTGATGTTTTGCCCAGGAAGTAACCAAAGGGAACAATGACGAGCTAATGATCCTAGACCTAGTAATCCAACTAAATCGTAGGCAGAGAACGCCCAACAATCGCTCACAATGCTGGTAAATCCTCAAAGGGTTGAACTTTCTACGACAAAGAAAATTCTCACTCGCAAGTGATATTCTAGCTTTATGACTTGGTTGAGTAAAACTCAATAATTTGGTTCTTCTTATAATAATTGTGTGTCCAAATGAAAAGCTAGTGTTTGCCTTATATAGACTTACAATCAAAAGAACTAGAAGTAAGAAAGCAATGTGGGATAATTCTAACCTAGCAACTATGCAACATGCGCCCCAAAGGTGGGCTTACCTAGCTTACTTAGGCCCAATGACCTTTATTAGACGAAAATTAAACAAAATCTGAATAATCAAAATAAAATAAGTCCGACACTTAATCAATTTTGAATATAATCTTCTTGGCGTCCAACGGCACTAAGGAGTGTCACTATTGGCGCCTCAGTCTTCTCCACGGCCTCTCCGAACTCCGAATAAGTCTCTATCACCAGGTTGTTCATAGCTTTTCTTAATCGCTTCATTTGGAGCCTTGTTATTGGCCCATCTCAAACTACCAGATGATCCACGGGCTTCATAGGTGCCAATGGGTCGGGAATGTCATCATGGATCACATCCGGGGATTGGGTGTGGCTGCACTTTCGCAAAGATAGGTTTCCCAAGCACCGGAAATCTAAGTTACATCCTCGTGGTGATGGTACTTTTGAAGTGCTAGAGCGCGTCAACGACAATTCCTATAAGGTTGCTATTCCACCTGATTGGGGCGTCTCTGGCACCATCAACGTCTCTGATTTGATGCATTTTGACAACCCCTACGATCTGAGGACATATCCTTCGCAACCGGGAAGGAATGATGTGATCCAAGATGACATTCCCGACCCATTGGCACCTATGCAGCCCGTGGATCATCTGGTAGTTCGAGATGGGCCAATAACAAGGCTCCAAAGGAAGCGATTAAGAGAAGCTATGAACAACCTGGTGATAGAGACTTATTCGGAGTTCGGAGAGGCCGTGGAGAAGACTGAGGCACCAATAGTGACACTCCTTAGTGCCGTTGGACGCCAAGAAGATTATATTCGAAATTGATTAAGTGTCGGACTTATTTTATTTTGATTATTCAGCTTTTGTTTAATTGTTGTCTAATAAAGGTCATTGGGCCTAAGTAGGCTAGGTAAGCCCACCTTTGGGGCGCATGTTGCATAGTTGCTAGGTTAGAATTATCCCACATTGCTTTCTTACTTCTAGTTTTTTGATTGTAAGCCTATATAAGGCAAACACTAGCTTTTCATCTGAACACACAATTATTATATGAAGAACCAAATTATTGAGTTTTACTCAACCAATTCATAAGGCTTGAATATCACTTGCGAGTGAGAATTTTCTTTGTCGTAGAAAGTTCAACCCTTTGAGGATTTATCAGCATTGTGAGCGATTGTTGGGCGTTCTTTGCCTACGATTTAGTTGGATTACTAGGTCTAGGATCATTAGCTCGTCATTGTTCCCCTTAGTTACTTCCTGGGCAAAACATCGGATCTGATTCCAAACGGAATCACATCAACTACAAACCAACACTTTAGGGTGTCTAAAACAAGCCTAAGATTGAGGAACATTCTTGACATTATTCAGATTGACAGACTGATGATCATCAGAAACTTTGGAGTGAAGAGAGCTCAGGTTCACAGGGAAGTGCATCTGATATAGTCCATTCTTAAGAGTTCCTTCCAGTAGGATTTTCGTTGTAGCTAGATCCTTCACAAAACAACAATTGGAGTGAAATTCAAGATACACAGGATTAACAGAAGTTAACTTAGAGACACTAAGAAGGTTTTTAGTTATGATTGGCACATGAAGGATATGATTAAGGGACAGTGTTGAATTATCATTACCAGGGAGATTAGAGTGGCCAATATGAGCAATAGAGAGAGACTCACCATTACCTACAGTTAGTGCATCAGATCCTTCATACCCTGAGCTCAAATGGAGGCTATTGAGGTCAGCTGCAACATGACTAGAAGAACTACTATCAGCATACCAACTTGGATCCATAAAAGTATCTGCTGAAGCAATGTAGGCAGAGTTAGGTCTAGGTCCAGTGTTTTGAAAGGAAACCCCATTGCCTGTGTTAGTAACTAAAGCAGGTCCTGTATAAGAGGAGTCATATCTATGATAACAATTTGCTGCTATATGACATGTCCTTGTGCACACCTGACAGGCAGGTCTTGGACCAGTGTTATTGCCATTTCTTCCACCCCTACCTCTACCTCTATTGCCTCTGCCCCTGCCTCTACGAGAATCCTGACCAGTATGACCACCAGAGGGCCTGTAGTTGTTGTTATTAAGCCTGTAATTGCCTTGCTTTTGGGTGGCCAAATGAGCAGCAAGGGAAGGTGCATCTAGAGTAATTGAGGATTAAAACGAGCCAGCAGCCTTTCATGAGTGATCAGTTGAGATTGGACTTCCTGTCAGGATAAAGAGCCAATCCTCGATGTGATATTGACTATGACAGATTCATAGTCTTTTACCAGTCCACCAAGGGCAAAAATGATAAGTTCTGAGGGTGTAATAGGATACCCTGCTGCAGCTAATCCATCAACATACTGTTAGTAATACCATCCGCAACGGAAGCGATTTTAAGGATCTAGATCTATATAATACACGTAATAAAACAACTAGATCTATTCTATAAGGGGGATGTAGATCATACCTCTTGAATCTCAAAATTCAAGTTGAAGAACCGCAAAAGGTTGAATGTGAGAAGATGTGAAGAGCACCACGATCTTCCGTACGTGTGATCCAAGCAACTCCCGGTGGAAGGAATTCTCGACTCGAACCCTTCCGATATGCTACCCGGAAAAAATCTCCAAGATTTTTCCTCCTCTCCCTTGGCCGAAAATTCTTTGCTCCTTACTAAAAGGTGGGTGTCGAATTTTATTGTCTGTGTTAAGGCTTGGGAGAACTCTCTTTATATAGGAGAGTAAAACTTAGCCTCCAAGGATTTTTATTTATCAAACAAAATAAATCCTTTTAATAAAAGATAATTCCATAATATTCTAGAACAAATCTAGAATAATATTTATCTTTATTATTTACCATAAATATTTATCCAATAAATATTTTATGCACATGTCTTATTAATCACAAGAAAACTAATTCCTTGTTGACCAATAAACATATGGGGCGAAAATCATCATCATTGACCTAGTCAATATGATTTTTTTCCACACACACACTAATTGGGCCAAGATTATGGAAAATGTTTTTTCCACATATTTAATTATTTAGCCCAACTAATTTAATAGTCCACTAAACAATTAATTCACATATCGTTTTAATAAAGTCCAACAAGAACTAAATTAATATTATCAGGATTCGACGTCCGAGAATAGCTATGCTATATTAGGAGGCACGTCGGGGACCATAGAACTAATAATCAGTGGCTCCAATAAATCAAATAAATAATTATAGAATAATTATATTCGATAAATCAATCACAGGAATATGCCACCATAATCCCGTGACTGCACTCCTCCGATTATAAGATTATATTTATCTCCTCACGAGAATAAGCGTCCATTGATATAATCATTACATATGGATTAATCCTCCATAGACTGTTCATTCTAAATCGGGAAATTACCGTTAACCCTATTTAGAACCTCTTATCCTTATTTACCATTAACCCCCTAGTGATCAATTAATTCATACAACTCACTGGTAGCTAATCAGTGTAATATGAACTCGTACGATCGATCGGTTTCTAGGATTAACAAATAAGGGAACTGTCTATCTACTTCCATAAATGGAAGGAATGGATTCCGTATCTGTGATAACACAGACTACTCACTCAATCCAGTACAATGCCAAGATGGGGTAATTCGGACCACAGACTCAGTGTAATCCTTAACCGTCAAGTCAAACTTCATACCGATTCAAGCGGTTGATGTGATCACCTCGGGATTAAGATATATCCATAAATATGATCATCCATTGATTCGATAAGACTTCTCGATTACGGAATTATATCGTGAACTCTAATCAAATCGGTCCAGCCCTATATGATATATCTATCATATATAAATGCCCCATTAGGTTCTCTTAACCGAAAGTCCGGATAAGACAATCACACCTATTGTGTTCTGGGCGCATTAATAGTACGTTAAAGGAGAGACCCGATACTCTTGATTAACTTCACTACGGGCTAATTGTATTTTAAGTACATCTTCACTAACTCAATCCTCCTGTGTATATACCATACACTGAGTTAAGTGATTACATAAACGATATACTTTAGGGTTTTCTGTAGTGTAAATACTATTGTCACATCGGTGAATATGAGAATAATAAATATGAATAATAACATCATTTCATTTATTAAATAAAACAATTACAAAATTGTCTTTCGGGCATCACACCTAACACATACGACTTCATGAGAGCTAGGTACTCAACCATATATTTGGCCCCCTTATCTGTTCTGGTTAAGGCACCCTTGTATTCAAGCATCCGAGCTTCGGATCTATTGTTGAAAAGGACCTCAAATGTGTTCCAAACTTCAGCAGCAGTGTTGCATCCAATAGTTTCTACCAAGGCCTGCTCAGTCATGGAGCTATTAAGCCATCCAACAAGTAGATAATCAGTAGCTACCCAGTCATCATAGGCCGGATTGACAGCAGACCCATAGATAGAACCATAATTCAGGATCTGGGGTAGACAGGGTGTGGTTCCAAAAAGATGTCCATCAAGTCTGTGACCACGTATAATTGGTAAAATTGTGGATTTCCATATCAGATAGTTCGATCGATCAAAGGGAAATCCACAATCTTACAGGTTTGAGTGAGAGTTGCACCAAAGGGAGTGACTGGTCGAGTATATATATGAAACGTAAGGTGCAGGTGTATTGGTCATAAATGGTGGTAAAGAAGATAAAGGAGCTCTGGTGTAACCTAGAAACATACCATCAGACCGAGAAATACCATAATCGGCAAATGAAGGGAACGGCATGCAAGTAGTGATGGCAGAACGTGGGGAAGCTAAAGACGAGGATCCTTCTCCGATGAACGGCGGGACAGTCGGAGTTAACAACGGAGTAGATAGAGATCCCAGTTGGATCATGGACACTGGAACAACAGAAGAAAAAAGTATACTAGCCGAAACTGAGCTCATTGGAGGAAGACTAGTTGAGATTGAGCTCACCGGAGTTGAACTACCGGTGGCGGCGGTGGCGTTGGCCATACCGGCTCTGATACCAAGATAGAACAAATACTTTTGTGTATTCCAGAATAATAGAAAAGATGTTCCCAATGGTTACATAATATAGAAAAGATCTACACTACATTCTATGAGAATCTATCATAAGTAGATAAGACGGCCAAGTGTCCTATACAAGGGATAATAGCATAATAGGACACACATTAATGCAAAATAATATAACCCTTTACTTTCTAACACTTATTTTGAGACAAACCAAAAAAAACATGGACAAATAAAATGAGACGTAATGTGTACTTCCTTTGTTTTTAGTATAATATTAAAATTTGTTATTAGCAACAACTTTGCTCTATGCTCATGACATTTACGAATTTTTTAATTTATATATAAGATAGTAGAAAGTCAACAAGACATCACCCAAATAGTTATCATACGGGTATAACCTGACACGAGAATGCTTCGAGTGCCGTTTGGGGCAAATTAAGGGTGCGTGTGTAAAAAAAATTGTCTACAGGACATGCCCCAATGGTAAAGAACTTGAGTGTCGTAATAGTAGCTGGACAGGGAGCTGGAGTGTGGAGGTTCGAATCCCGTAAAGGAAGGACTTCTTTCAGTCTCTTAGAATAATATCAGCCCATGACTCTGAACCACTAGGTTACATGATTAAACTCTCCACTCATTCTGTGAGACAAAGGAGTGAGTGCCTTTTCGGTTAGGGTTAACCATTTTTATATGTATAAAAAAAGTTACAAATAACCGTGTAATTAATGAGTTGTATTATGCTCATCAACAAGTGTGGCATAAAAAGAACGAGTCCACATATAGTTTACATCATTATTTTATTATCAATTAATGACTATATACCAACGAGCCTTAGTTCAAGTAATTAGGTTTTGGGTTTGAGTCCTTCACATTGCAATGTACTCACAAGTTCCACATTTCATTCTTAAAATACTTGGAAAATTTTACATTTTTGATCCACTATCTTTCTTTATTTTCTTAAAACTAGTATCTATATTTAATAATTACATTTTTGGTTGCTTTAATTATATGTTTTTGTTACATATTTAGAACACTACTTGACAGATTAATCCAATATATCTGTTAAATGTCCAAACAAATGCAAGCTAAGTTTCAGCAAGATTTCTCTTCATCAAGGCAGAACGCTCTGAGAGTGGTTCTCCCGGCCAGTGCAACAGCTAAATCGAAGGAGGAATGCAAGAGAAGTCTCGTGGTCAAAATCATCTCTGAAAAAAATGTTGGGTATGGGGCTCTAATGGGAACTCTCTCCCACATCTGGAAATGCAAGGAAGGCTACACAATAATCGGTCTGAGCTCAAATCTTTATCAGATTCAGTTTGATTTAGAAATTGATGCTGACAGGGTTCTTATGGGGTGCCCTTGGTACCACGATTCTCAGTTGCTAATAATCAAGAAATGGAGGCCCGGTATTGAAAAAGAAGAGGGTGCTTTCAATTTAGCACCAGTTTGGGTTCAAATTTGGGGCCTTCTACTAGAGTGGGTTTCTGAAGCAGCTGGAGAAGAAATTTGCGAGCAGCTTGGAACAGTTCTGAAAAAGCAAGTGGTTTTTGGTGGTAGCAAATATGGAAAATTCGTAAGGTGTTTGGTGGAAATGGATGTCTCTCAGCCTCTCCAACGTGGTCTATGGGTAAGTCAAGACGGCACAGATAAATGGGTGAGCTTCAAATATGAGTATGTTTCCCTTTACTGTGCTTATTGTGGAATTATTGGTCATAAAGCCTCTTGTTGCTATGCTAAGGTGATTGACCAGAATGCTGGTATATATAAAGAAGAAGTTTATGGCCCTGATCTCTTAGGGACTCTTATCAAATCGGTTTCTGATTCTCCCCTAGTCCCAGGAAAATCCCAATTGCATTCTATGAGAGGCACTACATCAGCTGATCGGTCTCCGGAAAACGATGGAATTAGTAATGTTAACACTCAGCAGGGTCATATTGCTCAAGTGACCTCTTCACCTACAGCTCATTTAAACTCAGGACCAAGTCATGTTTTGCGGCAACCTGTATCTGAAGGAGAGCAGCCGGATGGAGGTAAAGGGAAGCTGTTTTTCTATGGTGAATCTTCACATACTCAAAGTGGCCCGAATGTAGTGATAGTGGAAGAAAAGCTCTCCCTCTGAATCTGGAAACTCTCATGATAGAATGGCACGCAGATGAAGCAAGTTTACCTGTTTCTGCCTTGGATGCTGGGATTATCATTGAGGATATCTCTGACAGTCTGACTGAAGCTGAAATCCCAAAAATTGAACCCCCGATTGAAGATGGTAAAAAGCGAAAAATGGAAGCTAGAGAAGCATTTTTCCCCCTCAGCGCTCCGGAAGATAATCTTGATCCAAATGAGCTTATAATAGATTGTTTTGAAGTTGAAAGGTTGGGAGAAGATTTCGGTTTATCAGAGCCTTTCTTCAAAAAACTGAAGCTAATGAATATGGCCAATGCTAATCCAATTCAAGATGGGGTGGAGGCAGCCAGCCCGAAGTGGCTCCCGTCTTCGCAATGAGGATTTTGGTGTGGAATTGTCAAGGGGTGGGGAGCTCCTTGACAATATCCCAGGCAGAGGAGATATGCAGGCTCCACTCCCCGGATATTCTATTCTTATCAGAAACAAAAAATCAGCCCCCTCTACTTTTGAAGCTTTGCAAAAAGCTTAATTTTGATTCTGTACATACTGTGGATCCAGTGGGGCTTTCAGGTGGTATGGCTTTATTTTGGAAGAAGGATGCTAATATCCTCACAGTTTTGTCTACGCAATGTACTATCGAAGCTCGTATTAAAGGTAATCTACCTAATTCTTTCTGGTGGTTTGTTGGTGTTTATGCTAGTCCTCATCCTAATGTTAGAAAAGAACAGTGGTCTTTCCTACAAAGTAGAATGTCTCTCTGGGATAATAACTTCATTCTTGCTGGAGATTTTAATGATCTGTGCTCGAATAATGAGAAAGTCGGGGGTCGGGAAAGGAGTGAGTCCTCTTTTTCGGACTTTAACAATTTTATCTCCGCTAATGGCCTTATTGATCTTGGCTTTATTGGGCACTTTTGGACTTGGAGCCGAAACTGGGATGGGGAAAGTCGCATTTTAGAAAGATTAGACCGAGCCCTTGTTTCCCAAGATTGGTTTAATCTTTTTGGAAATGCTTCTGTCTCTCATGTAGACATGATCTCCTCCGATCACTGTCTTCTCGATATAGCTTGTTTTGGAAAGGTCAGGCACAAGGCCCAAAAATTTTTCTTTGATGATAGATGGATAAAAAAAACCCGGTTTCTTTGATGTGGTACGAGAGGGTTGGGACACTCGAATAAAAGGAACAAAGTTGTATCAAATGTTAGGTAAAATTAAACAAGTCCGCATGAAGTTAAATTCCTGGAGAAGAAGCAAAATGCCCAACCTAGCTCTAAAAATAAAGTCTTTAAAAGATAAAATAAATGCAGGCGTTGAAAGCAATTTGCCTCTAGCTCATCTAAAGGAGCTAAAAAATGAGCTTAAAGAAGCTTATGTGGAGGAAGAAAAATATTGGAGATCCGTATCTAGAGTGCGGTGGCTTAAGGAAGGAGATAAGAATACTCGGTTTTTCCATGCGGTTGCCAATGGAAGAAAGCGGAGGAAGGCCATCACTGGAATTTTTAGTCTGTCGGACTCTTCTTGGAAATGCTCCTCCGCAGACATTTTGGCGGAGTTTCATTCTTATTATAGCAACCTTGTTGCACCTACCGCTGTTAATAGTCTTTTTTTGCAGGATTTTGACGATATCGAAGCTTGTGTTACCAGGGAGATGAATGCCAACATTTTGAGAGAAGTGGAAGAGCAAGAGCTAAAAACCGCAATTTTTCAGATGCAATCCAACTCGGCCCCGGGACCTGATGGTATGTCTCCCGGTTTTTTTAAGAGTTGTTTCCGTATTATTAAGCATGATCTTTTAAAAGCTATTAATGACTTCTGGGTTAAAGCTAAGCTCCCAAAAGAGTTGAATCATACTTGCATTGCACTAATCCCTAAGAAGGACATCCCTTCGGAACCCTCCCACTTTAGGCCTATAAGCCTAATAGGCTTAAGACTTGTCTCCCTGCCTGTATTAGCGAAAGTCAAAATGCTTTTGTTCCCAAACGGCAAATGTTGGATAGCTATATTATCGCACATGAAGCTTTGCACTACATGATGAATAAAAGGAAAGGAAAGGATACCTATATGGCCCTTAAATTGGATATTTCTAAAGCTTTTGATCGAGTTGATTGGAATTTTCTTCTTTTTATTTTATCTAAATTGGGTTTTTGTGAAAAGGTTATCGATCTCATTCGGGAATGCATTACTACGGTCTCTTTTTCTTTCATCATTAATGGTGAAAGGGTTGGTTTTATTAAACCTAAGCGGGGCATCAGACAAGGAGATCCACTTTCGCCTTATCTGTTTATTATTTGTGCTCAAGGTCTAAGCCACTTGTTACTTAAAGCTGAAAAAAATGATACAGTCCCGGGGATCCGAATAGCTAGACGCAGTCCCAGAATAAATCACTTATTTTTTGCTGATGACTCTCTTGTGATGACAAGAGCCGATGCTACTTGTGTATCTCACCTTACTAATATTCTGTCTAAATATGAAATGATTTCGGGTCAATCTATTAACCTAGAGAAGTCGGCAGTGTTCTTTAGCAGAAACACTTCCAATCCGATTAAAAAGGAAATTATGGACTTGCTCAATGGCCTTAAAGAAGTTAATCACTCGCGATACTTAGGTCTTCCTTTAGTTATTGGAAGATCCAAAAGCCAGATTTTTTCTTATGTGGTAGAAAGGTGTAAGGCTAAATTAGAGAATTGGAAAAATAAATCCCTTAGTCAAGGAGGTAAGTCCACTCTTCTTTCTTCGACTCTTTTTGCTATTCCCAACTTAATTATGTCTGTAGTCAAACTTCCAAAGGGTATTATCAACAAGCTTCATTCCCTAATGGCCAACTTTTGGTGGGGTAACTCCAATAAGGATTTTTCTGGCTATCATTGGGTCCGATGGAATTCCCTTTGTTTTCCGAGGGGTAGGGGTGGCCTTGGCTTCAAAAATCTGGAGGTGGCAAATACTGTCGCACTGGCCAAAACTCTTTGGAGAATATACTCTAATCCCAATCTTCTGGTTTCTAAGGTTTTAAAAGGTAAATATTTTTACAAGTCTTCTGTTTTCGTCTGTAAAATTTTGTCTTCCGCATCATTTGTTTGGAAAAGCCTAATGTCGTCACAAAGCTTTTTGAAAAATAATACGTGCTATGTAATTGGAAATGGAGAATCAATAAATGTTTGGAAGGACCCCTGGCTTCCCAATAATAATAATTTTCGTCCTATTACCCCTAAGGGTGATAAACCTGATAATTTAAGGGTTTGTGACTTACTCATTAATAATGCTTGGGATAGAAGTAAGCTCTCGGAATTTTTTTGGCCGAGTTGATGTTCACCAAATTTCTAGCCTCCCAGTCAGTATCATGGAAAAATCGGACAAGCGGGTCTGCATGTTCTCTAACAACGGTGGTTTTGTTTCTAAAGCTGCCTATGACTCTTGTTTGCAAAGCAACCTAAGGCACGAGAACCGCTCTGATTCTTTTAATAATAATAACTTAAATAGTAAATTTTGGAAGAGAATCTGGGCTCTTCATTTACCTTTAAAAATTAAGTTTTCATATGGAAACTTTTAAAGCATGTTGTCCCGACCTCGGAGGTGCTCCAAAAAAGGTTTGGTCTCCCAGCTTCCCTCTGTGTTTTTTGCGGAGAAGAAGTCGAAACGGTTGTTCATCTATTCCTTGACTGCCCTTTTGCTAAGGGAACTTGGAAGTGTTCGGGTTTAGTTTGGAATCTCTTTGAGAGGCCGAGAAGGTCTTTATGGCATTG
The DNA here is from genome assembly GCA_036785695.1 of Gentiana straminea. Lineage (NCBI taxonomy): Eukaryota > Viridiplantae > Streptophyta > Magnoliopsida > Gentianales > Gentianaceae > Gentiana > Gentiana straminea. The sequence continues at coordinate 14,044,978 of JAVUPR010000223.1, read as the reverse complement.
GTGGGATGAAATTTCGAAGGATAAGCCTACAGCTACTTTTAACGATAGAATATCTTTGTCTTGTTTTATTCTCTGGTATATTTGGAAAACGCGTTGTAATTATTTTTATGGCAATTCCTTTTGGTCTTTTGAGGAGACTGCGAGCTTAGCTAAAGAGGCTTGGTCCGACTATATACAGGCCAATAATGAGGAGGGGACTAACTCGTCTATCTTTCTTCCTCTCCCCGTCTTGCGGCGCGAGGACCCTCGGTCTGTGGAGGTGAGAGCCTTTGTTGATGCGGCCTGGAAGCCGGAGTCTAGCCTTGCGGGGTATGGCGCGGTTCTCCTTCGGGACAATGATGCGGTTTTGGAAGCACAGTCTCGCTCAAAGGTCGACTTGCGGCTCGGCTCTAGTTGCGGAAGCCCAGGCTTTGCGTTGGTGCTTGAATAGATGTTTATCTATGGGAATTAAGCGTTTATTGTGTTATTCAGACTGTTTAGTTTTAATTAACTTTTGTAACACTTTAAATCCCCCCCAGCTTCTATCTCTGTAATTATAGATGACATTAGATGTCTAGCAGGTAGGTTCGATTACTGTAGTTTTTGGCACTTTAAGCGGGAAAACAACAAGATGGCGCATGATCTTGCTGCTCTCTCGCTTAGATCTGACGTGGGGATTTATTGGCATAATTATGTACCTGTATGGCTTTGTAGCACTTAATTCTACTTAATGAAAGCTTTCGTCCTTTGTGGAAAAATGCAACAAAAATATGGAAAATTCTATCCTAGGGACTCCCTATTAGGGAAACTGTCTACGTGGCAGCATCTGGACCACACAATTTCCACACACGGGGCATTGTGTATTCCACCTTAGGAAACTGTGTGGTCGAGATCCTGCCACGTAGACAGTTTCTTACTAGGGAGTCCCTACAGTAGAACGACCCCAAAAATATACCGGTACCAAAAATGTCATTATGGAAAAAATAATGACTGGTACTACAACAATAAGAAAGTATAATGGATAAAAAAATCGTCGTATTTTGATTAATCATCAATCAATAATAACGTGACATGTAGTATTATTTAATATTTACACATTCTCTAAGTGTCTTAGAAGTGTAATAAAATGTGTAATTAGAGGGCAAAAAATATCATAATAAAAAACAGAGGCTAGTTTCGAGAAAATAAGAAAAAATAGGTGACTAAAACATAAGAGTAATGATACACACATAATACGAGTATCACAACGTGCATCTACATCATTAATTATTATTATATCTATCATTATCAATGGGTCAACATTAAAAATTTACGGTGTAGATACACGTTGTGGCACTCGTTGTGTCACAACAATCGTTTCTGCATCATTACTCAAAATATAATTGAGTAATGATACGGGCACAACGGTTGTACCACAACGAGTGGCACATCGGTGATCTGCACTGTTGATCATGTTAGATTTACATCTGATTAATTTAGACACATTATTAATAATGACACAGATCACTATTATTATCGCTTTCGTTGTGTAAAACGAAGCAGTTGTCTTTCGTATTACTCTAAATATAATTATCCCCTTAAAGCTACCCTAAAAAAAAGGGCAAGGTTAATGGCACCACACTCAATATACTCAGGCACCACACTTGTGTAAAATTCGATTTTTTAGATATCGAAATAACATATTTCGACTTTTCGAGAGTTGAAATAACACATTTCGACCTCTAAAAAATCGAATTTTACACAGGTATGGTGCTCGAGTATATTGGGTATGGTGTCATTAACAATGCCAAAAAAAAAAACAAAAAACAAAATTATCCCCTTAAAGCTGTAAGGAAAAAAACAAAATCAAAGTAGATACGAAAATGAAACGTAACGACCGCACCTTGTTTGTTAAAAAACAAAACAGAAAGAAGTTTTCGCCGTAATCTCATTCTCACACGCAAGGAACTTTCCTGCTCATTCACTATAAACTCACTCTATTTAAGGAATAAAATTTGTTCGCTACCTACACAAAAGCAAAAAGATCAAACATTGATAAAAAGAAAGACAACGAAAGTAAAAAATCTAGAAGAAGAAGAAGCAGCGACGAGATATGGGCAAAGACAGGAAAATAGGGGTGGCCATGGATTTCTCAGAGAGCAGTAAGACGGCTTTGAACTGGGCGATCGATAACTTGGCTGATAAGGGTGATATCTTCTCTATTATCCATATCATTAACCATTCCGACGCTCGGAATTCGCTTTGGTCCAAATCCGGATCTCGTATGCTTCTCTCTCTCTCTCTTTTTTTATGTTCGAAAAATGCTGAATTTTGATTTTTGACAGAGCAAATGAGAAAGTTAATTAATGTTGAACTGATAATTTTTTAAGTAGAATCCGATTAATTTCATTGGAGGTTTTTTTTTTTTTTTTTTTTGTTAATGAATGTAGCTCTGATTCCGTTGGTTGAATTCCGGGAGCCGAAAGTTATGGAAAAGTATGGTGTGAAGATAGATATTGATGTTCTTGACGCCCTTGATACTGCTGTTAGGCAGAAAGAGGTTTTTTTTTCCTTCAAATTTTTTTTTTTTTTTCTTGGTTTCATCGAATGAAACGGTTGAAATATACTGGGGATTTTGAAATAAATATTGAATTGACAGATAACGGTAGTATGGAAAATATACTGGGGAGATGCAAGGGAGATGCTTTGTGAAGCAGTTGAAGATCTGAAATTGGATTCTTTGATCATGGGTAGCAGAGGCCTTGGCACCCTTCAAAGGTACCCTTCTTTTTCTTTCTCTTTTTCTTTTTTTTTAAAATCAAAACTTTTGGAAATATATAATGAATAAAGATGACACCACAACAGGGCAGAGATCTCATCAGGATGACAAGTTTTATGCATAAATTCAAATCTGGACGTATTGAATTTTTTTGTCCCATATAAATAAATAAATACATAAATAACATTTTCGTGTGAGGTTTATTCTTATAAAAGTTTTTAATATAAACTATATATTGTTGATGTGCAGGATAATACTAGGAAGCGTGACAAACTATGTGATATCAAACGCGGCCTGCCCGGTGACTGTGGTTAAGGATCCTAACTTCAGCAAGCACTGAATCCTTCTCTATGATCATAATGATGTTCTATGAAAGCTTTTTATTACTTGACAATTGACATGTTTGCCCTTTTTTTTTTTTTTTTTTTTTTCCCATGTTTTTCTCCGGTTTACATCTATTCAAGTTCCATTTCTTTATCATGAAGAGAAGCCTTGTATGCTAAACGATTTTCTTTTTAAGCGTGGATATTATATTGTCATTGTGGTGATGTTTTATAAGTATCAAGATGTCACTTGTATGCACAAATTTTCTGTAGCATCTTCCATCCTTCATCTGTATTTCGCAAAACATCCTTCCATCTGCAGAATTTCGTCCGGAGAGTGAAAGAAAAAAAAAATTTGTTTAATTATAACTTGGCAGTTCACGTACTGTCTTTAGCCCAAATTGGATAACCTTGGATCTTCGGCGCCTCCTATACAAGTATGAAGCGATATGGTGTCATGCTTCGATCCGGAAACTTGAGAAAACCGACCAGAAATGTCACGGCCTTTAATACTAATTTAGTCTTCCATTACCAAATCAGTTTCTATATAACAAAGGAGAATGTGGTTCTAAATCGCTAATTCTACGAGAAGAATGCTCGAATGTATCAGACACACTAGCTTGATCAAACATTGGATTCTCATGATGGCCTTAAAAACGGGAGATTCTTGGGTAGAGAGTCTTTTCCGGATTGGCATATGTGTGCTGGTTTCTATTGGTTGTGTAATAGAGACTCTTCATATATATATATATATATATATATATATATATATATATATATATATATATATATATATATATATATGAGAGATGCAAGATTTGATCAATATGCTAGCTCGATCCGCTGTTGCCCTTATGTAGGGCGGTTTCAACCGTACTACTTGAGGTAGTAGTTTACCATATATACCTAACCTTGTATCTTGATCCAACCTTGGATTCTTATTTGGAATGCCCGTCTAAGGGAGTTGAGAAATTATGTAAAAGATAATTCTATTGAATGAATAACTTGTGTCTTGACTACACTCTTATATCAACCATATTGTTATAACTAACTACACACATTCCAAGACAGAATGTAGTAGAAGATAATACAGGATAACATCAAGATTATTAGGCCAGCTGTCCTTATCATCTATTATTCCTTTTCAGTCCCTCTCAAACGAACATGTGGGATAGTCACATTGAGTTTGTGCCTGAATGTCTCAAATGATTCAATATGCAATGCCTTAGTCAAACGGTCTGCAATCTGATCCTTTGTTGGTACATTGCACCATCAGTTCCTTGTTCAGAACCATGTTCTGATAAAGTGAACATCCACCTCTATGTGTTTTGTTCTTGCACGATACACTGGATTTTGAGCTAAAGAATTTGCTCCAGTGTTATCACAACATAATATTGGAACACTTGGCAACCCGAACCTCATCTCATTTAGTAGCTGTCTGATCCACTTCACTTCTGCTGCAAGATTTGCCAATGACCTGTATTCAGAATCACAGCTAGATCTGGATACTACAGTTTGCTTTTTGGAGCTCCATGATATAAGAGAATCCCTTAAGTACACGCAGTATCCACCAGTCGATTTTCTATCTATTGGACACACAGCCCAGTTGGCATCAGAAAAGCCATGTATTTCAAGTGTCTTGGAAGGGCTGAACAATAGTCCCATTCTGAGTGTGCCCTGAACATAACTCAACAATCTTTTTAAACCATTCCAATGTGCTGTGTGAGGATCCTGCATAAAATGGCTCAGGGTATTTACAGCAAATGATATACCTGGCATTGTCAGGGTTAGATATTGCAGTGCTCCCATGATGCTTCTGTATACAGCAGGATCTGTCAATGGCTCACCTTCCTGTGACAACAGTTGTTTTCCAGGCACCTTTGGTGTTGGACAGGGATTCAAGTGTTCCATCTTCAATCTCTTAAGTAACTGGGATGCATAATAGGACTGAGTAAGATGCAGTCCATCTGAATTTCTGGTTACTTGCATTCCCAAGAAGTGTGATACAGGCCCTAAATCCTTCAGAGCAAACTTAGAATCAAGAAGTTTAATGAACTTTTTGATTAACTCAAGTGAATTTCATGTCAGCAATATGTCATCAACATATACTAATGCAAACATAATCTGCTTATCAAGTCTGAACATAAACAGAGATATATCACACATGGACCGAGTGAACCCCCAATCAAGTAGCTGAGTTTTAAGGGCTTCAAACCATGCCCTGGGAGCCGATTTCAACCTATAGATTGCCTTATTCAGCTTGCAGACATACCCTGACTTCTCTGGATCTTCAAAACCTTCTAGCTGATCCATATAAATTGGTTCCTGTAGTGGACCATTTAAGAAAGGATTGTTAATATCTATTTGATTTATAGGCCAATGCATTGATACAACAATAGACAAAACAATCCTGATGGTTGCAAGCTTGGCTACTGAACTAAATGTCTCAGTAAAGTCAATTCCATAGCTTTGTAGGTACCCCTTGGCAACTAGTCTTGCCTTGTGCTTCAAGATACTTCCATATGGATTTAACTTCAGCTTAAACACCCATTTGCACCCAACAATAATCTGATTTGAACTAGGCCTCACTAAATCTCATGTTCTATTGTGAACCACTGCCTTATACTTATCAACCATTGCCTTTCTCCATTTGTCATCCACCAAGGCATCTGATACACTAGTTGGTTCAGTAGGAAAAGTATGAACCTTACAAAGTGATGCACTGTAGGTCTTAGGCTTAAATATACCACTTTTTGACCTGGTTTGCATGTGATGAGTTTTGACAGTGTTTTGAGTGACAATGGTGGTAGGTACAGTCTCTGTGTTGGTGGTGACTTCAATGTTGGGTGATGCATTGATAGATGGTGATCCATCAGTGTTAATAGCAGGGGTGAATTTGACACAAATGGTGTAGGTGATCTAGTATGTGATGCAGTTGTGTGACTTGATTCAGGAGATGCAGTTTGATGACTTTTATGACTCATAGGGGATAGAGAAGAATTATCAGAGTTACCATTTAGACTTTCACTTTGCCTTTGCTCAGGAGTACAACTCAAATCTGGTTCTTTTGGATCTGGCTCAGTCACAGTGGTTGTCTCATTGTGCCCCTCTGAGTGAGTCAGACCAAAAGGAAGAGGATTAGTGAAATAAATCAGGTGTACATAGAATCTGTTTTGAGGGTCCTTGGGTAAAGCCATCTGAGAAAGGGAACTTGGTTTCATCAAACTTAATATTGTTGGATATATAGATTCTTCCTGATCTATCAAGACACGTGTACCCTTTATGATGAGGACTGAGACCTAGGTTTACACACTGAGCAGTATGGTATTGGAATTTGGTAATATGGAAAGGTCTTAAGTAAGGATAGACAGCACAGCCAAACACTTTGAAGACAGTATAGTATGGTTTCTTTGTAAAAAAACACTTATGAGATGACCAAGAACAGGAGTTGGAAGACAATTTATGATGGACACAGATGCTTGAAAACTATGCCACCAAAAGTTGAGTGGCATGGAAGCTTGGGCCAACATGGTCAATCCTAATTATGTAATATGTCTATGCTTTCTCTCTGCTCTCCCATTTTGAGCATGGTCATGAGGACAGGGGTTACCATGCTGCTTTCAAAATGGTTCAAAGACTCTATACTCACCCCCCCAATCAGATTGAACATACTTAATTTTAGAATTAAACTGTGTCTCTACTAGGGTTTTGAAGTGAGTGAAAACAAAAATAGCTTCAGATTTGGCTTTTAGAGGAAAAATCCAAGTAAATCTGGTATGATCATCTATAAAATGGATGTAGTACAGATGGCCTTATGTTGATTTAACTGGAGCAGGGCCCCAAATATCAATATGAATTAAGTCAAATAAAGAAGCAGCATGAGAAATAGAATTCAAATGAGGTAAAGCATGAGATTTGCCAAATTGGCGGGCATCACAAAATAACAGTTTTCCATTGATAACAGCATTACAATCATTCAGAATTTGACTCAAAACCTTGCTAAAGGGGTGGCCTAACCTCCTATGCCACACATTAGGATCTTTCTTAGGGTCTAGAACATCTAGTGACTGAACATTCCTAGACCTTGCTGCCACTTGACTGAGAAACACATGAGATCGCTCGATGTTGTTGGTACACGATAGGCTACGATCTTGGGATGACTTGGATTGAAGGGAGATCTCTGCTGACTCACTATCCAGAGGCACTATTTGATAAAGTCCATCCTTGAGCTGACCCCTGAACATTGGCCTCCTTGTTACCTTGTCCTTAACAACACAAAAATCATTAATAAATTCAGTAAGCACATCATTGGCAGACATTAGCTTAGAAAGGCTAAGTAAATTTCTGGTGATTTCAGGTACATGAAGGACAGTACTTAGAAATAAAGGTCTAATGTGAGTGTGGAGGACAGTGTGACCTATGTGCTCAATGTGTAGGTGTTCATCATTCCCTACTGTCAGTGTATCACTGCCATGATAAACAACACTTTGATTAAGATTACCCAAATCTGAGGTTACACGGTTTGTGGCCCCACTGTCCAAATACCAGGCATGATCATCTACTGTGCTAGGTGTAGCCATATAAGCTGATGGCTTATTAGGTCTTGGTGCATTATTGAGGTCTGGAGGTTGAAAATCCGTCTCGAACCTATGCCAGCAAATTGCCACAGTATGACCATTCTTTACCACAGAGTTGACATTGCACCTTAGCATTCCCTGAATTTCTGCCACCACTTCTCCCTCCTCCTCTATTTCTTCCTCCTCTGGTACCTCCACCCTACCTCTATAGGAGTTTTGTCCTTGTGGCCTAACATTTCCTCTGCCTGACCCAGAAAAATGATTGTAACTTGCAAGATTTACAGCAGGATTGATGACAGACCCCTGTGACGAAGGATTGAACCTGGCTAGGAGTCTCTCATGAGTAATAAGTTGAGACTGAACCTCCTGCCAGGACAATGATCCAATCCGAGCAGTTAAATTCACAATGAAAACTTCATAGTCCTTGTCTAAACCTCCCAGAGTAGCCAATATCAACTCAGATTTGGTAATAGGATATACGGCAGCAGTCAAGTTGTCACTGTAGGATTTCATAAGTGCCAAGTAGTCTGCCATGGATTTGAACCCCTTCTCAGCCTTAGTATGAGCACTTTTATACTCCAGCATCCTAGATTCGGATTGATTGTTGAAAAGAACTTCTAAGGTGGACCAGATTTCATGCGAGGACGAGCAACCAACCACCTCTGTCAAAGCTTGCTCTGTCATTGACCCTAGCAACCATCTTGTAAGTAAGTAATCGACTGAGTCCCATTCAGTAACAGCTGGATTCATTGGGAGACCTGGAATCTCCGGTGGCCTTGGTTTAGTACCAAATAGATAGCCTTCAAGTTTATATCCTTTAATCACAGGTAGAACAGTATAGCGCCACGGTAGGTAATTATCTCCGGTCAACTTAACAGTGGTCGATTGGCTAAGATGTCCATTGAAAGGAATGGGATTCAGCTGATTAAATGGGGAAGTAGGACTTGCAGGACGAAAAACTGGAGCTATAGATTCAGGTCTAGAGAACAGAGATGAGTGCATGAAGGAATGAAGAGTGGATCCAAGATTCAAACCTGTCATGGATGATCCAGCATGAAGAGGATGAGCTCCGGTGAGAGGTGAAAGTGAGCTCCCGGAGAAGAAGGGTGAGGATAACGGTAACCCAGAAACTAGTATTCCAGTGACTACATCTGAAGATAAAGTTGTAGATGATAACCCAACGCTGAGAACAGATGATGATCCTGAACCTCCTTCACCTCCGGCTTCGGTGAGAGGAGTAGATCGAGCCGGCGGTGGTTCCTCCATTCTTAGCTCCGATACCAAGTTGAGAAATTATGTAAAAGATTATTCTATTGAATGATAACTTGTGTCTTGACTACACCCTTATATCAACAGTATTGTTATAACTAACTACACACATTCCAAGACAGAATCTAGTAGAAGATAATACAGGATAACATCAAGATTATTAGGCCAGCTGTCCTTATCATTTTTTATTCCTTTTCAAAGGGGATATTTTCGGTGGTACGTAGATGATGTCTATTGCACCAGACCATCCTATGGCTGTCATATGACTCATATTTATAAAATGCACTCGACCGTGACACTTATCTAATAGTGTGTAATGATATATAGGTTCTTAATTTCTTTACAAGTAACGCAAGACTGGATCAATATGTAGGGAGGTTTAACTAGACCATGCATGTTAATTAAGAAATTAATCTACCATGTCATTAACACATGCAATTAATGGTTTTCTGACAAAAGTGTGCACTGTGCAGGCAAGAGAAGATGATTGATCTTCCAAGATGCTTCAATTTATTAATTGCAGGCTCAAACTGGACTAAAAAAATCTTTGGAAACTTATAGACATATATGATAAATCGAGGGAATTCGGCTAAATGATTAGTGTAAGCATTCTAGTAAGTATCATTACCTACTTAGTAGTAAAAATCCTGGTGTATAATAGTATAATTCTGTTTTATTTTCATTTTAACAGGGCAATCTCATAGGAAACCATCTGGCTCTGTTATCGAACTGTTAAAGTGAACATGATATGATATAATCTGAGTGCTTTGGGGTGGTGGTTGAAAATCCTTAATTTCCACTAACAAACATTAAACAAATGGTTTCTTATATAGGAGGATTTCACCACTCAGTACTGCAAAGATGTCAGATTGGTATAAGCAGTTCAATTTCCTCTAAATTTGATATTAAAAAACACACTTGATTATTACCAGGTGGTGCTGCTTCCATTAACTATAGTTGTGCTTCTACTTTTCAAAGCTCAGTGCTTTCTCCATTACAGTATATACAATGAAGTTTTACTAGTATAAATTCAACCGTCCTGCCTCGAGTTTCAATACCAATCTACTTATAACATATATATTCAACATCCTGCCTTAAGCTTCAATCTTACAAACATGGAATCATCATCAGTAGTCAAGTTCTGTTGCCTATTTGCTTTCCTTTTCTTGGTCAGCATTTCTTGCTTTGCTGGTGTAGACGGTGCAGGCCCGTGTGGAAAAAATTCACCTGATGGGGAGGCCATGAATCTTGCACCTTGCTATATGGCTGCTCAAGACGATAAATCTTCCGTCCCAGACAGCTGCTGCACTATGGTTAAGAAAATTGAACAGAATCCCAGCTGCCTTTGTGCTGTTTTGCTTTCCAATACTGCCAAGAATTCTGGGATCAAGCTAGAAAATGCTATCACCATTCCAAAACGATGCAACATCGCCAACCGTCCAGTCGGATATAAATGCGGGCGTGAGTTAATTTTCCCTCGTCACGTCTTTTTATTTTATAATAATAATTAAAACACTTTTTGCAACGTTAATATCTGGTTTTGATCATTTTGCAGCTTACACCTTGCCTTGAAGGCCATGATGATGTGCAAGACAATGGAAGGAAATCTTAGCAGTTTCCTTAATATCAGTTTGCATTACGCATGAATATACATCAATGTAAATTACTCAAGAATAATGTATCCATCTATGTATCAGATCACTTTTATTTGAATGAATATGGGAAACAATCGAAAATCAGGTGTTTGATTAATTCAAACGGTAACTCGTTTAATCAAACCAAAGACACTCGGATATATGAACTAATGATGCTTTTTGAAATTAATATTCTTGTATGCAGATTGTGCCTTTTATAGGCGAAATATGTTGGGCAAGGTAGGGTTGGTAGGACAGGATCAGATGAGGTTGTGTAAGGTAGGATAGGATATGGTGGTAAAATGTAAGGTGAGGTAGGGTTAGGTAGATGCGTGGTAGAATAAGTTGGGGTAGTGAGATAGGGTAGGGTGTAGTGAGGTGATTGGTAAGGTGAATGGTAGGTGGGAAGTGGTTGACTGTGGTAGAGTGGTGTGGTGGGGTAGGGTCACCCCACCCCACCTAACCATATCCTTTCCACCATATTATACCTTATACATCATATTCTATCATTTCCTACGTCACCAACCTTAATCTACTACTATGCTCTACTCGATCATTATTCATTGTATCACATTTTATTCCATTCATTGTGTCATCATTCATTATTTTGCATTCCTAACACGTTAGTTTATTTCATTTTATTCCATTCTTGCGTAACAAAATTTCATTTGCGTTGACTTTCCTTGATGCATTAATGACTTGACGATTTTGTCAAGTTTATCATGAGTGACGTAATGATAAAAAAACATGGTGGCCGTGTTGTAGGGCCCGAAAAAAACCCCAATTAACGCAACTCAAGACTCAATTAACTTTAACTTTATTTCAAACCAACTCAATTAACGCAACCCAATAACTTTATTTCAAACCAACCCAAGACTCAAAACGAACCAACCCGAATTAACGCAAACCAATTGAAACCAAAGTTTTTTGGTTCGTTTTTTACCCAACCCGAATGTAATTGGGTTGGTTTGGGTTTTTTTTTTTTTTTTTTGTTCGACCCAACCCAACCCAAAAAAAAATTATAATATGTTATTTCTATTCTAGGTCAATGATAAAGAGGTTATTTCTATTCATTTCTTTTTCTCAGATAATTAAGAATACAATTGTTTAACATTGACATTTTGATGTATGTTTGCTGTGCAATGCGAACAAATTAATATAAAAGTTATTTAATGTTTGAGTACTGTTATTTTTTAATATCTCTGTATGCTGCTAGTTGATAGGTTAACGAGCTTCTAAAAAAAACTCAAATTTAGGATTTCGAGCAAAGATTGGTGTCTTTATTAATTATTGGCATTGTTAATGGCACCACACCTAATATACTCGAACACCACACCTGTATAAAATTTGACTTTTTAGGGGTCGAAATAACACATTTCGACTTTGCGGGGTTGAAATAACACATTTTGACCCCTAAAAAAATCGAATTTTGCATAGGTATGGTGCCCGAATATATTGGATGTGATGTCATTAACAATGCTCTTAATTATTTTATATGGACATGAAGTATGAAATTTGAATTTAGATGAATACCTGTATGAATTTTATAACATTAACATTTGATTATAAAGAGATGATTTTAAATTAAAACCCAAAACCTAACCCAAACCAATCCGAACCAAAATATTGGGTTTTCTAGTAATTGGGTCTGGTTTGGGTTAGTAATTTATTAAACCAACCCGACTATAATACATCAAATTCCAACTCATAGAAACCCAACCCGACCCAAACTCAGTCTTACTTCATGTTGACAAGTTTTCTTTGTTCCTATATTTGAGTGAAATCTGATGTATCATAAACCTAAGTTACCAAACTGGTGGGGTGGGTGGGGAGGGGGGTTGCACCAATCTTTGTACTATCCGTCCAAAAATATAAGTTCTCGTGTCTTTTTTTTTTGTCTTAAAATCTAAGTCATTCTATATTATCAATTAACATTGTTTTTTTTTTTTTTCTATCTTACCCAAGTTTATCCAACTACTTTTGGTTATTTCATAATCATTACATTAATGATAGTGAAAGAACATTTTAGTCACTTCTGTTTAAAATTTATGGAACTCTATTAATCTGTATGAAAACACTTAAGATGACTTATATTTTGTGACGGAGAGAATAGTCACTTCCGGTAAAATGATTTGTCTTTTAAGTTTAGTCATTTTAGAATACCAAATAATCATTTATTACGTTTTTTTTTCTTTCTACTATCCCTATTTATTCAACAACTTTTCAAACTTTGCCTTCCTATGATGTTATTCAAAAGATATATTAGATTTTATCATCTAAAATTAATTCCATTTATTCACTTGCTTAATATGAAAAAAAAAAAACCAAAGTGACCATTATATAGTATTTACACGTTAAAAAGAGTCTTTTACACACTATTTTTTTAATTCCAATTTTACTCTTTAATTTCTACTTTAATTATTTGTTCAATAACATATATTGAGATCCAATGAGATTTTAAAACTTCTACTAAATCCACTCGGCTTGTTTACCATATGGTTAGAGTTGTTAACGAACCGAGTTAAATTGGGTATCAGTTTTCAAATTTGTGTTTATAACGAACAAAAAAAAAATGCTCAGTTATGTTCGTTAAGGCCGCGAGTTTATTCGCGAATGTTTGTTTAATAAATGAATAAAAAAATCGGTTCAAGCTCAACGCATTTATAAAGAAAATTTGCTCGAACTCGTGTTCAACAATTTTTCAAACTTTACCTTCATCTAATGTTAAACAAACGTTAAACCTCAACTAATTTATAATGAAATTAGGTTCGAGCTCAACCCATTTATAAAAAAAATTGCTCGAGCTCATATTCAACAACTTTTCAAACTTTACCTTCATCTGATGCATATTACATTTTTTTTTTCTTTATTCAAAAGATAGATTAGATTTTATCATCCAAAATTAGTTACATTTATTCACTTGCTTAATATGCATAAAAACCCTAGAGTGACTGTTATTTAGTATTTACAAATCTAAAAAAATTCTTTTACACACAATTTTTTTAATTTCCAATTTTTCTCTTTAATTATTTTGTTCAATCACGTATATTGAGATCAAAAGAGATTTTAAAACATCTATCAAATCCACTCGGCTTGTTTACACCATATGGTTAGAGTTGTTCACGAACCGAGCTGAATTGAGTATCAGTTGTTTAAGTTTGTTTTCCTTACGAACAAAAAAATGTGTTCAAGTTATGTTCGTGAAGGCATGAAATTATTCGTGAACGTTTGTTTAATAAATGAATAAAAAGTTAGGTTCAAGCTCAACTCATTTATAAAGAAAATTTGCTCGAATTTGACTTGCAACACGTATTTTTGCCTTCCGGCTTGAGTTCTCGACTTGAGTTTGGCTCATTAATGTATAAAAAATCAGTCCGAATGAATAAATAATAAAGTGCAATGCAACATTCAAAAATATATATATTTAAACATCATAGTACCAAAAATATTTGGAGATCTCTATAAACATTCTATAAAATTATTCTAGATATCTATTAGATTAAAAAAAATGGTTTATCATCTTATGTGTTAGGTTAGGTTGTACATTGATTTATCTATATAAACAGGTTCACGAATATAATAAAACATTCGCGAGTAAATTCGTGTTTGTTCGTTTAGAAAAGCTTATAATATTGATCAAGTTTGTTTCATTAAATTAAACAAACGAACGATTACAAATACTTATTAGCCGGACACGAATTTATTCGTGAATAGTATGTACATTTAACGACACGAAATATGGTTGATTACTAAGCTTGGGCAAATTACTAAAATCGAATTTTAATTTACATTAATATTTGGATTTTTTTTTGAAAAATAATATTTGGATCTTAAATTTTAGAGATAAGGGTCCTAAAGGACACAATATGAAAGATGTTAGACAAAAAGGATTATAAAAAAAGATTTTTATCAAAAATGATATTTCATCGGTGAAAGTGAATTTGAAAGCGAGTTAACTTGATTTTATGTACAAAACCAACGTAATTCATTTTATTTTCACTTTCACTGATAAAATGTATTTTTGACAAATACCTTTCTTATAGTCTTAAAATTCTAACATCTTTTTAAATGTGTTTTAATTGACAATTAACTATAAATGGTACTTCTTCTCTTTGTATTACTAGATTAACAAATTTTTTTTGTTTTGTTTTGTTGACATTCAATACTTCTCTTTATTCCATCCGACACATCTTTGGATGTTTTGTTGCATATAAGATTAAGATATTGTTAAATATTTAAAATAAAGGAAATACTACGGTCCAGTCAGTACAAAAATACTGGACGGTTCAGTTTACAGTTAGATCAATATTAAAATAATAGAAACCGTTGGATTGATTTGACATATTAGTAGTTATTTTGTACAATAAAAAATATTTTAACCCGTCACACAGATAGCCGGTCATCCATTTAAAAAAATGAAAATAAAAATCTCGTCGGTCGGAATCTGTTCCTCTTGAAGATGATGATTGATGAATATGTCCTTCAAGGAAGGCCGCCGCTGTCGTTTTGGGCACCGGAAAAGAAGCTGACCCCTTTTGCATAAGGTTAGCAGTGTTGGAAAAAGCTCCTACTAGATTAGGAACATTAGGTCTCATATCGGCAACTGTTGTTCTTCTTGGTTGTTTTGTAATTACATTGGAGACGACAGATCCCTACTTTATTGCCACAATTTTGTTGATTGAAGGGAGAAGAATATTTAGTAGAAGTCATGAATTAGAATGGCAGCATCAAGCTTCATGGTCAATTACTGATGAATAAGTAGTTTCAGGGCACAAAGATCATGCTCTATTTCCATTGCTAAAGCTTTCAGGAAACTCTTTAGGCCTATTGAAACGATTCAAAAACCACGACATTAAAAAAAACGTGTTGGTGAATTGCTCTACTTATCTTTAATTTTCATTGGCTTTATCTGAAGCTTCTTTGTTTTCGTTAGAGAAAGCTTATTGGGAATAGAATGTGATCATTTGCAAGAAATGAAAGGGAATTTTATCTGTAGCTGGGAAAATTGAGATTCTCTTGGAATCGATGTTCGCTTTTCCGTAATCGGTTTGTTCAGGGCCGACAGAGCAATTTGATTAACTTTCACAGAGCATATACTGTGATGATTTACGTTAATGTGTTTTTTAGGGAAAATAGTAATATCGTGTGTGTTTTTTTTAGCAAATTGTTTACCGGTTTAAGAGGTTAAAATGATTAATTAGATGTGTTATTGTACATATTATTTATGGTGTACTAAAGGTATAATCCAACGTACGTAATTATCTATATATTTTTTCACGGCAGAGATTAAAAAACTGGACCATTAAAAAACTGAACTGTAGCCGTTCTGTTAAAATAAAATAAAATAAAGAAATAAATAAATAAGAGAGAGATACACACTGGTAATGCCGTTAAAAAATTAGGGTCATTATTTACATCATACCTGATGCACAATATTAGCCCCATTATAGTGGCCTGGCTCATCAATTATTGCTAAGAACCAAATAAATAAGGAAAGTTTTTATGTGGTGTCTCTATACGGTGTGGAGACACGTATGACATCACAAAGACCATTTATTTTTAAACTGAGTTTAAATTGCGTGTCTGAATTATTCTACGCGTCAAGTCAGTGCAAATGGAGTGACCACCCAATAATTTCCCAATAAATGTCTCCTTAATTAAGCAGGTCCTCATGTTTCATAAAGATGAAAGTCAATAATAAGTAAACAAATTAGATTCAACAAAAGTTTGCCACATGTAACACCGATTACGATTAGGAAACCTAGTTGAGAGTTGCCTATTTAGACCTTAGGTGAATAGTTTTCATTTTTTTCTTGGTTTTTTTAAAAAAAAAATTGAGCTTCAAACCAAATGGTATTACACTATGATTGCAGCATTACATGACAGGTTGGTGCAATTATACTGGCAGTTTGTTAATAGGTGGTAGTTAGTTAGTTATGTAAGTTAAAATCAGCACCTCTTCACAACATGTTACAGTAATAGCACTATATAAGTTGTAATAGAAGAAGATAGGAGTAGTTCAGTAGTTTTAATTAGAGTAAATCTGGTGCAAATCAACAAGAACAATTATCCCCCCATTAGTAGTGTATTTCTCGTAATTATTGAGTTTATGTCAGTTTTATGACTTGATCTCTAAACTAAAAAACTGGTGGAACTAGTCTGGATGCCAACTGAGTATGATGGTCAGTTAAGCAAGTGTGTTCAGACTGTGAAAGTCAGCTGTGAAGTGAGCTGAGTTTCTTCGAAGTCAGTTCTCAGTTTTCTGTGAACTGAGGTTGCTGGATACAATTGAGTTCTACATCTCATTTGGTTACAAGTCTGAGAAAGTCAGTTTGAGACTGAGTTTCGTTTGGTGGAATCAAGCTGAAGCTGTGGTTCACATCTAGGGCATTTATGACAATCCGACAGAGATCCTATGGCGGCTAGGGTTTAGGGATTTGTGTCTATAAATATCATCCGTTGTAATCAATGTTGTGTGTGTTTTTCAAGAGCGTGAAAAGCCTTGTAACTTTTGTGCATAATAAAATATCTCATTTTCTGCCTGTGGATTAGTCGGCACAACGCCGGATACCACGTTAAATCACTGTGTTCTCTTTGTTTCTGTGTTTTATCAATTTCGCCTTACTTTTCTGTTAGATTGCATTTGTTTTATCTTTCTTCAAGTGCAAGTTTCTCGTCTGTGTTTCAACAAAATGGTATCGGTTCAAGATTCAAAGAGGTTTGCAGGTTGAACGGAGTTGATCTTCACCATGACTGGTGACCGGTGCGTGGGTTTGTGGTCAAAGGTCTGTTCTTTAGCAAGAAGGACGTCAGTAGTTAACATAAAGATTGATAAATTTACAGGGAGGAACAGTTTCAGTCTGTGGCAAATCAAGATGTGGGCCTTGTTAAAACAACAAGGATAGTGGACTCCTTTATCCCGTAAAAGGGATGTCAGTGCAGCAGATTAGGCCAGTCTGGAGGAGAAAGCACATTCTACCATCATGTTGTGCTTATCTGGCGATGTTATCACAGAAGTTGATGAGGAAGACACCACTGCTAAGTTATGGTCAAAGCTTGAAACACTGTATATGACTAAGTCACTGATCAACAAGTTGCTTCTAAAGCAGAGGCTGTTTAGCCTAAGGATGCATGGGGGGCTCAGCTGAGAGATCATCTTGATCAGTTGAACACAATATTACTTGATCTCGGAATATTGATGTGAAGATTGAGGATGATGATGCAGCTCTGATTTTGTTGGTATCACTACCAGCTTCTTATGAGAACTTTGTGCAATCCTTCATAGTTGGGAAGGATACAATAGCATCGGAAAATGTAAGGTCAGCTTTACATGTCAGGGAGCTGAGACATAAGGCAGCTGGGGCAGACAGTCAGGTTGTTGGACTGGTAGTCAGCAGTAGTAGTGGAAAAAAAAAACGTGGACAGTCTAAGAAGAAGAAATCCAAGAAGACAGGGTCCAAAGGTCTTAAATCCATAGATGTCTGCAATTACTGTAAGGAGCAGGGACATTGGAAGTCCAACTGTCCAAAGAAAAAGAAGTAGCAGGAGAACAGTTCTGGAACAGTTGCTATTGCAGCTGAGTTTGATTCAGAGGAGGACATGGTTCTAGTAGGTGGAGAATCAGCACATCATGCTGATGTGTGGACTCTGGACTCTGGGGCATCTTATCATATTTGTCCACACAAAGAGTGGTTCTCAAATTATCATTAGATAGATGGTGGTCATATAGCTATGGCAAACAGCAAGGTCTGTAAGATAGTTGGGATTGGCTCGGTTCAGTTGAGGACAGAGGATGGTAAATTCTGTACGGTGAGTGAAGTTGTCTGTTCCATAGATGACCAAGAACTTGGTATCTCTCGGTCTTTTAGACAGCAAGAGATTCAGTTTTAAGGGTGAAGGTGGAAAACTGAGTGACTACAAAAACTCAGTTTCAGTTCTCATGGTAGTCAAAAGGGGAACCTTGTATATTTTGCAAGGATTTGTTGTGTTTGAATCTGCTTCTGTAGCATCTCTGAAATTCATCAGTCACAACTTACAAAACTGTGGCATATGAGACTGGGTCATATTGGTGAAAAAAGGATGCAGATTCTTTCTCATAATAATCTTCTTGGAGGATGTAAGGTCAAAAATCAGGAATTTCGGGAGCATTGTGTGTTTGGGAAGCTTCACAGAGGCAAGTTCTTAAAAGAAATACACAACACAATGTCATCACTTGATTACATTCATTCTGAATGTTGGGGGCCTTCAAAGGTAGAGTCATTGGATGGTCACAAATATTTTGTGTCATTCAAAGATGACTATTCAAGAATGACTTGGGTGGTGATGATGAAACTCAATAGTGATGCATTTAATAACTTCAAGATGTGGAAAGCTCTAGTTGAAAATCAGTTGGAAAAGAAGACCAAGAGGCTTCGCACAGATAATGGTCTGGAATTCTGCAGGACTGAGTTTGATACAATTTGCAAAACTAAGGGTATTGTCAGACATCACACTGTACGGAATGCACCTTAGCAAAACGGTGTAGCTGGGAGAATGAATCAAACTCTTCTGGAGAGGGCAAGATGTATGCTCTCTAATACTGGTTTGTCAAAAAGATTTTGGGCAGAAGTTGTAAGCACAACTTGTTACTTAATCAACATGAGTCCTCACACTGGGATCAGTTTCAAGACACCGGTTGAAATGTGGACATGAAAGCTTGCCGATTACTCAGTTCTAAGGGTATTTGGAAGCATAGTTTACTATCATGTCAGTAAAGGGAAACTGGAACCAAGGGCCAAGAAATGAGTGTTTGTGTGGTATGATGATTGAGTGAAAGGTTATAGAATCTGGTCATCAGCAGAGAATAGAGTTATTCTCAGCAGAGATGTTGTTTTCGATAAGAATTCTATGATCAGCTCATCAGTAAAGAGGATTGCTGAAACTGAAACTAGTGCTGAAACTGAGAAAACTGACAGTAATGTGGAGCTTCAGGTGGAGTCAGCTGAGATGCAACACTCAGCTGAACAAAATAAGTTTTCATCTGATCTGGTTACTGAATCAGAACTGGGTTCAACCCAGTCAGTTGAACAAGAGTCAGCTGAGCGTCAAACTGATATTCGTCAGCAAAATATAGCTGTCAGCAGAGCTAGAAGATCCAATATTAGGATACCTCCCAGAAGGTATGGGTTTGATGATTTGGCTGGATATGCACTTCAAGTTGCAGAAGAGGTGGATGGTTTTGAACCTTCTACTTACAGGGAAGCAGTGAGTTCTGAGTCATCTCAATGGCTTGCTGCCATAATAGATGAAATGGAGTCATTACAGAAGAATCAGACTTGGGATCTTGTTAAACATCCAAATGATAGGAGAGTTGTTACATGCAAATGGATCTTCAAGAAAAAGGAAGGAATGACTGAGGTAGAAGGAGTCGAGTATAAGGCACGTTTGGTTGCTAGAGGGTTCAGTCTAGGGCTGTAAATGAGTTGGGCTACACATAAGCTACTCGTATTTGACTCGCAAGAGATTCGACTCGATTCGGTTTTTTCGAGTTCGAGCTCGAGTCGAGCTACTCGAATAATTAACTGAGCCGAGCTAGAGTTTTAAAATATATTAATCGAGTAGCTCGCAAGCTTAATCGAGCTTGATCAAATAATTATTTAATTAATTAAATTTATTAAATTCATTATAAAATATATTTTTTCATAATTAAATCAAGTCGAGTATTAGACGAGTCGAGCTCGATCTTGCCATATTTCATTAAAAATTAAATGAATTCTAGGAAAATAATTGAGTTTATGAGCCGAGTCGAGCTATATCGAGTACATAGTGAGTCGAGTTTGATCTTTCTTTTTTAAGACTCGATCGAGCTCGAGCCGAGTTTCGATCCTGAACTTTTTTAGTCGTGCTCGAGCCCTAAAGAGTATCGACTTGACTCGGACACCCCTAGTTCTGTCAGAAAGAAGGGGTGGACTTTGATGAGATATTCTCACCGGTAGTCAGACATACTTCAATCAAAGTGTTACTAGCAATTAATGGTGGCACAACAAGACCATGAACTTGAGCAGTTAGATGTGAAGACAACTTTTCTACATGGTGAGGTAGATAAAGAGATATACATGACTCAGCCAGAGGGATCTCAAGTTCCTGGTAAAGAAGCATTTGTTTGTAAGTTGAAGAAGTCATTGTATGGACTGAAGCAGGCTCCTAGACAGTGGTATAAAAGGTTTGACAGTTACATGATCTAGCTTGGTTATAGCAGAAGTCCTTATGATTGTTGTGTTTACAACAATCAGCTGAAAGACGGATCATACATTTATCTTGTTTTGTATGTAGATGATATGTTGATAGCTGTAAAAAAGAAGTCTGATATTCAACATCTGAAAGACTTCCTAGTGTTGAATTTGAAATGAAAGATTTGGGTGCAGCCAAGAAAATCTTGGGGACGGAGATATGGAGAGATAGAAGTCAGAAGAAACTGTTTTTATCTCAACAGGGCTATATACAGAAAATTTTGGCCAAGTTTAGTATGTCAGCTTCAAAGCCAATTGATACTCCCTTAGCATCAAATGTTCATTTGTCAGTTTATGCTTCACAATCAGCTGAGGAGAAGGGATATATGTCAAAAGTTCCCCGTGTTAGTGCAGTTGGCAGTCTGATGTATGCCATGGTATGCACTAGGCCTGATCTGGCTCAGGCAGTCATTGTTGTCAGCAAGTTTATGGCTCAACCTAGAAAGGAACACTGGAAAGCTATGAAAAGAATGTTTAGGTACCTTAGAGGTACAACTAATGTTGGTCTCATTTATGGAGGAGATACTCAGAGTTTGGTCACAGGATACTGTGATGCTGATTATGCAGGTGATGTGGACAGTAGAAAATGTATGATTGGTTATGTTTTCATATTGGGGAATTCAGTTGTCAGCTGAAAAGAAACTCTTCAGGAAACAGTGGATTTATCAACTACTGAAGCTGAGTATATGGATCTTACTGAAGCAGCCAAGGAGGGTAACTGGTTGAAGGGACTAGTCTATTAGTTGGGGCTACATCAAGATCAAGATGAGATTTATTGTGACAGTTTAAGTGCAATTTGTCTAGCTAAGGATTAGGTTCATCATGAGAGAACCAAGCATATTTATGTGAGGTGTCATTTTCTAAGGAATGAGAAAAGGGTTGTAGTGAAGAAGATCAGCACCAAGGAGAATCCTGCTGATATGCTTACTAAACAAATTCAACAAAGCAAGTTTCAGTTGTGTCTGGACTTTCTTAACATTCAAAGCTTATAATCAGTTTTTTGGAAACTCAGTTGAGGGCAGGCCAGTTGAGTGGATTCTATGGAGAAGTCTGGTGCAAGTACATCCTGGCATTGACGAATGCATCTGGTACAAGTACATCTGAATTATGCAATCTAATGACGTTGAATGGGAGTTCAAGTCAAGGTGGAGATTTGTCAGTTTTGTGACTTGATCTCTAAACTGATAAACTGGTGGAATTAGTCTGGATGCCAACTGAGTATGATGGTCAATTGAGCAATTGTGTTTAGTTCTGTGAATGTCATCAATGAAGTGAGCTGAGTTTCTTCTGAAGTCAGTTCTCAGTTTTCTGTAAACTGAGGTTGCTGTATACAACTGAGTTCTATATCTCAGTTGGTTATAAGTCTGAGAAAGTCAGTTTGAGACTGAGTTTCGTCTGGTGGAATCAAGTTGAAGCTGGGTTCACATCTGGGGCATTTTTGACAATCCGACATAGATCTTATGTCGGCTATGGTTTAGAGATTTGTGTCTATAAATAACATCCGTTGTAATCAATGATGCGTGTGCTTTTCAAGAGCGTGAAAAGCCTTGTAACTTTTGTGCATAGTAAAATATCTCATTTTCTGCCCGTGGATTAGTCGGCACAACGCCGGATACCACGTTAAATCACTGTGTTTTCTTTGTTTCTGTGTTTTATCAATTTCACCTTACTTTTCTGTTAGATTTCATCTGTTTTATCTTTCTTCAAGTGCAATTTTCTCGTCTTTGTATCAACAGTTTACTTTGTCATCAATAAAATTCGCTTAAGTTCTTC
Source organism: Gentiana straminea (assembly GCA_036785695.1). Classification (NCBI taxonomy): domain Eukaryota; kingdom Viridiplantae; phylum Streptophyta; class Magnoliopsida; order Gentianales; family Gentianaceae; genus Gentiana; species Gentiana straminea. Next base: position 14,022,397 of record JAVUPR010000223.1, on the reverse strand, counting down.
TTCCTTTTGTTCTTTTCTTGCTGCAGTTTTGCTTTTCTGTTGTTCAATTTCATGAGACTCGATCAAGATTCATAAATATCTACATGGTATCAGAGAAGTTTCATGCGTATAAGTTGTTCGACCTTTTGCTTCTTCGAGTTTCTTTGTTTTCTTAGTTCTTTTTTGCATTACAATGGCCGAAAAAAATGTTGTTGATGTTACTGCACCCCAAGGTTTGGCGAATCCTTATTTTGTTCATCCTAGGGAGAATCCAGCTGTGGTCCAAGTGCAGCCCGTCCTAACCGAGGACAATTTCCATAACTGAAAGAAGGCCATGCGTATGATCTTGTCTTCCAAAAACAATTATGGCTTTGTGAGTAGAGCAATACCTCAGCCACCACCTACAGATCATAATTTTCCCATGTGGGAGTTATGTAATAGCATGGTTTTCTCCTGGATAATGCATTCGGTTTCACCCACCATTGCTCAAAGTGTGGTTTGGTATGATACTGCAAAGAAAGTGTAGGATGATCTGCAAATGAGATTTGGTGCTACGAATGTTTACAAAGTTTCTAATCTGAATGAAGAAACATATCAGATAAAGCAATGAGATAGCACTATTACTGGATACATTACGAAGTTGAAGGTCTTGTGGGATCAATATGAAGTGTTCAGACCAGTTCCACCTTGTATTTGCCATGCTTTGAAAATCTATCAAGAGTATAATGAGACTGACAAAGTTACTAGGTTCTTGAAAGGCTTGAGTGATGAATACAGTTCAGTACAATCTCAAGTACTATTGATGAGGCCATTACCTTCTGTTAGTGATGCTTTTTAGTTGGTTCTTCAGAGAGAAGCACAACATAATTACAGTTAGAATTGTTCTCACGTTGGTTTTCCTGAGGCAGCTACTTTTGCAGGAAGAGGTGGATCATCTGGCCAAGATGTCAAGAGATTGCAGTTAAACTTCAATAAGATGGTTTCTGGCTCTTCCAAACCTCACTGCACCTCTGAAATATGTCAGGGCATACAGTTGACATATGTTATAGAAAACATGGTTTTCCACCAGGCTATGATCCGCGGTGAAAGTCACTATACTCACAAAATACTAGCAAGAGTACTAGGTCAATCGCAGTATAGTAAGGGCGAGTCAAGGTTGATCCCACAGTGATGATTCAATACTGATAATAGTTCACAAATCTAACCAAGAAGACAAATACGGTCCCTAGACCAACATAAAGACAGAAAAGTAATGGGTATATCCCTCCTCACCGATCTCCTAACTTGGTGTAATTAATCATTATGTCTACATTTCCCCATAATCCCCTGATTTAACCAGAACACGTGTTTCTAATTCAGTTTTAGCTACGGGGTGCAATCTTCTAACCTTATCTACTTCCATTGAAAGGACAGTAGACGTCTATGTGCACTTAACCTCCTTCGTTGGTTGTATTAACTCACACGCTATAAGTTCTAGAAAGTGCCGGCTCAACACCGAGAACCTCCTTAAGCAGCTATCATGGATTGACTAGCACGTTCCTAGGGATTGATCCAGACTATGTCCAAACTAATACTTCACTTTATCGTCTTTCATGTTAATTTATGATGTACAGTAAGCAGATTGGCCAGATCTAGCCTACTGTGAATTAAACCTGTCGATCAACCTAGCAGACGCCGAATCTCCAGACTTAGGGTGACCTAAATGTGCCTCGCAACTGCGGTAAAGACCGCCGCAATTGCGGGAGCCGTGGTTCCTACTTCTAGAATATCATCATTCTGTTCTGACTAATTCTGGTTAATTACGGTTTGTTTAGACATGCAAATTAATCACATCGTCTAACTAATCTACCATGATAAAGACATAAAAGAACGTTCAAAACCTCATACCTTTAACAATGGTGGATCTACCTTGATCAACTCAAGCTAGTGATGGATTGGAGAAGATAACCAAGCAACAAACTCAAATAAAAGCAAGAGCTTCTTTATTTCATCAAAGTATATGATAGTTGTAATATGAATTTGAGTATATAATACAATAGACTGGCACAACCTTTTTATAGAGCTGTAAACCGACCTAGTCAACCTAAACCTAACCGACTTAATGTAATTTACGACATCTCCAGTTTCGTGTCTTCGAAAGTGCTGCAACTGCGGCTAGGGCTTCCACAATTGCGGGCCGGATTTCCTTCTTTTCAGGTCCAGCACACACTTCACGGACTTCATTGACTTCGGCCCAATGACATCTTCTGACTCAGCTACATTCTTTATTCAACTCCAAATACGGTATATCTGAAAGGCACAGAAACGAGACACAAAGTACTGTATTTATGGGATAAAACGTATACATACATAATTAATGACCAAGGAACCGACACTAGGCTATTGACATGTATTTCATACAATAATCCAACTATCACCTATCAATTGAGTATAATTCGGGATAAATAAAGGTATAGTTTATTGTACTAATTTCAAAGTAATCAACTACCCCCCACTTAGCTTTTGGTCGTCCTGAGCAAAAGGCAAAAGAAAATGCACCCCGGACCAATATACAAGTTAATTGAAAATGGCTAAGTGACATAAGACCGGGATGAGAACCATGCCAGGATATATCCATAAGTGACACATTAAACAATATTCAATTCATGACCGGTTTTTGTGTAAGAACTCTCAAAATTCAGTAGCATAAATAGACTCACATTATTCTGGTCTAGCTAGTCTTCATGAGAATTCTTGTCCATTTACGCCATTTCTTAATTGGTATTTATTCATTTTCATTGCATAGGTCAAGTCAACTGGCAAGACGGATCAAGAACCGAGTACAACTCAAAGGTTCGTGTCTATCGGTCTATTTATTATGCGAGGGTCATGCATCTTACGCTCCGAGTTTGCTTCCCTCTTGCCAAAGAGAAATAAATAGCATATATAAATAATAATCATTTTTTTTCTTTTTCTCTTATATTGGCGGGTGAACACTAAAAAATCTATCTATCATCACGGTCCAATTTTTGATAAACTACCGAATCCGTTTTTTCTTAGCCTTTATAAGATCCACAACTTGACCTAAATGAGCATAGGTAAAACAAAACTCGAGAAAAACCAGGGTCAATTTAAGTCAAAATAATATGTCATCCACTGACGTGCTGAAGAAATTGAGTTAGACGTGCTTAAAAGGCGGTTCATAAAAAGAATATACGGTTAATACATAACTACTTCAAAAGTGGCATGACTTCCATTCGTAATTGTGAAACAAAGACATGATTAGTTAGCTTCAAAAGGTCAAAGACTTCATATCTTTGCAATCTTACTTGGAAACGGCTCAAAAAGACTAAGTGGTGAAGAATGCATCATAAAGAGTCGTGTCAAATCGAAAAATCGATGAAACTCCTAGTCAAAAGCTAAGTGACGTTCATACCCCCTACTTAATTGAAGCATTGTCCCCAATGATGAAAATTAAAAATAGAAAGAAACTTAGCTGTGTTTAAGTGTGGAGCGAAGCAAGAACTCGTATCAGCAATGTATCGGGCAATTGTCAAAAGAAATCTGGGAAAATCAGCAATAATGCTAATAGACAAAACAGGACAAAGTACTCGAGATAACACGAGAAGACATAAAATATAAAAAATGGCATTAAGCAAGTAAATAAAATGCAAATAATTTAAGCCATTCGAAATACTTCATAAGGTCTTGAAATGGCAACTACCGTGCAATACAAAGTCACAGCCTATGCATTTCCAAAATATAATATACTCTAAGAAATAATATTCTCTACTGAATTCGGGATCCATGTCCTTTCCGTTGTATCACACTCTCTCCAAGCTTGAAAATCAATGGAACTCACTTATGGTTTCTTGATTGTTCCATCAACAAACTCTTACTTGTTCTTCGTTATTAAGGCCATTTCTATGGACAATTTCCGAGGATGATAATTGTTACCATTCATTAATGGTTGGACTAACACCAACTAAGGATTTTCATTGGGATGAAGATGAAAGAGTCTGAAGGGACTCCACTTTTGCTTCTTCGCTGCCATGGTGATAAAGTCGAAATTATCTCGGGAATTCAGCGGTGGGTTATGTGGTGGATATCTGGTGGTGAGGGTGAGTAAACACCGGTGGTGTGTGGTGGTGCAAGAGAATTCACAGTGGTGCTAAACGAAGGGTAGAGAGAGTTTGCAATTTGGCAGAGCTTGCCTTGGTTTTGTATTAATGTACTTATGTAAAATGGTTACATTGAGCCCTATTTATAGGCAAACCACATATTAGGGTTTAACTAATGACAATTAGATACAAGTAAGTACAATGAGATACTAATTAAGCTAATTATCGTCTGGCGGCGTCGATGAGGTGCGGACCTAACACTTAGCCGTTTCTTGTATCTTTGTCTCGTAACCCTTGGGCTGTAGCTTGTCCTTCTCTGTATATTGGGCTTTGGTCTCTAGAGGACCTGATAGCCTTATAGGCTGGCGGGCCAGCCCTCTAGCCTTTCCTGGTGCTGTGTTGGGCTAAAGGCTCGGGTGCGGGGCCGATAGCTCGCGGGCCCAAATTGGCTTGTGGGTTCGTGGACTGCAATGGCCGTTGGCCTCATCCGCTACTTTGGAGGCCGGACAGACCCGAATAGAGATCCACAGGTTGGATTACAGTTCAGACATATCACATGGATTCAAGAATCTTCAATAACAAAACTTTAGAATACGATCACGAACTCGTTTCTACTAAGGAAACATGGAGAAAATTCATAGAATACTCTCAAGATTCTATGAACTACGGAAAATCTATAGAAAACTCTCAAGTTTCTTTTGAAAAACACCATAGTTTAGCGCAAATTGAGTAAGAAAAGCTCTGATACCATGTCTAAACCTATGAAATAAAAACACAAGACAAAATAAGATGAAAAATTCTCATTAATTAGGAAAATAGTCAAGTTAAGTTACAAAGGATATGTTGAGTGGTATTTATAGATCATACTCTCAACGGTTATGTTCAAGTTGGTTACAATAAATTAACTAACTAAGCCGGCTTAATAACTCAACTAGTCAGCTGTGATACTTCTGCGCGTGGTCTTCTCAACTGAATGTTGTCACAATTTATATATCACGTCTGAAACATGCATCACGTCTAAACTTTTGTTATTTCTCGTCTGAACTGTGTTCTCATATGATCTTTTAGATGAAACACATTATTATCTCATCTGATTCTCTTTCATCCATATTGCATATGTTAACAGTAACTGGAACATAAAACTAAGAAAGTAGAATACTGGTATGTTCACTACATAAACCGATCTCACTATTGCTGAAAGATCGATTATATAAGGACTTTGAGAAGATGTACAAGGCCATGTAGGTTCCGCATGACATGTTGGTTTGATTTTATAGTTTCTTTCCTTTCAAGGGTTGCATAGCTTTTGGTTGATAGATTGGTTGATTTTGAAAGATTAGTATGAAAATCTGGTAAATGCACACGGTCCAAATCACGACTGGGTTGAGTTCAATGCACATCATTTCCTAGTTTCAACGCGTACCCATATAATGAATGAGTTTTTTAAGCTAATACAAGGATGGGTGACCACTCTGGAGTATGCTCACCGGTTCAATGAGTTATTAAACAACGTATATGGAAAGTCCAGCACCAACACACAACCAAAAAAGGCAACCAAAGTTCAGGCCAATTCAAGTCTTTCAGGCATTATGTCAAACACATAGCATGCAAAGCAGCATTATCACAATTATGATAAAGATAAACACTGCAAAAAGTCTGAGCTCATTCAAACATCTATGATTGGAAGATATAAGGTGGATGGAGTGATAAGGAGTGTAAATCACAGCTTTTAGTAGATATACACAGGCAGGAGATGTTGAAATAACGGTTTTTTTGGAGTCTATCATGTTATCTTATATAATGGTGATTTAGTTAGAATATGTTTAAAGTTTAGTTTTAAATTCAAACATGTTTATCCTATTTTGAATATTACAGTGCAAATCCAATAGCATAATATCAGATATAAATATGTAAGCTGCGATTGCAGCAAATATTCAGAGAAAATAATACAAAAACATTTTACAGTCTATTTTACCTTTGTGTTCTGATTTTCTTCATGTATCGGATCCAATTGGTGTCTGATCACCAACCATGTCATACAAAATCATGTCAACCCTATTACTAAACTTTTCAAACTTCATATCCCTGAAGCTTACATGAAGAAACTACCCACTATGGCGTGAACAAGTCCTAGCTTTAGCATAAAGTCAAGATTTGATAGGTCATCTAAGAAATGAAACCCCAACCCCTGCAAATTCCGCAACAACATGAGGTGATTCTGCCTCACAACAGACGACAGTCAATCCATACCCCAAACTCTAAATTCTAAATTTGTAAAGTGGAGGAAATCAGACAAGTTAGTGCGTGGATGGATTATTGGATCATTATCAGAATAGTCTCTTGGACTAGTCATTGGCTTAGACTCTGCTCATGCTGTATGCAAGGCTCTCAAAGGTGCTTATGCACAAAATTATAAGGAAAGAGAATTCAACCTCAAACAACAGGTCACCTACATAAGAAAAGAGGATGACATATCTATCAATGAGCATATCCAACACTTTAAAGGCCTATGTGATAGTCTAGCTGCCATAGGAAAACCTATTCCGGAGGATGAGAAAAAAGTTTATTTTTTACTCACCAGCCTTGGACCACAATATGAAACATTCATCACTACCATGCTCAAGCCTCCAAGGCCCACCTATACAGAACTGGTGTCTTAATTGTAGAACTTGGACCAAAGGAGGTCTTGGTTCTCAGTAAAAGGGGCAAACACACATCCACTATCCCACATGGCTTTTTATGGTAAAAAACCACAGCAGCAGGTCCAGAACATGTCCAGGTTCACCTCCACAGGAAGGGGCTTTCAAGCCCAGCAATCCAAAAGCAGATCTGATAGAAATAACACTCAAGGCAAGGTGTTTAAAAGAATGACCAGGGCAGAAATAGAGCAGTACAAGAACGAGACCTGTCAGTATTATGGGGTAACAAGTCACATTGCACATATCTGCTGGTGGAAAACACAAGGCCATGAGAGGAACATACGAAAGGCACTGTCAAGTGTCAGCTCTAACCTTGGACAACTCCATAGCATACACTGAATGGATCATGGACACATGAGCATCCGACCATATGACATGTAATAGCTCTATTTTGCATAATATATCTGAATACAATGGAACAAATTTTGTACAAGTAGGTAATAAAGCACAACTTCACATTGCAGGCATAAGAGAAATTTCATGTATATACCAATAACTCTAACCCTATAATCATTAAAGATGTATTATTAGTTCCTGCCTTAGAAAGAATCTTATATCCATCAGTCAACTAACTTCACAGCAAACTGTATATTTACTAATTTTGATTGTGCTCTCAAGGAAAAGATAACAGGCCAGGTACTAGTGAAGGGGCACCTTAAAGGGGATCTCTACACCATTCCTAGCAGTTTTGAGGCAAACTTCTCACAAAGATCCAGATCTTGTACTATGAAGCTATGACATCAAAGGCTAGGGCACATCCAATTTCCTACAATTCAACTTTTGAAGAATAATGGCCTCATTGAGGTATTAGGGAAAAATAAACAGGAGCATTTATATGAAAGTTGCCAACTTGGAAAACTTATCAAGCTCTCATTCAGTCATTCAGAACATACTAGTTCCAGTAGTTTGATTTATTACATTGTGACTTATGGGGACCTGCCCCAATTCAGTCTTTAGGAAATCAAACAATTTCATTCAGATGGAGGTGGTTAGTTCATAAATAATGAATTGGCCACACACTTCACTCACCAAGGAATAATGCACTTAATTTCCTGTCCACATACTCCTCAACAAACCGGAGCAGTTGAAAGAAGGCATAGGAGCATCAGAGAACTAGGCTTGACCATGATGTTCACAGCAGAACACCCTTACATCTATGGGTAGAAGCTTTCTCTACAGCAGCACACATCCTAAATATAGTACCCTCTTCATCCCTGCTATTTCAGTCCTATTATTTTATCCTTTTTAACAAAAATACAGACTACAACAGTTTTGGAGTCTTTGGATCTAGATGCTATCCCTACACTTGGGACACAAGGAAACACAAGTTTGAACCTAAGACTCTCTCATGTGTGTTTGTAGGTTACAACAACCAATATAAGGGATATAAATGCTATCATCCTCCTATTAGGAAGTTCTACATTTCCAGGCATGTATCCTTTGATGAAACCCCAATGCCCTTCCTATTGGGTCCTACCATAAACAAACCTCATGCCCTTACCATGTTTGACTCCTGGTTACCTGCCACCACCACAGAACTCAACACCAATCCTTCTACATAGAATCTTCTATAGAATCCATAGATCATATCTTAGACACACCTATAGACACACCTGCTATGTTTGAAGAACAACCACCTACACTAAATATTGAAGAACCTAATACCCCATAATCAGCTTCTATCCATACAAATCTACCAGAATCACCACATTCACCTGATGCTCAGCAGGCCACCCTTACCAACTCTAGTGAATCTACCAATGCCCCTGTCCTATCTGCTAACCAGTCAAACCCAGAAGAGCCTACACCTTCTTTTGATCCTCTAAACCATGCCCAAACCATCACTAGTCATCCCCTGACTACTAGGGCACACTATGGCATCTTTAAACCTAATCCCAAATATGCCCTCACTGTATCCTTTGCTTCCATTCCCATAGAACCAAAAACTGTGAAATCTACCCTTAAATATGAAGGGTGGAAAGCAGCAATGATGGAGGAATTAGACGCCTCGCATCAAAACCACACTTAGCATTTAGTCCCTAGGCCCCCCCACATGCATGTCATAGGATGTAAATGGGTTTTCAATGCTAAATTAAAACCAGAAGGCATATTGGAAAGACTAAATGCTAGATTAGTGGCCAAAGGGTATAGTCAGGTAGATGGCCTTGATTACACTGAAACTTTCACTCATGTGGTCAGACCTAGCACCATAAGACTTGTCCTCACTATTGCACTCTTCTCTCACTGGTCTGTAAGACAACTAGATGTTAAAAATGCATTTCTGCATGGACATATTACATAAGATATTTACTTGGAACAGCCTCAATGTATGATTGATCCTCACTTCCCTTCTCATGTGTGTAAACTAGATAAAGCACTGTATGGGTTAAAGCAAGCCCTTAGGGCTTGGTTTGACAAATTCAGTACCTTTCTGTTGCATTATGGATTCACTTGCAGTCTATCAGATCCATCACTCTTCCACTACCATTCTAATAAAGGCACTATAGTGCTTCTACTTTATGTGGATGATATCTTACTTACAGGTCCAATGAAGGCCTCCTACAGTCCCTAATACATTTTCTCAAGCAGGAGTTCTCCATGAAATATCTTGGTCTCATTCATCATTTCTTAGGGGTACAAATTCATCACACCAAACAGGATTACATTTTAATCAGGCTCATCATGCCACCACCATCCTGGACAAGGTTGGCATGACATATTGCAAGCCAATGAACACTCCTATGGATACTAAGCTCAAAGACCCTGAAGACTCTTCTCCAGTCCCAGATACTACCCTCTACAGAGGCCTGATTGGATCCCTCCAATATCTCACATTTACGAGGCCAGATATCTCATTTGCAGTCAACTACCTCTCTGAGTTTATGCAAGCTCCCACTCAAGAAAATCTTCAAAGAGCTCACAGATTACTCAGATATGTCAAAGGCACTCTCACATTAGGCATCTCTCTTCAAGGCCTCTCCAAATCTCAGACTTTATACATTCTCAGATGCAGATTGGGCTGGATGTCAGCTCACCAGAAGATCTGTAACAGGTTACGGCACCTTTTTGGGCCCTAACCTCATATCTTGGTGTGCCAAAGAGCAACCAATAGTCTCCCGATCTAGCACATAAACTGAATATCGAGCCATGGCCCATACAGTTGCAGAACTTACGTGGCTCACATATATCCTAAGGGAATTGCACATTTCTCTACCCAGCATCCCAGTGCTCTTTTGTGATAACCTACGTGCACTATACATGAAAGTTAATCCATTTTTTCACGCTAGAAGCAAGCATATAGAATTAGATTACCATTATGTGAGAGAACAGGTGGCTCGAAGACTCATAGTCACTAAACATATCCTTGCCTCAGCTCAATTGGCAGATATTTTCACCAAGTCCCTGCCTAAGCTCATGTTCACATAGCTCAGACCCAAACTCGGTTTGGTCAAAGGCCCTAGCCTCGTTTGAGGGGAGGGGGGGGGGGTATTAAACAACGTATATGGAAAGTCCAGCACCAACACACAACCCAAAAAGGCAACCAACATTTCAGGCCAAGTCAAGTTGTTCAGGCATTATGTCAAACACATAGCAGGCAAATCAGCATTATCACAATAACGATAAAGATAAACACTGCAACAAGTCTGAGCTCGTTCAAACACCTGTGATTGGAAGATATAAGGTGGATGGAGTGATAAGGAGTGTAAATCACAGCTGTTAGTCGATATACACAGGCAGAAGATGTTGAAATGACTAGGTTTCTTGGAGTCTATCATGTTATCTTATATAATGGTGATTTAGTTCGAATATGTTTAAAGTTTAGTTTTAAATTCAAACATGTTTATCCTATTTTGAATATTACAGTGTAAATCCAATAGCATAATAGCAGCTATAAATATGTAAGCTGCGATTGTAGCAAGTATTAATATGAAAGCTACGATTGCGGCAAGAATTTCGAGAAAATAATACAAAAACATTTTACAGTGTATTTTACCTTTGTATTATGATTTTCTTTATGAGTTGGGCAGGTTTGTGCCAAGTGTGATGGCCGGTGATGCGGTGAAGCTGGACAAGTATTATATAGGTCTTAGCTATTCAATTAGATGAGGCATGAGAGGCTTGACTGAGCCATGTGATTGAAAAATCTAGACAAGCCCCCGATGCAAATTCCAGGAGAGAAGATGCTAATGGATCAGATGGAATGAATGTGATATACATGTATACAGTATACATACAAGTATGAGACTTAGGATGCCTATACTAGTGCTATTTCTTTTGGTATTTTATTTCGGCTTGTAGCTATTGTTGGCATGTGATGTTAGTTTGTCTTCTTTTGGTATTAGTTTTCTTGAAGGATTTGTTTTGGTCTGGAGATTGTTTCTAGACAACATTGTTGGCATGTGATGTTAGTTTGTCTTCTTTTGGTAATAGTTCAAGTTATCATGAACCAAAGCTAGAACCAGAGCCGTAGTTAGACGGTTTATAGGTAATTCAAAACCACTCGTTAACCTTCAAATTGACAAATTACCCCCAATTGAGGTTAACACGTCCTCGAATCATCGGGTTGAGATGGTTCGTAATTGTCGGTTCAACGGTTAACAAGTACTAAAGTGGAAAAGCCCACCATCTGAGCTGGCGGTTTTTGAATCTTCCTTTGTTTTTTTTTCCCACACCCTGACCACCTAGCCACCTTGGCCGAAAATTCCCAGTTGCGAAGAATTTTCAACGGACTTGTCTCTAATTCGCGTCGTGCCAGATATATAGCTTTGTTCTCATCTCTCTCCTTCGTCATTCACATAGTATTTCATTTTTCTCCCTTTTTGTTCTGAGGAGAAAGATCAGGTCTTTCATCGAAATTTCACCCAAAGTTGCCTCTTAAATCGAGAGGGTTAGCGATAATTTCAAGATCAGAGACTAATCAATCCCAAAATCCTCTAAATCCAGCCCCGATTTTGTGGAACGGACTTTTCATTGTTGTGCTATTTGATCTGATTCTGTTCAAATCAAGGATTTCTTAGCACTTGGTATCTTTTTCCCCAATTGAAGAAAATTGACCTCGGCGCAGGGTTTTTTTTTTTTGTTGGCTTTACTGGATTGGTGGTTTAGGGAATATTATTAGAGTCTAAGTGGAGAAAATTTTCTGTTAATCTGAAGAAATAGTTGTGTAGGATGGTGGAGAGCCAACATGTTGACCGTTTTATGATGTAATATGGCACCGGAACTGTCCTTTACACACATAGAACAAGATGTCGCTTTACATTGGTCGCGAGGCTTCAAAGGTTTGCCTTTTTGAATTTTTTTTATCCTTTTACTTTATATCATCTTCTCTTTTCACCTTTTTTTCTGATATTCTCTTTCAGATTTGAAAATTTTGCTTTTTCTTCTGGGCGTTTTTTTGGTTGATCTAAACTGTTGGTTTTTTGGATATGAAGCTATGGAAAAGACTTTGTGCGGAGACTACAACGGAAATCAACCTTCTTTTGGAGAATTGGATGTATCTTCTGGCTGGTATAATTTTCCAGGTTCGTGGACTTAGCTTTTACTGCAAATCTGCCATTTTCCCTTTGGCCCTCCCTCTCTGGGGGCATCAGAGCAACTTGGTTTTCTCTTCTTTAACCAACATGTTACATGGACTGGCACTGTGCTAGCTAAATAATTGTTTTTTAACATGATGGCATAGTGTTTAATGGAAACACTCTATTAACAACTAGCTTGTGGCTTCAATCCAGCTGACTGAGGTTTCGGTTTCCTACCTTAAAAATGTTAATCTTTGTGTGTTTATGCCTTGTTTCTCTTTTTTTATGACTTTTCAAATGCACTTTAAGCACAAGGTCAATTAGTTCAGACAGATGCAAAAACTCTACCTGGCTAGTTAATTTGGGTATTAGAGGAGGGAGTTTGAGTGATAGTTCCAATGTGAGTGTATAGGTGTTGAATTGTAGTGGAAAATTGAATTGAGTAGTCGATACGCTGTTGGTAGTTGGCATGTTATGGATCTGTATTTGTCATGTCATTTATTGATGGGGTGGAATGTTTACTTTCCATGATACATGATGTTTCTTTGGTGGAAATGTTCAATGTATCTTTTTGGTGCTTGTTTTGCTCCTGAAGGTTATCATCTTGTTAGATGCCTTATGTTTTTGTTGTCTCCACACTTTTTTCAGTATATTCATGGGCTAGCTGCTCGAGGAGTTCATTACTTCCATCGTCCAGGTCCTGTTCTTCAGGATGTCGGGTTCTTCCTACTTCCGGTTGGTATCCTTGTATGTCTTTGTGGACTAGATTATAGCCTGTCCCGTAAGTCTCACTTCTCTACATATACATGATTATTCAGGAACTGGGGCAAGAAAGGGGATACATCAGTGAAATCGTGTTCACATCTATTTTTGCGTCTTTCGTGCTGGTAAGCTCCTGTTTTATCTCTCTGTTTGTTCTTCTGTTGTAGTATTCTGTATTCTGAGTAGGTGAGGCTACTCTATGATTTAATAATCTCATAGTGTCTTTTCTCTATATGTCCTATTGCATCTTTTCACACACACACACACACACACACACAAACACTAAGGTTTCCTAACTTTATAATTTTACTTGTCTCTTCTCTGCAGTGGACTTTCCATCCATTTATCTTCAAGGTGAAGAAGATCTACACTGTTCTAATTTGGTGCAGGGTCCTTGCCTTTTTAGTAGTAAGTATTGATCTTGATAACCGAATCCCCGCACAGTTCATTATTTTTGCTTCCATAAATGCTGACTTTACCCTCAAAAAAAAAATGCTGACTTGTTTTTACAGGCTTGTCAATTTCTTCGTATCCTTACCTTCTATTCCACTCAGCTTCCTGGTCCAAACTACCATTGTCGGGAGGTAAGAAATTTTAAAGCAGGTCAGAAATTGATTTTATGTAGCTGATCCCAAAAAAAAAGTTAAAAGTCATCCTACCTTTTGCCAAGTTATAGTGCTCCTTCGCTGCCAATTATGCCTACACACGTCGTGAAACTAATAAGTTTTGTTCTCTAATCTTGCAGGGTTCAAAGCTTGCAAGGCTTCCACGTCCTGATAACGCTTTGGAAGTCTTATTAATTAACTGTATGTGGTACTTTACTTGGCTCTCTTAGATTAATTTATGCTTTTGGTATCGTAATTTACAACATCTTTTGTGATTCTATATGCATGCAGTTCCCCGAGGTGTGCTTTATGGATGTGGAGATTTGATATTTTCTTCTCACATGATCTTTTCACTTGTCTTTGTACGGACATATCACAAATATGGCACACGGAGGTAAATATTTGAATGTGCTTAAGTCTTAAAATATTTGAATGGTTTTTAAAGAACTATAGAGTTGAATGGTTTATCTACATCACAAAATTAGATATGAAATATGTTAGTTTTCTATGATTGATCGTAACTATAAAAAGCTGTTCTTTATTTGAATCGATCCTTGCATTTTAAATTGTTGCATAGCATATTGAAGTTGCTTAATTACTACCCTCTTTGTAATATTGCAGGTTTATGAAACAATTAGCCTGGCTTACTGTAGTAATCCAGAGTTTGTTGATTGTCGCGTCGCGCAAACATTATACAGTGGATGTGATTGTTGCCTGGTGAGGGATTTTAATATCATTGTGTACTTTTCTTTATCTTTGTAGTCAAGAAAATGACTTGTAATAATCATTCTGGATTTTGGACCTACCCTTTTGATCTTTCAGGTACACTGTTAATTTAGTTGTGTTCTTTGTTGACAAAAAGTTGCCAGGTTCGGAACTTTCTTCTATTTTAAGTTGCTCAATTTCAACCTGTATGTATATTTTTGATCTGATGTTATTATTGATCCCTTGTTATTATTATAGAACTACCTGATCGCGGTAGTACGACACTGTTGCTACCCCTGAGCAAAGATAATCGATCTAAAGAAGAAAATCACAAACTTTTGAATGGCAATTCAAATGATCCTGCAGACTGGGTAAGTATTGTTTTGTTTTTCTTATGATTTAAATAAAAGAATAGGCAGATTTCAGGTGATAAACTGATTTGAGACTGACTTGTATATTTCTCTTTCTTTGCAGAGACAGAGGATTCAAGTGAATGGCAAGAACATGGAAGACGGGAATGGTGTGGCCGTTGAAGGTGTGAATGGTGGCGTTTAGAATGAGTCGTAGTGTCATGACCTCCGTAAAAATCTAGTGGGATTCGTCAGTTGACACTGCATCAAAATTTTACTATAATATCGTACTACGGTTGTATCTTATACACATTTTGACCGATTCTATGACTTTTGAAAGGTCGAATATGTGTGTGGTGGTGCTGCATAGTATAATGATATTACAGTAAGTTTTGCGTGATGTCGGTACGCCTATTAAAGGGCTCCTAAATCTGATGATATGTATCTCATTAGCTAAATGGAACACAATCTTAGCTCCTACAGTTTACAGTCCAATGCAATTTGTTATTTTAATTTGTAATTTTTGATTAATCTATTGTTAATTAGTCCTTTCATCCTGAGGGGAATTATTTTGTTTTCCAGAATTCTTAATTTGATGAACCAGTTATAAAGGTAATACTTTAGGGAGCTTTATTTGCACCACCGTGATTCTACCGATACACCACACCATCTTTACACCATACCAAAACGATCTTCAGAAAGTCGATTCTTGAGTATATGAATCGTTTTTCCAAAGGTTGATTGTGAGAATCAGTCAAGACTCTTCATAAAGTCGATTCTTGAGTATAAGAATCGTTTTTTTCCGAATTTCTGAAGGGTGTGGTGCATCAGTAGGTTGACTGTGGTGCAAATAACGTGTCCTTTAATATTTTTTTTTATGGTTGTTGATAGAAGTGGTGTTGGTAAAGATGGAAATAGAAACCCCACATGACATGTGCAATTGGAAGTACATGACTAGGACATGAGCTTTGCTTTCTGTGCTGGTATGTCCTGGCCATGCTGTTCCCTTTTGTAATACAAAAAACGCGTAGGATATTATTCTCTTTTACCATCCAAAAGGTACAGTTTTTACTATGGAGGACTAAAGCACAACTTGTGGAGGGTATGGTTCGGTTGCCTGGTTTTTAATTTTAATCTGTTTATTTGTTGGTTTGGTCTGTATGTATGTATGGGTTGGTGCTAGGTCGACATGTGCTCTCACTATTGCATGTGAATATTTGTCGATGACTGTATGTCCTTAAGGTGGCATGCACTGCAGGACAGTAACGTGGTTCAAATAATTCATACATTAACCCAATCTCATGGTTTTTTTTTCCTTTTCTTTTCGGTTCTGTTTGGCATTCGGTTTTTACTACTAACACCACAATTACACAAATTTTAACATATAAATGCGGTGTCCTTTTGGTGCCCGGTTTTTATTTCTGACACCACAATTACACACAAATTTTAACATATACTCCCTCCGTTCCTAATTATATGTCGCAGTTGCTAAAATCAAAATTTTCTGTTCATATGTCGTAGTTACATTCTCAATACATATTTTAATATTTTTTCCGTTTTTCAATATTATTTTCGAAGCTCATTCAACCAATCAATCTTTTATATTTATTACACCACTACACTTTCCAAGATTTTTTTTTTTGAAATACTCATTTTCTTAATCTGTGTGTTTTTCTCAAACACGATATATAATTAGAAACGGAGGGAGTAAATGTTTGAACATAGGATCTCGTTCACTTTAATTCGTATTTTTCAAGCTTCCATGCATTAATTACGCATTCTCAGTACATGAACATATTCCCACTCCTTTACACCCCCAACCCAAAAAATAATACTAGTAAATAATAATCTTACACAATTACACTTGCTATTTTAGAAACCAAGATTTAGCTTAATTAAGTTGCAAATGGGATGATGACTCACAAAAGCATCAATTTTTTTTTTCTTTTTTCTTTTCAAAAGCATGACTTTTGTTTTGGAAACAAAGTGGCATGCACCACAAATTAATGGACCTTATGTCGTGCTATGATCTTTAGTTCACAAGAAACTAATTCTGGAACAAGAAATCCCATAATGATCAGGATTTTCCTGTCTGTGATCATTAAAAAAAAAAAATAAGAAGTGATTTTTAAATATTTTATTAGGAACGAACGTTGAAACGGAACAACCAGGACAAGACGAAGACAAAAACCAAGCATGCTAACATGAAGTTAACAAAGCGTCCATCAAAAAATCTTCGACTATGATCTGATGACGATGTTTCACTCTGTTCTGATGCTGCTGCTGTTGTCCTGGAACTGTCATTTGTTTGTTGCCCAGAATCAATCACGATTTCGCAGACAACAACATTGCTTGCAATGGCATTACATATCTCACAAATCCTGCACATTTAAATGAAGCCTTTCAACCATGATATCTGATGGACAGTAATAAAAATATTCCCAGAAAGAAAATTTAGGAACAGACATTCCTCTATATGATAGGAACAGACATTCTGTTTAAGCGGGTTTGGAGAAGGAACATACATCCGTGTATCATATACTGGCTCAAAGGAATACAGTGCCTCTTGTTGAATGAAAACTGGAAAAATAGGAAGTGTTTGTTCATGTGCAAAAATTAAAACCAGGAGATTTTTAGGTAGAGAATCTATATATCGTCAGATGGGTGACATTTGTATATATAAAAACATAAAAACATGTTTTGTCTTTTTACACACATGTCATCCATCCAATGCTATGGGGGGCAATAGACTTTTCATTCAAGAATTTCAACACTAAAACTTATTATCAGGAACGTGAAGACCGAGCATATGGATGTCATACATTTGGGTTTCAGTTCAATGTTTGATGATTGTGAATTTTTAAAGCACATAGCTGCTTTGAAATATGTTAACTAATGGAAAATGAATGCATTATATATAGGGACAAATGCACAGAGTGGAAGGGGAATGTGGAGAAGTAAGCATCAATACTCCTCCCTTTTCAGAGTTTTCAAATGACAGATACTGCAAAACAAAAGGAGGCATCTTATCGGATAGAATGACATTTACCGGTCGAGTTTTCTTTTTAAGCATGAATTCAAGTACTTGATGGGTATGCACAAACTATGGTTATTAATCTTTTTTTGCCTTAATTTTACCTATAATAATGAATTGAATCGAATTTGTTCCTCTTTCAAGTGTTCTTAAGAGTGAAGATATTAGACGCAACATGATGCATGATTTGAAGCAGACAAGAAAAGCGTGTCAGTCTAGAAAAGAAAGTCGGTGTGGATAATGCATTATTCATCAAGCCACATATGCAAAAATCTAAGGCATTGCAAACATAAGATTAAGGTCTGATTCTACTTAGTGGATGGCGAATTTCAACCAACAGAAAAAGAAAGCTGGAATCTTTGTATGAAAAATAAAAAGTAGACACAGTGGAGGAATGACAAGTAGTAGCTAGTATGTATGTCAGCAAGAGAATAGAATCTTTAAAAGGAGACAAAAGCTCAACTCCACAAGCAAGAACCTATTGAAAAGGAGAAAAGAAAGAAGGGGAAAAACAAAAACTCTACGAGAAACACGCAAGAAAATATTTGTCGGTGTGATTAGAATGTGAGCAAGCATTCCACTTGCTTTATTCTTTTGCTTTTCCTTCTTTAAAACTTTTGATTAATCTTCTCCTCCACTCTCCACATTGGCAGTGGCGGATCCAGAAACACAAACAAAGTGTGTTTTTCATTCTTTAACAACAAAATAACATCGTTTTATTACAAATTTTTTTCTTAAAATACAACAGGTACACATGCCGTAGTCCCTCTACCCGTACGCCCGTCACTGTGCTTTGGGAACTCCATTCTTCTCTCAATGAAACATAGGACAGGATTCTAGAACTCAAAAATCACAATGCAAACACTTTCAAACTATATTAATAGCGCAGCGCGACTGGAAATGCAAATGCAGTTAAAAAGTTTGCAGTAATTAGAGATAATCTACAGGTGAATCCATTAATTTGAGTGTGGCACCTTGTTTAAATGGATAATGACAGCCTACAGCCTAAAAAACCATTAAAAAACTAAGGTCTCACACCAAACCAACACTATAGCACTTGCACAGAATAGCAAAACAGAGACAATCAAATTCAAATGCAAAGGAAACAATCAAAACAAATCAAGAACAAGAAGCAAACACAAAAACCCAAAAGTAAAAACGTCATCTTTTTTAAAGAATATATTGGTTTATTACTCACTTGTTTCCTTTGATCTTGAACCACGTCTCAGCACAATGCCTATGGGCTAAAGCCAAATCTCCCTTACAAGAACACCCCAGTTCAATCGGAATTCCAGAATCGGACCCTTTACTTATCAAACTCAGATGACAAATTCTGCAGTCTTTCTCTTGCTTCTCCAAATGCAACTTAATTTCAGACTCTGTATATTCTTTAATATTTTGTACAATACACACAGAACAGTCAGAATCTGCCACTGACGACACTCTCCGTGACCCATTAATCTCCTCCATTATTTCTTCTTCATCATTCAATCCATCACCATCACCATCACCATCACCATCAGCTGTGGAATAAAAACACGAACCCTCCTCTGCGTCAGAGAAAAAATCGCTGGTTTCACTGCATTGCCTGCGGCGCCACCTCCATTTCCGCCGCCGCCACAGCCGCATTCCAAATCCACTACCGGAGTCTGCTGTATTGTACTCATTATGGACTGAAAAAACACATCAAAATTGAAGCTTTTAAAGGCGCCAAGGAGTAGAATTACTCACATTTTTGTACCCATTTGCGCAATTTCTTTGTTCCGCGATTAGAGAAGAAAAGTTATAGTAACAGATAGAAGTGCAGATTAAAAGCAACAAAGTACGAAAGATTTTTGGGATGCATTTTGGAATTTTTCAAGGCAACTGACGAGTTGATCCCGCACCATTTATGACACACTTCGGTTTTAGGTAAGTAAGACGTTGTTTATGTAAAGAGAAACATTATCCCACTAATTTTTTTCTTTTTTGAAAAGAATTATCCCACTAAATTGTACTGTACAATTAATTTTATATAACATTATTTCCTTTTTTCGAAAAAAAAAAAAAACCATTATTTCCGATTTTGTTTTTTTATGTAACATCAATCCACTACTTTACTATACCTTTTTTTTTTTGAGGAAACTACTTTACTATACTATAAGTATACTGGAATTATTATATCATAAACTTTATGATACATCCATTGTATAAGTATTGTATCATATTAAATGAATCATATTCTTTCGTTTTATACTCTTTGACGATATAGAGTTTCACCCCTCCACGTGTCGTCTATCAGTTGATCCTCGCATTGTGAATAAAGGTATGCATGTCGAGACTCGAGGCTACGACAATCGACATTCGAGCAGTGTAGGATAAAGTTCCCAGAGTCGGTTACCGCAAGTCGGTTAAGTCGGCGTCGAGGACGGAGTCCGCACCAGCTACGAAGGCCCGTTATCAGCGTGATGACTTGGGCAAGGGGGTAAGGCCCATGAAGGGTAAATATGACAATAGCTAAGACCGACCTAATATTAGGGTTAGAGCACGCATTATCATTATAAATAGCACGTTCTAGGAACTACGTAAGGCTTGATTCCTGAACATTACAAAATACGTAGGCAACTTGAGAAAGACTCTCAGGCTCAGTCTAAAATCATCCTTGATTCAATCATCCCTAGATTAAATTGACCCGAAATCATACATGACAAAATCCAACATCGTCACTCTTATTCATCAATCACTCTTATCCATCAACTATTTGTAAAAATCAACGATTTAGGACTGTGAATAAATGACACAATATGCTTCGAAAATAGTAAACATGAGGGTGAAAACAATCAAACTTAGGTGAAATAGACAAATTAACACCTCTTGAATTACGAATTTCATTGTACAATTCGTTAATTTGTTATACTGATATGCACAAATCCACTAAATCATTATTTATATAAATATGACGTCAAAAATCACTATTCGCTACGTGTGAAACGATAATTAATCCATCATTTCACTACAACACCAATTCAATCACGAATTTCATTACACAAATCCACTAATTCGTTATTTTAAAAACAAAAATGGCGTCGGAAATAATATCAAATTAGACGAATTAAACGCCTATTTTTAAGTCTATATCATAGTTAGTAAATTCACGAATAATTCGAGTCCAAACGAATTAATAAAGAATACTCGCGTTTAATGTACTATTTCAATTGTTCGCAAATTTTTTTTTTCTTTTTCTGGTGTGTCAAAAGTTCGAACGTATAATTTGGATCCTGAATTATTCGGCTGGAAAATGTGAGATTTTATCGATATATATGATCTTTGTCGTTAGCTATAATATCAAATAATACGATTATTTGACTTTTATTACCCAAGATTATTTGCTTTTTATTTTCAATTGTCAATTTTTTCATCTTAAAGAAGTTCAAAAGACTCGGAAGATGACAACTCAATATAGAATAATAATCATCTCCACCTTTCATTTATATCTCAGTGAAGCGTGTTCTAAATTTATTACGAGTGTGAAGAGAATTTAAACATTAGTTAATATCAGTGAGTGCAATGACATTTTTCATTAAATCAGATACAATTTCTAGTTATGGTTGTGTTTATTATTATTATTATTATTATTATTATTATTATTATTATTATTATTATTATTATTATTATTATTATTATTATATATGTTATCTAAATCTACTACTTATATTTTACCATGTCCGGTTTTTACTCCAAAATTTTGGCCGTATTTTTTAAGAAAATAAAAAATTATATGCTTCCGTTTTTATAACTCATAATTTACGTTCCTGAGTTCTCTCACTTTACGAGCAAAGTGTTTGCGGCGGACGGACTAAGTCTTGATCAAGAAAATTTGTGATAGTCTCCTTCGGGGACATCCGATAAAATTGAAACGATACATAGAAAATTTAAGCATGACCCCTGCGCAAGATGATGACACGTACAAATCGAGAAGAAAATTTGTGATAGTAGTAGGATGTTGTCATTTTGGTAATATTTCTACAACAAGCTTTTTTATAATTATCTTTTCCTAATGGTAACATTAATAAAAATAAAAGGTAAATTAAAAAAACACTTAAACAACGTTTAAATCAAATAGAGACGGTCACGCAACAAGGAATATATGCTTGCATGTGTTATAATAAATAGCTCTATTAGGTTACCAAAACCAAATTAGGCATGGGATTTTATCATGTGATTATTATAACAGTGGTTTAATTTACTAAATAAAAAATATGATATAATAAACTTATTAAATCGTTCTTATATACTAATACGCACCAGTAAGAGTATAGAAAGAATTAGTTACTAGTTTAATCTTATTTGTTGATGTCAGTCACACCTGACAAATTACTTATGACTTTCTATTTTTTCTTCCAAATCGTAATGTTTAATTTGTTTGTAGAAAATTTGAAATGCTTTATACTGTCGTGAAACCATTAACGACGAAGCAAATGTTAAAGTAGTCTTACGTTTTAAATTGTTTGAGATTTATTCTTTTACCAGATGTCCTAAAAAATAAGTCTTATAACTAATATTTAAACTAAAAAATTCTTGTTAAATTCCTAAAATAAGATTATAACAATAAAAGAAGCATATAATTGTAAAGTAATCATGTTTTTAATGACTAGAAAAACTAATAAATGATGTTCCCTTAAATATTTAGAGTTCTAAAATGTCTCAAACAAATTGGGACGGAGGGAGTATATAACAACTTATCCTATACTTATTTAATGCATCGAGGGAAGCGGCAAACCGTGTTTAGAGTATTTGGTACTCCATCCGTCTCAATTTGTTTGAAACATTTTAAAACTCAAAATATTTAAGTAAACATCATTTAATAGATTGTCTAGTCTTTTAAAATATTTCAAATTTTCATTTTTGTCCTTTTAAGCAGTACCACCAAAAGTAATGACACGGAAGCAAAGACATGGAAGTAGGGGCAATTTAGGTAGTTTAATGGGTAACTTTTTCTCTAAAGGTGGAAATCAGACTTATTTTGGGATAACAAAAAATGAAATAAGTTCCAAACAAATTGAGACGGATGGAGTATTTCGGGTTTTCTCCCATTATTACTTTCCTTTCGTTTTACGTATTTGTTTAGTTGATTCCACTAGCATGGTGGTAGTTTTCAGGTGGCTTTCCGACGTTGTTCCGGCTGTTGTCCGGGTGTAACCTTTGTTTGTTGTTTTAATAAAATCTTTTTCGCTTTGAAAAAGAAAAGAAAAAACGTGTTTAGAGTAGCTTGGGGAAATCATATTTACGGATGAACACAAAATCGTAAATCAAACCAATTGGTCGGATCAAATCGAATTAAACCCAAAAAGAATAAAATGGTAGGTTTTTAGGAGTTTTAATTTGGTCCAGTTTGAAAAAATTAAACCATTTCAAACCGAAAGAAACTGGATACCAACCTCTATTAATAATATAAATAATTATTAGCAAAAATGCATTGACCCAGCGGTTTGTGATGTGGTTGTTAACACCGAGGTTTCGGATTCAAGTCACGGTGAGGACAGTGTGCGTGCGTTAGACAACGCCATAAGCGTTGTTTACTCTTTTAGATCCAAAGGTAAAACACCTCAAAAGTGGTTATTACTACTCCCTCCGTCCCAAATTGTTTTAGACTTATTCCTTTTATAGATGTTTCAAAATAAGTCCCATAACTAATATTTAAATTTCTAAAATGCACACATAACTACATTTATTAAGAAGATTAATGACAATAAAAGAAAGATATAATTGTAAAGTAATCATGTTTTTAATAACTAGACAAACTAATAAATGATGTCACCTTAAATCTTTAGAGTTATAAAATGTCCCAAAGAAATTGAGACGGAGAGAGTATATGATTTATGTGAACTCCAGAAAAGTCACAATATCCTCGATCAAATAAATATAATTATGAAAAACATGAGAGTAATTATGTACTCTAGAACCTCTCCAAAAAAAAAAAAAAATTTCATGTACTCTAGAAGAACAACATAATCATTAACAAAGAAATAGATTAAGTCTCAGTTGTGTATATATACTAGTACATGATATGTGGATTATGTTACGTATACATGAGGGGAGAAATTAATATGAATTTCAGTACCTCATTTTATTGATTCCCCCAAGTATGATGTAAATATATTAAATGATTCATGAAGAATATGAAAATACAAAGTGGTACATTGACATTTGTGCTAAACACACGAAACGTGACAGATGTATTTGTTACAATGAAATAAAGTCATGTACTTGGTATAGTAAAATTTAATTGGAAACATATAAGAACCAATATAATACGGTTCTTTAAAATAAATATCACTTGATTTTATAAAATGAGGTTGTTAATGTTTAGATGACTATGTTTGAGAATGCATTTCTCTAATGAAGCGAAACGTATTTATCACTAGAAGAAAATAAAGTGTCTAAAGCACATAAAATACTAGAAGCATTTAAATGTTTGAAACATAGAAAGGATCATAATATATATTGCATCGAGTATCATATAAGCATGATATATTGCTTGATTTAAAGGAAATTTGGATCTAAATTAATGGAACTCCTGAAGAGTTACGACATATTATATTGTATGAGCGTTGGACTTTTTGCTATAAAGATTCATTATGTGCACATTAAAATAAGATAAATATTTTTAATCCTGAAAACTCATAGTTGTATTCTTTTCTATACTAAGTTTTTCCACTAGATTTTCTTAGTTAAAGTTTTCAAGGTTTTCAACCAACGCAACAATGCGTTATATGTATATTATATATATATATATATATATATATATATATATATATATATATATATATATATATATATAATTACTTTTCCAACAAGGTGTTTGATCATGGCCAAAATATTATGTAATTTAATTCGATCAATCAGTTCAACTAATTTATTCACAAAAGCATTTTCTATTACAACATTTTGAGAAAGAATATTGACGATCACTAATTCAAATTATGTATTTACCGTGGGGAGTAAACCACATAGATATATATATGTACACTCTTTCCCTTAACTATTTTTTTCCCCCCGAGTTTCTTTCTTAATAAGGTTTTAATGTGCAATATATATATATATATATATATATATATATATATATATATATATATATATATATATATCATTGTCCATATATATATATATAATATATCATATATATATAATAGGGCCGATTTTCTAGAACTACCATATATATATATATATATATATATATATATATATATATATATATATATATATATATATATATATAGACATCGAAGGAGGTATTATGTAATAATATAATTGATCGAATATTATCTCATTTTGTAATAATATAATTGATATTGATATTGAGTGATTTTATGTAGATTATGATTTCAATAACTTAATGTGCTCACACTCCTTATTGTACTATAAATAATCCTATACATTTGAGCAATGAAATACATAACATTTCTTCTTATTCTCAATTTCTTGTGTTTACTCTCTTTATGTAGTAATAGAGGTATAAACATTATGTCACAACCGAATTCTCTGTCATGTGATTATGATGAAACTAAATCATCATCCTGTTTTTGACACATCGGCTGCGACTCTATCAATACTCTTATTAATCATTGTTGACTTGGAATAATGGTTTGATTTTACCACACCATTAAACATTTTTTGAAAAAAAATTGGAATGGGGAAGGGAATCGAACCCTTGTGTTCACCGGAGAATGCAATGACCTATAATATTATATCATATTCAATTCCCACCACATCATGAAACTATATATGTGAGATCACTACACAAAAATCTCCCGGATTGACCGATCCTTGAGTGGCAAATTTACATTGTAAACAATAAGAACAATGTCACCACCCGTCGTCATATCACTTGCCACTTTTCGTGGAATCACACATCCATTGCACGACAAACACGAGAATACATTCATTTTATCACATATAATTCATTTCGTTACATTACATTCAATCAATCTAATAAGGTCTCAAAAGAGTCTAATGTACATAATCAAGAGTGTGCCACATCTCTTAATCACACTAACCCAATACACACATTTGCAACAACCTAATACCTGAGAAACGATACTAAGTTACAACGAATCAGGCTCTCCAATTCAAGAACAATGGACCCCGTTTTCCATCCCTTTAAGGGCACTCCAATAAATCTACCTGGGACACCACAACAATGCTTAAAAACAGACAGTTATTGGGTTGCCCTTAAAGGCAAAGGTAGATTTACTGGGGTGCCCTTAAAGGGGCACCCTTTCCATCTCATTGGGGCATAGCCAACCCAAACCTAAGAAGTTTATAGTGCAATAGATTGAAGGCAGATGCTGTAACTTTTAAAGCAACCCACTAATACAGTTCTTGGTCTTCTTCATTGCTGTTATGTCTGGTTTTGGACCCTGTGTCATTCTGTTGGCTCACTTTGTTGTCATTTGTCCATAATCTAGCACATGGTGCCCTCTTCAAATGCTGATGTTTCACCCCTCACATGGAAACAAACCATTTACAAAAAAGATTTGCTAAACATTAAGCCATTTGTAGTGCTTTCATCTGACATTAAACTGCTACTTTCCAATCCACTCATACGCCACGCGACGTTACTGATGTCAGCTGCTAAAGTAGCTATATCATGACTTGGGAAGAAGAACGGCTCTTCAAAATCGACAAAATCAGGGCCTAACAAAGAACTTGGATTATTATTTCCCATACAGGTACTGGTATAGCAACCATGGCCACATCGAACAGGGACCACTCGATCACCATACGGTTCTTGGAGAAATCTGTTGACCTGTACACTGGGTTTAGGCACTTGATCTTCTAAACGAACCGAGCTTGCAAGTGGTAATGAAGAATCTGTATTATCCAAAAGGTTTTGGATAGATAAAGCGCTAATTCGAGCAACGGGACGTATTAATGCAGGAGGATCATTAACTCCAGCATTATGTTGATGCATTACAGGAGCTTCTTCTTGTATTGGGCTCTGAGCAACAGGACGGATTAATGCAGGAGGGTCATTAACTTCAGCATTATGTTGATGTATTACGGGAGCTTTTTCTTTTTCTTGAATTGGGCTCCTAGCCTCATTGTGATCGTCGCCAGTGTTTTCTTGCAATCTAACATTGTTCCAAACCAAAGACTTGGAGGGTTTAACATCCTCAATTGACATAGCATCATCGGATGATGCTTTGGATTTTTCTGCACCAACATCTTCTATCGTACTCATACTGCTGGAATCAACCTTGGAGTTACCCGAATCAATGCCACGACGTTTTAAAAAAGAATTCCAGTGGTTTTTAATAGCATTATCTGTTCGGCCTGGTAACAGACGGGCAATTGATGCCCACTTGTTCCCATGGATAGTATGAGCCTGAATAATAATGCGATCTTCTTCATCTGCTAAAAATAGAAAAATTTATAATGGACTCTTAGGAAGCTGGTAAACATTGGGGAGGGAGGGGAATAAAAAGGGCCTTGACACATTAGATGCCAAAACATAACTTGACCAGAGTAATATTAATCCACGCTGAATATAGATCAAGTATAAGGGGGTGTCTACTTCAATATAAGGAAATTGAAGCCGAATACATTTGATGAACCCAAAAAACTGAATGGAAAGGCCTTTAAGTAGACGTTTGGTAAATAACTCTCTGGTACTATCACCCTATTTGTTCGGTATCACGAATATGAATTTCCATCCACAGATTAAGAGTCATTTAATATGCTAATGGGGTATACGGCTTTAGCAATAGAT
Source organism: Gentiana straminea (assembly GCA_036785695.1). Taxonomy (NCBI): domain Eukaryota; kingdom Viridiplantae; phylum Streptophyta; class Magnoliopsida; order Gentianales; family Gentianaceae; genus Gentiana; species Gentiana straminea. The sequence continues at coordinate 13,994,896 of JAVUPR010000223.1, read as the reverse complement.
TCAAACCATCGTCAAGTTTTAGTTTCAAGATGGTATTGCTTAGTCTATATTCATGCAGCGAAGCATATGAGGGCCTATAAAGTTTGTCCCACATTGGAAGTTTTACTAACTCATCCACAGTGCTGCGCACGATTTCACTACCACAGTATCATACTCATGAGTTACCAGAGAACATTATCTACAGAAATTGTCACGCTTAAATACCACTTAGTGAGTCCTATAAAAAAAGAACCTTAGTGGGGTATACACTAGCCAGACATAGTCTAGTTTCCAACTTTACCTTTTTATTATACTTGACACCCATAAGTTGAAGAATTTATCAATTGACATAAGCAGTAAGTGGGCATATCAATCCAAGGAATACCTCACTAAAACAAGTGTCTTTATATAAACAATACAAAGATCATATTCGAGTGGAAAGAAACAAACTGGTTTAACTCCATATCACATTTACAAGTTGTGATCAGTACATAGAAGAATAAGAGAGAAGAAAATCCAGATAGTAATGTCTCAAATACGCACACAGAAAGCACAAATATCAGACCATCTTTCACACTGAAACCTAAAACAACAACAAAGTTCATGATTATTATTACTGTTAAATGATAGAAGGCGTGCCTGCAACAGTATTGCCTAGGGGTTTCGTCCTCTCTAGGCAGAAGAAAAGAGAAACGGAAGAGGGCATGAAAAACTATTGAGTACACTCTCTTGAATGAGAAAAAGGAATAAACTGGAAAATGTTTTTTTTTTCCTGAAAATGATCTTTATGACTTAAACTTCAGTTTAATCATGCAAATAGTACACTGACATGCCCAAGATTCATCTTGGAGGCATTCCCTTTCCCTTTATTAAACTTGAGGATTGCTTTATGAATATCCACTACATGGAGTCCATATTTATTACAATAACAAAAAGTAAAGTGCTGCGCATGATTTCATTATTCTAATAATCTTAAGAACTGAGGATGTAAAACTTTTGAAAGAGTTATCACACATAAAACATATCACCCCCCCCCCCCCCCTAGTCACTGTAAAATACCCCTTTGTGGTGATGGCAGAAGTTGGTCATCATGATAAGAGCCACGAGATCCCTTCAGCCTTACACATTAGCACAAGGGAAAGACAGTGGCATGACAACATTGAGCAGAACCATCCAAACTGATTTAGTAGACTACCTCCGGCAATGGTAAACATATCTGACTTACACAGCCAAAGCTTAACACCCCCCCCCCCCCCCCCCCCCCCCCCCCCTTAAAAATAAATAAAGAGAGGGTGTGTTTGAACATGATTTTCCCCCAACTTTTTCACAAACTTTTTTCATTTGAAACAGAAGTATATATTTTCCCATTGAACAAAGTAGTTCCTACTTTTCTTCCCCACAATGCGCAATACGTAGAATTTTTAAACAACCAAAAAAATTCAATGAAATGTCTCATTGAGTAGGGAAAAGAAAAAGTGATCCTGCAGCAAAAGCCTAATCCTTTATCACCATTAACCTTGGTATCAGGTATGTAATTCATAATCCAGCACCATGGTGGAGCTAAAGCCTAATCCTTTACCAGTAAAAAATGACAAACTCAGTAAAAAAACAGAGTTATAAAGTGGTAAAATAAGAGCTTTATTCAACTGAATTACAATAACTCCTTCGCTTTCTTTCCTCAGTACAATGCTAACAACAAAAATCCAGACCAATAAAAAACACAGCATTCTGCATTCATAAATCAACCCCCCAAGATGTTTACCCAAGAGTAAATTATGATTAAAAAAAATCACCTTTATGCTGTAATCACCTATCTTTCCCGCATAAATTCCTAATTATAGGACTAAAATATATCATAAGACATGAGAAACCGTATAGATGTATCCAAAATTGAAATTCCAAGGGGAATATAAATTCAATGAAGCAGACTGGAATTGTAAATTACCGCTAAAGGGCTTGTGTTTCACGGCGGGATCGAGCTGATTACACCAGCGGAGGCGACAAGATTTCCCTGTTCTACCAGGGATCGCCCTAGCGATGAGGCTCCAGTTCCTCGCTCCGAAGTTGCTGACAAGGCTGCTGAGAATGGCGTCCTCCTCCGGCGACCACGGTCCCTTGACCATGACACGGTCAGAAGACCCCTTGCTGTTACTATCTCCTACTACCACCACATCATCATCTTCGTCCTCACCGCCACCAGACTCTGAAGCCGATGCTCTAACATCGTTGTCACCGGCGGCAGTTACATCTACCATTTCCGTGTCCTTGTCGCTTTGCATAGTTCACAAAATTTCCCCCAAAATTATGGTTTGCGATTTGTAAAGAAATTTCAGATGTTGAGGTTAGGTAGCCATCTTTTCTCGCGTGAAAACAAAAAGCAACGAGAAATTCCCGCCTCCCAACTGCAAAAGGTTTTAGTGCCCAAAGGTGCTGTGCAAACGTATTGAGCTTTACGGAAATTTTATACTATGGTCCTGGACCAAGTATGACTTGGTGATCCAGTATCAATAGAAAAACAACAAAACACATAAAGGCCTACCGTGTAAAATATATATCCCATGTTTTTACGTTTTTACCCTTTTTATAAACAATTTCATTGATGACACCATAAAACCACTGTGAGCTTTAAACGAGCTAGTCAAGCTCGGCTCGTTTGTGACGCTCGATTTGTGCGTATAATCCCGGCATAGTCATTTTAATCTTTTTTGTATCGTTAATTTATCAAGTGTTTCTAAAGTGACTCGTTTATACCGCTTTGCTTCGGTGAACAAATCAAATCTAGAAGACCATTTAAAGTTCGGCTTGTGAAGCGGATCATGGAATAAAACATGTGTAACGATCCAAACCATTGGCAAGACGAAAATGATCATAGATCGTTTGTTATGTACATATCTCGTGATCAAATGCGCACGTAAGTCTTACAAAACAATTGTATCATACAAAAGAGCGGAAGTTTAAAAGAATTCATTAATCAGAACGCACAAAAAACGAAAATAAGCATTAATTAACAAAACTGATCTGACTCGGAGTTGAACGGATGTAACAAAAAACATTAAACCAGAAATCAACCATGCTGCCGATGTGAGGACCCTCCCGCAACTTCGGTAGGTCAAATTCCTACGAATTCATATTTCTTGATATTTACAAGTCCAAATACACGAAAGGACAATCCAAAACTTTCCTAAAATACTACATACTTCAATTCCACAAAAATAAAAGAAGATACAATTAATTAACTATCTGTTATAAGGACATGAAAATAAATGTCGGAGTATTAAGTGGGCGTGCAACCCAAAGGAAAATAAAATAAAATACAATTGATATCAAAAAGAAAAAAGGAACAACATAAACATGATAAATTAAGAAAATCAACAACTGTCTTCTACAAGGTCTTCTAATGTCTTCTCAGTCCAACATTATCATTATATGAAAATGTTATGTAAATGGTGAGCACGACAACTCAATATAGAAAATATACTTAAAAGAGAATTATAATAGTACATGAGAAATACATCGTGGTAATCTTTAATGCATGTATATATATGATCGAGTCCTGAATCAAATTGATGAACAAACGGGTCTTTCTTACTCTAGGATCGTACAGAGAATGGTTGGTATTTTTCTTCTGGACTGAACTTAATGAATAAGCTGCCTACGTATCCAAGTATATGCTTGGAATCAAGTCCAACCGTAGTTCAGGCGGTTACTGGTGATAATGGGGCTAATGGGCGGTTATATTAACTCCCCACGTCTCACGTTCAGTCATAACGGCTCTTTACTCAGATGAGTATGTCCTCGATCTGCCTCATCTGGTCAGGGACCTGCCTTGGCCTGATCCGCCTTCTTCTTCTGGTCAGGGACCCTGTCCTGATCAGCTTTTTCCTTCCGGTCAGAGACCTGCCCTGGCCTGGTCAGCCTTCTTCTTCTGGTCAGGGACCTGCCCTGGCCTGGTCAGCCTTCTTCTTCGGTCGGGGACCCGCCCGGTCCGGTCGGCCTTCTTCTTCTGGTCAGGGACCTACCCTGGCCTGGTCAGCCTTCTTCTGGTCTGGTGGAACCAGATCGGGTATAGTTCTATCCTGTTCTGTCGGTCCGCTTCGTCCTGTTTGACACGTGGGCTGGTCCGGGTCACGCCCAATCAAAGCCCCCCAGATCTTATTCGATCAGGTCTGGCCTTTAAAATAGATTAAGATCTGAAATTTAAAATCGCTCCACGTGTACCATCCAGATGGCCTCTCTAACCCTGTCTCGGTTAACTCAAACGTCACCATAATTGCACACGCATTGTCACTTCAATCAATGCGTAGCCCAAGCGTCCCATCCCTTGGTTAAAGGTCATTAAATCCACCGAATTTTGCAAGCAACCACCATTATTTAAAGATACGGGCCTCCAATTTGCGATTTGCTCCCTCAATTAACAAGTAAGTCCTTCATCTTCTTGTAGTAAAAATTCATTCTTTTTTTGCTCCTTATGAATCCAAATCCGCCTGAAATTTCCAATCCCGGTGAAAATCCTCTCTTCTCTATTCTTCTTCCCCATTTGATTGCTTCTATTGTCCCTAGTTTTGTCGAATCGCCCCCAACCGAGTATAATATCTCTGGCTTGTCCGCACCGATACGTGCACTGAGGAGAACTTACGAGACTAAGAAAATGATGGCTTGCCACGCCATTGACTCCAAACTAAAGGATTCGGATATCACTGATATCTGTGATAGGTTTGGGTTAAATAAGAACATTTATGCCCCTATCCGACCCGCTCCTGGAAAGAGTGCTGCTGCTCCTCCTGCTGGGTACTGCACTGTTTATAAAGAACATTTTGAATGCGGTCTCAGATTCCCTCTTCCTCCAGCTTTCCTGGAAATACTCCGATACTATGACCTTGGGCTCGGTCAGATAGTTCCCAATAGCATAAGGGCCAT